>JARCIV010000003.1:30863099-31488099 GCA_029618585.1 Citrus australasica | reverse complement strand
ATTGATGGAAAAATGAGTAAATTAATGCTGGAGTTGTAATTTGTACGAATAACTTGTGAACAAAATAAAAACCTAGAAAAATGACATAGAACTAGTACATTCACATTAAGTGTGAAATAAAACAAAAAATATGTAAGCCACATATAAAACTAGTAAATTAATGAAAAAATGATAAATTAATGTTGGAATTGTAATTTGCACAAAGAACTTGTAAACAAAACAAAAATTTATAAAAATGACATAGAACTAGTAAATTGACATTAATTGTGAAATAAAACAAAAAATGTGTAAATCACACATAAAACTAGTAAATTGATGAAAAATGAGTAAATTAATGTTAGGGTTGTAATTTGTACGAAGAACTTATAAACAAAACAAAAATTTAGAAAAATGACATAGAACTAGTAAATTCACATTAAGTGTGAAATAAAACATAAAATATGTAAACCACACATAAAACTCGTAAATTAATGAAAATAATGGTAAATTAATGTTGAAGTTGTAAATTATAAGAAGAACTTGTAAACAAAATAAACTTAGAAAAATGACATAGAACTTGTAAATTCACATTAAGTGTGAAATAAAATAAAAAATGTGTAAATCACACATAAAACTAGTAAATTAATAAAAAATGGTAAATTAATGCTGGAATTGTAATTTGCACGAAGAACTTGTAAAAAAAACAAAAACTTATAAAAATGACATAGAACTAGTAAATTGACATAAAACTAGTAAATTGTGAAATAAAACAAAAAATGTGTAAATCACACATAAAACTAGTAAATTGATGAAAAAATGAGTAAATTAATGCTGGAGTTATAATTTGTACGAAGAACTTGTAAACAAAATAAAAACTTAGAAAAATAACATAGAACTAGTAAATTCACATTTAGTGTGAAATAAAACATAAAATATGTAAATCACACATAAAACTAGTAAATTAATGAAAAAATAGGTAAATTAATTCTAGAGTTGTAAATTGTAAGAAGAACTTGTAAATAAAATAAAAACTTGTAAATATTGCATAAAACTTGTAAATCAACATTAACTTGTAAAAGTTTCATAAAACTTGTAAATCACACATAAAATTAGTAAATGTAACCTGAAACTTGAACAAAAAATAGTAATTACCTGCTACTTAGGTAACAGATTACCTATTTATTTAGAATTAATGGTAGAGATTTTTTATTCAAATCTAATGGTCCACGTCCATTACGGCATCAATGCCGTAAATTTAATTACGGCATTATAGAATGATCCTTTTTTTAAACCCTTTTTTGCACTTTTTTCAAAACCGTGTTGGCTCCACTCAGACTGTCATTCTTTTTTTTTTCCTTTGTTACATTTATTTCCCAGTGCTTTCCAGACCCCAAATTAAATACAAGACTTTAGATTTAAACTTGGAAACGTCTTCCTTGCACCGTAAGAATTAAGTCAATTAAGTTTTAGGATATATAACATCTATATTAATGTTTATTTAAATTATGCATATCGAACAGATCATACAATATTAAATTTTTTTAATTACAAATCTAATGATACATCTTTTTCTTTTAATTTTCCTTTAAAGTTTAAACCGGAAAATCTATGAATAAATGGAAAGTTTCTTACCTATGAATTTAAAAAATCTTAATTTGTTGTCAATTTTGTTAACAAAACCTAAAGGCACCCACTATTAACTTTTAATTATCAATAAAAATTTTTTATTACATACTCAAATACTTCATCTTCATGTTCAAGAATGGGAAAAAAAAAAGGACCGTTGCTTAGTCTTATACTCTTATTGCAGGGTTAATTTTTTTTTCAAAAAAACAAAAATAATAATAATTGGAGCAATTCTAGCAGACTCTCAATGAAGCAATGTTCCAAGAAGGAAATTGACAATGAAGAAATGCAGAAGAGTGTTGTCGGCTGCTTAATGTGCTTACGATGCCTGACATTTCTCAAATTGTCAGTGTTTGCAGCAAGCACATGGCAAGACTTGGCAAGCGGTAAGATGTTAACTGAGATTGAAAGGCACACTAAGTTACGGTTTGATCTATGGAGTCTAAAGATTGAAGTGTGGTAGTTTTATGGATTTACACCTTTAATCTATATAATTGCGCTGTTAACTGCAAAGCAAGCCTTCGACATGTAATTGCTTTGATATAGAGGCTTAATACGCAACAATAGTTGAATCTCTAAAGGGGGCATTTGGCTAGAATGAATGATCTCATAGCTAAGGCATGCTTTGAATTAGTTACAATGTAGTCTATAGCTAAAGTGCTCTTCATCTAACCAAAAATCAAACAAATCATAAGAGCACTAAGTATATGGATCTGAAATTTGTAGCATTCTAAGGCTTAAGGTTTCAATACAAATTGTGAAGCTTTTGAAGGTGCATTAAGCCTAACCATTTCCAGTCTATAATTGGACTATAAATTGGAAAACAAGCCTTCACCTTTAACATGCTTTATCAACTATAGAGGTCTAAAAAGACTGAATAGGTAGAAGCTCTGAAGGAGATCATTTACCAAAAAGTAATGATCCCAAAATTAAGTCATGCTCAGAAGTCAATTACTTGTATTATGACAGCTAAAAGTGTTACTCGTCCGATAAATAAATCAGAAACATCACGAGAACTGAGAGGACTAAACACATAGGTGCGAAATTGCACTCTACTGGCCTGAGGTTTTAAGAAGAGCTATAAATTTTCTGAAGGAGCACTATGCATGTACCATGAAAAATGTTTGGACTATGTTGGAGCTTGGCAAGGATTAAGTTGCAGCAACCGATCATAGGAAATAAGGAAAAGTAAATCAATAGCCTTTCTAGGGCTGTTGATTCATAACTAAGAGAAAAATTGAGGAGTATTTCTTCTAAAAAGTTTTTCTCTATAGAGTGATAATCAATCTTGTGATATTGTATTTGACAACTAGTAAAGCAATTAGTATGATTCTTGGATGGAAGTAGGTCACATTATGATTTTGAACCATCAAATCTTTTGTTGTTAACTGTTCCTAATCGATTTGTTTTGGGTGCTTTTTTGGCGATTGATTTAAGATTTTAACATCGTGTTCTTATTGTTTTTGTTAGTTTTTGGTTATGAGGGGTTCCATTTAAGTGTGTAATCATTTGAAACCCAACAATTGGTATCAAACTCAAGGGTGAATGACTAAAGATAGAGGGCCACGATTAGGGGGTGGGAATAAATCAGTTTGGTTTAAAAAATTATGAACCAAATTGAGTCAAAATAATTGGGGTGGGAATAAATCAGTTTGGTTTAAAAAATTATGAACCAAATTGAGTCAAAATAATTCGGTTCGTTTTGGTTAAAAAAATTTAGTATTTTTTCTTTTATATGGTCTAAGATTTTATATTTTTACCTTAGTTTAAATTTTTTTAGGTCCAATTCAATTATAATCACTAATCATTCATATTTATGCAAAAATACTAACAACGACCAATTAATTTTCAGTTAAGTTCAATTCAAAAATTAAAATCGATCAGTTCATATTTTCTAAATCATTCGATTTAGACTGACCAAATCGAACTGAATTGACATATTTCAGTTTGGTTCTAATGCACCCTTAGCCATGATGGTCCATCAGGAGCTTGATGAAGTTTTAAAGTTAAAACAATGAACACTAACAAATCTAACGGTTTGTTAGATCATATAATCTAGCCAAACTTTTGAGGAGCTAAACGAAATGTGATGATATAATTAAAACACAACGTTGGACGTGCTTCCATCAAATCTAACGGTTTAGTTAGTCAAAGACAATTTAGAGGTAAGTTGTAATGGGTGCAGCGGAGCCCTCAATGGGATAGGACAATAAAGCATAAAAGTTGAAACCACAGATAAAGTTGTCAAAAAGAAAAAGAACAAGAAATGATCATGTGATCTTTGTGGGGCATATTCACTTGATCCTGTTGGGGGCACTTGTCTCTCTCTAGTCTTTACTAGGTAATAATTTTATATTGGTTTTCATAATTTTATTTAAAATAATTCACCGAAAAGCATAATTATGGATTTTCCCACCGTTCAAAATTGTTCCCTTTGTAGAATAATTACGAGTTGATCACTTTGGCTAAGTTTTGAACATTTTTTTTTTAATAATAATAAATAATCTGGTCAAGAGTCAAGACGAGGAGTTTCATTTAAAAACAATTTCTTTGCCAATGCTTTGTAATGAATTTAAACTATCCCTTAACTGTAAAGCACTAAAATTCACTATGCAACATAGCCGTGAAATCATGCGCTTCGATCTTTGAAAAAATATCTCAAATCTCAGTTTAAGGGTGCTTTTGTAATAATAAATATAGACTTACAGGGCCTTGATGTAATAGGAGCAAGTAACTCAGGATTGTAGATGGCTTTTAAGGCTTTTCTGTTTTGGCGGGAAAGACTGTGGGGAAGACTTTATGACGTGGCCAAACGAAGTTGACCAAAGCTAGATTTGTATCCTGTTTCGTCTCTCTTGAGAAGTGAAGCTCCAATTCTGGTTTTACAAATTTACTGCTTTGTGCGTGATTCTTCAAGCTCTGTTTTCTGGGTTTTACTAGAGTACTGTCTTGATTCAATTCCTTCATTCTTAGTTACAAGATCATCTCTTCATCTGGTCTTGTCAATTCTTGGAGTTCCATTTACACATGTGATCCTAATATTGTAATGCTGCAAGCTCTCACACATTTTTAGGCTTTCTGGCTAATGGCAAAAGAAAATGAAGTTTAGAGATTGAGCCCATTTGTTAAAGTCCATTGTAAAACCGATTCGAAGAAGATTATTGTTAAAATAGAGAAAAATAGGATAGGAGCACTTTTTAGCTATAACTTTATTCTTTGGACTAAATTTATTGTTAATGTAACTTTTGCTAGTACAGTTCCCTTCTTCTTCTTTTTTTTTTTTTAATCTTTAGCTGTTTGGATGTTAATGATAATTTTTATAAAAGAAATTATAAAATTTATTGGGTAAATTTTTTAAAATAAGATTATAAAATTAAATAAAGGTATTCTCAACATTTTAATTCTTTTTTTTAAAAAAAAAACTCAATAGCCTCTTTTTTCTAAAAATTTTAGTTTGGAAAATTGCTGCCTTAACCCATTTACTAAAATAAACCCACCCTTGAATTTTAAAATTTTAAAATTTACTCAACAAACCCATTTAAATACCCAATAACCATTACTAAACCCAATTTATAAAATAATAGTATTTTTACTAATTAAACCCATTAAATTCATTTATAACTGGAGAAATGTTTAGATTTATTAAACTGAAAATTTGTACGTTGTTTAAATATTTTGCACCAAAACATAAATAATATTCTCAATTATTATTTTTGGAGTAAAAATGATAAGTGGAAAACTAAATTACCAACAGTTATATATGGAAAAATGCATGTGTACAAAATATTAATACATGATTTAATTAATTTCTTAATGAAACAGTTGCGTCAGTAATTCATTCATAGTATTTTTTTAATCCGTGATTTTAATTAGTATTAGGATTTGTAAATGTATTTTATTATTATTAGAGTTTCTCATTTATTCCTCTCAATTGATTTTGAGTCTTATTTCTACTTCAATCTCAAATATTTCAATCACATCAATACTTGGGATATCTTTAACACATATTCTTAATGAATTTGTATTTTCATTTTGTTAGGACCGATATTGCATTTTGATATGTATTAGTGGGACTTGACTAGCTTACAGAATCTGTAAGCTACAGACTGCAGCATCAGCCGTTGGATGTGGTTGGATGTGGAATGAGAAACTAAACAATAGAAAATCGGATGGTGGGATGACCGGAGATGTTTGTTACAGAATTTGTACCATAGACAGGTTCGTATTAGTGTGTCGAAAAGAGTTATCATTACTTGCTTTCTGCCTCCATTCCACGTGCTTTGTCTTCTAGTATGTGAAACAGTTTGACTGCAGGTGGCGGCGGCTACCTCTCATTCTAATTGTATTTCTTTCCCCCCCCCCCCCCCTCTTCTAAGTGAGAATTATGCAATTTTCCCCCTCTTCTTTTTTTAAAAATAAAATAAAAATATCAATTTAGATTTTAAGAAAAAGATATAATACCGAACGTAAAGACGGTTTAAAAGAGTAAAAAAAAAATTATTATATTTTAATGTCTATGATTGTAATTTAATTTATACGTATTTTAATAATTAAAAACTATTTTCATAAGTGGATTTTTAATAAGTAGTTTGGTGGATTGAGATAACTCTACCCTTTGAGTTTTTCTAAATAGAGAGCAATTATCACTTGTTTAATCCCAAAAGCTCTAGTTAAAGTATAATTAAATTATAAAAAACCAAAAAAAAAATTCTTTTGGCTAGTAAAAAAATTATACCAAATAGGCACTTAAGTATAGTTTAATTGAAATATTTCTACAACCACAAGCTATTTGAAAATCGATATAATTTACATGCACGCCACCCTCTTTTTTCTTTTTATTTTTATAGCTTTTCTCCCATGAGTTTTTTCATGATGGGATTTTGATGATAAAATCTTACGCTTACTTGAGATATAAATGAATGATGAATTGTGGTTACTTTTTATAGTGAAAGTTTTAACGAAACCTATTCTCTGTATGTGATTTCTTTGTTAGAATAGACATTAAAGAAGAATGTTATGAATATGATGAAATCTCATTGATTTTATAAACTTGGAGTAACCATCTGACGAATTAGTGTTCCCAGAGCATATTTTATCAAACACTTTTTTTAAAGACAATTTCTGACCTAAAAGTGAAAACAGATTTGGCTTAGAGAAGGATTCAGTCATCTTGATTCATTAGCAAGATGAATAGGAGTGCTTGTTTGGAATAACTTTATTCTTTGGACTAAATTTATTGTTAATACAACTTTTGTAAGCATAGTTCCTTTTTTTTTTAAAAAAAAAAAGTCTTTAGCCGTTTGGATATTAATGATAACTTTTATAAAAAATTATAGAATTTATTAGTTGAGGTTTTTAAAATTATGTTAAGGTGGAAATAAAATATGACTATAAAATAAGATTATAAAATTAAATAAAGGTATTCTTGATATTTTAATTCTTTTTTTAAAAGAATAACTCAATAGCCTCTTTTTTCAAAAATTTTACATTTGAATTTGGTGGGGCTATGTGAATCCCAACAAACTACTCCCTTAACTCATTTACTAAATAAACCCATCCTTAAATTTTAAAATTTACTCAACAAACCCACCCAATTTACCATTACTAAACCCAATTTATATAATAATAGTAATTTTATTAATTAAACCCATTAAATTGATTTATAACTTAATAGATGTTTAGATTTATTAAACTGAAAATTTGTATATTGTTCAAATATTTTACACCAAAACATAAATAATATTATGAATTATTTTTTTGGAGTAAAAATTATAAGTGGAAAACTAAATTACCGAAAGTTATATATAAAAAAATATATGTATACAAAATATTAATACACGATTTAATTAATTTCTCAATGAAATAGTTGCCCATGTAATTTATTCGTATTATGCTTTTTATCCGTGATTACAATTAGTATTAGGATTTGTGCGTGTATTTTATTAGTATTGGGGTTTCTCATTGATTCCTCCCAATTGATTTTGAGTCTTATTTCTACTTCAATCTCAAATATTTCAGTCACATCTATACTTGGGATTTCTTTAACACGTATTCATAATGAATTTTATTTTCATTTTTTATTAGGGCCGATATTGCATTTTGATTTATATTAGTTTGTCGAAAGAGTTATCATTACTTACTTTCTGCCTCCATTTCGCTTACTTTATCTTCTAAATTATCTAATTTTTCTTTACGATGCTTTTCGGTGCTTGGTCTGGCAAGATAGTAAACATAATTTTTTTCTGATGTTTAATTCACATATTTCATCTCCAGCAGCAGCTCTCCAATTCCATAACATTTGAATGAGCTATTTGCATTTTCACTATGTAAATAAGAATGATTTAATTATTTTTCGAATGTGCTATAATAGTTTGTTAGTATAAAATCAATATGAATCACTTTATATGTGTTTTAAAATTAATCAAAAATGAAAAAAAATATCAATTTAGAGTTTAAGAAAAAAATATAATATCGAATATAAAGACAGTTTCAAGGAGTAAAATATAAAAAATATATATTTTAGTGTCCATAATTATAATTTAATTTAAGAATATTTTAATAATTAAAAATTATTTTTGTAAGTGGATTTTTAATGTGTAATTTGGTGAGTTAAAATAGCCCTATCCCTTAAGTTTTTCTCAATAGAAACAAATTATCACTTGTTTAATTCGCAAAAGCTTTACTCAAAGTACAATTAAATTATCCTTTGGCAGCTGTTACATAAGCTGGTTCAGACCAACACCAACCCTATTCTCCTCTGTGCTACAGTCAAGCTAATATTGTATCGTATAATATATTTGACCATCACAAGTGAAGAGGATGCCACTTGGGCACTGGCACATGCTCATAAATAAATAAATTTAACTTACCTAAGTATTTTATGTGACATCGGAATAAAATTTTCTAAATGCCAGACATCTAAAGTGCTTCTGAAAATTGCTTATGTTAAAATTATTTTCAAAAATCCATAAAGAGAACCTTTTAAATGTTTTCTTAAAGAACAACTGCAAAAACAACCATGAGGATAAAGGTTAAAAAGAAAATGCTGTTGAAGACTTTAGAAATAGCCCCGACTGTATTTTTGCAGCCACGAGTGCTTTCATGTATTTCAATCAGATGATACAAAAGACTCAAAATCGTTTTAGTATTTAAAGAACTTGTGGTAGTGTCAAAACCCACGTAAAGGAGTTTAATATAAAATAAAATGCTTTGAATCCTTCAGGGAGATCTCAGACTGTTATTATAAAAATGTCGCAGTGGTTTAAAGTTACTGTGATGCAAGTCGGTTCTAATCACACAAAATGCTTCGATCTTTCATGTGGCATGTGAAGCATAAAATAAGAATCTATATAAACTCCCCAAGAAACAGAAATTAAGGCAAAAGAAAAATGCATAAACCACATGAATTGAGTCTTTAAGAAATCACCACTAACCAAATTGAACAAATGAAAAAAAAAACATAATATCTCTAAATATATAACTTAATTCTTTATCGTAATTTAATCCAGTCAATCATTTAGTTCTAGTTCTATCTTCAAATGCTAACAGAACTTAATGACTCCAGGAGGTTTTGACTAATTTGGAATAAAAAACCAATTCAATTACAATGAAGAAATCAAAATAAAGGAGTCAGTAATAGAAAATAGAAGAGACACATTTGAACTTAAGACATGGATGCGTTGCCTTCTTGATTCATCAACAGGGAACCTGATCTCCTGTGAAAACAATGAACACTAACATCACAAGGCAATTTTTTGATTTGGAAACCAGTAACATACCCATGTTCTGAATCTTTGATTTATAGCTGAATACAACATAAATCAAACAACCTTCAAACACATTACCAACACATCTTAACAGGGCTCTGAAAATGAGTGGCACAGTTCATTTTTACAGTATCTATTAATAATATCATTCAGAAGCAACTACAACCAACTGTTTTCCAATACAAAGGCTGACGGAGCTTTCGCAAGGCCTTGAGCTATGTCTTCAACGTACACAATACTTCATTATTGGTATGACCAGTTCCAAGAATTGTGGGATAGAGGTTATAGTAATCACTGGCAAGAAATCATTTGATGCGAATCCATATTGAAACTACTCGCATCTAGTTGTCTACTCCTTACAAGCTTCTAAAGGTCGTACTGAGCGATCACTCAACATACAGGTAATGCAGCCAGGAATTCTCATGTTGAGTAGCACTGCGTGATGCATCTTACCCCATCATTTTTGAAATTGATGTTGTTACCTTCTCAAAAGCATCTAAGAAAACAAATGTGATTTCAGCAAACTTGAAATAATAGAACACGGACATGATTTTTTAGGCTGCATGTACAAACTGCCTTCTCAAAATTGAGTCTTAAGCTAATGTATTCCTAGTTTATTCTATTTTTGGCAATGGCAGAAATTTCAATGCAACTAATCTCAGGCATGATCAGAGATCTCTATTTGTCCTGTTTTATGTAAACAGAGAAGTATTTCCATCACATTTTCGGGATCAGCTCAGATGCCTTCAATGTGTGCATTGTAATAAGTGAGAAACATGGTTAAAGCATACATTTGTTCTTACCCATTAAAAGCTGAATGCCTGCATCCAAGTCTGGCTCTTCCTTGTAGTTAAAGCATAATCAACCCAAGCTTGTTCTTCAACAGATCAACCTTGTAAAAATAACAGAGATTGGCCTGTTTGGCTTAATGGAAAAATTCGGAGAAAATAAAGTTGTAAAATATTTCCAGTGTATTCGATGTAAAATGTTGCTTACAAGCTCACGTTTTATATACAAGATTCTCACACGTGTTTTCCACATGTAATTAACTAAATCCTTATATCAAACAGTGAGGCTGCATAACAGCATTTTAACTAACTCAGCTGAACTCCTTTATTTCACTGCAATCGTCTGCTAACGTGGCTTCACTGCACTTCTCGAAATCATCTGCTGATGTGGCTTCACTGCACTACTTGAGTAGTGAGCTTCCTTAACAAACCTAATGTTGAAAAAATAATCAAAAGAAAAATCAACAGCAAACCACAAAAAAAAAGTCAGCTACTATAATCAGGCTTCTTAATCAGAGTATCAAATTATCAACTATATCCCAAACAGAAAATATTGAAACTCTACTAAGCGCACAAATTTCTTTAATTACCACTTACCAGCATGAGTTCATTGAGCCTACTTATAATCAAAGCTCCTCTCATTCTTCTCACTGTTCATATTGATTCCGACACATCCTTTGTTTCCTCCGATAGCCACCATCATGACATTAACTGTTGATAAAAGGATGATTGATCTGACTGGTCTCTAAGTCCAGCTGATAGCGTCATTTGCATCATTATTTCAGCTGATTGAATTAATGCAAACCCGGTCTTGGAGTTATAGTTCTTGATGTTGGTGGCCTTTCGACTATACAGCATCCAACTACCCTGCAGTGTAAATTTAAGAGTTTAAACCTTTGCATCAACAAACCATTTCGCTGCATCAAAATTGCAAGAGTTTCACAATAATTGCGGGCATAAGTGTACTCACAAGTTTTGCGTCGTGAAGAATGAAGGATCTTGAAGTTTGTCAAGTTTGCCAAGCATCTTGATATGCTTCTCTAAATCTCTGGCAAATGTTGGTGTCATTAAGTCACAAGCAAAACAAATAAAGGCAAGTTAAATGCAAAAGATACCTCAGATACGGCAACTGCCAAAATATAATACAGTAGATTATACAAATGCTAAAACAGAAAACAACATCGGATACATAACTAACAAAAAATTGCAAATTTCTTAAATGTGTTTTTGATGAAAGTAACAAAAGAAGTTAACTTGTGAGGATCATGGATTATTTACCTCAAACTAATAGTTTCAGGTTTGCAGGTCCATACACTATGTCATAGGCTAGGTACTGCTATTCTTATTCTGTCTAAAAGCAATTCCTTTTGGATTGATCAAATTCAGATGCAAGGATCCACAAATAAAATGAACGTGAAAAAGCAAATTATTGGATTCTTACTAGAGAATTTACAAGCCCTTTAAACTGAAAACTACACATCTTTGCCTTGTATCATATTTTCTGGGACAGGTGCTATATTGAATCAGACCTGTATTTGGTCTCAGGAAGTGCAGGCATTTCTTCAAGGATTCATCTACGGCAGAAATGTTACCAAATACTCCACTCCAAGCATTCATCCTTAACTGAACAGAGAAATATTCATTAGATATGCTACCGAAGAAAGAAGGCAAGGTTGGCTGAAGAAAGAATAAGTACACATCTTACCAATTTCAAAATCCAACGATTAATAACAGTTAATTTCATGCATCAGAGAATGCGCGCTCCCAAAAATGTTATACTCCAATTCTGCTTTAAAACAAACAATGAAATAATTGACAAAAATCTGCAATCTAAAATTTTCATTGAAGTAATAAAAAACTTTGGACAAAAATCTGCGAGTAATCAACCTATGCGGCAGCACAAATTACCTTAACAAACACCGATAAAAAGCAAATAGCCTCAACATACTAATAGGAGACTGTCAGAGTGGATAATAGAAATCACCTGTGAAAAAGGAAACAAGTGACTGGCAATTTCAATAATACGGCACTGCAAAATTTGAAAAAAAAAACAAAAATTAAAACACTAATAAGAGATTGTCAGAGTGGATAATAGAAATCAGCTGACCTTAATAAGAGAATCAACACCTCTGATTCTGGATCGTATATGAATTTTCCATCTATCATAACCTAATAAGGGATGCGAGCACGTTTGGGCGGCTCTTTTCCTTGATCTCTTTTGCACGCTTTTTTAAGCTTCTGACAACTGTAAATTTGTAATTCCTGATCCACAAAAATCAAAGACCCATTTAAGGCAGAAATTTCAATTTCTGGAATCATGCCGGTGAAGGCTAAGTATTTTTACTAGATCAAAATTAAAAAGCATCATTTCAAGTAATTAAAAATTTGTCAAACTGGCTTTAAAATAAAATAAAATAAAGTTAAAGCATAAACGACAAATTGGTACAAATTAAAAATTGAAAATTTGCAAATTTCTTGTAATTGCCCTTATCTCTCACCCATAAATAACCACAGGAGTTGAAAAGTCAATGAGTAAATAAAATTCTGATGACTTTGAGATCACAGTTCCTGCATCCATTATGTTTTCACAAAAATCCCATTCACATGCTCCAATTCTTGATTGAAACTCTCGGCTTGCCTGATTTTGGGGAAACCAAAATGCTAATTGAAGTGAGTCAAAAAAACTTGGGATTAAAAAATCGTCTATCTGTCAATGGTATTAAATTTTAAGATAAATGTTGTAATTTAATTTGCGATTAAAAAGCAAATAGCCTCAACATACAATCTGACTAGTGAAAACGGAATCAGAGGATTTATAATTATACAGAACTGCAAAATTATTATTTAAAACAAACAACTAGGTGGAGCTTGTTACAGCGGATAATAAAAATCAACTGACCTTTATAGTAGAATCTAATCCTCTGATTCTGGATCGTATATGAATTTTCTGTCTATCTTAACGCAAGGGATGTGAGCAATTTTTGGCCACTCGTTTCCTTGATCCCTTTTGCACGCTTTTTTAAGATTTGGACAACCGTAAATGTGTAATTCCAAAAGTGAGGATGGAAGGCCCACCTCTGGGAATGATGTGAGATTCGGGCAATTCCCGATCCTCAAATATTGAAGAGAGGTGAGGTTTTGAAAACCCATTGAAGACAGAAATATCAAATTTTGGAATCCGCAAAGGGCCAGATGAGTGAGAGAGGTGGGCAGCGTCATTCCTATCTCCTCGTCTGGAAAACACTCTGCTTCATCATCACATCCAATGATATGGAGGTCTCTAAGAGAGGTAAACCTGTGCAACCCCCACTGGACGAGTGTCTTATACATTTTGAAATATACAATGTTAAGTGATGTTAGATTGGTAGGAAAACCTTCTTCTGGAAACGATACAAGATTTGGACACGCCTGTATGCTTAAATCTCGAAGAGAGTTGAGTTTGTGCATGTCATTGGGCAAGGCTTCGAGCCTGTCACAACATAAAATGTCAACCCTTGAAATGGCGTTCGGAAGCCCTCTTTCTGGGAAGGAAACAAGACTTGGACAATCGAGTAAATAAATGCTCTGTAAACATTTAAGATTGGGCAGGCCATCCGGTATTGACTCCAGCTTTCGGCAATGCTCTGTCGTGAGGTCTTCAAGCGCCTCAAGGAATTGGACACCCGATGATAAACTGGTGAGCTCTGGGCAGTTCTCTATTCTCAGGTGTTGCAGCATCACTGGGGAAGACAAGGATGAAGGAGAAGAAGAAGAAGCATCCTCTTCATCATCGAACAGACGTTGCAATTTCTCACAATTTTCTATATCAAGCCTTTTAAGAGATGCTGGTAGCCTCCGTCTTGCGATGAATGTTAGAGAGTCGCAATCTCTGATATACAACCTTTCCAGTTGTGAATTGTTTTCCATCATTTCCTCGGGTAAGGATTTGAAAGCAGTGCTGTTGTTAATTAGAAGAGAGCGCAGATTTCTGGGAAAGAAATTGATCTCTGGAAACAAAACAAGACGTACGCAACTTTCTCCAATTGTTACCTCTTCAGGGGAAGCGAGCATATTCAGCCCTCGTACTGGTTTCTTAAACCTATGTTCAGGGGCCGTGTATTTTTCCGGAAAATCCCCATTCTGCCTCCATGACTTGAGCTGTTCAGAATTGCCAATTACCAAAGTTTCTAATATCTGAAATCCAGGCTTCAATAATTTTCCAAACTCCAAAACATTTGTAGTAGTCATGGGCTTTGGCAGTGAAGAGCCAGCTGAACCATCGTATAGCATCCCCTTGCGTCCATTCATGTCTAATGAACTATTTGAAATAGTCATGGACTTTATCAACTTAAAATCAATTGGAGTCCTGCAGACTAGTTCTTTGCACTCATCAACTTCTAATCTGCAAAGCATTGGATAGCAAGACAATGGAACTACCAACTTTTCACAGTTACTAACAACAAGTGTCTTCAAGGAAGGCAGGAGCTCAGGCAGTTGTCCAGAGAGTTTGGGACATTCTGCAATGGAAAGTTCTTGGAGACGAGGAAATATATCAACAGGCGCATTTCCTTTGATCTCGGTGTCCCAATGCTCCCATTCTGGCAAATTCTCGAAACTTAGAATCTCCAGTGACGGAAAAGGCATTGAGAAACCCTCCCCATAAACCTCAGACTCTATGCTTTTTAGTTTCTTCAGCCCTTTAACAGTAAGGTGCTTAAGTGAACTCATCAGGCCAAGCGACGGCAAAGATACACAATTGTCACAGTTCTCCAATTTAAGGACCTTCATCTCGGAGAATGAAGGATCTCCGATCCAAAGTGGAAATCTTGCACCACCATAGTGCCTGATTGCCAGCTCTTTTATACGTTTATGAGGCTGTAGAGTGTCAAGTACATTCTCCTCTGGTACTGCATCTCGAGGACTGTCAGATTGAGACCCCCATTCTAGAGTCAATGCTTCAAGATTGAGCTTCTTGCATAATGCGGCTCTTCTTGCATTCTGCGGATTATTCACATTCTCTAATCCAGCAATGCAAAGTTCATTACAAAGAAAGTTTAAACATTTTAAATCTTCCAAACCAGACGCAGTTTCGCCCTT
The DNA here is from genome assembly GCA_029618585.1 of Citrus australasica. Lineage (NCBI taxonomy): Eukaryota > Viridiplantae > Streptophyta > Magnoliopsida > Sapindales > Rutaceae > Citrus > Citrus australasica. The sequence goes on along the minus strand of JARCIV010000003.1, from coordinate 31,472,864 downwards.
GCCCACGATGAAATTGGACAATGTTTGAAGCTTCTTCAACTCTTTCATTCCGAATGGAATCTCCTTCAGCAACTTCGCACCTCTTATATCGAGGTGACGTAAATTGATCAAATTCCTCATTTTCTGCGGAAGCTTTATCAAACAGGAACAATTTCTTAATATCAAAATTTCCAAGTTCAGCAATTTGCATGTTGACTCAGGTAAACTTCTTATGTTAGTGTCAGCAAGGTTGAGGAACCTTAGAAGTCTCAAATCTTCAAATGGAATTGTTAACTCACCAATACTGTATCCTTGTAAAGATATCATTCTCAACATTTTGAACTTCGGCAGCAAATCAGATAGAACCGTACGAGTTATGTAACAGCCACCTCTTATGCGTAAGCGTAATGGCAAGAATGTTCGTAGATGTTCAATTTCATTGAAAACCTCGAACATATTTTTACCATCACATCCACCACAAGCATAGGAAGAATGGCGAACCCTTTCAAATCTCCTTGACAGAGTATTGGCCTCCTCTAACCTGAATATGGTTTGTCCAGAGACCAATTCAGCAAGATCATGAATAAGGTCATGCATTACAAATTTAGAACTATCAGAGATTGCTGTTTGCTGAAAAATTGACCTTGACACCAGATCATAGAAGCACTTGCTGCCCCAATCTTCTAGCCGCTCTTTGCATCCTGACTGTCGAATAATACCTCCGGCCATCCATAAAAAAGTCACCTCCTTCTCATTGAATTCATAATCTTTTGGAAAGATTGCACAGTAAGCGAAACATCCTTTCAAATGAGAAGGAAGATGATGGTAACTCAATCTTAATACTGGGAGAACCCCACTTTGTCGAGGTAAATCCCATATTTTGCTCTCTAATATATCATCCCACGCATCATGCCTCGTCGTACGCAGAAGGCCTCCGAGTGTTTTTGCTGCCAGGGCCAAGCCTCCACACTTGGCAACAACTTTCTTGCGGAATGATTCGGAAATTTGGTGTGCGTTAAGATCTCTAGATTCAAATGCATGCTTTATGAAAATGGCCCAGCAATCATCATCTGACAGACTCTTGAGATTGTAATGTTCAATTGGTCCCATTGTTGATGCAACATTTGAATTGCGTGTGGTGACAATCATCTTACTGTTTGGTGCAGCAGCCAGGAACGGAGCTTTTAAGTCTACCCACAAGCTGTAGTCCTCGTTCCAAACATCATCTAAGACCAGCAAGAATCTTTTCTTATCCACAGCTACTTTCAATTCAACCTGCACTTCATTTAAATTGTTTAGAAGACAAGGCCTGCGGGTGATTGACTCGAGAAGTGCCTTTGAGACGCCCAAAACATCAAAGACGTCAGATACGCAAACCCATGCTTTTACATCAAACTTGGAATCTCCAACGGCCTTGTCATTGTAAACCTCCCGAGCAAGAGTTGTTTTTCCTATCCCACCCATGCCAACAATGGGTATTACAACAAAGTTCGCATGATCACTTAGGGTATCGGCTAATAACATATCAAGAATTTTGGCCTTATCTTTTTCTCTTCCAAATACTTCACGTTCTGTTGGGACACTTGAACTGGGTGGCCTCTGGTGTGCAGCAGCAGTTGATGATGCCCCTCCAGTAATCCGTTGCAGTCCAAGTTCAATTCTTTCTTGGCAGAGTTGCTCCAGCCGGCTAGTAATATCTTTAATCTTGGACCCCATGCTATAATTGAACATAATAGCATTCGGATTCAAACTAGCCGGGATGAAACTGAGAACCTGGCCAGAGCTATCCTGATTTTGCGCCATCAATTTGCTTTCCAAAGCTTGAGTAGCAAACTCATCAAGAATGTCCTCAGCGTCATAAGCCAAGTCTTGGAGATCGTCCAGCCACATCTTCACGGCCTCGTCGGCCAGTTGCTTCTCCTCTGCATCGTTGAGCACCGCCTGAATCATCTTCAGCTTTCTTTCCCACTTCTTGAGCTCGGAATCGACCCCCCCTCCAAGTTGACGGACAAAGCTGAGCAAATCACGGGAAGCCAACCTGTCGAACAACACCTGAAAGAAGGCGTTGAGTAAGATCTCTCCCACAGCAACCATGGTTCCGTTTTTGTAACGATGAAAGGAATCAAAATCTTGTCTCCAGAAAGAAAATTGAATAGATTAGATGGCAAAGACAATAATGATACTCACAACTGGGGAATACAACTCAACGGAGATATTTAACAATAATGATTCAAGCATCAAGTGACAATATTTTAATTGTTTTCTTTAATATGCTTATCATTTTCTTAATTTAAAGTATGTGGAATTTTTCACTACCAATCAGTCCAAACAGATAAATTTTTTTATTAATGCGTGCATTGCCGGGATGCTTGCTGGTAAAACGACGCACTAAACAGAACAAATACTACTAGCTTAACTAAATATTGTCTTTAATTTCTCGTCAAAACCGTGTGGACTCCTCTCCACCATACATATATAATTTAACGGTAATAATTAAATTATATAATTACGATTAAAATTCTTAGAAGATATAGTACTTGGAATTTGTATTATGGAACATTAATTGATTGCAGTTGAATAAGCATAAATTAGAATTAATTAGGAAATGCATATGCTTTAGCTTAAATTAGGATTAGCAAACATTATATCTGTAAAATATAAAAGAACGCTTCTCCTCCATAAACAATATAATGACTTTCAAAATGAAAGTTAAATTATTGTTAATTACATTTATAATCTCCCAATCAGAGTTTTTTTGGTTCATTTTCGACAAAATAAAAGCTCTAACATGCCTTTCTGATTAGTGAAAATAAAAATAAATCACCGCCACTTTTGATTTAAGGCAGAGTAATAAATACATAACGTATTAGATTGAGGAATAAGTGATTAACGATGTTACCAGTTAACTTCATAATATTTTCATGTAATATTAAAAATTAATTTGCAGAATTTAATTTAGTCATCAAAATTAATTTGCAGAATTTAATTTAGTCATCAATTTTCTTTCTACTAGAAATTTGAAAATTGAAAATTTTTTACTTCAATTTTTAAACAAAACTCAGGGCAACAACCCCCACCCACTATTACTCTGTAGTTGTCAATAAATATTGTATGCTGAGGCACGTTGCTTAGGTTGAGTTTTTTAAAATAATAATCATAATACTAATTGGAGAAATTTCAGACTCAAATGTATGTAGTGGTGCTTTAAAGGCCTGACATATCCCTGGTTGTCAGGCACATTAAGTTATGGTTTGATCTATAAGTTTCAAGATTGGAGTTCTGGTGGGTGGGTATGAGGATTTAGGAGTATCCTACTGGAGACCTTGACAATAATTAAGCTCATTGTCTTGCTTTTTCAAATACAGAGGCTCTAAAGGGAGTCATTTTATTTGGCCACAAGGAATAATCTTATAATTAAGCATGAACAGTAGTCAGTCACAAAGTATTATGATATCTGAAGCGCTTGCTATAATTCTCAGCGAAAATCAGATATATCATGAGAAGACTGAGCATATAGAGATTTTTAAGGGGACCATTAGAACTTTTAAAGAAAGGAAACCAGCAGATATGGCTTGTTGATCAACAGCCTTTCTAGGGTGGTAATTGGTAGCTATCGAGATAGAAATTAGTGCTGATGCATCACTCTCATTGCCAGGCAGCTTCCTGACCTTTTCTTTCTAACTTTCAAGCATTAAACGAAGAGTCTCAGTTTCCTCTTTTCCTCTTTTTTTTTATATAAAATATAGAAGAATAGTAGATTCTTTTGAGGAAAAAAAAAAAATTCTGAATCATGATATGAAATTACGAGATTTCTATCTCGCTGAATTTTCTTTCATTCTTCCAGACTCTGATTCTTCTTCTCAATTAACAAGAATAAAGGAAGGCAATGAGATTTAATGACGAAGGTTCTTTGAAGCTTAGTTTTAGAATTTGGAGAGTGTCAAGTAAAAGAAAATATAATTTTCAAATGTATAAAATTTTAAATAAAGAAAACGGGGTGTCAAATGGGCTTTGAAGGGATGGGAGTAGCACCACTCTTGCCGAAAGTCATTTGTAGGACGGATTAGAAGATTATTATCGACTGAAGTTAACTAGCACTTTGTTTGCTATAACTCTTTGAATTGATTTTTTTTTTTGAGAAAGTTTATAATTAATATAGCTTTTAAGTAGAGCGGTTAACAAAAAAATTTTCAGTAGTTTGGACGTGAATGATAATTTTTTTAAAAAAATATCAAATTTATTAAATAAGTCTTTTAAAATTATGTTATGAAATTAAAAAAAAAGTTGTATAACTGAATAAAGATAGTTTCCACAATTTAGTTATCTGAAGAAAAAAAAAAGCCTCTACATCTCTATTTCTAAAATCTATAACTTGAACTTCTATATAGAGACAAAAATATAACTTGTTTAATCCCAAGAAATCCACTCAAATTAAAATTTATAATAAAAAAGCTTTTTGAACATTTAAGAAAAAAACTCTTTTAATTAATAGAGAAGTTGTACTAAACTGGCATTAAGTATAGTTTAACCCAAATCATTTTCGCATCCACAAAGAAAAAAAAAAAGAAGAAAAAAAAAAGGAAAGTGAAAATCTAGCATATTGATTCAACAAATTAACAAAGCACTACCAACAACGATATACAAGTTTGGCGCATGATCTACTCATTGAAGCATCCGCTTGCATTGTAAAAGAGAGTGTATTTATCATGATTTACTCTTCTTTCTTTAATTTTCAGTAGGTTTTTGCCCGTGAGTTTTTTTCATGATGGGATTTTAACGAGAAAATTTTACACCTCCTTAACATACAAATGAAAGGTGCAATCCTGTCACTTTTCTAATAAAAGATTTCTTCGTTAGAATAGAAAATAAAGAAGAGTGTTACAAATAGGATGAAACACCAATGATTTCATAAATTCTGGGCAAAAGTCCAACGAATAGTGCCTTCCAAAGCATTTTATCAAACACTTTCTTAATTACTGACAATTTCTAAACTAAAAGTGAAAACAAATTTGGCTTAGTGAAGGATTCAGTCATGCTGACTCATTAACAAGGAACCTGGTCTTCTGCGAAATCATTGAACTCAAGCATTTCAAGGCATTTATTATTCTGGATTCTGAAGACCACTAACATGCACATGTACTGAATCATTGATTTATAGGTGAGTACAATTTAATCGAACAAGCACAACCTGTTTCAAACACATGGCATGGCTTAGTGCATTTTTACAACATATGGTAATTATATAATTCCCAAGCAACGACAACCAGTTGTTAAATTGCTGTAATAATGTAAATGGTTGAACTCGACATAAATAAATTTTATTTAAATATTTATAAACGTGTATATAAAATATTTTTTATTGGTAAATATAATAATTAATAATTAAAATAAATTTTATTTCTTTTTGTTAGCTCAATATAATTGGAAATAATAATAATTTTTTTAAAGTTATTGATTTTATTTTCTAACTAATAAAGATAATTTTGAACTTTTATGATATATATCAGGATATATATGAAATTGTATTAAATATAAAAATGATTCTTAAAATCAGATTTTAAAAAATTACTTTTTCCTTTCTTTTTAAAATCTAACATGGATAAGATAATTTTATCAGAAGTAATTTTTTTTTAAAAAATTTATAGAACACCAAACTTAAATTTTAGCTATTCAAAATCCTTTTTGAGCCTTCCAAAAGCAATCCCAAATGGGTCCGAATTTTTTTAAAAAAATTACTTTGATAAAATCACCCCATCCTACAATAAATTTCAAAAAATAAGAAAAAATAGTTTTTTAAAATGTGATTTTGGGAATCAGTTTTATATTTAATACAATTCTACATATATCTTAACATATATTATAAAAAATTAAAAACTATCCTTGTTTAATTAGGAAACAAAATCATTGCATTTATAGTGTAATTACCAATTGAGAATGAGAACGAGAACAAGAATAAGGGAATATGATTCTTTAAGTCATTTACTTCCAAAATAAGGAGTAGGAAAGTGAATGAAAAACAAAAATCAGGGAATATGATTCTTTAACTTATTTACTTCCAAAATAAGGAGGAATTAGAATGAAATGTGAGTCAACAATAAATTTTTGAGAATGTGAAAAGGCAATCCTATGAGGAGGCAGAATGAGAATGAGAATAAAAAGTGAATCGACATTTCTATACCTAGTGAAAATTAAAAATTCCCTTTACCTTGTTTAATAATAATAATATTGATAATAATATAATCAATTTAGTAATTTATAACAATTCATTTCGATTCCAATACAAATTAAATATATTAATGATAATATAGCTCATTGTAATTTTGATTCCTATAACTAAAGTAAACAATTTATTATGATTTTCAATCTCCATTCAGATTTCAGCCCATTTCGATTACTGATTAGTAAATGCACTATTAAAAATATTATTATTACCAATTATATTGAGATAATAAGAAAAATATATAATTAATAAAATAAAAATATTTATTTCAATTATTAATTATTATATGCATGCACAAAATATTATTGTATAGATGCACATGTAAATAAATTTAATAGATTAAATAAATTTTATAGATTTCTATCCATTTAAATCTTTTGCATTCTTATAATACTTTAAAAGCGAGATTTACTGAATACATACAATTATTTTTAAAACTCGCAACATCTTAAAAACAAAATTTATCAACTGTTTAACTGATTCTATTTACAACTGATTATTTCTATAGTATAACTAACAGTGATTATTTTAAAAATTATAACATTACCAATTTGACCCTTATAAATACGAATTCTAAATTCTAATATATTGATCATACTATCCAAGGGTCTACCAAAAGCCTGAATGCATATAATCGTAACAAAGTCCCAAGTTTAAGGGTCCCACAAACATGGTTCGCAAATTTGCGCCATAATAACATCTACTCCAATTTTAAGATAAAAATTACCCGCAATTTTCACTTTGGAGTGAACGGAAGTGGGAAATATATGTGTGCGCGCGCACGAGAAGGAAGACTCCTATTCATATTAATTAAAAATGCCCTAATTGGGTATTCTATAAACTGTAGCAATCCATGTTAACTATGAAAATATCACAACTTTTTAAAAAGCTAAAAGACCTTGTGTAAGCTGCCGACAATCGAGAAACATGAGCAGCTTCAAATCAGCTATTATATTTATTCAAAGATCATAATTCAGACTGTTGAAATGTTGAATGAAGCTGAACTTGGCTCAAGTCATGTGGGGGTCTCAGCTGGAGTATACTTGCTGACCAAGGATGCTGCTCACACGAGAGATGAGTTGAGTGACACACGTGACAAGCCAGGAATCTCCAGTTGGCAAAATAGCTACACTGAGATTCCTATGACCGTGCATGAGTGAATTAGTTGGTTATGTTTGTACGGTTATGATCAAATCAACAGCATGCATTTTGTGTGTTTGTGTAAATGAGTGAATAAGCTGATAGCTAAGTTTAGCAGCATATATAAACAATATCTCATTGTAATTATCATTATCTTGAGCTTAATAAAAACAGTAATATTCAGCTTCTCTCATCTCTTTCCAATTTCCAGAATTCTTTCATGGTATCAGAGCTAGACGAGAAGCAATAATGGCGAACAATGAGAATCAGAACACTAATGGAGCTTCAAGCTCAACCACAAACTCAAATCAAATTTCGAATATCAGTTCCTCTGTTCTCAGCTCGCTTATGTTCAACACACCTATTAAGCTCAACATCAACAACTACCTGTTACGGCGTTCTCAAGTGATAGCCACTATCAATGCAAATGAGCTAGAAGATCTAATTGATAACTCAAAGACTCCACCAAATCGCATGAGGATCAACATTGACAGTGATCAGACTGTGATTACTTCACCAAATCCACAGTTCCAGATCTGGAGAAGGAATGATCAACAACTCATGAGCTGGTTACTCTCAACCTTGAGTGAAGAAGTTTTGAGTGCTGTTGTCGGAGCAAGATCATCTCTGGATGTGTGGCAGATCCTTGCTACTCAGTTTGGAGCAAGATCTAGGTCCAGAGTACTACACCTAAGAACTCAGATCCAGACTACAAGGAAATGATCAATGACAGTGCATGAATACTATACAAGGATGAAAACAAATCTAGACGCATTGAGAGCAGCTGGCAACAATATGAGTGATGAAGATTTTGTACTCTGTTTGCTTGCTGGTTTAGGACAAGAATATGACTCTATTGTCACTACAATCAATGCCAGACCTGAAAGTACAGTGCCTTCTGAAGTGTATGGAATGCTGCTGAGTCATGAGAACAGAATTGAACATCAACATTCTGTTGGCCACATGGATCATCAAGCTAATTTAGCTTATCAGAGAGGAAATCAGAGAAGAACCTGGCAAGGAAATCTCAACTTCAATGGAAACAACAACAGCTATGGTGGAAGACAGTTTGGAAACTCAAATGCCAGGCAGTTTGGTGGAGGAAACTTTAATCAAAACTCAAACACATCTGATAAGGCAAAAGGCAAAAGTCAGATTGATGAAGATGAACCAAAAGGACCTTGTCAGATCTGCTTCAGGAAGAATCATACTGCTGCTCACTGCTGGTACAGGTTCAAGAAAAACTATGTACCAAATCAAATGGCAAATCGAAGAAGTGCTTTTGTGGCTGAAAATGGAGGAAACAGAGATGCTGCATGGTATCTCGACAGTGGAGCAACCAATCACATTTCCAATGACTTCAACAATCTCAACATCAGCTCAGAATACAAAGGGAATGATCAGCTTGCAGTAGGTAATGGAGCTAAACTCAAAATAGTTTCTATTGGTCATTCATTGCTTGGTACACTTGAACCACACACCTTACCTCATATTAAACTCAATCACATACTTCATGTCCCTGAAATAACCAAGAATTTGATTAGTGTATCAAAATTGTTGCATGATAATGATGTCTGTATTGAATTCAATGAATTGTCTTGTGTTGTTAAGGACAAGAGAAAGGGGAGTGTTCTTATGAGAGGAATGGCTAAGGATGGATTATACAAGTTGCTGTGTCTGCCTCTTAATTCCAGTCAAGCCAAGTCCATTCTGTCATCTGTTGATATCAGTTCAAGCCTATTCTTAGTAAATAAAACTCACAGACCAGAGTCTATGCTTTCAGTAAGCTGTAATGAACAATGTACAAGTAACAAAGTGCTAGACCTGTGGCACTTGAGGTTAGGTCATCCTAATGTTGTTGCACTTAGGAAAACTTTGTCAGCTTGTAACATTTCTTTTGGAAATAAAAAGTCTGATTTGTCTTTCTGCAAAGCATGTCAATATGGTAAACAACATAGATTGTCTTTCAAAAACAGTGATTCAAAAACAAAGCATGCTCTGGAACTTATTCATAGTGACCTCTGGGGTCCAGCTCCTACTATCTCAAACCAAGGGTTCAGGTATTACATAGCTTTCATTGATGATAAAACAAGTTACACCTGGATTTATGGCTTAACTCACAAGTCTCAAGCACTTACAACCTTTATCAACTTAAAAAACCAAATAGAAAAAAGCCTAGAGCTGAAAATTAAAGCCTTACAATGTGATATGGGTGGTGAATACAAAGCTTTTGAAACCTATCTTAAACATGAAGGAATATCCTTAAGATATTCTTGCCCATACACTCACCATCAAAATGGAAAGGCTGAAAGAAAACATAGGCATCTTGTAGAAACTGGTTTAACTCTTCTTTCTCAAGCCAACTTACCTCTAAAGTTTTGGTGGGAAGCCTTCTCAAATGCAGCCTACCTTATAAACAGAACCAGCACACTTGTCCTCAGTGACAAAACACCTTTTGAATCTCTTTATTCAAAGAAACCAAACTATTCCATTATCAAGATTTTCGGCTGTGAGTGCTATCCCTTTCTGAGACCTTACAACAATCACAAGTTCAGTTTTCACACCTCAAAATGTGTAAACCTGGGGTTTAGCCATTCACATAAAGGGTACATGTGCCTTAGCTCTAATGGGACAATTTATATTGCAGCACATGTGAATTTCAATGAGAATTCTTTCCCTTTCCAAACTGATCCAGATTTTATGTGTGTCGATTCAAACCAGTCAGTGGAACTCACAAATACCTTTAGTAAATTCATCACTGTGTCCTTTCCTTCTGAGAGTCACAGTCAAGAGGTAACAGCAGCTGATGCAAATTCATTTGATAGTCAAAACCTGGAAACTACTCCTTCTAATGATCTGAGTTCTGACAATAACAATGAAATAACTTGTCCAGTGATTAGCAATGATTCAAATGCACAGTTTGACACTCAAAATCCTTCAAATTGTTCTGATAATTCTGGAAATAATCACCTCCAGAATCAACCTTCTGAAATACCTCAGATCACACCTCAAATAAAACCCTCACATCCTATGTTAACCAGAGCTAAAGCTGGAATTTTTAAACCCAAAGCCTTCAATACAGAAAAAGCCTTATCTCTAAACACACCCTCAAGTGTTACTAAAGCTTTGAATGATCAAAACTGGAAACTAGCTATGCAAGATGAGTTTAATGCTTTAATGACCAATGAGACTTGGTGCCTAGTTCCTCCAGAACAAAATATGAAGTTAGTAGGAAACAAGTGGATATTTAGAGTTAAGCAAAATTCTGATGGGTCAATAAGCAGATACAAAGCCAGATTAGTGGCAAAGGGTTTCTTACAAACTGAGGGAGTGGATTACCAGGAGACTTTTAGTCCAGTAGTCAAGGCTGCAACTATAAGAATTGTTCTTAACCTTGCTGTTGTACATGATTGGAAGCTTAGGCAGGTTGACATCAATAATGCATTTCTAAATGGGGAGCTGACTGAAATAGTGTATATGCCTCAACCAGAAGGGTTTGTAAATCCAGACTATTCAAAACATATCTGTAAGTTGAAGAAAGCTCTCTATGGGCTAAAACAAGCTCCTAGAGCTTGGTTTAACAAACTGAAGTCAGTTTTGGAGTCTTGGAGTTTTTGTAGAGCAAAGTCAGATACATCCTTGTTCTTCAAACACAATGGAAGTGATGTGATTATTTTACTGATCTATGTTGATGATATTATAGTCACTGGAAGCAATAACAGTGAGATTGAACAACTGGTTCAGGATTTGAGTAACACTTTTGCTCTCAAGGATTTAGGACAGTTAAATTTCTTCCTAGGCATTGAGGTAATAAGAAATGAGAATACCTTAGTGCTATCTCAAACCAAATATCTAAAAGAGCTACTGGCGAAGTTTGATTTACAGAATTGTAATGGAGCTGATACTCCACTTGCAACAACAGACAAGTTGAGCAAGTTTGTAGGAACGAAATGCTCTGATCCTACTCAGTATCGAAGAGCCATTGGAGGACTTCAATATGCTGTACTCACCAGGCCTGAAATTGCTTATGCAGTGAATAAGCTAAGTCAATTTATGGCAGATCCCCTGCAGCCTCACTGGTTAGCCTGCAAACGAGTCTTAAGGTACTTGAAAGAGACTGTCAACTATGGGTTAAGTTTCAGGAAGACAGATTCTTGTGATTTGGTAGCTTATTCTGATGCTAATTGGGGTAGTGATCCTGATGACAGAAGATCTACCAGTGGTTATTGCATTTATCTAGGTGATAATCTGGTTAGCTGGAGCTCAAAGAAACAAAGTGTAGTGTCAAAATCATCAGCAGAGTCTGAATACAGAGCCATGGCATTAGCATGTGCTGAGATAACTTGGATTTGTTCTGTTCTTAAAGAGATAAATGTCAAGCTCAGCTGCACTCCTTTATTATTAAGTGACAGTACTAGTGCAGCAGCTATTGCTACAAATCCAGTTCTTCACTCCAAAACAAAACACATAGAGATTGACATCCATTTTGTAAGAGACATGGTTGAGAAGGAAAAAGTAGAAGTTGCATTTGTCTCAAGCAATGATCAGGTTGCTGATCTGTTAACCAAGCCACTGACTTATCCTAAGTTCAGCTTCTTCAGAGACAAACTTAAAGTCTCTTCCAGAGATTTAAGTTTGAGAAGGAATGTTGAAATGTTGAATGAAGCTGAACTTGGCTCAAGTCATGTGGGGGTCTCAGCTGGAGTATACTTGCTGACCAAGGATGCTGCTCACACGAGAGATGAGTTGAGTGACACACGTGACAAGCCAGGAATCTCCAGTTGGCAAAATAGCTACACTGAGATTCCTATGACTGTGCATGAGTGAATTAGTTGGTTATGTTTGTACGGTTATGATCAAATCAACAGTATGCATTTTGTGTGTTTGTGTAAATGAGTGAATAAGCTGATAGCTAAGTTTAGCAGCATATATAAACAATATCTCATTGTAATTATCATTATCTTGAGCTTAATAAAAACAGTAATATTCAGCTTCTCTCATCTCTTTCCAATTTCCAGAATTCTTTCACAGACCAATTCCGACCCTATTCTCCTCTATGCTAAAGTCAAGCTAATATTGTATTGTATAATACATTCGTATATACAAGTGGATGCCAATAGGCACTAGCACATGCTCATAATTAAATAAATTCAAATTTCTATGTCTATTAAATAAATTCAAATTTCTATGTATATTATGTGAACACTGGAACAAAATTTTCTAAATGCCACAGGTATCTAAAGTGCTTCTGAAAAATGGCTATGTCAAAATTATTTTCAGAAACCTTCAAAGAGAACCTTTTAAGTGTTTTGTTAAAGAACAACTAAAAAATCAACCATGAGGAAGAAGGGGAAAAAAAACAAATGCTGTTGAAGACTTTATAATCAACCCCAAGTGTACTTTTGTAGCCAATATCACTTTCATGTATTTCAATCAGATGATATAGAAGACTCATAATCAATTTAGTATTTAAAAGAACCTTTAGTAGTGCTAAAACACACTTCCGAATCAAGATTTTGATTGCTTAAAACAGGAATTGCTTTAAAGGAGACCAACCAATCCGTATAAAGGATTTTAATGCAAGCCAAGACTAACAAAAAAAATGCTTTGAATCCTTCAAGGAGATCGCAGACTGCTATTATAAAAATGTCACAGTGGTTCAAAGTTACTATGATGCAAGTCAATTCTAATCACACAAAAGGCTTCCATCTTTCATGTGGCATGTGAAGCATAAAAGAGGAATCTGTATAAACTCCCCAAGAAATAGAATCAAGGCCAAAAGAAAAGTATATAAACACACATGCATTGACTCTTTAAGAGGTCACCACTAACCAAATTGAATAAATGAAAAAGAACAGAATATCTCTAAACATGAGAAACCAAAACACAAAATCTATATTCTATCCTATAATATCTCTCTTTCCAATCTACAGACTCCAATCACAGAATTCAGCATCTTAAATCAATGCTAAATTGAAATGACAGGAGTAAAACCAGTAAAAGTTCAATCGAAAATTAAACTTCAGTTTCATTATGGATCAGTTAAAAGCTGGTCCAAAAGTAACATCAAAGATATAACAAACAATGTAACAATATTAAAAAGGCTAAATAGCACAGAAGGACAATATTATCAAACAGCTAAATTTCCTTTTCTTCTTACGAGATGCAGTTTTACACCACTTACAAGGCTTGCCCCAAGGTGTAAGTGAACAACTTCCATGGTTACCGCTACTTTTGCCCCGTCCCTCACCTCGACCACGAGGATGATCAACTGGATTCATTGGTACTCCTCTAATCACAGGTCTTTGGCCCAACCAACGGCTCTGACCAGCCTTCCTAAGCACCTTAGCTTCATGGCTGGGGTTAGACACTGTATCAATGGTGGGTTGACATCTAGTGTCAATCAGTTTCTCATTTCCAGGAACTAAGCAGTACCTTGAAGTGGATTCTTTTTCAAAATCTTGGCTGAGTTTACCTCAATGTTGTTGATGATGGTCCCAACATGCATACAAGCAAGTGGCATGCAACTTCCAACTTGAGAATTAATGTCATCACCAACTGATTCAGTTCCTGCAGAAATACAGAGCAATATAATTTAATTCAAACTTTGAGGATTAAAAGAGAGATTCCACAAGTATAGAAACAAGAGTACCACAGGACTGATAGCGTTAAGTAGTGTTATTGTTGAGAATGGAAGGGCGGAGAAGCCTAATGAAGAGTGTCGATGAAGCTGAGTATACTCTGCACCAAGCCATTTCTGCCGATCTCTCTCTGTGTCTCTGTTTCCAAGGTTTTGGTTTCTTCTGTCGATTTCACTCTGTCTGACATAACATGTTGCCCACATGTGACAAACGAAGGTTTATAGTTCCATCAATTTTGTTCTTGAAAACAAATGTTGAAGTTCAACAGAGTCATTAACAAACAAGTTAAAATGGCAGTTTTAAGAACTTAAAATTTCAAATCCAAATAATTCAACTAATAATTGAGAAAGTTTAATATGGACTTAAAATCGGCTACTCAATCACAACAAAGCAACAAAAAATCAAAATTCATGTCCACTTTTAAAAAAATACAAACATAAACGTCGCATTGGAAAAATAAAATTGAAAAATGCAACAAAACAATTGCACAGAATTGGAAAACTGAACTCATCTGAATAACAAAAGAGAAATCTAATAATCAAATAAAGATTATAAAGCTTAAAGACCGGTTTTCTCATCCATAGAGAAATAAACAAATGAAAATAGTTCCATTTTCATAATAACAATGGACATAATTTCTAAATAAACTGATAAAACCCCGGAACAAAATTAGAACTTTAAACATCGGACGGTCGTAAAGGTGGAAACTTTACATGAGCTTTACATACTACGGGATAAAATCTGAGGTGGGTTTAATATTATTTTGAAGAAAAATCTAACCCATAAACTGAACAGTGAATTCAATTCTGTAAATTGAATAAGAAACAACATTGTAAAGAGAGAGAGAGCCACAGAGGGGCAGAGATAAGCTTACCGAAGGTGACAGAAGTTGAAGTACCCACGACAGAGCAACAGAATGCTGTTAGGTTTGAAATTTGAAAGATGCGTGAGCAGAAAGATGGCAGCCACCGTGAGAACGGCGAGCTATGAGGGCAGTGAAATGAAGGTGGCAAAATAGCGAATGAGAGTGATTTGGGCTGGAAGAGAGATGGGCCAATGGGCCAGGTGGGGCCTGACTCATTTGTTTTGATTTCTTCTATCTTAACTCTTTAGTCATCTAGTCAAAGCCTAACAGAACTTGATGACTCTAGGAGCCTTTTGCTAATTTGGAACGGAGAAAAACCAAATTCAATCACAATGAAGAAATCAAAATAAATGTGTCAGTAAAAGATATAGAAGAGACACATTTGAACTCAGACAAGGATTCAGTTGTCTTCTTCTTGATTCATTAACAAGGAACCTGGTCTCCTGTGAAAACAGTGAACACTAACATCACAAGGCATTTTTTGATTTGGAAACCAGTAACACACCCATGTTCTGATCTTTGATTTGTAGCCGAATACAACATAAATCAAACAAGCATCAAACACATTACCAACACATCTTAACAGCTGGTTTTCGATATGAGTGGCATAGTTCATTTTTACAGTTTCTATTAATCATATCACTCAGGAGCAACTACAACCAGCTGTTTCCGATATAAGTGCTGATGGAGCTTTTGCAAGGCCATCAGCTATGTCTTCACGTATACAATCCTTCAATGCCGGTGACAAATTCCAAGAATTTTCGGATAGACGTGATAGTAATAAGCGGCAAGATATAATTCCATGTGAATTCATTTTGAAACTACTTGCATCTAGTTGCGTACTCCTTACAACCTTCTCAAGGTTGTAGTGTGAGATCATTCCACATACGGGGTAATGTGGCCAGGAATTCTCATGTTGAGCAGCACTGCATGATGCATCTTACCCCAACATTTTTGAAATTGACGTTGTTACCTTCCGGAAAGCATCTGAGAAAACAAATGTGATTTCAGCAAACCCGAAGTAAAAGAACACACAGAATCTTTCATTCCCCACAGAAACATACAAGGTGGACATGATTTTATAGTCTGCAAGTACAAACTTCCTTCTCAAAATTGAGTCTTAAGCTAATGTATCCCTGGTTTATTCTATGTTTGGCAATGGTAGAAAATTTCAATGCTACGAATTCTCAGGCATGATCAGATATTTCTGGTTGTCCTGTTTTATGAAAACAGAGAAGTATTTCCATCAAATTTTCAGGATCAACTCAGACGCCTTCAATCCGTGCATTGTGATAAGCGAGAAACATGGTTAAAGTATTCATTTGTTCTTTACCTGATAATTAAACCCAAGCTTGTTCTTCAACAGCTAAACCTAATGTTGAAAAAGATATTGAAAGAAAAAACAACAGCAAACCAAAAAAGAGGACCCGGTTAATATAGTCAGCTACTATAATCAGCCTTCTTAATCAGAGTATCAACTTATCAACTATATCCCAAACAGAAAATATTGAAACTCTACTAAGCTCACAAATTGCTCTAATTACCACTTACCAACACTAGTTCATTGAGCCTACTTATAATCAAAGCTCCTCTCATGCTTCTCATTGTTCTTATTGATTCCAACATATCCTTTGTTTCCTCTGCTAGCCACCATCCTGACATTAACTGTTGATGAAATGGATGATTGACCTGACTAGTCTCTAAGTCCAGCTGGATAGTGCCATTTGCATCATTATTTCAGCTAATTGAATTAATTCAAACCTAGTCTTGCTGTTATAGTTCTTGGTGTTGGTGACTTTTGGAGTATACAACATCCAACAAGCCTGCAGGGTAATTCTTAACAGTTTTAAAGCTTTGCATCAGCAAACCGTTTCGCTGCATCAAAGTTGCAATCACTTCACAATAATTGCGGGCATAAGTGTACTCACAGGTCTTCCATTGTGAAGAATCAAGGCTTGGGAGCATCTTGAAGTTTGTCAAGTTTGTTAAGCATCTTGAGATGCTTCTCCAAATGTTTGGGAAATGATGTGTTGTTAAGTAACAGGCAAAACAGATAAAGGCAAGTTAAATGCACAAAAGATACCTCAGATACAACTGCCAATATGTAATACAGTAGATTCTACAAAAGCGAAAACAAAGAAGAAAATCACATACCGTAATTAACAACAAATTGCAAATTTCTAAAATGTGTTTATCCAGAAAGCAACAAGTCAAAGTTAAACTGTGAGGGTCCAGGACCTTTTTACCTCAAACTGACAGTTTCAGTTTTGTCAGCACAGGTTGCAGGTCCATGCATAGGTACGGTAGTAATCAGCTTGTTCTTTAAACTAAACGAATCTGATCACTGCCCAAGATTCTTATCATCAAATCAATTCAAGTTGCACAGATACAAGTTTAGACAGATCAAATCACACCTCAATACAACAACAAGAATTTATCAAGAACCAAAACAAGAACCCACAGAAACCAAGATATGACGTGGTTCAGCTGTGCATTGAATGCTGAGAATACGTCCACAGGAGAAGCTTCTAGATGAGTTTTATTGATTCAACAATGGAGATCGTTACAGAGCCCTATATCGGATTTTACAGAGAACAAGATGACACTTTCTCTCTCACAAACCTCTTTCTACAAGACTCTAGAATCAGCTCTCGATAGTCCCTGAAAAGCCAGCCTTTATACCCTGTTTCAATATCTAGCTTATTTTCCAGATTATACAGTTTGTTGACACGTGGTTAACAAACTTTAACTAACTGAATTCAGGCTCCAGCACATGCTTCCTCACGTGGTTACGTGATAAAAATATCCGTGAAAGCCAAGACAAGAATTTTGTAGGCGAGGGCTGTGTATTTTTACCAGATAAAAATTGAAATGCGTTATTTCTGCTTCAGAACATGGCTTTGGCTCGTATCATATTTTCTGGGACAGGTGTTGTTGTGAATCAGACCTGTATTTGGTCTCAGGAAGTGCAGGCATTTCTTCAAGGTTTCATCTACGGCAGAAATGTTACCAAATACTCCACTCCAAGCATTCATCCTTAACTAAACAGAGAAATATTCATTAGATATGCTACCGAAGAAAGAAGGTAAGGTTGTCGGGAGAAAGAATAAGTACACACTTACCATCCTTAATTTCAAAATCCAGCGACTAAAGACAGTTAATTTCATGTATCAGAGTATGCGCATCCAAAATGTTATACTCCAATTCTGGTTTAAAATAAAAAATGAAAAAATTGGAATGAAATAATTGACAAATATCTGCAATCTAAAATTTTGATTGAAGTGAAAAAAAAAAAAACATTGGACTAAAATTCGTCTATTTGTCTATGCTATTAAATTTTAAGATAAAAGTCATAATTTCATCTGTGAGTAATCAGCCTATGCGGCAGCACTAATTACCTTAACAAACACCGATAGAAAGCTAATTACCTCAACACTTTTTCAAGCTTCTGACAACTGTAAATTTGTAATTCCAAAAAGCGAGGATGGAAGGCCCATCTCTGGAAATGATGTGAGATTTGTGCAATTCCCGATCCACAAAAATCGGAGAGAGGTGAGGCTTTGAAACCCATTTATAACAGAAATTTCAATTTCTGGAATCCCAATAGGGACAGATGAGATGAGTTAGAGAGGTGAAAGCCAAGACTAGAATTCTGCCGGTGAAGGCTAATGTATCATTTCAAGTATGCTACTATCTAAGCAATAAACAAAACTGAAAAAATAAAAGCAAAGCATAAACGACAAATTGGTACAATTAAAAGAAATTGACAGAGTTTGCAAATTTCTTGAAATTGCCCTTATTTTCACCCATAAATAACCACAGGAGTTGAAAAGTCAATGAGTAAATAAAATTCTGTTGATTTTGAGATCACAGTTCCTGCATCCATTATGTTTTCACAAAAATCCCATTCACATGCTCCAATTCTTGATTGAAACTCTCCGCGTGCCTGATCTGGGGAAAAGAAAATGCTAATTGAAGTTAATCAAAAAAACTTTGGATTAAAAAATCATCTGTCTGTCTATGGCATTAAATTTTAAGATAAATGTTATAACTTAATCTGTGAGTAATCAACCTCTAACGCACTAATTACCTTAATAAACACCGATAAAAAGCAAATAACCTCAACATACGATCTGACTTGTGAAAATGGAATCAAATGAGTGACCTTTTCAATTAAGGGCGGAGGATTTATAATTATACAGAACTGCTAAATTATTATTAAAAAAAAAACTAGGAGGAGCTTGTTATAACGGATAATAAAAAATCAACTGACCTTAATAGGAGAATCTACTCCTCTGATTCTGGATCGTATATGAATTTCCAGTCTATCTCAAAACAAGGGATGTGAGCAATTTTGGGCCACTCTTCTCCTTGGTCTCTTTTGCAAACTTCTTTAAGCTTTGGACACTTGACAATGTGTAATTCCAAAAGTGAGGATGGAAGGCCCACCTCTGGGAATGATGTGAGATTTGGGCAACCCAATATCCACAAAGATTGAAGAGAGTTGAGGCTCTGAAAACCCGTCGAAGAGAGGGATATCAATTTTTTGAATTCCGCAAGTTGCAGATGAGTGAGAGAGGTGGGCAGCGTCATTCCTATCTCCTCGTCTGGAAAACACTCTGCTTCATCATCACATCCAATAATCTCGAGGTGTGTAAGAGAGGTAAGCCTATGCAACCCCCACTGGACGAGTGTCTTATACATTTTGACATATCCAATTGTAAGTGATACTAGACTGGTAGGAAAACCTTCCTCTGGAAGCGATACAAGATTTGGACATTTCCGTATGTTTAAAGTTTCGAGAGAGTTGAGTTTGTGCATGTCATTGGGCAGGGCTTCAAGCTTCTCACAACCACGAATGTAAACTCTCGAAATGGTGTTGGGAAGCCCTCTTTCTGGGAAGGAAACAAGACTTGGACATCCATCTATATGAATGCTCTGTAAACAGTTAAGATTTTGCAGGCCATCCGGTAATGACTCCAGCTTTCGACAATCCCTTAGCTCGAGTACTTCAAGCGCCTCAAGGAATTGGATTCCCGATGATAAACTGGTGAGCTCTGGGCAGTTCTCTATAGTCAGGCATTGCAGCATCACTGGGGAAGATGAGGATGAAGGAGAAGAAGAAGAAGAAGAAGAAGCATCCTCTTCATCATCGAACGGACGTTGCAATTTCTCACAATTCTTAATTACTATACTTTTTAGAGATGAAGGTAGCTTGTGTCTTGTGATGAATGTTAGAGAATCGCAATTTCTGATGCACAAGCTTTCGAGTTGTGAATTGTTGTCCATCATTTCCTCAGGTAAGGATTTTAAAGGTATGTTATTGAAAATTAGAAGAGAGCGCAGATTTCTGGGAAAGAAATTGATCTCTGCAAACAAAACAAGATTTACGCAACTTTCTTCAATTGTTACCTCTTCAGGGGAAGCGAGTATTTTTAGCCCGTGCTCTGGTTCATTAAAACGTCTAGGTCTCCTGGCCCGCCTCCATGACTTGAGCTGTTCAGAATTGCCAATTACCAAATATTCTAATATCTGAAATCCAGGCTTCAATAATTTTCCAAACTCCAAAACATTTGTAATAGTCATGCGTTTAGACAGTGAAGAGCCAGCTGGACCATCGTATAGCATCCCATTGCATCCATTCATGTCTAATGAACTATTTGAAATGGTCAAAGACTTTACCAACTTAAAATTAATTGGAGTCCCGCACACGAGTTCTTTGCACTCATCAACTTCTAATCTGCAGAGCATCGGATAGCAAGACAATGGAACTGCCAACTGTTCACATTTACTAACGACAAGTGTCTCCAAGGAGGGCAGGAGCTCAGGCAGTTCTCCAGAGAGTTTGGGACACTCTGCAATGGAAAGTTCTTGGAGATGAGGAAATATTTCAACGTGCACATTTCCATTGATATTGGCGTCCCAATGCTCCCATTCTGGCAAATTCTCAAAACTTAGAATCTTCAATGATGGAAAGACCGCAGACTCTATGCTTTTTAGTTTCTTCAGCCCTTTAACAGCAAGGTGCTTAAGTGAATTCATCAGGCCAAGCGATGGCAGAGATACACACTTGTCACAGTTCTCCAATTTAAGGACCTTCATCTCGGAGAACGAAGGATGTCCGATCCAAAGTGGAAATCTTGCACCACCATAGTGCCTGATTGCCAGCTCTTTTATACGTTTATGAGGCTGTAGAGTGTCAAGTACATTCTCCTCTAGTACTGCATCCCGAGGACTGTTAGATTGAGACCCCCATTCTAGAGTCAATGCTTCAAGATTGTGCTTCTCGCATAATGCGGCTTCTCTTGCATTCTGTGGACTATTCACATTCTCTAATCCAGCAATGCAGAGTTCATCACAAAGAAGGTTTAAACTTTTTAAATCTTCCAAACCAGATGCAGATTCACCCTTGCCTACAATAAAATTGGACAATGTTTGAAGATTCTTCAACGCTTTCATTCCCAATGGCATCTCCTTCAGCAGCTTTGCACCTTTTATATCGAGATGGCGCAAATTGATCAAATTCCTCATTTTGGGCGGAAGCTTTATCAAACAGGAACAATTTCGTAATATCAAAATTTCCAAGTTCAGCAATTTGCATGTTGACTCAGGTAAACTTCTTATGTCAGTGTCGGCAAGGTTGAGGAACCTTAAAGGTCTCAAATCTTCAAATGGAATTGGTAACTCACCAATCTGGTATCCTTCTAAAGATAGCATCCTCAACTTTTTAAACTTCGGCAACAAATCATATAGAAGTAAACTAGTTACGTAACTAGTATTAGGGCCACCTCTTATGCAGAATGGCAAGAATGTTCGCAGATGTTCAATTTCATAGAAAACCTCAAACTTATTTTTACCATCAAGCCAACCACGGGCATAGGATGAATGGCGAACTCTTTCAAATCTCCTTGACGACAAGTTGGTGGATTCCTCTAACCTTAAAATGGTCTCTCTAGAAACCAATTCAGCAAAATCATGGATAAGGTCGTGCATTACAAATTTAGAACTACCAGAGCTGGTTTGTTGAAATATAGACCTTGACACTAGATCATGAAAGCACTTGCTGCCCAAATCTTCCATCTGCTCACTGTTTCTTGACTGCCGAATAATACCTCCAGCCATCCATAAGAAAATCAGCCCCTTCTCAGTGAATTCATAATCTTTTGGAAAGATGGCACAAAAAGCAAAACATCTTTTCAAATGAGACGGAAGATGATGGTAACTCAATCTTAACACAGGGAGAATGCTGCTTTGTTGATGTAAATCCCATATTTTGCTATCCAATATATCGTCCCACGCATCATGCCTTGTTGTGCGCAGAAGGCCCCCGAGCGTTTTTGCTGCCAGAGGCAAGCCCCCACACTTGCCAACAACTTTCTTGCGGAATGATTCTGAAATTTGATGTGCGCTAAGATCTCTACCTTCAAATGCATGCTTTATGAAAATGGACCAGCAATCATCATCTAACAGACTCTTGAGATTATAATGTTCAATAGGTCCCATTGTTGATGCAACATCCGAATGCCGTGTGGTGATGATCATCTTACTGTTTGGTGCAGCACCCAAGAATGGAGCTTTTAAGTCTACCCACAAGCTGTAGTCCTCGTTCCAAACATCATCTAAGACCAGCAAGAATCTTTTTCCGTCCACTGCTTTTTTCAGTTGAACCTGCACTTCATTTAAAGTCTTGAGATCACTAGCTGCGGAGGTGATTGACTCGAGAAGTGCCTTTGAGATGTTGAAAACATCAAAGTTGTCGGAGACACAAACCCATGCTTTTACGTCAAACTTGGAATCGTCAACTGCCTTGTCATTGTAGACCTCCCGAGCAAGAGTTGTTTTTCCTATCCCGCCCATTCCAACAATAGGTATTACAACAAAGTTGGCGTGATCACTTGGGGTATTCACCATATCAAGCATTTTGGCCTTATCTTCTTCTCTTCCAAATACTTCACGTTCTGTTGGGACACTCGAACTGGGTGGCCTCTGGTGTGCAGCAGCAGGGGTTGATGACGCCCCTCCAGTAAGCCGTTGCAGTCCAAGTTCAATTCTTTCTTGGCAGAGTTGCTCCAGCCGGCTAGTCATATCTTTAATCTTGGACCCCATGCTATAATTGAACATAATAGCATTCGGATTCAAACCAGCCGGGATGAGACTGAGAACCTGGCCAGAGCTATCCTGGTTTTGCGCCATCAACTTGCTTTCCAAAGCTTGAGTAGCAAACTCATCAAGAATGTCCTCAGCGTCATAAGCCAAGTCTTGGAGTTCGTCCAGCCACATCTTCACAGCCTCATCGGTCAGTTGCT
The DNA here is from genome assembly GCA_029618585.1 of Citrus australasica. Lineage (NCBI taxonomy): Eukaryota > Viridiplantae > Streptophyta > Magnoliopsida > Sapindales > Rutaceae > Citrus > Citrus australasica. Next base: position 31,449,713 of record JARCIV010000003.1, on the reverse strand, counting down.
TCTCCTCTGCATCGCAGAGCACAGCCTGAATCATCTTCAGCTTTTTCTCCCACTTCTTGAGCTCCGAATCAACCCCGCCTTGGAGTTGACGCACAAAGCGGAGCAAATTACGAGAAGCCAACCTGTCAAACAACACCTCAAGGAAGGCGTTGAGTAAGATCTCTCCAACAGCAACCATGGTTCCGTTTTGTCAGAATGAAAGGAATCAGAATCGTCACCAACAATAACATTGAATTTGATATCAAAACTGCAATTGGTTTGATGTATGGAATATTGAAAGTTTAGGAATAGAGATAAGACTGACCATGTGGTGTGGTCCCAGTGGACTCCACCAAGTTGATTAAACAATAATGATACTCACTTGCGGATGGTGCCATACAGTCAATATTGGCATGCCAGCCTGCAAAGCTCATACACTTTCTTTTTTCATTGTCAAGTTCTCATCAATTAGTCACATGTAGGGTCATAGGAAATTTATTTCCAGTAAATTGTCATTGAAATCTGCCTCCTTTTTACAGCCTCTAACAACATATGGTACAGTAGCTTCCGCAAACTCTAACTCTATCAACATATGGCTTGCGGACACTATATCTTCATTGAAGAGCTTATCAATCAATTAGCAAATGGAAAAATCGTCAAAGGAATCTTGATTAGGTTTCATACGTTAAAGTGATAAGTGGTAAGCAACCGGGCAGGAAGTTGATTAAGTCTTACATTAGGCTATTTGTTAACCGTTGAAGCCACTCTAAATTCTCCCCTTAACAAAGGAGGTTTTGTGTCACTCCTTTGCAAACGAAATGAAATAGATCAGCTGAAATGAATGCAGCTCTGGGAAACATCAAGGTCAGAGATGAAAACTTCATTCACAAGTTGCACGGAAATGCATTTTCCAGCTCTAGATAGAAACATTCACACCTGCTTACCTTTCAAAGAAACATGAGACTTTAATGTAAACTTTCTATGAAATTCAAAGAAACATGAGACTTTAATGTAAACTTTCTATGAAATAAGCAATATATTGGAAAGAAAAAAAAATGGTAATTAACTTTACAAGCTACCACTCTGATGGTCTTGTTGGGACATTGTTGATGAATTAAACTGCATTCTCCTGTGAAAACACATAACATTTCAAAGCATTCATTGATTTAGAAACCAGTACCATACACATGTTCTGAATCTTTGATTTATAGCTGAGTATAACTTGATCAAACAAACATAACATGTATCAAAAATAAGACAAAGGCATCTTCACTAAGCTTTTAAAGTGCATGGCACAGTCCACTTTTACAGCATATAGTAATCATATCATTCTCGAGCAACTACAACCAGTTGTTTTCCAACATTCTGCCCAGTGAATATCCCAACTAGGGCTGATGGAGCTTTCTCGAGGCCTTCAGCTATGTCCTCGACATATACTAACTTTCCTTCTTTGATTGCCGGCATAACCAATTCCAAGAATTTCGGATATTGGTGGTAGAAATCACCAGCAAGAAATCCTTCCATGCGAATTCGTTTTCCAACTACTTGCATCAAGTTGTGTACACCTTCAGGCTTCTCAAGGTTGTACTGTGAGATCATTCCGCATACAGCAATGCGGCCATGAATTCTCATGTTGAGTAGCACTGCATCAAGCATCTTACCCCCAACATTTTCGAAATAGATGTCGATGCCTTCTGGAAAGCACCTGGGAAAACAAATATGATTTCAGCAAACTTGGAATAAAATAATGCAACGAATCTTTTCATTTCCCAAATAAACATACATCACAAACATGATTCTGTTAGCTGCAAGTGAAAATTTCCCTCTGAAATGAATATCAATTAAGCAACTGTATTCCTAGTTTATACTATGTATGGCAATGGTAGAAAACATCAATGTAACGAATGAGATCAGTGATCTCTGTTTGTCCTGTTTTATGAAAACAGAGAAGTATACATTACATTTTCAGGACCAACACAGATTACTTCAATCAGCGCATTGTAATAATGAAGTGAGAAAAACGGTTAAAGCATTCATTCATGCTAACCTCTTAAGAGCGGCATCCAAGTCTGGCTCTTCCTTATAGTTAAAAGCATCATCAAACCCAAACTTGTTCTTCAACAGATCGACCTAATGTTGAAAATATAATCAAACCAGAAACAGCACAAAGAAAAAGAAGCAGGTTAATATAATCATCTAATAAAACAAAATATGATTTCAAGCATATATGAACTAACATTTCTCAAAGACCAATCAATTAGGTGGTAATAAGTCAGTTTCAGTTAGACTAATGATCAAATATCCATGGTTAGTTAGAACACAAATAATGTGACATGCACAATTCTCTATGCACAATTCTCTCAGAAGGTGTTATGTTTTTATTTAGAGCTTAAGGGTTAAGGGTGCAAACTCACCTTTTCTTTGCTTCCGGCACTTCCAACAACATAGCAACCAACCAACTTCGCAAATTGCCCAACAAGCTGACCAACAGCTCCAGATGCTGCAGATACATAGACATACTCTCCTTTCTTAGGAGAGCAAAGCTCATATAAACCACCATATGCAGTCAAACCAGGCATACCTAGAATCAACAGAAAAGTACCCAACAATCAGAAACAATGATAAATTCCTCAAATGAAATCCTTCAGTTACATGCCCATACATAGGGTACAATTGTTGAAAATTCAAAATGCTAGACGTTCACGCAGCATATTATATATCCCTATCTCATTGCATTGAATAAAACACGATTATCAGCTCATGCAAACTGGACATTGATAAATTTAGTAACAACTTACCAAGAATCCCAGTATAGTATGACAGAGGCACATTTGTATCCAGAATTTTAATCAGAAGTTGTGGTGATTGGATGAGACTGTACTCCTCCCAACTGGTTAAGCCCCAGACCAAGTCATCTTTCTTATAATTTGGATGTGTGGAATCCAACACTTTGGACACTCCATATCCGCTCAAAGGCTGCATAATTTGAACAGTTGAAAGAAAAAAAAAACACCATTACTGAATAATGTAACCTCAACAGCCCTTTTCCCAAGCAAGCAATCAAATCCTCAGAAACAATGCTAACATGATATCATAACTAATTCCCCTACATATGTTTTGATAAGACAAAAGTTTTAATCTTATTAAGACAATCTTCTCTTAACAAGATCCCCTATACTTATTATTGCATACATAGTCCGACACATCATACTCTCTTCAAAGATTCATCCCCACAAACCAAAACCACAATGTTACCCTAAAACACTTTCTAGAGCCATAAAAGATTATGAAAACAAGAGATGGGAACTGAAGAAACTGACCTCGCCAGGCTTGAAGGAGGCAACAAACGAAGGCTTATCAAGCTTGCTCATACGTCCTCTCATGTAAGGATCACAGGAAAGATAAAGATTCTTCAAAAGCACTGTGTCTTTTGAACCCTCTGGCACCTTCAGGTTTATTGAGCCTGTAATTATCTTCATGTCTGATTCTTTTGGAAACCCTGTCACGTAGTCGCTCAGACTCACCTGCTTGTTGCTCACTGCTTCTTCACCCGCCATTTTTTTTATGTAGATTTTGTTTTTGGATGGTGAGAAATTTTATGTGCGTATTTATTTATAGAGAGAGCGGAAATGTGAAACGCGTTTAATGTGTAGCAGTTACGAGAAATTTTGTGTGTGAAAATTTGGAAGGAAAGAGCCAGACTTTTGAAATGGTCGGTCCCAGGATTTTTGACGATTTTATTTATTTATGGGAAAAGGACACAGAGACCCCCAATGTTTGAATAAGGGACATAAAGACCCCCAACGTTTGAAAAAGGGACATAAAATTCCCTAAAGTTTCAAAAAAGACACTCAGACCCCCATTTGTGTGCACAAGTACCATTATACCCTTATACCATATTAAAAAACAATTATTCATTATCTAATTTATTCCTATATTATTAATAAAATTATAAATATAACTTTATTACCCAAATTTTCCATTTAATTTTTGTCAAATTTTTTCTTCAACTAAATAAATTTAATCCATTGCTCAAGAATAAAATAAAAATAAATTAAATTGATTACTAATATAATAAAAATAACAATTCTCCATTTAAACTTATATAATCAACAAAATAAAAAATAAATTAAATTGATTATTAATATAATAAAAATAACAATTCTCCATTTAAACTTATATAATTACAAAATTTATATTTTGTTGATTATATAAGTTTAAATGAAAAATTGTTATTTTTATTATATTAGTAATCAATTTAATTTATTTTTATTCTTGAGCAATGGATTAAATTTATTTAGTTGAAGAGAAAATTTGACAAAAATTAAATGGAAAATTTAGGTAATAAAATTATATTTATAGTTTTATTAATAATATAGGAATAAATTAGACAATGAATAATTGTTTTTTAATATGGTATAAGGGTATAATGGTACTTGTGCACAAAAATGGGGGTCTGAGTGTCCTTTTTTAAAACCTTAGGGAGTTTTGTGTCCCTTTTTCAAACGTTAGGGGTCTCTGTGTCCTTTATTCAAACATTGGGGGTCTCTGTGTCCTTTTCCCTTTATTTATTTATTTTCAGTCAATCTAGTCAAATTTGTAATTTTCTTTGAAATTTCGAAATTTTTTTTTTAAATTCGTTGTAAATTTGGGAAATTTTGTTTTTCATATGTTGAAATAATTTTGCAAACAATAAATTACTAGTATAAACTGAACATCATTAAATAATCAGTTTTTATTAATTTTTGTTATTTTTTTACACTAATTGAAAAATAAAATCTCATTAAAACAAAGCGTTTCTAGAAGCTATTATTATTATTAACCCTAAAAATAAATGTGAACATGAGAGTGCCACGACAAAGGAAGCTCCCAATGAAATCATCATCGATCACGTCAGCATTAACTGAAATTTGATCATGCATGAGCGTGACGATAAAGCCAATCGGGGACTTGACCTTTAACAGGGACAATGGCCTACCTTTTTGTATTATTAATTTATTATTGACAATTGAGAAGGAAGAATCAAATGAATTAAAGACATTTTATTAAGTTAATTTTGTACAGAGGAATGCCCCTTTTTAGTTTTTCATACAACAAGTGTGTACTATTCACAGCTTTAATTTTACTATAATCTAATGGCTGTAATTTGTTCTTCAATAATCTTGATCCTGGACCACCAGTCCTTAATAAAGACACAATTGATATTTTAATACTTATCCATGAGGTATCCTAAAAGATATCTTGTCCCTCAAATGTTCCAATCATTATCTCAATATCTTGGAAAAGAAAAAAAAAAGAAAAAAAAAATCTTTCAGTGCATCAACTAAGTTCTCTGAATCCAAATTATTTGACACTTTACACACAGATGCCCCAGCTCCACAAAATTAAGTAATGACAGGACAATCCAATCCCATTACTAAACGAGGATAGTTCATATTAACAGATGTAAACATTTTTAACCGGACAATGGATTCAGTCACATATTCTCAGCTCATCCATATTGGCTTTTGTATTAAGCAACTGCAACTAGCTGCCTGCCGACGTTCTGGCCAGTGAAGAGCCCGACAAGGGCTGCGGGAGCATTCTCCAGTCCTTCGGCTATGTCTTCCACATACACCATCTTTCCTTCTCTGATTGCAGGAATGACCAGTTCCAAGAATTTCGGATAGAGGTGATAGTAATCACCAGCTAGAAATCCTTCCAGGCGAATCCGTTTCCCGACCAGTTGCTCTAAGTTGTGTACGCCTTCAGGTTTTTCCAGGTTGTACTGCGAGATCATACCGCATACCGCAATGCGGCCCCGGAGCCTCATGTTGAGTAGCACTGCGTCCAGCATCTTTCCCCCAACGTTTTCGAAATATATGTCGATTCCTTGAGGGAAGCATCTAGGAAATTTTTAAAGCAAAATCAGATTTCTAATTGTCCTGTTTTTTTGAAAACAGAGACACTGATGAAGTTACGTTTTTGGGATCAACTCACACACTTCAACCAAAGCTCTGTAATATTAAAATGAAAATATTATTGAAACGTTTGTTGCAGCTGACCTTTTGAGTGCTGCATCCAAGTCTGGCTCTTCCTTGTAGTTAAAAGCATCATCAAATCCAAACTTGTTCTTCAACAAATCGACCTTATGTTGAAAAAATAGTCAAAAAAAACTTATTGACCTCGCTAATGATCACGATCAAATATCGATGCTTAGTTGGAACATAAAGCATGTAAAATTCTGCTAGAAGGCACGGTGCTATATTTACAACTTAAGAATGTTATAACAGCACCTTTTCTTTGCTTCCAGCACTTCCAACAACATAGCAACCAGCCAATTTTGCAAATTGGCCAACAAGCTGACCAACAGCTCCAGATGCTGCAGATACATAGACATACTCACCTTTCTTCGGAGAGCAAACTTCGTATAAACCAGCATATGCAGTCACACCAGGCATACCTAGAATAATCAAATTCCCAACAATCAGCATTCCTTCAGTAAATGCCTTCAATTATAGACTCCCGGGCAAAATGGACAATCGCCGGCAAAAAATCAGAAAGCATTTAAGCAGCATATGTACTGATATTACTATAAGCAAAACTTAACAAAAATCATTACCAAGGATTCCAGTATAGTATGAAAGGGGCACATCTGTATGCTGAATTTTAATCAAAATCTGTGGGGCTGTAACGAGACTGTACTCCTCCCACCCGGTAAAGCCCCAAACCAAGTCATCTTTTGCATAATTTGGATGTGTAGAATCCAAAACTTTAGCTACCCCATAACCATTTATAGGCTGCATAAATTTAAAATCACAAAGTCACCATTACTAAGAAATAATGTAAACCAAATATTGGTTCTTTAATTCCATCAAGTGCATAAATTGACCTCAACTTCCTTTTTCCTGCATGATTCATGATCATGATTACAATTTAACCGAAATATTCCCATACAAGACAAGCTTGAGTTAGGATCCTCTCTTGGTTGGATTATTGATCTGAGCTTAGTTTCGATCGTCTTATAAGGTTGTGGTTAGTAATTGTTAGACAAGAATACTGTATGAATCTACATACAATCTCAACCAAAAAGATTATAAATATGCATGTGGACACCAGATTTTAAAAAATGAGCAGAGCTTATATCAGCAATAAATCCAAATTCTGATTGAATTACTACATATCATTAATGACAGTTACAGCACCAAAATTGTGTTCACATTCCAAAACCGTAAAAATGACCTCAGAAACTCACCAAAACTTAAACCAAATGGAAAAATCAAGAGATGGGTCGTGATGAACTAACCTCACCAGGATGGAATGAATCAACAAAAGAAGGTCTATCAAGCTTGCTCATACGCCATCGCATGTAAGGATCACAAGAAAGATAAAGATTCTTCAAAAGCACTGTGTCTTTTGAACCCTCTGCTACCTTCAGCTTTATTGATCCACTTGTTATCTTCATGTCTGATTCTTTTGGAAAACCTGTCACATAGTTGCTCAGAATCACTCGCTTATTGCTCACAGCTTCTTGTTCAGCCGCCATTTTTTCTCAGTTTTTTTTCTCTGACAGGAAAATCGAATTGTTTGCAGGGACAGTGATGAGGAAAGTTGAGGATGAGTAACATTTATTGGTTTGGTCCCATGTGTTTTTTACATGACGACACCTTTTGCATTATTGTTCCACAGTTTTTATGAATATCATTAACAGTTTTAAAACTTAACTGTAATGTTTTTTTTTTTTTTCATATTAAGGCCTCTTGCCATTTAGATAGTACAGATATAATTTAAAAGTTATGGTATTATAGTGTTTCGAAAATATTTATCATTGTAACTTAAAAATTAAAATTATTTAATATATATAAAAAACTTATAATAAATTTATTATTTTATTAAAATTATTATTTAAAAATTATATTTATTATGTATTATTAATTTTTATTTTATAATTATAATTTTTTTACCATAACTTTTTTTTACAATAATTATTTAAATAATTACAACACAACAATATCAAACAGTGCCAAAGCTTTTTTTTAACAATTTAAGTTACTTAAACCTGTCATGAATCAAATTCTTTGACCACAATTTATCAAAATGATGATTGTAAATTTAATTCAATAAACATAATCAAATCTTGACCATTCAGTAAAAAGATTTGTTTGATTTCTCAACTTACTAGTTCTGTATTAATTTCAAAAGAATTTCTAAAATATAAACCATAATAACATAAGTAATTTAATAAAAAAAATTAAACGCTTTAAATAAGAAATTTGGTTCCGTGTCTCCATCAATACAATTTCTTTGTATTGTACCTTTCTCCTAGAGAGGACATAAAACCAATCAATTTGTATGCTCTTTCTTTGTGGCTGTCATATTCAGCACATTGCACTAACATTTATTTATACTTTTGAAACCTTGCTAATCATCTATTAAGGATTCTTTTGGCAGCAGTTGTGGAGCAGCATCATTGAAACAGCAACTACAACAAGGAGCTAGGCTTGCTGCTTAATTTCCAATATTTGATTCAGCAAACACCATGAAACTTGCACTCATGTGATTGTTTTATAAAGCAGTATGAGCAGCATTCTCTCTTTCACATTGAAGTTTTGTGTCAAAGGGTAAAAGAACATGCAACACTAACTTATTCTTCATTCAGGAGCAACTGCAACCACCTGTTTCCCAACATTCTGGCCAGAGAATAGACCGATGAGAGCAGCCGGAGCACTCTCGAGACCTTCAGCCATGTCTTCGACATATACAATCTTCCCTTCTTTGATGTGAGGAATGATCATTTCCAGAAACTTTGGATAGAGGTGATAGTAATCGCGAACAAGAAATCCTTCCATTCGAACCCGTTTCGCAACAAGATACATCAAGTTGTGTACACCTTCAGGCCTGTCAAGATTGTACTGTGAGATCATTCCGCATACAGCAATGCGACCATGGATTTTCATGTTGAGTAGCACTGCATCAAGCATTTTTCCACCAACGTTTTCAAAATATATATCAATGCCTTCAGGAAAGTACCCGTCAAAATGTTAAAGCATTGGCATGGAATTTAAAGACCAAGATATTTCAAGTAAATGATCAGAGAACATACCATATTGGTGAAAAAATGAATCTCATCCTTCATCAAAGCTGCATCAAGCTAACGCATTTATTGATACTAACCTTTTCAATGCTTCATTCAAATCAGGTTCTTCTTTATAGTTGAATGCCTCGTCGAACCCAAACTTGTTCTTCAGTAGATCAATCTAGGTGTTGAAAACCATAGAAAAGGCAAGATCATGAAAAATTCATTTTTAAGTTAAATGTTTGAAAGTAACATAGGAAACAATCAAGTACTTCTCATAGATTACATACCTTGTCTTTGCTTCCAGCACTTCCGACGACATAACAGCCCAACAACTTCGCAAACTGACCAACAAGCTGACCAACTGCACCAGATGCTGCTGATATGAAGACACACTCTCCTTGCTTAGGGGAGCAGACCTCATAAAATCCAGCATAAGCAGTCATACCAGGCATACCTATCAATTTATAAATTTATATCACTTTGAACCGACTTTGATCATTGACCCCAGTACAGCCGAATGTCATAACTAAATGGCTCAATCATTTAGAATATTAGATATAGAATCTTGTTTCACACTTCTATAACAAAGAGAAAAATATAGTATGGACTCTGTTTTGTTCTTTGTAACAAATAACTTTTTGGAGTCCATAAAACAGAGGTCTTGTTTGCTGAGGCAACAGATCTCCAAGTATTCTAGGTGCTCAAGTGGGCATTGCACTCTTTGTGACTCTCCAATTAACGCTCTCAACTCACAAGCCATCAAAGCAAAAGACATCGCCAATTTCCAGGTAAAAAATGTAATTTTTGGCTTACTCACAGAACCAGAAAACGCGACAAGAACTAACTAGCTGGAGTGTGTTGCTCAGAATATGGCAAAAATGCTGAAATTTTGGACTAGGCAGAAGGAGACACATCTATTAAACTGAACAAAGGTACACTCTATTTGCAGTATTAACATTTGCAAGGATTAAACTCTCATAGCAAAGTTTTATAATGAATAAATTTGCCAATTTAGCAACATATCCATAAAAAAGGGGGGAAAAAGGAGTTAGTACATTAAAGTGTTCAATAGAAAAGGGTCCCAAAAATTCAGGTACAATTCTATGTTTCCATAGGACATGCAAAAACTCCAAACGCAATGTTCTACTTCACATTGAGATATCAAAAACATTTCACATGAACAAAAAAACATAATTGGCTTACATAAATTGCTGCAAACAAAAAGTTTACCGAGGATTCCAGTATAGTAAGAAAGAGGCACATCTGTATGTTGAATTTTAAACAAGTGTGGAGCGGTAACAAGACTATACTCTTCCCACCCAGTCATTCCCCAGATCAAGTCTCCTTTCTTGAACTCTGGATTCTCCGAATCCAAAACCTTAGCCACCCCATATCCACTGATGGGCTGCATGCATTCATCAAAATTTCGGTGTCACCAATTCAATTTCAAGCACAAGTACCTCACGCAACATACTCCAAGTAAAAGAACAAAAGGAAAACTATAATTTCCCTGTCTAATGTTAGAGAATGATCAAAATATAAGTTTAACCCATGAAATTAAATTCACTGGTACACATCTAGAATTTCGAAAATCATGTAAGTTAACTCTCTTGAACCCTAATCTAAGCAGAGTTAAAACTCTAGACTTCTTATATTACCATTGCACGAGATTTTACTAGTTGAACCAAACACCACCCAATAATAAACTTTCTATAGCACAAGAGTGGCTGTGAGAGTGCACTAACCATGCTGGGTTTAAAGGATTCAACGTAAGATCCTTTAATGTTGGTCATTCTTGGTCGCATGTATGGATCACAAGACAAGTACAAGTTCTTTAAAAGAACCCCATTTGAACCTTTTGGCACCTGCAGTTCTATGGAACTTTCGGTCATGTACATGTCTGTTTCTTTTGGGAAACCAGACACATAGTCTTTCAATATCACTTGCTTGTTCCTCACCGTTTCAGGCATTTTTTGGTCCTTTTTTTCTTTCCTCCCTCCCTTCTCTTTAGGTTAATGGGAAACGCAGAGGAACTCTATCTAGCAAAGAAAAGTAGATGTATAGAGGTGAGTTTTGTTTGTTTATGGGATGAAACCGAAGCAATTTGAATTGAAAGATCTGTTAAAAGCATTCGATGGTGACAAGGCAAAAAAAGAGGCTCTGTGAATTCTCCAATGTGCGCGGTGGGCTGGCCTTCAATTTCACGCAGGCCTTGCATGTCACACTATACAAAGCAAGATCTGCAAAATCAAATTTTGTTCCTTTTTCATTTTGAGGGGATTTCTTTTTTTCCTTTTCTAGTGGGCAAAGGTCCTAAATGGATAGATATTTTTTCTATAAATGATAAATATTAGCATATATGTTATATCTATATATTCTTTTATTTTGTCACATATTCAAGTGAGAAAGATATTTTTCCATAGATAATAAATGTTAGCATATATATTATATTTAATATAAAAATTTATCATACAATCCGATCCTCGCTGTATTGATCATCATTCTATGTATTGAACCAACTAACGACGCGGTATTTTTTATTATTATTTCTCTTTACTCATGAATAGTAAAAAAGTAAAAATACTCAAATTCATCGTATAAATGAAAATTTTAAGGAGTAATTGTTTTAAAGTAATAGGATAAGAAATTATGCAAATGAAGAAAAATGATAAAGTAAAAAAGAGACATTATCTTATCTTTCGATGAGTTATGTCCTAGCTGTTTTAAATTTATGTTGGCCACTTCGCATTATTAGTGCGACAGATATTTAGGACTAGGCCTAGAATTTTTCATTAACTTGGACTAAATTATAAATTTATTATGTATATTTGTATTAATGTTAGTACATATGAAATAATTAAAAAGTGAATTCATGATTTGTGGATATTAAAAACTGAGTTCTGTAAGAATTAAAAGTGAATTCATGATTTGTGGATATTAAAAATTGAGTTCTGTTCACAAAATAATGATGCGGTAATGTTAGAAGCCACTTAAGTGGGACCAAATAAAAAAAAACTGAAAATCAAAATTAGGCCTTGGAGGAGAACCCATTAAGGTAATTAACCTCCACTATATTCTTTTTACTAAATATTATTGGGTAAAATTAATCTATAAGATCAATTAAATCTCGAAGCCCAGGTTGGATTCGTGAATGTGCTGTGAATATGAATATAATTTTTGGAATTTAAAATCCAGAAATTGGGGGCAGAAGATATTTATTTGTATTTTGTAGTAGCTGACACAATTATAGCGTGGAAGGTGGTTTGATGGCCTTTCTCTAAAGTCGCTTTATTGAGAATCTATGTAATCTAATGATTTTTTTTGGCTTTATAAATAATTGAAAATAATTTGGTTATATTTAGCACGTAAGATTGAATTAGACTAAATTATTAAGATTTGACTGGATTAAATTAAATTGAATTAAGTTGGATTTTATTTTATAGCCTTTTGTTTAGTTTAATATCGAATTAGATTATATTAAATTATATTTAAATAATATTAAATAGCATTTAAGTTGATATTTTAATATAAATATCAATTATCCATGAACTTTTATAATCATAATTAAAATAAATTTAAAATGCAATTACTAGGAAAATTAAATATATTGCAAATAAGTTATTGGGTAGTCATAATATAATAAAAAAATAAATATAAATAAACAAATTAAATATTTAATTAATTTTTATCAAATATTTTAGGGATATTATCATTTTCCCACTAAATTTATTCTGACACATCATATCAGTACTACGGTTTGGTAAAACCATCAGTTTACCATCGAACGTTTAAACTGTTAGCATTTTCCCACTATTCCGTTAAAACTCAGTTAATATGTAACGGAAAATTCATAAAAGGTCAATTTTACCCCTAGAGCATAAAAGACCATGTAATTAAACTATTATGAATTTTGTAATTAAATCATCCTTTGTTGTTCTTCCTTCTTAAAGGGAAAAAATTACCCTTTATGAATTTTGTAAAATTGACCTTTTAAAATACCATATAATTATCCTTTTATGAATTTTGTAATTAAATCATCATTTGTTGTTCTTCCTTCTTAAAAGGCAAAATCGTCTTTTACGCTCCAGGGGTAAAATTGATCTTTTATGAATTTTCCGTTACATATTAACTGAGTTTTAACGAAATGGTGGGAAAATGCTAATAGTTTAAACGTTTGGTGGTAAACTAATGGTTTTACCAAACAGTGGTACTGACATGATGTGTCAGAATACCTTTGGTGGGAAAATGATAATATCTCAATATTTTAAAATATTATATAAAATCAATTAATTAATGGCATTATTAATTTTCATGATCATTTTTAATATTATATTAGTGATTATTAAATTTAATACAATCAAATAATACAATAAATAATTAAACATTGAATTTTATCGATTAATTATTAAATATACAAGTAATGAAAATTTAATCTCAAGAGTTAGTAGAAGTAAAAGTACCAATTTAATTAGCTCATAGATAATAAATAAAAATAAATTTTAAGTAAATCATAATAGAAAAATCAATCAATCAATCAATCAATCAATATTAGGTGTAAATAAAAAAAAAAGATACAAATAAAAATCTCATAAATGGACAACTTTTTTCTTTAATCTTATTCCAACTAAACTCATGTGTAAATTAGGATTATTAATCCCATGATTTTAGGATTAAATTCAAATTTAGTCCCCCTTAATCCAATCCAACTAAGCTTGCCAAATATGGGATAAAAATTTAATTCCAAAATTAGTCCAATCCCATACTTAATCCTAGCATTTAAACATGGCCTTTGTGTTTAGACTTTAGCATTAAAAATACCTTAACTCGAGTACGGGGTTATTTGACTTTATTTTCTAGAATTATAATTGAAAATGAGAAGTAGGAATTGAAAAACTTAGTTGTTATTCTTGATTTCGTTTAAGCTTCTTAATAGATGGATAAGGATTTAATTTGGATTTTTATTTTTTATATGGTCCCATTTAATTAAGTGGCTTCTAAACGGCACCGTATCTTTGTTTTTTTGTAATGTTGTACAACCATTTGTGTGTAAATAGCATTTTCCTTGAAAGTTTGATTATAAATTTAGTTTGTTTGTGAACTTGTTTCTTTATTGGATTTGAATTTTTATGTTTGAATTATTAGTTTTGAAATGTATTGGCGTTTTTAGATTTTTGTAGCATGATTTTTTTTCTTTTTAAAAAGAGTTTCACAAGGGATGCCAGAGCATTCTCGTGGCCTTCAGCTATGTTAATATTGAGTAGGGTTATTTTCGCCCCGCACCCAATTGTTTCGACATTTTTCGTCCCGCACCCAATTGTTTCAACAATGTCACTCCACACCCAATTCCGTTAATTTGACCGTTATGTTTAACGGAACTATTTGAAATGACCGAAATACCCCTTAGAGAAGAATAAAATGAGATAAAATGTTAATTTAATAATTAATATTTACATAAAAAAATTTATTTAAAAATAATTAATAATAATCCCATCAATTAAATTATCAAATAAATTTAATTTCTAATTCAAGATAAGGGGTATTTCGGTCATTTCAAATAATTCCGTTAAACATAACGGTCAAATTAACGGAATTGGGTGTGGAGTGACATTGTTGAAACAATTGGGTGCAAGACGAAAAATGTTAAAACAATTGGGTGCGGGACAAAAATAACCCTATTGAGTAACTACAACTAGCTGATTTACAACTAAGGACATGTTTGTTTCGATGTATTATGGAGTATTAAAATACTATTTACATTAAAATAATACCAACCTCACAGTCGTGTTTAGCCGCATTAGCTTTGTTTTTTTTTTTTTACTTTTGACTTTTGCATTATAATAATAATAAATAAATAAATAAATATTATTTTTTTAATTTAATATGATATTATATAATATTTTTTAATTATAATTATTAATATAAATTAATAAATAAATAATTTATTATTCAATAATATTATATTATAATTTTATTTTTACATTATAATTTATTATAACTAATAATAAATATTTAAATATGAATAAATTTAAATAATATTAATTTAAAATTTATAATAATATAAAATATTAATAAAATTTAAATATATTAATATATTAATATAATATGTAATTTAAATTAATCACCAAAAAAGTCAATACAGTACAGTGTAGCATTAAAATATTATACAGCATTGTTATAATGTAGTGGTAATGCAATACAATATAATACACTACACCAGTATAAAAATAATACAATATAACATAATACAATACAACATAATATAATACAGTATGCCAAGCGCATCATAAATGCTTTTAGTTGTGTACAATCTCTTAATATATCACTTCACCTTCAAGGAATTTTAACAGTTATATATTTTTTCAATTAATGTTTTACTTCACACCAATTTAAAATCAAATTGTTAATGCCGTTAATGAAATGAGTAATAATATAACCACAAATTCTTGTATAAATTTATTTTGTACAAACTGATATGACATAATAAAATTAATTAAATTAAAATATTTTTAATATAATGGGATTTTTTAAAAGTTAAAAGGAGGTTTGGAATAATGAGTAGCCCTTACTTTTTCTTGCTTTTATACCTCTATTATCTTCTTTAATTTATATGGCAACTATCGTCAAAAAAGCAATTTATCAATTATCAGATCGTTCATGCATGCGTTTCATTAGAGTTTGTAAACTTTGTAAGCGGTTCAGTTTATCAATTTAAGCAAGTGTACACCTGCTCTCTCTAAAAAAAAATTCGCTTTAGTTTGTAGAATTACTAATTAGTGCATGATACATGCATTAGTGCTCCCTTAATCATGAAACAAACAAAACCTAATATATATATATATATATATATATATATATATATATTGCAAGAACACCCTCCGCTACAACAGTGTTGATTTAGCCGACCTTGGTGACCATTTGGTTCTTATAAATACACAAATATATATTATTGATCAAAAACTGTAATCCAATTCTAAATAAAACATTTTTAATAATAGGAAAAATTATGTTTTTGAAATAAAAACAATATCGATCCCACAAAATTAAAAAGTAACTCAAATGCAAAGAAAAATTATCAGTAACATTTAAATAAAAGAAAAATTAACATATTGTTGACAAAGACAACAATTAAACCAGATATTAATTTACTTAATTAAAAATAATTATCCACCAATATACTATTAGCATTAATGACTCTACCGTAATTACTAATTTTTGACGTGACAACGCGAGCTACTGGATCATTCCTTTTTTTTTTTTTTCTTCATAACTACTTACTCCCTGCAAGAATAGTTGAATATAATAATTTGATGTATTATGTAGGTACGTCTGATTAAATTGTTACGTTAGAAGCCGCAAATGGGCTGACCCAATGAGTTGGGCTTGTTTTGGATTCAAACCTAGCCCACCACATCCATATATGGCTTGAGTTCAATTTACATTCTAAGCCCACAGTCTCTAAAAATTGTTTTTCATTTTTTTAATTTTTAATTTTCCTAAATATCTCTCTTAAACTAATCATATATATATATATATATATATAGAGAGAGACCGCCCTTAGCAGTTAATTGTTCAGCACTTTCAGCATTATCAACCCAGCAAGCAACCACTCTCCACATCGAGTTTATCAAATATAATAAAAGTTACACTCAATTCAAGAGGGTAACCATTTTATTAAAGAAATGGACAAGACTCAAGAGTAGAAACATGATGCAAGTAAACAAATCCTTCTTCATTCAGAAGCAACCGCAACCACCTGTTTCCCAAGATTCCGGCCAGAGAACAGGCCGACGAGAGCTGCCGGAGCGCTCTCAAGACCTTCAGCTGTGTCTTCAACGTATACAATCTTTCCCCCCTTGATGTGAGGAATGATCATTTCCAGAAACTTCGGATAGAGGTGATTGTAATCCGAAGCAAGGAATCCTTCCATCCGAACCCGTTTCAAAATAAGACGCTTCAAGTTGTGTACGCCATCGGGCTCGTCAAGGTTGTACTGGGAGATCATTCCGCACACAGCAATTCGACCACCGACTTTCATGTTGAGCAGCACCGCATCGAGCATTTTCCCACCCACGTTTTCAAAGTATATGTCGATGCCTTCAGGAAAGCACCTGTCAAATTGGAAACGTTATTTGATTTTCAGGTTCACAAGAATGTCTTTTAATTTATAGTCTGCTGATATACTAACCTTATCAAGGCTGCATTCAAATCAGGTTCTTCTTTATAGTTGAACGCCTCATCGAACCCAAGCCTATTCTTCAGTAGATCAACCTTAGCGTTCGAAATCATAGAAAAGACAAGATGGTGAAAATTTTCATTATCTAATTTGGATATTTTGAAAGCACAATGGGAACAATCAATTTGCATACCTTGTCCTTGCTTCCAGCACTTCCGACAACATAGCAGCCCAGTAACTTTGCAAACTGCCCGACAAGCTGTCCAACTGCACCAGATGCTGCGGATATGAAGACACACTCTCCTTGTTTAGGAGAGCAGACCTCATAAAATCCAGCATAAGCGGTCATACCAGGCATACCTATCAATTTGTGAATTTATACCACATGAAACCAGCTTTGAGCGTTAACCCCATGTCAAAAGAAAAGAGTCTTTAGTGTAAAATTTATATACAAAAACTCCAAATTGTATTCTTAGTTTCCAAAAACTATTTCTACTTCACATAGAGATGTCCAACATATTTCAGATTAATAGAAAAAAAGAAAGAAAGAAACAATTTTCTCACATAAATAGCTGCAAACAAACAGCTTACCGAGAATTCCAGTATAGTAAGAAAGAGGCACATCCGCGTGTGGAACTTTAAACAAATATGGAGCTGTAATGAGACTGTACTCTTCCCATCCAGTCATGCCCCAAACCAAGTCTCCTTTCTCGAACTCTGGATTCTCTGAATCCAAAACTTTAGCTACCCCATGTCCATTTATGGGCTGCATTAATTCATTAAAATGTAGGAGTCACGGGTTCAATTTCAAGCACACGTACTTACGCACAAATATGCATTAATTACAACAATAAACACATAAAAAGAAATAGAAAAAAAAAAAGAAAAAAAATCCCCTGCCTGAAGTATGATCAAAATAAAAGCTGAACCATGAAATTTTGAAACCTTAGTATTTTAATGTTAATCAAACTCCTCCCTATTGGAGCCTCTTATATTACCCAAAACCTCTAATAGAAATTTCATCAGGAATCTTTCTAGACTAAATGCGATTTATGCAAGAATAAATTTTGTTAAAGCAAAAGAATAAGAAGCCAGGGAAATGAAAAGAGTGGCTATGAGGGTGAGTGCAATATAATTACCAAGCCAGGTTCAAAGGATTCAATGTAAGATCCTTCCATATCTTTCTTCATTCTTGATCGCATGTATGGATCACAAGATAAGTATAAGTTCTTCAAAAGAACCCCATTTGAACCTTTTGGCACCTTCAATTCTATGAGGCTTGTGGTTACATACATGTCTGTTTCTTTTGGAAAACCAGACACACAGTTTTTCAAGATCACTTGCTTGTTACTCACCATTTCAGCCATTTTTCTCTTCTTTTGGTGATAGGAGGGCTTTGTTTTGCCTTATTTATGGGATGAAATTGAAGACTTTTTTGAAGACTTGCAATTGGTCTTTTTTAAAGAAAAAAATTAAGATGGACATTCAATCACCGTAGTCGCTATTATTTTATAATTCTTTCAATAGCAAGTCAAATCTACAATGAGCTGGGAATCTTGATCGCTTAATATTAAATCATGCAGTTGACACATTTAAATCTTAAATAAGCACCATCTCTTCCACGAGAAATTTTATTTTATTTTTTCCCCAAGTGAGGGACGCCTAAAATGGGATAGATATTTTCCATAAATTATAAATGTTCTTGCAAACCAACTGGATTATTATTATTATTATTATTCCTGAGGACATTAAATAAGAAAGTTTAATGAAGTGGCTAACTTGTGAAATTAATTTATGCTTTTTTTATGCAAATTGTGATTGCCAAATCAAATTATATCAGGTGTCTTTAATTTTTTTAATTCCTTTTATATTATAATCATTTCAAATAAATGTATAAGTGTCATAATTTAGGACTAAACCATGTTACATGGGTCATTCTATAATGCCGTAACTAAATTTACGGCATTGATGCCGTAATGGACGTGAACCGTTAGATTTGAATAAAAAATCTCTTCCATTAATTCTAAATAAATAGGTAACTTGTTACCTAAGTAGCAGGTAATTACTCTTTTTTGTTCAAGTTTCAGGTTACATTTACCAATTTTATGTGTGATTTACAAGTTTTATGAAACTTTTACAAGTTAATGTTGATTTACAAGTTTTATGCAACATTTACAAGTTTTTGTTTTATTTACAAGTTCTTCTTACAATTTACAACTCTAACATTAATTTACCAATTTTTCCATTAATTTACTAGTTTTATGTGTGGTTTACATATTTTATGTTTTATTTCACACTGAATGTGAATTTACTAGTTCTATGTTATTTTTCTAAGTTTTTGTTTTGTTTACAAGTTCTTCGTACAAATTACAACTCCAACATTAATTTACTCATTTTTTCATCAATTTACTAGTTTTATGTGTGATTTACACATTTTTTGTTTTATTTCACAATTTACTAGTTTTATGTCAATTTACTAGTTCTATGTCATTTTTATAAGTTTTTGTTTTTTTTACAAGTTCTTCGTGCAAATTACAATTCCAGCATTAATTTACCATTTTTTTCATTAATTTACTAGTTTTATGTGTGGTTTAAATATTTTTTGTTTTATTTCACACTTAATGTGAATTTACAAGTTCTATGTCATTTTTCTAAGTTTTTATTTTGTTTACAAGTTCTTCTTATAATTTACAACTCCAACATTAATTTACCATTTTTTTCATTAATTTACGACTTTTATGTGTGATTTACATATTTTATGTTTATTTCACACTTAATGTGAATTTACTAGTTCTATGTCATTTTTCTAAGTTTTTGTTTTGTTTATAAGTTCTTCGTACAAATTACAACTCCAACATTAATTTACTCATTTTTCCATCAATTTACTAGTTTTATGTGTGATTTACACATTTTTTATTTTATTTCACAAGTAATGTCAATTTACTAGTTTTATGTCATTTTTATAAGTTTTTGTTTTGTTTACAAGTTCTTCGTGCAAATTACAATTCCAACATTAATTTACCATTTTTTTCATTAATTTACTAGTTTTATGTGTGGCTTACATATTTTTTGTTTTATTTCACACTTAATGTGAATTTACTAGTTTTATGTCATTTTTCTAAGTTTTTGTTTTGTTTACAAGTTCTTCGTACAAATTATAACTCCAACATTAATTTACTCATTTTTCCATCAATTTACTAGTTTTATGTGTGATTTACACATTTTTTGTTTTATTTCACAATTAATGTCAATTTACTAGTTCTATGTCATTTTTATAAGTTTTTGTTTTGTTTACAAGTTCTTCGTGCAAATTACAATTCCAACATTAATTTACCATTTTTTTCATTAATTTACTAGTTTTATGTGTGGCTTACATATTTTTTGTTTTATTTCACACTTAATGTGAATTTACTAGTTTTATGTCATTTTTCTAAATTTTTGTTTTGTTTACAAGTTCTTCGTACAAATTATAACTCCAACATTAATTTACTCATTTTTCCATCAATTTACTAGTTTTATGTGTGATTTACACATTTTTTGTTTTATTTCACAATTAATGTCAATTTACTAGTTCTATGTGATTTTTCTAAGTTTTTGTTTTGTTTACAAGTTCTTCGTGCAAATTACAATTCCAACATTAATTTACCATTTGTTTCATTAATTTACTAGTTTTATGTGTGGTTTACATATTTTTTGTTTTATTTCACAATTAATGTCAATTTACTAGTTCTATGTCATTTTTATAAGTTTTTGTTTTGTTTACATGTTCTTCTTACAATTTACAACTCTAACATTAATTTATCATTTTTTTCATTAATTTACTAGTTTTATGTGTGGTTTACATATTTTATGTTTTATTTCACACTTAATGTGAATTTACTAGTTCTATGTCATTTTTCTAAGTTTTTGTTTTGTTTACAAGTTCTTCGTACACATTACAACTCCAGTATTAATTTACTCATTTTTTCATCAATTTACTAGTTTTATGTGTGATTTACACATTTTTTGTTTTATTTCACAATTAATGTCAATTTACTAGTTCTATGTAATTTTTATAAGTTTTTGTTTTGTTTACAAGTTCTTCGTGCAAATTACAATTCCAACATTAATTTACCATTTGTTTCGTTAATTTACTAGTTTTATGTGTGGTTTACATATTTTTTGTTTTATTTCACAATTAATGTCAATTTACTAGTTCTATGTCATTTTTATAAGTTTTTGTCTTCTTTACAAGTTCTTCTTACAATTTACAACTCTAACATTAATTTACCATTTTTTTCATTAATTTACTAGTTTTATGTGTGGTTTACATATTTTATGTTTATTTCACACTTAATGTGAATTTACTAGTTCTATGTCATTTTTCTAAGTTTTTGTTTTGTTTACAAGTTCTTCGTACAAATTACAACTCCAACAATAATTTACTCATTTTTCCATCAATTTACTAGTTTTATGTGTAATTTACACATTTTTTGTTTTATTTCACAATTAATGTCAATGTACTAGTTCTATGTCATTTTTATAAGGGAGGGCATGAGTTGAGTTTGATAGGGTTAGTGAAATTCTAACCTAGTCTATTTTTTAATGAGCTGAGATAAAATTCATCCAACTTAACTAAATAAACTTGTTTAACCTAATTTTACCCAAATCTTATATTGTCTGGTTAAGTTGATTAGGTTAAAGGTCAAATCAAAAGTTTAAATTGAACAATGAAAATGATATGAAACTTAGTAGAGTGATTGAATCATGAAAAAAATTTTGTTTGCTTCGTCTTTTGGGAAACTGATTATAAGGGGATTTTTGGTATGGACCGGGCTTTCGCTTTCTGGAGCGCATATCTTTAACCTCAAATACACTAAGTTGGTTTGATGATTCCTCACTGAATGCTTTAAACCATCAAGCTCCAATGCCATACGGCCAATATCTTTTCGAACAAGTGATAATTCCTTCTGATGTTGACAATTATGTATGCATTCTTCATTCTTCCGACTCGTTCCATCAAATGTTTCTTGGGCCGTGTTTTGTTGAGGATGGATTTCTCGCAAATTAACCTAATAAATAAACCCAAACTAATTTTGCAATTGAGAATTAACACATTATCATTATCCTTATTATTATTATTATTATTATAGATTTGGTTGGGTTAGACTGGTCAATTATAATTTATCCAACCCAAACTAATTATTAATTAGGTTTGAAAAAAACAGACCCAATTAAACCACAATAATCTGCTCATGGTGCATTTACTAATCAGTAATCGGAACGGGCTACAATCAGAATCAAGAATGTGAATAAGAATAAATTATTTATTTGAGCTGTAGAAATTGAAGTCGGAATTAGATTCATTTCCATCGATGTGTTTAATTTGTCTTGAAATCGGAATGAATTATCATAATTTACTTAAATGCCCTTTGTTGATTATTGTCAATTGGTGGTAATAATAATAATAATAATAATAATCGACCCCATCCCTATATCTTAGTAAAAATAAAAATGGGTAAGTGGAGAACTAGGGAAGGGATGGGGATTCTAGCTCATACATGTCTCTTCCCTTAAAAAGAAATTGGGTAAGAAATCGACCCAATCCCTTTCCCAAATGAGAAATTGGGTATAAAATCACCCCTTACCCTCCCCAAATAGGAAAAATCTCTAAGGGGCTCATCTCTGTGGAGATTTATGCTATCCCTAGTTACATCCTCATCCAATTAGCAGACATATGAATTTGAATTAGATTGAATTTCATTTCGTGGATTGAATCGGGTTGAAAATTTTTAATCTGTAATATTATAAATTGAATATGGACTGATGTCCAATACATAAAATGTTGTTCATAAACACCTCTAATTGTTTTCTATAAACCACATTTTTTTTTATAAAAGGCGGTTGTGGTTCTATATATATTTTAGGTGTATAAATGTGTATTTGTGTGTGTGTGTGTCTTTGTATAATAATAATAATAATAATAATAATAATAATAATAATAATAATAATAATAATAATAATAATAAATCTATCAATTTTATCTTTAACTTATTTGAAAAAAATAATGTTAAAATAATTAGAACATAAACAAGCACCAAAAATTATAAAATTATAAAATTATAAATTTACTAAAACTACGTCGTTTCCGTATAATATTCATTTTTTTTTAAGTGAATGGCGGTAAAAAAGAAAAAGCACGGCTCTCAGCTCTCAACCGCACCATAGAAGACGAGAACGACAAAATGAAAAATTAAAAAAAACAGTCCCTACTCTTCTTTCCAAATATGAATCTCTCTCTCAATTCTCCAAACATGCAAAGCCAATATCCGCCAAATCCGAACCCGAATCCGCTAGCACGTAGGTCGTCCAACTATTCATCGCAATCCGAGGTGAAATATTGAATTCCAGATGATATACATCTCATTTCGGATTGACAATTTGATGGGGTCGGAGGCCGTCCAACTACTCATTTTTTTCACATGATCATTCTCCTCCAAATCATTCTCCTTACCCTTCTCCACATCTTCAGTCATTTTTAAGTTTAACACAAGAACCTGCACATGAGGATATCAGACACAAAGGGGGAGAAGGAAAAAAACAAAAAGAGGTTTACATGAAACTACCATCATCAACTTTATTCAGGACATTTCGCCATTTCAAGTTTCAACAAACAAGCTTCTGCAGTCATTTAAAAAAAGAAAAAAGAAAAAGAAAAAAATTCTGAACCAAGCTAAAGACATAATGCACAACAGTTAAAGATTTGAGTTTTACTGAGATTTAAAAGATCCGATAATCTTACCATTACTTGGATCTTTCCATTAGTTTTCTCAAGATCGAAATGGAAAGCTTGGTAAATTACATATAATATATAACAAAATGAAAGTTATAGCTCTTCATCAATTCATTTCAAATCAATCTAAACATTTGACCTTAGTCGTTGATTTCATCACTTGTGTCATTGAAAACATGCCAATTGTAGTACATATGTTCGATATTCATCACCTTCCAGTGGAGCAAGCAAATGAGAAAAGAGCTTTCTTTAACTAATAGCAAATTCAAAGTTTTATATATTTGTCATGAAGAGCAAATGGAAACAATAATTATGTAAAAGACTAATAGCATCACACACATTTGATATACACTATATTCTATAATTCTACTTCGGAATATGTGATACTTTATCTATATTTTTATATGCGAATCAGTTTATTGATATGATAGCACTTAGCTTCGAGTAGACCTATTGTTTGGGAGCTAATTAATTTTCTGCCCAAATATAATCTGCTAATCAGCGATTGATATAATCAAATCAGCCAACTTCATTAATGCATCTAATAAAAAATATTTCAATCCAAGTAACATTTAAATCCAAAATTAAATCCCCCAGGCAAGAATTAGGAACACCTTTCCTGAAAAATTAAGCTATTATTTGCTTCCAGAACAGTTACTAACAATAACTGTTTACAACATTAATTATAATGAGTCTCTGCCAAGCCCAACTTTGATTTTTATTTTTTCTTGACTAAAAAACAGTGACAGCTCACAAAGTACGTAATGTATTCTAGCAGAGTTGTATTTTGTATGGAGAATTAATTTTTGAGTCAGGAAAAAAATAAAAATCAATATAAACTAACAATTCAGCTATAGTTCTGAATGAAATCGAACCAATAACATTTGTACTAAAGTATTGTTCAAAGTTAGGCTTGGCATGAACTAAGAATTCAGCTAGCAAACTCTAAAAATATCACAACCTTTACTGTCATCTTTACTACTCTTCTAAAATTTTTCTGGAACTTCACCTAATTCCCAGTCACCACAATCAAAATTTGCGACAACAACACACTTCAGTTTCAGAATTGTGGTCCCTTACCCTTAGTTTATTTGCATGTGCCTGATTTATATTTCCATTTCTTCATCATCCCCATCCATACGTCCATCCATAATCCACCACACATTTGTTTATCTGCACATTTGAGAGCAAACCATGTACAAACTTACTGTAAAGTTCCCATTTTCTGGACTCAACACAACTATAACTCTGTGATCATATACTGGAAGTAAATTAACTTGTAGCAAAAAAAGAAATCAAATATCTAACTCAAAATTTTTGAACCATATATATTTCCAGGGTGATTGTTGGGACCAAGTAAACCTAGTCCTCACTGTAACTAGAATGTATGTTGAAATGATTTGTACCAAACAAACAAATATACCAAAAATAGGCTTACTTGGTGGTGGGCATTCTGACGTGCCTCGGCTTATGCCGATTCTGTTCTGTTAATGGTCACAACGGATGGACCAAAGAATTTGGAGGTGCTGCTCTTACAATCTGAAAATATGATTCATTCGAAAATATGAGAAATTAATCCTAATATATTTTTTTTAAAAATGCAAAGAAAAATTGAGGAACTGAGGCAAAATTGTGCAAAGAAATTAAACCGCCTGAGAAGATAGAGCAACCTAAATTTGCTTGATGCAGCAAATTAAATGATCAGACCAAGACGCTTGATTCCCCAAAAGTTAATGTCTTCAAAGTGTTGAAACTTGAAAGGAAAACACAACCCTTCAGTCGAAACCAGGAGCTAGATTGATTAAGATAGCCATTTCATACACATGAAAGATTTTGCGAGGGCTAATTTGCTTTTCTAATAATCTCTTTCTTAATGATGGCGTTTTGAGTTGTGTGGGAATAAAGTGGGAGCAATGATGGGGACGGAGAGAATAACGGCAAGAGGACATAATTATTGGTGTTGGCTCTACTCTGTTGGCGTTGAAAGTTGAAAGAACCAAGAGAGAGATGATAAAATAGCAAATTCATTATAGGGTGCACAAAAGGAATACTGTATCAGTTAATATAAAATTGAATGAGAGATCTGGAACTCAATTACTTAGCAAATTCAAGCAAAGAAAACTAAATTTCTTAGCATAACATGAAACCTTCGACTCTTCAAAGTTGGAAGCCAAGGATTAAACTTACCTTGCACGGGCGACGACAGCCAAACCAAGATGGAGGCAGCGATGACAGAGACGCAGCAATTCCAACGAGGCAGAAAATCGACTCAACAATGGCTGCAATCTGCAGCCGTATCGCCGGCGCACCCAAACAGAAGTTAATGCGGCGGTAGCTGTGACTTTCTCATTTGCAATTCGTTAATCAGGGATTGAATTTTCCCTTTATATTTTGTTATTCTTTTAAAAGGCAAATATTTTTTTGTTTAAATTTATACCAGTAGAAATTTTACTTTTAAAATAGTTTTTAACCGGCCTATAACCGGTTAAATATAATTTAATTAAATTTTTTATCACATTTTAATTATTGTGAATCGTTAATTAAATCTAACGGTTCCTAATAATCACGGTATTAATACCGTAATTTTAATCACGGCATCATAGAATTTTCCCATGTTACATATAGTAAATATATGAATTGTCCTCTATGATAAATTAATTGTTTCACAGGCTGTAACTTTTTAATTTTAAGTGACAACTGAATTTTTTAATTTTAGGTGACAAATCAAGAGTTACTGTATGTGACATATAATATAATATAGCATAACCATATAATTTAATCAACTGGCACATGGCTTGGCATAATACGCCTCTCTCATATAAAGTACAATATTAAGAATAGATCGCATGAAAAGCAGAAAGAGCTCACACTCCCAAGTGTAAGATTTTGGATACGTTTGAAATTAAGATTAAACAACTGTAAATTTTAAATTATAATATTAAAATATTTAATAAACACTAATTACTATAACTTCGATAATTTTTTATTTTTATAATAAAAATTTATTATATCTTTAATAATTTTATCAAAATTATTATTAAAAAAATATATTTATTTTATATTATTAATTTTTATTTTATAATTACAATTTTTTTCTACAGTCCCTCAATCCTAATCCCTCTTAATGCTTCAAAGATAACCTTACAAAGAAGCTAACTACTGCTCACCACCCTCGATCTAATCTTTCAATACAAGTCTAAAGATTTGATTTTCAGATACAAGAAACCATCCCTGTATTTATTTATACCAAACTTTCAACTAAACTGTGTCTCAACAACCAGCTGACTTCAGTTTTGGCTCCCAACTAGCACATGGATATCATGTGCAGTGCCGCAACTTCAGTTCATAGGTTTCAATTTCAATTTGCAGCACACAAGTATAGCAAATTTAATCTATACAATAGCTTACTATATAACTAAATAGCCAACCAAAAGTAGATGTAGAACATGGGAAATTTTCAATATTGTGCAACAAATTGCGAAGATCAACTTATTAATAATTATTTTTCTGGGCATCATTCATAGATAAATATCATGAACATAGATCATGAATCAGTGGTCACTCTGACCCATTTTATTATAGTACCCTTATTGGAAGACATACGAAAACATCCATTAACAAGATGACAACCTTGATAAATATGAAAGCTCTGGACTACCGCCTCCACCGGCACCAACTATTTTGATTCCAGAATCTGCGGCACCTTGGCTAACATAATCTTCACAGGTCTCAAGCTCCACACTTACCATCAGAAGTGTTTGAGAGACAGTATTTCTGAAGCCATCTATCAGTTTCCCAGATAACATGCATGACATTCTCACGTGCAGCATAGATATGATGCTCAAAGGGGAGTAGGACTAGGCGAGAAAGAGCACCATGGCCTTTCAGAGCATCGAAGAATCGTTCTGCCTGCATCATGTGCAAATGCAAAAATAAGCTACAAGATAATGAACATTAAAAAGCTTTCTCCAGGTCAAAATAATTAGCGTTATGATGAGATTATTTGAATTCCTACTGAAGATATTGGATTATTAACTGGTTAATAGGATATTGTTAGTTTCACAAAAAAAAGAAGACGAAGACAAAGCTTTCAAATGACCTGCATGGGAAATAGTCCAACTTTATCATCAACTTCTCCGTGGATAATCAAAATTGGCTTCTTAATTTTATTTGCATGCGTGATAGGGCTCGTCTCAATATAAACATTGGTAGCCTCCCACAGTGTTCTGAACTCGGTCTACATCAGTTAAAATTAGAAAGTCATAAATGTATCAGATTAAAACAGAACCAAGGAGAAATAGAAGAGTACTTTGGTAAACATGGTCATATTACTACCTGAAAACCAAAAGGTGTAAGTGTTTTGTTATAAGATCCAGAACGAGCAATTCCACAACAGAAAAGATGAGGGGCATGTGCTAGTAGGTGAGCAGTCATGAATGCTCCATAAGAGTGTCCTCCAACAGCAATTCTGCTTGGATCAGCCACCTGAACAATTGCAGCACCAGAAAAGTTCAATTAAAAGCCTAAAGTTAGGACCAAAGCAGTAGTATTCAGATAGAGGATCGGAAGGCCTACTCCACGTCGAACAACTTCTTCAACTGCAGCCTCTGCACTTGAAACCAATTGCTCCACAAACCTAATCAGTAAACCAGTTAAACAGAGCAGCTTTAATGCATATAATAGAAAACATGTTGAATCATTGACAGCCCAGGAGATATACAGCAATGATTAGTTTCTAACATTTTTACAACATTTCAATTGTTTCCTCCCTGGAGAAGTAACAATTTCACATATTTTCTTTGCACCAGACAATCATCATTAAGGAATACAAATAGCCATGTTTCTAACCACAACTTTTGACAAATGCACTACAAAACAGTTATTTCATCCATATGAATGATAACCGAACCCTATTCAAATATGAGAGTATCAAATACCTATCATTTGGCAGCTTATCACCTTCGCCAATAATAGGAATTGAAGGTCCAGCTAAAACAGCAAACCTGCAGAATGATAATTTCACTATAACTCAGATCTTGCATCTTCAAGTAAAACTTTAAAAAAAAAATTGTGAGAAAGGAACAGCAAACCAAAGAAAGTTGAATTAATGATACCTCCTTGCCAAAAAAATAAGGGATGATGTTGGAGTCATGCCTGAAAATTCATTAGGAGAACCACGAACTTGTCCAGCAGCATCTTTGCTTTTATAATCTTCAGGGTAAGCCCAGAACAGACATGGAAGAGGGCCATCTTTTGATTGATCATAGCCTGGTGGCAAGTATAATGTTGCAGTAAGTGGAACCCCATCCTTTCTCTGGTACTTGATCATCTCTTTCTGTAATGATGCCAACGTAGGATATGGGTGAGGAAAGTTTGTAATCTGACTAGATTTCTTCAGTGGCCAGCTCAAGATATGATACTGGGTAATTTCAGTTTTTGACTCTTTGGAAGTCAGTATTTTCAACTGATTAAGATTTATGTCTTCTTCCCCCTGGCCAAAAACTAAAGCAACAGCAGTCTCAAAATATTTTTCCTTGTTGCTTTCCCATATTCGTTCTTTGCTGCCTGTATTTCTGGTAGATTTTGGTTTAGTTAGTAGGGCACAGGAGAGCAAACAATGAAATACAAAAACAAATTTTAAAGCCCTTACATGTCAAACAAATCAAGAAAGGGAATGTTCCCTTCTGGTGTAAAACCTCTTCCATTAAGCAAAATGTAAATCTGTTCGTCATTTTCTTTTTTTATCTTTGCTATCACATTAGTCCCGGTAGATGTTCTTGTCATCATGGGTGAACCAGGATCAGAGTACACATTTTCGAATACCCGATCAAACAGTACGCGCGGAGCCACGTCTTTAGATCCAGGACATACGAGCCAGGTTCTTGTTTGTGAGGTTTTGTACCAAGTTTCATTAACTAGGGCCAGTGAGTCATCACACCAAGAAACACTTCTGCAATGACGTCAATATCACATACAACAACAATAATACTGTTGGTTAAAACTATGAGTATGTCAGTGAAGCAAGTGTAAAACTTGTATAGGTGATTAAAATATTTATGCAGAGAATCTTTCTATTGAAAAAGCTGAACATATACACATTGTTACCTGAAGCGCAAATCAAGTTTGTGTAAGATTTCTGGTTTTTCACCTGCTGCAGGCTCTGCTGGCTGTGTATAAATTATATCACGTGGACTAACTTCTACATTTGCATCACCTCTGTCCTGAGCCTCAACCCTAAGAACCCAAACAGGATCTGATGGTTAGGAATTTACACAATGCACACAATGCATAATGTAAAGTCAGTATAGCTAATAGATATTCATACATATCGAATACAATTACATACCAGTACAATGTCGATGGCTTATCTGCTCTCCAACTAATTGATCGCATTCCTTCTCGGACGCTATTGTAACAAACCGGAATGTCTTCGGCAGGCGGCAAATCACAAAGTTCTCTTACAAGCTTCCCATCGGTTGTCCACACTTGTACCTTTTGCGAAAATCTTGCACAAGGTACTTTATAAGAGTATGGCCTATGAATTGAAGTGATCAAAACGTACTTCTGATCTGGGGATGGTTCCACTGCTGTATATACAGCTGGAGTCCCAAAATCTTTTGCAGTACCATCCAAAGAACCCAAAACAAGTTGTGCGGTGGTATAGTAGTCAAACAAAGACTCATCATACTCATCCTTAAGCAAATTATCAGTCATTCTACTTATAATAATATTTTTCTGCTCATTAGATTGTATCTTGGGGCCTAAGGGAACCATAGTTTTCTTTGGTGGGTCTCCGCGTGATAAAGGGATGGTGAAAATTAACAAAGTTGAGTTGTTCACCCAAACAAAACTCCCAAAAACCGCATTTAAACAGATATCAGTCGATTCAAACAAAGGCTTAGCTTCACCAGTTTCGGCATCAGCAATCCAAACCCTAAGCTTACAGCTGCTAACGTTGTCCTCCTCATCAACTCGGACGCTAAAGGCTATGCGCTTACCATCCGGTGACCAGGAGACAAAATTGATCTTTGCACCGTCAGGGTATCCGTGTACCTCCTTCTCAGGGCCAAGGCTGTCATCAGGCAACAACCGATGAATCCCAATACCAGTGAAGAACGGCATTCTGCTCTTGGCATTGCATTTCACATCGATTTTCGCACTGGCCAACTTTTCTTCCGGCCTTGCTAGCTCCACCAGCGGAAGCAGAGAACTCCGTTTGAGGAACAGGACTTTGTCCCTTTGCGGCGAAAACGACAGCGACGGAAGTGCCGGAGCGTCCACTATTTCTCTCAGCTCCGGTGCAGGAAGCTGAAACCCACTTTCCTGTACACTCTCTGCATCACCATGACAGCATCACATGAGAAAATTCAACTCACTCAATTCATCCACATCACTAATTTTCTTTCTTTCTTTTCTAATTTAATTAAAATCGAACAAAATTAACTTACATGCAAAGATATACAAAAGCTTAACCTTACTCATACTGCCAAAAAAAAAAAAAAAAAAGTACCTGCACCAGCAGTTCCCATTTTCTTCAATTCAGAAACAGAAGAGTTATGGGTTTTTTTCTTTTTCTTTTTTGTTGTTTCTTCCTCTTACAAAGCCTTTGAGTTGAGAGAGTGACTACTGATTTGCTTGTTTATATAATAATATGGTGAGCTGAGAATATGGTGAAATGGTAGCCAGCCGACCATGCCAGCAAGGACGTGGGCTCGTGTGATAAAACGCAACAAGACAAAATTGCAGATAACGCAAACAGATTTGGAGATTCTGGGCTTTGCTAGCTTACAGAATCTGTAAGTTACAGAGTGCAGCATCAACCGTTGGATGTGGTTGGATGTGGAGTGATAAATTAAACAATAGAAAATAGGACGGTGGGATGGTGGGATTGTGGGAGATGTTAGTTACAGAGGCTGCACCATAGACAAGTCCTTGGATTCTCAGGTAATAAATGTCTAAACGTCGTTATAATAATGACACGTGTAAGTGTATTATTGCGGGTCTCCTGCACTCTGAGCCCTTGGATCAGTGGATAAGAGTTTAACGGTTTCGATTACTGGAGTGGTTAATTTCTGTTCAAACCTAATTGTTTTGACAAATATTGTCCATGCACCCGTGACTCAATAGTCATTGCTTATACGAGTTTTTTTAGTACTAAATTATTACTGCAATTTATTTTTAACTTTATTTTCATATTTTACTTTTTAAATAGTTATTAATTTAGTACTCAATAAAAAAATAATTCAGCATTGAGTTTTTATGCGTATTTTTCATATATTATATCTTCTAGTCCCCACACCCAAACCATTAATTTTTTTTTATTATTTGTCCAATAGGTTTGGCACTAACAAACCATAATACCCCTCATTTGAAATTAAATTGGTAATAGAAGTAGTAATTAATTATTGCTAGAACTTAACAATAGTTTTAGAATTTAAAAAAATTTAGGCTTAATAATAATGCTTAATACTTAATGCATTGTGTAAACTTAATTTTCGAAACTACACTTACACAATCAACATATTTCTTATTATATAAAAGTCAATTAAAATTTTTTCTTTTATACAATCAATTATCTATGGGAGAATTTGTTGACAAAATTAAATAAATGATCACATTTGCTAATATTAAAGAACTTTATAATATTATTATGTAAAGTAAACTACACAAAAAATAATTTTTTATCAATTTTACTCTTAATTTTGCTAATTTTTTAGCAAAATTACACTTTTTTCCTCGCCGGTTACAATTTTTTACTTTTTTAAATTATAATAATTAATTTTTATTAAATATTTTAATATTATATTTTTTAAATTATAACTGTCTAACTTTAATTTCACCCGTGTAAAGATAAAAGTTTTGGCGTGGGTTGATGACTTGCGTTGAAGTTAGGCGTGCACTAATGATTAATAATATGAAATTAACCCTTACTCTAGAACTAAAATTCCATTGCTTTCTTTCCACGTGGCACTTTTTCCCTCGCTGAACACGGTGCAGCTAATGCACAGTGGCGGGACCGCACAATTAATGCAAGCTATGATTTTCAAAAAGCAAGACAACGAAAGGATCGTAAAAAAATATAAATATACGGAGCACACAGCACACTGCCAGCGTGGGAGCAAGGCGCACATGGGGGCGTCGCGAACACAGATTAATAGTGATGTATTTTAAGCTACCCCTTATAATATTATTATCTTCAATATGACCCCAATGTATTGAATACTTTAACTCCTCTTTTAAATTCCACTAAATACGATAGTTAAACAATGTTGATTATTAAAATATCCGTACTAATAATTCAAAAATAAAAAATATTTAAAATAATTAAATTAAAAATATTTTTTTATTTTTTCTCTTATGTATATTCTATTTCTCTCTCTTTCAACAAACAAAATTTTCAATTGATTTACTATTTGTATCAAATTTTAATCCTTAAAAAAAATCTCAATTTGAAATTATCAAAATTTTGGATGTTGATGATAATGATGGACGTGTATGTGATGATGAATATAATAGAGAGTGATGGACATTTTCTTTTACCTTTTGTTTAGTTTATTAATTAGTTTTTGTTTTTGCGTTATTATTTAATTGTATAGTATAAAGACTAAAGTCAACAGTCAATTTAACAAAAGTTGGGGGTTTCTTTGCAATTTCTAAAATGTCAGGGTATAGGGTGAAGATAACCATATCATCAGGGGTAAACTAACATTTACCCAAATAAATATGTCAATAAACAAATAATTCATTTGATAGGGTATCGATTTGCGTCCGCACTCAATAATCTGTTGGCAAATAATTCAATTCATAAAGGTTGATTCTTTTTCTTTCACTATCATTTGGTCCCGACTGACGACTGACGACGACCTCCAATAATTGAAATATAGATATTCGAGCCCGAACGCTATTAATTAAAAAAAAAACGAGGAAGTTGATTTTTACCTTAATAAAAAAATGGGTCCAGCTAAGTTACCTCAGTGGTATGGTACCACTCTTTTTTGTCTTTTTGTAACCTGACCGTTAGATCCAACGACAGAATTGCAAAAGTAAAAGCAACGGCAGGATGTATTTACTTAGGTAATTAACATTGTAATCCCTCTAGTTTTCCAAAATGTAAGAACTAATATTATTATTATTATTTTACCCTCCCACCCCATCAATAGTTATCCTCATCTCCACTTCTCATACAACCCGTGATTCATATTTAGACTTTCATGTTTTTTTCTTTTTATCGTAGTTATTTTATTTTATTTCTTTTAGTAAATATTTTTATTTTTTGGATAAGTTATTAAATAATACGAATAAGGAAGATATAGGGAATTTTGAGAGTATTTTTTATTATTGATATTGGGTAATTATAATGCATGATTTAATTGCTCATCCATGAGAGCCACAACCTCTTAAATACAACAAAGCCTATGAACTTTAGAAAAACAAATTCCTTAATTTATTCCACAAGTACATCAATATTTTATAATTCTCTAATTATTACTATTATTTCCATGTCTACTTATATAATTAATTATCCATAATATTGAGAAAGTATATAACATTAAAATTGAGTACAAAAATTATTAGGAGATGTACACTCCACTTCCATTTACTTAAAATGCCAATTGGATTATAATAATATTATCTTGTTTTTAGTGTAATACAAGATTGGACAAGGTTTTAGAAAAAAATTGACAATATTAAAATGAAAAATAAATAACTTTAAATAAATGCTTGGATAGTCGTTTAAATTTCATTATGGAGTTTATAAATAATATTTTCAAAATAATAAATTTCTATATGTAAACTTGAAATTATGTAAAATTATTTATACCTTATTACACGTATAACGCTGATCAATTATTTATTTAATGTGAAAACAAATGCATTGTATAATATTTATTCTATTACTTAAATTTAAAATTACAAAGAATGAATAATAACTTAAATTAATAGATTATGGGAGAATATCTTTCAAAACAATTAAAATTATCTAACTTTTTAGGCTTCTAATGTAACATTTTTATTTTCTTTTGTTAACATAAGACATAAATTTAGTCTAAAAAACTCATTCTAGGGTCTACTTAGGGTAAAAAAAACATCATTATCACATGATAATTTGGTAGCCTAAGCTTTATTATTTTTAGTTTACTTATTCATGCCAAACACCTTATTGAGATTAAATTTTAGTAAAGTAAACCAATCCCACTATCTTTAATCGCATTTAGCAAACCCTAATTGATTGGATCTTGTTATAGAAAAAAAAATGCAATGTATTTCTTTTGAGAAAATGCAAGTATTATGTTTTTGAGGTTTTGTGTTTAAGAAATTAATCTAATTTATGTAGTTAGAAGACTCTTATTTTTTTAGTTTTAGAAGAATTATATGTTTGATAATGAATAAATTAAGATTTAAAGTAGGACAAACTGATTTGAGAAGGAAATAGAAAGAATAATCTTTTTAGAATTTGAAAATTATTATATTTTAATTGGGGCTTATTACATAAAATTATTAAAACATATGATTTTTATTATTTACAAAAAACAATGGAGATTGCTAAAGAAAACGTCAAATAAATTTTTTAAAATTTTGAAATTATTATATTTTAATTGGGGCTTATTGCATAAAATTTCTGAAACTTGTAAATTTTATTATTTAGAGAAAACAGTAGGGACTGTTAAAGAAAATACCACATTGAGAGTTTGGTGCAACCGTTGCAAAGTAGTTTTGTCCTAAAAAAATAGTGGAAAATTTTTTTTTACTGTTTTTGAGATTTGACGGAATAATGAATAAATTGATAAATATTAAGATTTAGCATATAAAAAGAATTTGTAATTTCTTAGCTCATTCAATAACTAAATTGGTTTCAGATAAAATGATAAATTAGAACCTGATATATGATTGGGACAATAGTCAGCTTAACTTATGTGATTATTTTTTGATTTAAATTGTTGAAAGATATACTTTCTATAAAAAAAAGCCTAATCCGAAAGGCTATTCATGTCATGAATTCAATAATTTACGTGTTAATTGAGGTTGATTAGTTGCCACCCATATAATGTTTATATGTTTACCCACCATCATCAACTTAGGTCTTGTTTTGTATTGAGGTGCTGTAATTTTTAAGTTAGAGCCGTCTAACTTTAATTCCAAACACATATTTAATAAATGATATTAAGACACACACAACTCACCTTATAATGTAAATTCAATGTAGTGGAGTCATACCAGGGTAACCTACCACAATCGATGAATTTATACCAAATAAAACCAAATTTATCGTTTACCTAGTACAACAAAATATGATAAACGGTTCATCATATATGATTTTGAAAATCATGTAAATTAATTCTCTTAATACCCGGCCCCTTAAATAGATGAAACTAAATTCCTCCCGCCCTTAATGTGAATGGAATTCAAACTCCAAACCGGTTATATTATTTCAAAAAGATTTTACTAATTATTAGATGGACCTACAATCATCCACCCATATATTAATTTAGGTACTACTCTTCTTTCAACCAATCAATAATTATAATAAGCAAAATAAAAAAAAAGGCACCTATACTCCTAAGTTTTGGAACAATAGTCACAAAAACCACAAGTTTTCAGTAAAGGACATCAAGACTCTATTTTTACCATAATATCTTTTAACTTCCTAAAACTAAACAAAATTGACCCCAAAATTTTATAATAAATAGAAATATGGCATTAAAATAAACGTAATAATATTATACATGTTAAAATAATTTTAATATGTGCAAAATACTTTTATATTTTACAATCTATTAGACCTATTTTTATTATATTAAAGTAATTTTTAATAATAAATAGAAACATATTATTAAAACAAATAAATTAAAATTAAAATTATTTTGAATATTATGTAAAAAAATTTGTTAATTGCAAAATATATTTAATCCAAAGATTTATTTAAAGTCTTTATAAATAAATACAAATATATTATTAAAATAAATATAATACTTTAAAATTCTAAGATTATTTTAAATGTTAAAAATAATTTAATATTATTAGTCTACTAGATAAATTATATTATTTATATTAAATTTGTATTAATTAAAAAAATTTAAAGTCAATTTTCTAATTACTCTATCCAAAAGGTATTATGGTTAAAAAGAAATTTTGATATCCCTTTCTAAAAATTTGAGAGTTTTTTGTGACTATTTTCTCAAATTTTAAGGGTGTAAATGTCCATTTCCCTAGGGAAAAAGAATATCTAGAATCCCATAAAAATTTAACTCCAAAAGTTCTATAATAAATTTTGGGAAATCTATTTAGACTGAACCTAACGGTAGTCATCAAATGCAATATATTCAATAACAATTTTTTCTAAAGCAAAAGAGTATGAAGCCATGCCCATGTATATATTAATTAATGGAGTGGCTATACACGAGAGAGTGCAAGACAAGTAACATTTTCTTTCAAAGAACCCAATTTGAACCTTTTGGCAGATTCATTTACATGAAGCTTGTACTTTCTTTTGGAGAACCAGCCAGTCTTTCAGTATCACTTCTTTGTTATTTACTCTACCATTTCCTGCGAATTTTGTCAGTTTATGGGATGAAACCGAAGCATTTGAAATGAATATACTCATAGACAATAATATGTCAGCGAATGGACCCAACATTGTTCAATATAGCTCAAATGCATAATTTATGCAAAATAGTAAATGACTTGAAATGAATATACTAATAGACAATAATTTGAAGATTCATCCATATTTTTTTTTATTCCATAATATATGTCCGCATTCTTGCCATCTTTGCATTTTATACAAGGGCTATGATTTTTGCCCTAGCGGTCTTAATTTGACCATATGAATTTGAAGAGAGTAAAAAGTTTTTTTGTGACAGAGAGAAAAAAGCTAAAGATTAAAAAAATAAGAGAAAAAGAGACGGAGAGTAAGAAAGCGCATGGTAAAGGAAAAGAGCAAATATTAGAGAAAACAATTTAGAATGGCATCCACATAGAGAGAGAAAATGTTAAAAATTATTAAATATTTAATTTTAATAAATTTCATTCATTGATTCATCTCAAATTTAATAGATATTTATGGATGTAAAACTAAAAGTATCTTAGGGGACTGCTAATCCGCCCATTTATAGACATACATACAGGTTTGATTAAGAGGAATGATCTTCATCATACAATTCTGATCATGACATACCATTAGGGTTATTGATTCCATTTAATGTGACAAATACAGTCACATGTGATGTGTCATAGTGAATGAGAGATGGATTGGAGACGAACTGAGCTAAGTTCATGATAAAGACTAAAGTAGTTTCCAATGTAAAGATTCTGGATCTTGAAGTTACCAAATGAACCCTAATAATTTACAAATAGTCTCACCATCGAAATATGATGAATTGATCATAGTTCATCCTAACCACACTGCAATGTCCAAACACATCATTAATCATTTTGAATTGAGTTAATTTTCAGTATTTTCAGATAACACGTATGGATCCTGTTTCTTGCACCAGAAGAAAATGTTAAGGAAAACAACTATAAGTCAGGTTTGGTTCGCTCACTTAATCGCAAACACAATAAAGCAGACCTAGTTTACTCCATTAATTTGCAAACATGATAAATCAGACTTATATATATTATTTTTTTTCAACATTTTATTAGCGTTTTTTCCCCTGTTTAGCAAATTGATTGGGTAGAATTTTCTTTTACATAGAGTAGTGAGATCGTTCTATTATAAATATTATAAGTAAGTTTTAACTTTTTTCTTTTCACATATAAACATTTACTAAAACAAACGTACTTTATCGTCTCTGTTAAAGTATGTGCTTTAAACTGATTTTCAGAAGAACAACCGTCATGTCAGTTTGAGGTCATGTTGTTATACGACATGTCAGTTAATAAGCATACAAGCCTGTATGACAAGCCTGTGTCGTCATCTACAAACTAATAAGTAAAGCACACGAATGCCACGTGCTTTACTTATTCTAAACGGTGTTGGAGACTGTCGTTTCGGGGCTTATTACTTTGAAGAAATCAGCAAGTGTCCTCAGGGTTGTTAGTAACGGTTACAAAAGGCGGGAGAATTCTGGGTTTGTTAGCTAACAACCCAAAACACAGCTGGGTAACAGGGGATCTTCTCCAAGGTCCTTAAGCTTGTATAAATAAGTCTTAGGGTTGGGAAATCATGTATGGTGCTTCTTGTTACTTCGTCTCAAAACTTGTAACTTGTTCTTGGTGATTGAATAAAAGTTGCTACTCTGTTCTTCAGTGGATGTAGGCTGTCTCCAGCTGAACCACTTATATTTCTTGTTCTTAGCTTTCTATTTCTGGGTGATTCTTTTGTGTGAATTCGATTAGCCATTTTCTAGGTCATTGTTAGAGAGTTCAGCTAGGTCCTGGTGATTCTTGATTGGATACTAAATCTGATCTTAGCTTAACAATCTCTATCATTTAGAATCGAGATCCTATAGACAAACATTTTAGTTGCTATAAATCACCTATATTGATGAAAGTATAATGTCGCTGATTTTACTTTTGAACATCAAAATTAACTGTTTTGAATACCATTTATGATGTGTTTAATTTAAATTTGGGATAAACAATTTAGTCACAAAAGCATATTATCTTATATGACAAAAATAATTTTGGTCGCTTGAACTTAATATGATGCACTCAATTAACGTTTAACAATTTATTTTGTGTCATATGTTAGGAAATTGGTGGGTGAAGCAGACACACAGCTAAAATAAAATTGGAAGAAAAATAAAGAACAAGTACAAAAATGGACACCAGAAATTACGTGGTTCGGCTTTTAGCCTACGTCCACAAGCGAAGACAGAAGGAAATATTTTATTAGTGAAAAGGAGTTACAAGTATTGTAGTATTTTAGCTCACTTCCCAAAACCCCAATACACCCAAACTCTCAGAACACTAATCACTCAAGAGTTTATTAAACTCTTAATACTCTCAACTCTAAAGGAAGGCAATGCTTCTCTCTCAATGGAATTGAATACAAGCTCTAGATTGAGAGCTTGTATTTATAGGCAAAACTTTGCCTCAAATGTCAAACAAGTGGCCATAAACTTCAAGCCATACATCTTAAAAGTTTCAAACTTTGAATTTTTAGCCTTGAATTTTTCTTTTCTTTTACCAAACATTACGGCACCTAGAATTTCAAAGCCAAGTGCCAACCATTCTTGTTTATTCAAAGTTTCTAGATGCAGCCAATTTTGACATTCTCCCACTTGGAGATTAAATTGAAAAACAATCAATCTCCACACCATCCTTTTTGCTTCGCCATAATAATGTTGCCTACGTTTCTGTTAGGCCACAAGAGGATCTACTCCAGATAAACTTGTCATCATTTATCGGCTTGGTCAAAACATCTGCTAGGTTCTCTTTGGTATGGATTTTCTGTAAATCCACACTTCCATCTTCCACTACTTCTAGAACGAAGTGATACTGAACTCCTATGTGCTTTGTCCTGAAATGAAAGGCTGGATTCCTTGCAATGTGCAAAGCACTCTCACTGTCACAATACACAGGAATTTTCTATTGTTTGTGCCCGAGCTCCTCCAATAATCTTTGTATCCAAATAGCTTCCTTGCAAGCTTGTGTAGCTGCCATGTATTCTGCTTCTGTTGTAGATAAAGCCACAGCGGTCTGCAGTTTAGAAACCTAGCTTACAGCTGCTCCCGCAAGTGTAAACACATAACCAGTAGTGGATTTTCTTTTATCAAGGTCTCCTGCAAAATCTGAATCCACATAGCCCCTAACAGTAAACTCTGATCCTCCATAACATAATGCAACATCTGAGGTTCCTTTGATGTATCTCAGAATCCTCTTCACAGCTATCCAATGCTTTCCACCAGGATTCGCCATGTATCGACTAACTGCTCCCACTGCTTTTGCAATGTCCGGTCTTGTACATATAATAGCGAACATTAAACTTCCCACTGCTGATGCATACGGTACTCGAGACATCTCCTTCCTCTCTGCTTCATTGCTAGGACACATACTTGAGGACAGTTTGAAATTAACAGGAAGTGGGGTAGAAATTGACTTACAATCTTGCATGTTGAAGCGCTGCAAGATTTTCTTTAAGTAATTCTTCTGAGAAAGCCAACTCTTCCTGTTATTTCTGTCTCGGTGAATTTGCATCCCTAGAATCTTGTTTGCTGGTCCCAAGTCCTTCATTTCAAACTCCCTAGCC
This sequence comes from Citrus australasica, assembly GCA_029618585.1. Lineage (NCBI taxonomy): Eukaryota > Viridiplantae > Streptophyta > Magnoliopsida > Sapindales > Rutaceae > Citrus > Citrus australasica. The sequence continues at coordinate 31,408,537 of JARCIV010000003.1, read as the reverse complement.
AACTGTACCTTCAATTCTTGGATTCGATCTTTGTTGGGGCCTACTACCAACATGTCATCCACATACAACAGCAAAATAATGAAATCATTATCTTTAAACCTCTTGTAATATGCACAATGGTCTGAACTGAGTTTGTTGTATCCAAGATTTATAATGAAGGAATCAAATCTCTTATACCAACACCTCGGCGCCTGTTTGAGACCGTATAGAGATTTGTTCAACCTGCAAACCAAGTTCTCCTTTCCTGTTTTTGCAAAACCTTTTGGTTGGAGCATATATATTTCTTATTCAAGTTCTCAATGAAGAAATGCAGTTTTCACATCTAACTGCTCTATATGTAGGTCAAATGTAGCACACATTGCCAAGACTACTCTGACTGTTGTGAGTCGAACTACCAGAGAAAATATCTCATTAAAGTCAATACCTTCTTTCTGAGCATATCCTTTCACCACCAATCTCGCATGATACCGCTCCACTTGGTCATTGCCATCACGTTTGATCTTCTAGACCCATTTGTTTCCAATGACTTTTCTTCTACGTGGTAGTGGTACAAGTTCCCATGTCTTGTTCTTGTGTAGAGCTTCAATTTCTTCCTGCATTGCTGTCATCTACAAAGCAACATCTGTGCTTTCTAAAGCTTCATGGAAAGTTGATGGCTCTCCATCCTCTGTTAGAAGACAGTACGCAATGTTGATCTCTGTGACATACTCCGAGTGCCACGTTGGCGGTCGTCTTTCACGAGTTGGCCGACGAACTTTTGGAGCCTCGGATTCGACTGGTTCTTGTTCCTCGTGCTTTGATGCTGCTTCAGAAGAATCTCAATCTTCTGGATTATTTTCCACATATACCGGTATAGTCTCTGACTTTTCTTTTACACTGCTATCATCTTTATCTCTCCTTTGCAGTTGATCTTCTATAAAGATAACATCTCTACTGATGACGATCTTGTGGGCAGTGGGGTCCTACAGACGATACCCCTTTACTCCATCAGCATATCCCAAGAAGATACATCTTCTGGATTTTGGATCCAGCTTTGTTCTTTCTTGGGCATTGTACATCACGTACACAGGGCATCCAAATGCATGGAAGTAGGAATAATCAGCTGGCTTTCCAGTCCACATCTCCATCGCTGTCTTCAGCCCAATAGTTGTAGATGGCGATCGATTTACTATATAACTAGCAGTTTTGGCTGCTTCTGTCCAGAATGAATTGGGTAGACCAGCAGTCCTCAACATAGCTCTTATTCTTTCTGTAAGAGTTCTGTTCATCCGCTCCGCCACTCCGTTTTGTTGAGGAGTGTATGCTACTGTGAACTGTCTCTGAATACATTTTTGCTTACAGAAAGCAAGAAACTCGCCGTCTGTATACTCTCCACCATTATCTGTCCTCAAGCACTTGATCTTTTTACCAGATTTAAGTTCCACCCGCGCTTTGTATTCTTTAAACACTGGAAATACATCTAACTTTTTCTTAATTGGATACACCCAACATTTTCTGGAATAATAATCAATGAAAGTCACCATGTACTTTGCACCTCCCATAGATATATCCGGTGATTCCCAAACATCAGAATGAATCAAGTCTAGAATGCATTTACTTCTAGCAATAGATCTACTGAATTTTAATCTATGCTGCTTACTAGTAACACAATGCTCGCAAAATGGTAAACTTACCGATTTGAGCCCCGGAAGCAATTTTCGCTCAGAGAGAATCTTCAAACCTTGTTCTGACATGTGACCAAGTTTGAGATGCCACATCATCGTTGATTCTTCTCCATTTGACGTGACACACACATCAGCCTCCAGTAGTGTTTCTCCTTTAAGTATGACTAAATTAGCACCGATCTTTACTGCCTTCATCAATACAAGCGCGCATTTAACGATCTTCATAATTCTATTCTCCACATGAGTTTTGTACCCATGACTATCCATTTGTCCCAAAGACAATAGATTTTTCTTCAGGCCGTTGACATGTCGTATCTCCCCAATTGTACGAATTGTACCATCAAACATTTTTATTTTGATAGTACCAATACCATCGATCTCCAAGGCATGATCATTACCCATATATACAGATCATTACCCATATATACAGATCATTACCCATATATACAGATACTCCTGAGATAGGTTCATATGTGTGGAACCATTCTCTCTGAGAGGTCATGTGCCAGGTAGCTCCTGAGTCTATAAGCCAGACATCAGATAGTCGTTTTCTGCCTTCTGAAACAATTGTTGCCTCGCTGTAAAGAATTTTGCCATCATCTGAGGTACTTGCTACACACCCTTGAGCATTTGATGACTCAGGTTCTTTACCCTCTTTTCTCTTCTGGTTACTTCAACACTCTTTCTTAACATGCTCTTTCTTGCCACAGTTGTAGCATTTAACATTCTTCTTACTTTTGGATTTTGATCTACCATGATTTTGACTCCCACTAGGGCCACGTTCCGTTGATCTCTCTCTCGTCACCGATAGCGCCTCCGCTTGCTGCGAACTTGCTTGTCTGTTTTCTTTATTTTTCCGCTTGCTCTCCTCATTTAATACGGAGGTTCCAACATCGTCGAAAACTAGATTGTCTGCTAGATTGTTGTTCGTCAGGTTGATGATGAGTTGATCATACGAATCTGGTAGACTTTGAAGTAGAAGTTCTGCACATTCATTTTCCTCTATATTATGACCCAACGTTGTGAGTTGTGAAAATAGAGTCTTCAAGGTGTTGATGTGGTCGGTCACCATTGTAGATTCCGCCATTCGAAGAGTATAAAGTCTCCTCTTTAAGAAGATTTTGTTGTGTAGTGACTTGACCTCGTACAATTTTGTAAGAGTATCCTATATTTCCTTCGCCGTGTTTTTCTCTGCCACACTAAATAATACTCCATCTGAAAGTGCCAAGTGTAGATCAGAAATGAAGTTACAAGTATTGTAGCATTTTAGCTCACTTCCCAAAACCCCAATACACCCAAACTCTCAGAATACTAATCACTCAAAAGTTTATTAAACTCTTAATACTCTCAACTCTAAAAGAAGGCAATGCTTCTCTCTCAATGGAATTGAATACAAGCTCTAGATTGAGATCTTGTATTTATAGGCAAAACTTTGCCTCAAATGTCAAACAAGTGGCCATAAACTTCAAGCCATACATCTTAAAAATTTCAAACTTTGAATTTTTAGCTTTGAATTTTTCTTTTCTTTTACCAAACATTACAACACCTAGAATTTCAAAGCCAAGTGCCAACCATTCTTGTTTATTCAAAGTTTCTAGATGCAGTCAATTTTTACATCATAAAAAATATAAAATGACTAATTTCTTATCTTTATTGATTAAAACTTCTGTTGTAAGATATCAATTTTCTTATAGTGACAGGTTGCTGCACCTAATCGTGGCCGGAAGCAAGGGCCCCCACACTCGACCAGCTGCTCTCCTTCCTCGAGTCCAAATCCAGCCACCAACTTAACAACTTTGCTTCCAAACTCGCCGTCGTCCTTTTGTCCAACAGAAGGCCGGCGGCCCCCGCTTGTTTGTGGCCAATGGTGTTTTGATTAATGAGTCACTCTCTCTCGGGATTTCTTTCAAACATGTTGTGGACAATATCTAGAAAGCTACTTCTAATCAAGTCAATTTCCAAAGAAAGTAAATTTTGAATCTCTATTTGTTTGTTCGTTTATTATTATTATTGCGCATGATTTGCTGCCGAAATTAGATTATCTATAAATTGTTTAAGTAGTGGGGTGCACTTTGCAGATGCTGATATGGCAGGCCACGTTACCAGAATCTGTTAAGGTAGTTGCTTGATTTCCAGATAACACAATTGAGTATAAATGGCGGGCTTCTACGATGACTTGTAGAGTAGTTTAAGGCCCTATTTAGTTTTGAGATTTGACGGCTGTACTGTAACACTATAGTATTTCGTGTTCATGATTAGAGAAGATACAACTGGAATGATAATGTTCGTCGATCATGCTCTTGCTCTTAATCCTCTTTGAGCTGATTAAGATTAGGTTAGGGGAGGATTTGGATTATAACTACACTCTAAATCTTTCGATACGGAAGATTTTTGGTTAAGTTTCAATTGTTAATATAATTAAATTAAAAATAGAATTATACCTTCGATCATAGTCGTTTGAGCTTTAAGTCTTTTTTACATTCACTAAATTTTATAAAATGTGTCTTAGCCTATTCCACTTTATAGCCTTTTTTCTTGAGATAGAAAATATGTTTTTGGCAGGTATAAGTTTGGATAGGTTAGGGATTCATTTTATAGCAGTGTTTCATAAGTTAAAAGATTTTACATTTCCTTCCATTAAAGAAATAATACTAATAAATCTTATCTCTTGAATTATGAAAGTAGTTAAAATTTTTTTACTACTATCATTTAAAACAAGTAAGTGGGTCAGTAATATGAGTTTATTTACTTATTTATTTATTTAGACAGGTGACTTTTCAAGTGGATCACATAATAAAAATTCTAAATATCAATTTTTTTACCCCTAATGAATTTGATCAACGTTTCTTCCGTTTCTTTTTCTCTTGTTTATTTCAAGGAAATACGTTTTTCAAAATGGGAAAATTGTTAAATGAGATAGATATAATTTTCCTTGAAAAAGATAAATATTAGCACATATATTATTAAATTTATTTGCAAAGTTTGTCCACTAGATTTTTTTTTCCCCACCTTGAAATTAGCAAACCCAACTCAACTCCATTTGTGAAGATGTTTGAAAATCTCTTTAGATGTTTCCTTCCTTCTAGTCTCTAATTACGATATAGGATTTTTATCGCTAGACTTCTTGCTATGTGTGGAGAAGAACTCAGAGAACAAAAGTTTTTGATTTTTGAAAATTCATCACATCAAGTTTATTTATTTATTTTTATTTCATGCACCCCAATCTAACCCACACCTGAGATTAAATAAACATAAGCTCTTGGTATCTAGCCATTGACAATCCATTTGGCAGAATTGTTCGATTTCAAATCTCCAATAGAAATTTTATCCATTGAAAGAACAAGCACCACCCTCATTTTTTATTATTATATTTTTTTTTTCTGTACTCCATCAACAATAAATATGTAACATTATTTGCTAAAAAAAATCTTAAAATTCATTAGAAATCTATTAGATGAAACCCTAAGGGAGATAAATGAAATTTATGGAAGAATAGATTTTCCAAAGCAAAAGGGTAAACAGGCTATGCAAGTAAAGAAAGAAAAGTACAAGGCAAAAAAAGAGATGTTATATTATCTTATCTGCCTATAGTTGTGTCCGAGCTTTGAATTTATGCTGCCGGCCACTTCACACTATCAATGGAACTGGGACAGGTATTATTCTGGGGCGCGCCTAGGTCTTAGGATCATGAGGCTGGGTTTTAGTAAGAATTTATTCGGGCGTAATTATTTGTATTTTATTTGTAATATTTATTCAATATTTACTTTTAATTTATTATAAATCTTTAAAGTCATTTTTGGGTTAGTATTAATCAAGTTTTTCGGATATATTTATAATAGTTTAATATTCGAAATAAATTTTAAAATATATAATTATTTTATTTATTACATTACAATAAGTAAGTTATTTAATTTTTTATTTTTTAGTATTATATTTTGTATTTATATTTATTAGGAAAGTTTTAACTAGAGTCAAATGATATAATAATTGGTAAAAGATAAAGTCAATGTGATTAATTATAAAACTAATTAGCCTTACATGATCATTTAAGTAAATTTTATATTAAAAGGTGTTTTCCTCGCCCCGTCTCCCCCAATGGAGTTGTACTTTTTACATTAAAATTACGCAATAAAAAAATATAAATCATATAATTAATTCATTTAAATCTGAGAAAAATTTATCATTACTCTTGTGAGTTATAATAAAACAAAGGAAAAAGTTGACATGTGGAGCCAATAGCGTGAAGAGGCCAGCATCAAATTATCGAAAACTAAATTGGAAGCATTATTTAAAAAAAAAATGGAAGTATTATAAATTAATAAATTCTTCGATTTCGTCCTAAAAATAAACAAAATTCAGCTCTCTACGTATGCTTCTATGCTGGAGTTCTTTGTGTTTCATATTATCCAAAAAGAAAGAAAAGAATGGCTGAAATGGTGAGTAACGAGCAAGTGATATTGAAAGACTATGTGTCTGGTTTCCCAAAAGAAACAGACATGTATGTAACCACAAGCTCCATAGAATTGAAGGTGCCAAAAGGTTCAAATGGGGTTCTGTTAAAGAACCTGTACTTGTCTTGTGATCCGTACATGCGAACAAGAATGACCAAAGGGGAAGGATCTTATATTGAATCCTTTAAACCCGGCTTGGTAATTTGTGCACTCACTCTCATAGCCACTCTTTTCATTTCCATGGCTTCTTATTCTTTTGCTTTTAGGAAATTTATTATTGAATATATTGTCAATGAACTTAAGTTCACTGGTTCAGCTTATTTTTTGAACGTACTTAACATCAAATTGGTAAATTATGTTCCCTTTATTCTTTTACTTGGTGTATGTTGTGTGAAGTCTTGTGCTTGAAATTGAATTGGTGAAACAGAAATTTTGATTAATTAGTACAGCCCATAGTCGGAAATGGGGTGGCTAAAGTATTGGATTCTGAGAATCCAGAGTTCAAGAAAGGAGACTTGGTTTGGGGAATGACTGGTTGGGAAGAGTACAGTCTAGTTACAGCTCCACGTTTGTTCAAAGTTCAACACACGGATGTGCCTCTTTCTTACTATACTGGAATTCTTGGTAAGATTTTATTTGCTGTAATAATTAAGAATGTGGAGAAAATTAGGATAATTAACTCTAAATACTTTGGATATCTCTGAGGGATATGATGTGAAATTTGGAAATTTATTAATTATAAGGCTGTCCTTTATGTCTATGACAGTTAGAATGTCCTAATTGGAGATGAGTGAGCCTTTCATTGTTTAACTTTATAGATATGTCCCCTTTTGCATACTTAAATTTAAGCATTTTCACTAGAGTGGTGTTTTTTGATTGATATACTCCGTCAAGTTAGTTCTTGTGCTTTTTGGCACAATTTCACGAGAAAAGATCCTTCAATAGCTAGTTGAACATGTAGGAAAATGCAGATTCCTAGGTTCTCAGGCAGTTTTCACAAACTAAAATGCTTGGTTTTACTTTTAATTCATTTTATCAGTTTGGTTTTGTGATTAAGCCAAAAAACGCATTTTATACCTGAAAATGCGGCAGCTTTTGCTTTAATGGCTTGCAAGTGTTAATTGGACAGTCATGAAAAGCTAAATGCTCACCTGAGCACCTGATTACTTGGAGACCAGTTTGCCCATGGATGGTGGGTCACAGTCCAAGTGTTGGATTAAATACCCAGAAAGATGCGAGGCATGATGACACTAAGCAAACAAAAACATGGTTTTATGAACTACAAAAACTTGTTCTGTTATAAAGAATATAACAGAGTCCGTATGATATTTTATTATTGATGTTAAAGTGTGAACAAGATTCAGATTTTTAAAATTCTATATATTCAGAGAATTTTGTTTCAAATTTTTGCTCTGATCTTTTTGCACTCGGGTTAGTGATCAAAGTTGGTTTAATACAGTATAATACTTGATAGGTATGCCCGGAGTGACTGCTTATGCTGGATTTTTTGAGGTCTGCTCTCCTAAACAAGGAGAGTATGTCTTTGTATCAGCAGCATCTGGTGCAGTTGGTCAGCTTGTCGGGCAGTTTGCAAAATTGGTGGGCTGCTATGTTGTCGGAAGTGCTGGAAGCAAAGACAAGGTATGTAACAGTCTGACAAGTGCTTGAGTGTTCCCATCTTACTTTCAAACATTTAATTTAAGAAAGGAAATTTCATCATAATGTCTTTTCTGTTACTTTCAACCGTAAGGTTGATCTACCGAAGAATAAGTTTGGGTTCGATGAGGCATTCAACTACAAAGAGGAACCTGATTTGGATGCAGCATTGAAAAGGTTGGTACCAGAAAATTTGTTGCATCTTTAATAGATATCATTGTAATTTGGGAAGGTGATTAATATCAGGTTGTAATTTGAGAGTCTTGGGGTTACTGTAAAGTTTAGCAAATCAACAAAGATCACTAAAAATGCTGTCCTTTAGAAAATCAAAAGCCTTTAAAAAAGAAATTGTACTAGATTTTTCCATTGCCTCTAGTCCCAGTTTAGGAATTGAGAAAGATATAAAACCACAGCTTGATAAGTACGATATTCGTTCTTATCAAAATGTTGGTGTTCTATGATCTTTTACTTGGGACTTAAAATGTCTTGCCAATGTTTTGCCAATTTGACAGGTACTTTCCTGAAGGGATTGACATATATTTTGAAAACGTTGGCGGAAAGATGCTTGATGTAGTGCTACTCAACATGAGAATCCAGGGTCGAATTGCTCTATGCGGAATGATCTCACAGTACAATAATGACAAGCCTGAAGGGGTACACAACTTGACGTGTCTTATATCGAAGCGGATTCGTATGGAAGGTTTCCTGGTTCCAGGGGTGGCTTTAGGTATAGGCGAACAAGGCCGTCGCCTAAGGCCTCATATTTTAAGAAGGCCTCATTTTTTGAGTATTTCCTTAATAATTCTCTAATTAATAAAATATTTTTAATACGTATTTTAAGAAATCAAAAAGTTTATTAGATATCTCTCTATTCTTAATTATTCTTTAACCTTCATTCCTTTTCAATTATTCAATATTAACATATTTGACTTTTAATATTTCTTTTAATTTCTATTAAAAACCTTATAATCTCAAGAATTAGTAAATGAAAAAAATTTCTTGTTCTCTTCTCTACAAATAAAATTATTATATTCATTGGTTCATTTAAAATAATTAGTTTCTTAAAATATAAAGTCTATTTTTATTTTTGAACATCAACTCATCATTTTAAATTTTTTATATTTTATCATTCTAAATATTATATTTGAAAATAAAATTGTTTTTATTTATTTTTTTGTTTGTTTTTTAACGGTTTTAATGGAATAAAATTGTTTTTATTTATTTTATTTAACGGTTTTAAATAAAATTGTTTAAAAAACTCTAAAGCCGGCCCTGCCTGGTTCCTGATTACTTTCACCTCTATCCAAAGTTTCTGGAAATGATGATTCCTCGCATCAAAGAAGGAAAGATTGTGTATGTCGAAGATAAGGCTGAAGGTCTCGAGAGTGCACCTGCAGCTCTCGTAGGGCTATTCTCAGGCAGGAATGTGGGGAAACAGGTGGTTGAAGTTGCTACTGAATGAAGAATTAGTTAGTGGTACATGTTTTGACAAGAACGGTACATGATTTTACTCGTCACAAAATTTCAATGGTCGAGAGAGTGCTACTGATAAAGCTAATAAATATATGATCAAAGGAGTGTAAGTTTTATGATAGTTGCTGAATCAAATATAGAAACTTATAACAGCTAGCCTAGCACCTTCTTGTGGTCGCAGTTTTGATAATGTTAGTAAACCAATCTGCTGCTCAATTGCTATCAAAAGAAGCCTTAATAGATGGTTAGTGTATTGTGCTGATAAAATATGACAGCCACAGAGAAAGCACATAAAAAATGATTAGTTTTAATACCTTGTTTGGGAGAAAAGCCACAATGCAAAGGTTGAAGAATAAATAAATGCAACAAATTTAAAATTCATCGGATATTTGTTTATACAAAACCTTAAGGGAGATAAACCGAAATTGATGAAGAAAAATGCCTATGGGAATGCCCAAAACAGGCTTATTGTAATCGACATAATGTCCTTTCCCTTGTGTCATTCTGGGTCGCATGAATGGATCAAAATATCATGTACAACTTATTCAAAAGAACTCCATTTGAACATTTTGGCACGTTCAACTTGATGGAGCTTGAGCTTGTGGTTGCATGCATGGGTGTTTCTTTTGGAAACATTGACAGATTCTTTGAATATATGCTGCTTATTACTCTCCATTTAAGCCATTATATTTCTCTCTCTTTGTGGTTAATGGGAAATAAAAACTACACTCGTTCATCATCCGATTTAGCTTTATCGGCAGCATTTTCTCTTAAACATGTAAGATCTGTGACAAGAGTAAATACATGTCAAGTAACTAATACTTCATTCAGTTGCAACTGCAACCAGCTGTTTACCAACATTCCGGCCGCTGAAATGCCCGATGAGAGCTGCTGGGCCACTCTCGAGACCTTCAACCGTGTCTCAATATATACAGTTTCCTTGTTTGATGTGAGGAATCATCACATCCAAAAACTTTTGATAGAGGTTATAATAATCACGAATCAGAATCCTTCCATACGAACCCGTTTCAAAATAAGACACATTAAGTCGTGTACACCTTCAGGCACGTCAAGATTGTATTGAGAGATCATTGCACATACAGCAATTTGGCCATGGATTCTCATGTTGAGTAACACAGCATCAAGCATTTTTCTACTGACGTTTTCAAAATATATATATCGATGCCTTCAGGAGAGTACCTGTCAAAAGGTTGAAGTAATGGATAAACGGATACTTCAGTAAGCTGTTGCGCTAGGCCCTTAATTAAGTGTCAAAATAATACTTTCATTCAACCGCAAAACATCTTGATACTAACCTTTTCAATGCCGCACTCAAATCAGGTTATTCAATATAGTTAAAAGCCTCAGCGAACCCAAATTTATTCCTGAGAAGATCAACCTTAGTGTTCAAAATGACAGAAAAAAGCAAAGCAAGATAGTGAGTTTGAAATTAGCATAATAACATTCAAGCAATCTTCACAAATTTACACATCTTGTTTCAAGCCTTTCAAATTAAATATTGAACTCTGTTTAGTCTTCATAACAGAACAAGAGACACCCTGAATATTTTGTTGGGGAAAAATCAGGTTTTTCAATTTTTATAAAACCTTTTAAGGACCGCTCTCATATAATATATAAGAACACGTAATCTAGAAATCGTACCTTTGAAAATCCGAGTTGGCTTTTTCCGCTGAAGTGATTTAGGCTCCTGGATCACGATCTGCCACCACCACTCCTGTTAGATCACGATCTGCCACCACCACTCCTGTTAGATCACGATCCGTCACCACCACGCTAGTTAGATCATGATCCGTCACCACCACGCTAGTTAGATCACGAACTATCCCCAATGATCTTCCAGGTTATGACTCAGGTTCGATCTGCACTTAACGTGTGGGCGCCTTTATCACTACCAAAGCAACTAGCACGAGAAAATTTTTCTCTCAACAATGGAGAGAAAAATCTTATTCTCTGATCAGTAAAGTGGCTTCACCTCTTTTTTTCTGTTGAGAAAATAAGCTTTTTATATCTCCCTTTAGTGAAACCCTAGGCTCCAAAATAATCAAAAACTAAACTCACGGTATTTACTTTTCCAATAGGGGACCCACCTTGTAAAATAACATAAGGCCCCTTATACAAAAGCTAATTAAATGGAGTCTCCCACTAAATGATATAATTAGGCTTTTGACCCAAATAGCTAGTTATCTTGCTTATTAGTCCAGTAGTGGTGCAGTCAATTAAATGAGCTAACCCGGGGATCATTTGGGAACATACAATAGTGGCTACAATAATTAGGCCTGTAATTAAACTAGCCCAATTATTTAATTCCAAATCTACTCCACTAAAAGATTGGAATTGACTTCCATAATTGTATGCTCGAATAATAATTCGTCCCAAGCCACGTTGATTTCTTTACTGCACAATCCTTTGTACCACATCGTTAATTAAATTGATATCTCAACTGTCTAATCAATTTAATAACATCTTATTCCTTGATCCTTACTGGTTTTCTCTAATGATCATTTTCAACATACTAAATATGTTGACACACTCTGGCCAGAGAATTCTATGATCAAGTGCCGAAAACCTATCAAGAGATGTGTTGTACAAATTCTATATTGTTAATCTATAACTCCAATACTCATAATTGCTCCCACCAAGATACCGGGTAATCTTGACCACAAGGATGTGTTGTGCCCATTGGTAACTCAAATGGAATAACAATCACAATCATGAAATCATAATTAACTCAAGATTAAGATTACAGTAAAATCAACGCCTATGAGATTTAATAAGTCTGACAGTTATTACAAAGTTAATTAAATCTCATATGTGATCCAGTTCAATGTAGTCATACTACATCAATAAATTCATACATGATTAAGACAAATCATTCAATGAATTTATTACAGTTTATACCTAAATAAAGTGCCCAACTTTATTTATCAACTGCGAACTTAATTTATTTAATCATAAGATAACTTATATTTATGTCTTCTGTGAATCCACATGGTGATCACATAAATACATATAATATGATTAAATGGAGTTTAATACAAATATAAATGCAATTAAGATATTTGAATAAAATACCTCATTAATTTTATTAATCAGAAAAAAATATTTATTACAATTAAATAAACACATATGCTTTTAAAGAGCATAATTTCCCAACATATTTCAGGTGAACAAAACAAACAACTCAATTTTCTCAACTTGTAGCAATTTCCTACTAAAGCATAAAACAAAAACAAGCCTAAATTTCTTAATGGTTCCACTGTTTGATCTAGAATTAATATATTGAATAATCAGAGCTTACCGAGAATTCGAATAAAGAAAGAGGCATGTCTGTGTGTTGAATTTTGAACAAAGAGGGAGCTCTAATGAGACTGTGCTCTTCCCATCCAGTCATTCCCCAAACCAAGTCACCTTCCTGAACTCTGGATTCTCTGACTCCAAAACTTTAGCCATCCCACATGCACTTATGGGCTGCATGCATTCATCAGAAAACTTTATAAATACTAGAACTAGCCAAGGATAAGAAGACATTGAAATTAATGTGAAAAAAAAAATAATAGCTACGAGAATGTACTAACCAGACAAGGTTTAAAGGATTCAACATAAGATCCTTGGATTTTCTCATTCTGGGTCGCATAAGATGGATCACAGAACAAGTTCTTCAACAGAACCCCATTTGGACCTTTTGGCACCTTCAGTTCTATGGAGCTTGTGGCTATAGACATGTCCGTTTCTTTTGGAAAACCAGAGACACACTCTTTCAATATCACTTGCTTATTACTCACCATTCCATTCATTTTTATTTCCTCTTTCTTTTGGTTAATGTGAAATAATGAAGAATTCTGGCAAAGAAATTTTATAAGCGAGTTTTTTTTTTTTCCTCGGCTTAATCCTTTGAACTAAATTTTCTTTCCATAATGACAAGGCAAGAATGAGACACTGCGGATTCTCTTGTGCGACAGCTTTATGTTTGCGCCGGCCTCTTCACACTATTGTAGCTATTGTCTTGTTTTGCTTTATTTTGTTCATGCCGGCCTCTTCTCCTATTCAATGATTTTTTCTTTTTCTAATTAATATTTTTGCGCTTCACGCTTAAATCAATCAATCCTTTCTCAATTCTCAATGGTCCTTATTACTTCACTAATAGAACAAAATATTTCATTAAGATTCAAGAACAAGTGGGGCAATGCCGATTTTTGTTGTATTCTTTGTCTCGAGGACTTACTGCTTGCTTTACCTGCTTTCATTTCTATCTCTAGTTATGTCACAATCTTTCATGCCGATCATGCGTAATGTTGATGAAAACACCACCTTGTATTGCCCTGAAGCTAATAATAAAGCTTCCCGCGAGTTCTCAAACAACCTTAAACGCCTCTTGGAAAAAACCCTTTACCAACTAGCTGAGGATTCCATCTATTACAACGCCGCAGAAGGGGAATCTCCGGACACCGTTTATGGTCTTTACCTCTGTAGATTCGATGTCAGTATGCAATCGTGCCAGAACTGCATAGTTGCTGCAGGCGAAACCGTTATGCAAAAGTGTAATGGCACCAAGAGGGCAATTGTATGGTCTGATGAGTGCATGATTCGCTATTCTGATACTTCGTTACCTGTTCTGGACGTGGACACAATTACATGCTCCGGAAGCAAACAAAATGTTACTGTACAAGTTCCAGATAATTTTGCGGAGATTTTGACTCAATCCTTCAAAGACATGATTGATTCAATTATTCACAGCTACGCAACCGAAGCACAAACATCACTACCTCTGTTTCGCTAAACGGTTTTGTGCAGTGCATACCAGAGTTGTCAATAGATGACTGCCAATATTGCCTTGAACACGCCGTTGAATATATGCCAGAGTGCTTGTCAGGAGGCCACTCCAGGGTTAAATTTTTACTGCCGAGTTGTAACATGAGGTACGAGCTAAAACCCTTACCCAATTCCAAGGTCCCTGCAACTTTAGCTCCAGGTCCAATCCCATCTGCAACTAGTAAGGCCGGTAATACGAATGGTGAGTACATGTATTTGAGGGTAATTAACTCAGATGTATAGCTACTTCATCATGCCTTTCTGAGTAATAATTTGGTACCAATTATTGACTAATTAAGATTTTCTCACACAAGAGATAGCATACCAGTTTTGGCTCCCGATGGTACCGTCGTTGTGGCTTTAAAACTCAGATCTCAAATGTTTGGTAGATATATACAGCTGTACTTTAAAAGCTAAGGTCTCTAAACTGTTTTGTAGATTTTTACACATTGTTTTAAAATTAAGGTAATTTTAAAACATGGTTGATGAAAATTCTATGTTCTTTATATTATTTGTTAGAGCCTCAAAACTATAACTTCACTACTAGAAAAATGACTTTTACTGACACTTAGCTACTGACACTTTGTAAAAAATGTCAGTAATTGTGTACATATGCACCATTTTCCGCTTTTAACAAACAAGTATCATAAATCACTGATATTATAGTGTCAGTATATTAAATATCAGAAATCATTGACGCTAAGGTATCAATAGCAAAAAATTATCATTTAATTTTTGTTTTCGCCTCAACTCGAACCCAAGATTTCTAAACTTCAAACTTTTACTTTCAATAGCAAAACCGCTGAGCCTAAAAATTTTTATTTGTTTAATTATTAAAGTCTTAAAAATATAAAATAAATCCATTGCAATCTAAACCTAAACCTAAACTTCTCCAAACTTCTAACGCCGCCTCTCTCATGAAGTCTCTGAAAATTAAAATTGAGAGAAAACAAAACTTCTCTAGTGTCATTTTGTAAGCTACCACGCCAACTAATTTTTGATGAGATTGGATGAAGAGACAAAGAGAGATATCTTTGGTGGACTACGCTTCATCCTGAGACGACGACATATAAGAGCAGAAAGATGAACAGTCACGAAACCCTAACGAATAACCACAAATTTCTACCCACCAGCCTTCTCCTCCTACTCCGCTGGCAAATGCGACCCGGAGCTTGAACTTCGCCTGCGGTGCGGTAAGGCACCACCCTGTTGTGCCAACAGCCAACTCCGGCGTGTCAGCACATTCAACATAGCGTTCGGACTCATGTGCCTTCCAAATTCGAGGGTCTTCGAGCCTGCTGCGTATGATTAGCCAGCCTTGCTGCTCATTGACGAAATCCAGCTCGGATTCCAGGGGTGGGCGTCTGGGTCCTAACCAGATCTTCCTTACTAAGAGGTTGATAAGACCTTAGGGTAAGAAAGTGAAGGAGATGAAAGGGGAATCTGGAAATTCAAATTATTATATGGGTATTGATGATATTCGAGTTGCTGGACACTTGATTCTCAGGTGAAAGATTAATTAATAGTTTACGAAATTATGCTGAAAATTTGAGGATTGATAGACTGTTGTTGTGAACTTGGTTGTTTCCGAACTTGACTAAATGACTTTCAATTGATTTGAAAGTTTGATTAAACTAAGTTTAAATGAGAACATTTTAGTTCTGGAAATTTTGGGATGAATTGGGTTTATATTTGATTTTGAATGGATTTCTCAATATGGTTGGTTGTTGTCCAATTTTATTAGAAATTACATATGTACCATGTTTGATATTGCAAACGTATAGCCTAACAGAGTTGGAATAAGTTGAAATTCGGATAAACGACACTTCTATTTGCATACTTCGAATCTGGAAAATTTTATTTTGATTGAACTTGTAATTTATTTTTAATGATTTTTCAAACTCTGCTGCCTCTGCAGCAACTTCTTTTGACAGAACTGTTCATTAATCTTTGATCCTATCAAACACTAGCCTAATGACTTTCAATTGATTTGAAAGTTTGATTAAACTAAGTTTAAATGAGAACATTTTAGTTCTGGAAATTTTGGGATGAATTGGGTTTATATTTGATTTTGAATGGATTTCTCAATATGGTTGGTTGTTGTCCAATTTTATTAGAAATTACATATGCACCATGTTTGATATTGCAAACGTATAGCCTAACAGAGTTGGAATAAGTTGAAATTCGGATAAACTACACTTCTATTTGCATACTTCGAATCTGGAAAATTTTAGTTTGATTGAACTTGTAATTTATTTTTAATGATTTTTCAAACTCTGCTGCCTCTGCAGCAACTTCTTTTGACAGAACTGTTCATTAATCTTTGATCCTATCAAACACTAGCCTAATGATATCAGAATAACCTCAAATTTTAATATGTTGTTGACTTATATGTCCACTTAAAATCTGGAAAGTATCATTATGATATATTTAGTATTTTAAATTTAATAAATATTCAAACACCTGCTGCTACTTTTACAGTTTCATATGCAATTTTAACTTATATAGTTTTATCATGTGAGAAGCAAATGTAGAGTTGTCCAAATGACTTGGAAATTTTATTTGTGGTGCATTGACATGTCTAATTATGTTTTGTAAGTTTCATAGCATTCCAAATTGAATTAAAGAAAATCTTAAATTCAAGCTGTCAATGTTTCCTATTAAATCCGATTAGTGATAAATCTACTAACTTGCAGTACTTTTCAGGAAAAAAAATGTGTCAACACTATGAATTGCAATGGGAGAAGAAAGTACCAAAGGCATAAATCTTTTTTCATTATATTTGGGACTATTCTTAAAGGTTAGTCTTTTCATTTTTCCTTTTTTTTCTTTTTTATTTAAGGTAATCATATTCATTTTAATTTTGCTTGATTTTGCGTGATAGTTGATACAAGCCCATCCTAGCCATTGCAAAATTGACACTAAAAAGGTTCCAGTTTTTCATATTGTAGTTTGAAAAGTCTGCAATGTTTGCTATATTGATGCCCCATTTGAATGTTGGAGCCCAAAAATGAATGGTTTTAGGACCAGCCGGGTGGTTCCAGAAAGCTAGGAGTATGCATGCTCAATGTATGGTTATATCATACTCAGAAGTATGCATGCTCCCAATACAAATAAGTGTTTATAAGAGAGAATTTCACCCAAAATCTTTAATTCTTGCAAAATGCTACTGGCTCCGTTTGCACAAGTTTTTTTTTTCTTCCATGTTCGTTCCTTTACCATAGCGGTTCCTTTACTCCGAGGTCAGACACCATTTCTTTCTCTTCTCTGTTTTTGCATAGGTATGAAAATACTACAGAGAAGTTTCTCTATTAACTACCTTATATATATATTATTCACATGTTTAATTGAGAACATCCAATAATATAGTAATAATATAGTGGGCAAACTATAGGAAGGTTGTTTAATCCTACTCTTCCATGTTGAAGTAATTTATGAGTATTTTGCTTCAAAATAACTAAGATTTATTTTTCGCAGTATACTAATTGATTTTATGCACTTGTAGGTGGGAAAAAAATGAAGCCGTGGATGGATATTGAGTGACCTTGTGCTATTTTTTTTTTCTTTTGGGTTGGAAACTTAATTGAGTAGTAGTTAGCACTTGTTGTTTAGAGATTGTTGAAAATTTAATTTGATACTTATGTTAAGTCTTTTACATTTAGTGATGTAGTTGAATTGTTTGAATTTAAGTGATGTATTTGAGATGTTTGTTACATGAGTTGTGTTGCAAGATATTTAATAATAAATATATTTTGAGTTTTCTTTTGGTTGTATAACAAACACGAAAAATATAATTAAAATAAAAATCTATTATTAACCAAAAGCAACATAACATTATTAAATACTGACACTACATATTTAAAATAACAATAAGAATTTTTTATATTATCGAGTCAGTTTCTGATACTATAGTCACATAAATCACTGACGTGTAAATAGTATCATTAAATACTAATATTATCGTGTCATTATTTTAGTGATACTGTAGTGAAATAAATTACTGACACAAAAATCACTGACACCAAAGATTAGTGTCAGTGTGTTCTGGCTTGAGCATTATTGACACAATTAATAAGTGTCAGTAAAAGTCATTACTGACACTAAATTGGTGTCAGTAAAGCCCATTTTTCTAGTAGTGCTTAAAAGTCATATTTACTAATCATTATCGATTTCTATTTCATAGTTAGAGCTTCCATTTCACAATTGCTAAAGTTTAAAAGCTGCGGTACCACAATCTTACACAGAGCTTTTGTGTCCTAATTTTGTAAGCATAGCTATAGTCATTTCATAAGTAATTTATTTTCGAGTTCCAACCTCTTTGATCTATTTACATTATCTTTTGCTTAAACATATTGGTTGCCTCATTCTCCTAATATATAATCATTATTCATAATCTTCAATATCGAAATTAATAACTCTTTGCTTTGGGAAGTAGTGAACAGAAGGAAAGCAAATCGGCTTGCCATCCTTGCAATGGTATCAGCACTAATAGCAGTCATGCTGTCACTTTCTTTGCTTTGGAAAATGAGAAAAAGAAAGAGAAAAAATAAAGGTAATGATCATGTACTTGGTATTCCAGAAATTATATCAACCTCTGCTCTGCAGCCTTCGTCTGTTTTTCCCTAAACAGAACTCAACATGCTTAATTTGCAGAGGAAAAAGCAAAACAACAAGTGGTTCAATTTCTTCTCTCGGGAGGAGGTAAAACTGGAAACGATAAGGGTGATGACTACTCGTATAAGATTTTACGAGGAAAAAAGAAGGTGGAATCTCAAGAGTTACCTTTTTTCCCACTAGATTTGATACACGAGGCTACACATAACTTCTCTAATGAAAATAAGCTTGGAGAAGGTGGGTTTGGACCTGTGTACAAGGTAATCAGAATACGGTGGATTTAGTTTATTGAGAAACAATCTAGAGGGCCACGCTCCTCACATTGTGGTAGTGTGAGTTGCACCGTAACACTATACAGTTGCTTTCAAAACACTTGCAAGTATTTTGCAGGGTATATTAGCTGATGGCAAGGAGATTGCAGTGAAGAGGCTCTCAAGGTCGTCTGGGCAAGGGCTACAAGAGTTCAAAAATGAAGTTACTTTAATTGCCAAATTACAACACAAAAATCTTGTGAGATTGTTGGGATGCTGCTTAGAGGGAAATGAACTTTTACTCGTATACGAGTACATGCCCAACAAAAGCCTTGATTTCCTACTCTTTGGTTTGCCTCTCAAACTTTCTAGTGCTACATAGTTACTCCCGAAATTTAGAATTATTAGATTTATTTCTCAAAATCATCGGTCCTTAAATCTCTTTTCTACCCTCATCTCCTTGAATTCAGATTTTATACTGATTTGAGTTGTGCGGAATTTTCAAAGATTTTCTACCATATAATACATTTATAGTAGTGTGAGATTAAGATAGACTTATTTTTACATTATTTTTTTCATCCGATGACCACTAGAAACAACTTGCTTGTATAATCCAAATCTTTCCTTCGCCATATAGCATAACAAGTGATTAATCAAGTTACATTTTGTGTTCAATTCATCAATAGATTCAACGAGGGGCGTACAACTAGATTGGCAAAGACGGATATGTATCATCAATGGAATTGCACGGGGTCTTTTATATTTGCATGAAGATTCTCGATTGAAGATTATTCATCGAGACCTTAAAGCTAGTAATGTTCTGCTAGACCATGAGATGAATCCAAAGATATCTGACTTTGGAATGGCAAGGATATTTGGTGGAAATCAAAATGAAGCTAATACCAATAGAGTTGTTGGAACATTGTAAGTACATTTTGTCCTTTGTCCTTTTTGTTTCTATTTTTTCCCTTCCTGTCGGACAACATTGTTAGGAAATTGGTGGTGAAAGCAGACACGCAGCTAAAGTAAAATTAGAAAATAAAGAACAAGCACAAAAATAGAGGACATCAGAAATTACGTGATTCAGCTTTTAGCCTACGTCCACGGGCGAAAACAGAAGGAAATATTTTACTAGTAAAAAGGAGTTACAAGTATTGTAGTTTTTTAGCTCACTTCCCAAAACCCCAATACACCCAAACTCTCAAATCACTAGACTCTTAAAATTATTCTCTAAACAAAGAAAAAAAACTGAAGGACTCGATGGAATTGTATGCAAAAACTAAAATGCAGAGCTCCCTTTATATAGCCAAAAAATGGTTATTGTGCATATAATATTAAATTATTTTTTTCTTTTCCTTCTTCGGCCTGACTCTCATTTTCTTCTCTCTTTCTTCTTTTTCTTCTTTCTCTTTTGTTTCTTTCTTTGGTTCAAAACCGTGTGCTTCTAGATGCAGTTTTCAAAGCCGTGTGCATCTAGAAGCACATGACTTTTCACAAACATTTCCAAGTGCTCCTTTTTTTTTATACTTACTAATTTTGATGTTCCAATTTCAAGCAGTGGATACATGGCCCCAGAGTATGCCATGGAAGGACTATTTTCAGTTAAATCGGATGTTTTTAGTTTTGGGGTTCTTCTACTGGAGATAATAAGTGGGAGAAAGAATAATAGATTTTATCTTTACGAACAGGGTCAAAGCCTCCTCACTTATGTACGTAACTATCTCCATCTGTGTTTCTGAGTTAGCTTTGTCAGTTCTCCAGTTCTAATGTTACACCGTGTCGAATTTTTTGTTACATATTCCAACTTATTTATTACTTGAATCAGTTGTTAATAACATTAGTAATAATAAAACTTGGTGAGATGTGACCTTAGAGCTAAAATATTGCAGACTGACCCATTCGGCCTTGCCACAACAATGTCTTAATTACCAATTTATGTCTTGATAAAAAAATTTCAGACATGGAAACTGTGGTGTGAAGGAAATGCACAAGGGCTGGTAGATCCAGTACTGAAGCAATCGTTTATTCTAGAGGAACTTTTGAAACGAATTCACATTGGGTTGTTGTGTGTGCAAGAAGATCCAGCAGACAGACCTACAGTGTCTTCGGTGGTTGTTATGTTGGCAACTGATACCATAACACTTCCACAACCAACCCAACCGGCATTTTCAGTTGGCCGAGCTAAATCCTCATCAGATTTGAAAGTTTGCTCTGCTAATGAACTTACTCTTTCCACTGTGTCACCTCGTTGACAATTCTATGACAAAAGTTTTCAATAATGCAATAAAATTATGAAAATTCAAACGGCATATTTTCTAATAGTATTATTTTGAGAAAGAAAATCGTGACTCAATTATGTTGTTTTTCCTGAGTTAATCATGCTATTTTTCCATTAACTTAAGCATCTCAAAAAACCTCTATAAATTTTACTCTTCAAATACTTATTTGCTTACATATGTGGCAAATAGAAGGGTGAAAAAAAATGATATTCTCCAAAAGACTCTTTAAATAGAAATAAGTTAATATTATTTTAATTAAATAATTATTTTTTAAAAGAAAAGTCAATAGCAATTAAAACACTTCTCTCTTTCTTCAATGAAAAGTAATAAAATATAAATTGAAGAGTGAGAAATTAATTCTCCAAATTTAAAGAGAGAGAATCAATTCTTATTTGAAAAATCTTAATTGGAGTGTCTTTTGGAGCTTTAAATATTGATATAACTCTTCAAATAAGTAATAAAATCTTATTTGAAAATTTTTTTGGTGATGCACTTATAACTGCCTACTTTTTCCATGTTTATGAACGTGTTTCTCAAGTAATAGATGTTTTATTTTTGAGAATATCTCTATGCTTCCTTGTGATTTACTCAATTTTTTTTTATTTGATAAAGAAAGGCGAGCCTAGCAAAAGCTAAAGCTTAACAATGTGAGGAATGTAGTCCCAAAACTGTCACCACGCAAGTAAACATCAGCCCCGTGGTCGTGGGGAGGAGCAGGTAAAACATGGAGCCTAAGAGGAATTGAGAGTGCGAAATTTGCAAGGAAATCTAATGCGAAGTTGGCCTCCCGATAAATATGTTGCATCAAAACTTGCCAATTGTGAGAGAGGAACTTCAGGATGCCATTGACAAGAGAAGATAATGCATTAGTAGATAAAGTCTGACTATGGATAAGCTGTGTAACACATAATCTATCAACCTCCACAGTAAGTAGCTGAATACCCCTGTTCCAAGCAAGGAGTACCTGATACAGGCCCCAAAGCTCAGCATTTGTGATTGAACACATCCCAATATTCATGCTGAAACCTTCTATCTACTCACCATGAGCATTTCTAATTAATCCCCCAGCCAAAACTAAACCCAATGCCTTATGAGCTCCATCTGTATTCAATTTATACGCAGGCCAAACTGGAGGCACCCAACCAAAATACTTCTCCACTCGCTTGCATTTGTTATTGTCAAAAGTATCAAAGACTCTATGGATATCCTCAGCTCGGGACTTGATATCTCCCATCATAGCAATAACATTAGTTGCATTACCTTCAAACACATACTTGTTGCGCTAGTACCAAAACCTCCAAAGAGCTACTCCAAATATGTAGGCCCATTTACAATTTCTATCCCACTGCCCATTATTATTCAAATTTTGAAGGATCCATTCACATAGAGGAGTAGAAAAGAAATTACAATAATTGCTACTCGGAATGAGTTCCCGCCATATCCTATTTACAACAATACAATCTCAAAGAGTGTGGAGAGTGTCTTCATCTTCCCCATCACACCAAGGGCACGCTACAACTGTGTTTTCAAGTAAATTGAGATTTACTCAATTTTAAAATGTAATATACATCTCATTCGCATACGAGATTGGAAGAAGACTTATTAATACTTATATTTAATATTTTGTAGATGCAAAAATCTATTCTCGATAAGACAACCAGGTTGTCATGTCAACACTCCAATTTGTTTTGATGGGGAACCGTGCTACTTGCAGCCACTTCAACAATAAGAGTTTAATGACCATGTACTCACTCACACAATTTACACCTACAAGCACAAGGAATAGTCGGGGGTGACAGATGTTTTTCTGGTGAAAACTCTCCGATACTTAAGTTAGTTATTGAGTTTTCCCAAAAAACCTTACGCCACTATTCTTTGTGGCTTAATAATTACTATTCAGAGTTAAGGTCTTAAAGTGCACAAGAAAGAAATAACTTATGAGAAAAGTTCTAGATTCAGAGAGATAGAGTTTCCCCTTCGCTTCTAATGTCTTACCTCTATTTGAATTTTCAGGGGCTTTATAGGCAGCCAAACGTGTAGCATCATCATCTTTAATTCATGGGTCTTAGTGGGTTGGTTGTGTCATGATCCAACCTAGAGCTGGCAAGATATTGTCCGCTTTGGGTTGGGTCATGACAATATGGTATCAGAGCCGCTCTGCGTGTCCTCTTGAGCGATGGTGGGGCAAACCTCAGCGATGACGCTGAGTCCCCAAGGAGGGGTGTATGTAGCACCCTAGTCAAATCCCACATCGGCAAAGCACGGGAGAGATGCTGGGTTTATAAGGGGTGATCCACACCTTAATTGGCGAGACGCGTTTTGGGATATATGGGCGCCCCAAGAACAAATTCGTGCGGGCTTTATTAAGGCTCAAAGCGGACAATATCTTGCTAGCTCTAGATTGGGTCATGACAATATGGTATCAGAGCGATTCCCGACCGGAAATGTGTGGATGTTTATGACATCCTGCATCGCTTGGGAAGGATTTTGTAAGGATGAAGAGAACTAAGTTTACGCCAAACCTTTAGGCTTTGTGATTTTGTTTCTAAGAAGCATATGATTGAAGTATCAGAGTAGCGCAGCGAAAGTGTGATTTGTTTGCTTGAGTCTTATAAGGATTTATTGGTCATAAGTGATTTTTAGATATGGATTCTTTTGGGCATAACAAAAAAATGAATTTCAAGGACGAAATTCTTTTGAGGGGGGAAGAGTGTAATATCCCAAATCTCCTAAGGGTATTTAAGTCTTTTTAATTTTTAGTGATCCTTTTTACCCTAGTATAAATAGAATAAGATGTCTTTTTCATTATAAGAGAGAGAAGAAAAGAGAGATCGGTTGAAAAAGAGAGATGGAGAGACAAGAGAGAAAAGAAAAAAAAAAAAAAAGAGAAGAAGAAAGTCTTCTTCTTCTTCTTAGTTTTTGTCATAGACAACACATGGGATCAAGTTGTTATTGTTGGGAGAAATTTTGGAGGTACGTTTTAATTATTGGTTTCTATTAAATTGTTGTGGAGAAGCATGATTGTAATAGAAATAGAAACCTATGATTTTACAGAAATATGCTGACAGTGAATTATTACGAAAATCATAGTACTTTGTATAAATTGATTTTGATTCTGATTTTTGGGTATGTTAAACTAGACATCGTCTAGAACGTTTTGAAACTTGTTTCAAGTTAATCGGATAAGATTTCAATTAATTATGATTTTTCAAATTCAAGTTTGAAAACCTAGAAATTTATGATTTCAGTGAATAATGTGAATTACGAAATTATTTTTACCATAGTTAGACTTCTTCAAAAATTATGAAATTTGGACCAATGATTTTTATATATGTCTAGTATGATTCTGGAAATTTTCATGATTTTATGATAAAGAAATAAATTGTTTTGTATTTTTAAAGCAAGTGTGTTCAAAACAGAAAACTGTTTGACAGTATTAATGATGTCTGAAACGTGAATTATTTTCAATAATTTTTGAAGGAATTATGTTATGAAATTTTTATCAATGAACTTCCAATGTGTCAGCATATGGTCTGTAAAATTTGAGATTCTTCCAAGAAGAGAATAATTTATGAAAAATCGGAGAAGTATGGACTGTTATGTTTTGAGGGCCGATTATTGAGGACAGTTGAGGTTGAGCTTAAGAGTTGTTTAAATTGAGATATGTGAGGACATTAGAGTTTATGATTGAGATTTGATTATATCTTATGAGGCGTTATTGATGATTTTAGGTTGATGGTATCAGTACGCATTTGTTACATGAGGATGCCAAGAGGTAAGTAAACTAGATTTTAAAACAAATCACACTAAACAATATATATGTTTGACTTGTGTGAAAAGCCTATTTTGATATATATACGGATATGGATTTAGATGTCTCTGCCCATGTGTTTATGTGATGTGTTGGGCATGATTATGTACATGAGCATGTGTATGCGTGATGGTTCATTGGCATGAGCACGAAAATGCATTGAGTTTTCTATGAATGAGAAAGTGGATTTTAGCAAACTAAATTTCTGTTTTATGAGATTTTGCATTGGGGGCCACCTCTTGAGGGCCAGAGCGCCGCAAAGTGCCACGCACAGCACAAAGTGCCACCTTACAGGATACATATTTCATCGAAAGCAAATGAGAAAGTTTGAAAGCGACAGAAAGAGATTTTTATGAATTTATTTTACAGTATTTCCAAAAGATCATGGCATATCAACCATTGCATTATGTATAAGTATGTATGTATTTTCCGTATAAGAAAAACTAGTTTGCTTATTGGGTTTTGTACTCATTATAGTTTATTGTGATTCAGTTTCCAGAAGTCAGGATTGATTCGTGATGAGTGAGAAGATAGATTTGAATTGAGGATAGTAGATGGTTTGGTTAAGTTTTTAAGCTATTCCGCTGGCTTTTGTATTTGAGGCTCGAATTTTATCAGTTGTAAAGAGTTATTTAAATCATATGTGAGTTGTGGACATATTTGCCCTTGGATTTCAGACTGGGGTGTTACAAATGGTATCAGAGCCGCTCCGTGTGTCCTCTTGAGCGATGGTGGGGCAAATCTCAGCGAGGACGCTGAGTCCCCAAAGAGGGGTGTATGTAACACCCTAGGCGAATCCCACATCGGCAAAGCACGGGAGAGATGCTGGGTTTATAAGGGGTGATCTACACCTTAATTGGCGACACGCGTTTTGGGGTGTATGGGCGCCCCAAGAGCAAATCTGTGCGGGCCTTGTTAAGGCTCAAAGCAGACAATATCTTGCCAGTTCTAGGTTGGGTCATGACAGGTGGAATGCTTGGATTGGGTAATGGGCTAGCATGCCAGTTACAAGACGATTGAGGGTTGATGTGGTAATTGTCTGGGTGTGGGCATCGTGCCCCTTTTTTTGGGACAGCTTGCTAGTCGACCTTTTGCCAAGCCTTAGCGACGACTTGATTTTGGCATCTCCTCGTGATCTTTTAGCAGTTCTCATGCACATGAGCAGTTGAAATTACGAATCTGCTTGAACATTGCTTTAATCACGAAGAGGTTATAGTCTCGACCAGATATGTGCATGTGTAGACGGTGGCATTTTAAATTTTTAACCACTCAAACAATATTAATAGATTTTATATGTGTTGATGCGAGATTCTGGTTGCTCGTGGCAAGACCAGGATCTCTGCTCTCTCAAGTATTCTACTACCAGGAATTCTCCTCGTATGCTTGCTTTACTCAGTCTCCCTGCGTTCACAAAACAGGTCAGAGTGCGCCGGTTGTTTTCCCGGCGTAAACCCTCCGACGCTCAAGTCAAATATGTAGGTTTGGGAAAGGTTGGCCGTAAATCTCTTGGCCTTTAGCTTAAATTTCAGTTGAGGGATTATGCTTTTTTCTCTTTTAGAATAACAAAAAATCTAACCCTTTTACCTTCGCCGGCTACCTTTTTATAGGCCTCCCGAGGATCCAAACCGTCCCCCCATCCGCGCCCACTATCTCTCCATTATTGCAGTAACGGGCGGTTGCGTATCTCTCCATTACTGCAGTAACGGGCGGTTGCGTGGCTTGCGTGGCTTTCGTGCCTTGAGTCTCGGGTTGGTGAACACGTCACTCCAACTGGCGTTGACCGGGTCTCCTCGGTTCGAGCCTTAACAGGAACGAGCATATTGCCTTCCTCAGCAGGTTAGCCTCGAGAATAGTGTGCTTGAGCAGGGGCAGGGAGTTTCTGCTCCTGCTCCCCCGCTGCCAGGTTCTGCTCATCTCTGCTGATCCTTGCGGAAGCACATCCTACTACCAGGTTCCTGTTAGTCATGTCTGGTCTCGTCGAAATATCCCCAAACACCGGTCCCCCAGTTTCTGGTGTTGGATAACGAAGTGAACCAACAGTAGAAACTCATCAGTTTTGGCTTGCGTTGGGCGGGAAAAGCTGCCAAGGGTCGTGTCGCATTTAATTGTGGATGGGGTGACGTGGCGGAGATCTGACCCTTCGTTTGAATTTCAAACCAAGAGTCACAAACCCTCGGGATCTGGTGCCGTTTAAATGCTGGCAGCCCAAACATCCTTCTTCATTAGGACACTTAACAAATTTTTCACTCAAAGCATTCACCGTTTTCTTAGTTTTCCCGGCGAACGATTTTCGGCAAATATACCTCCACCCTTGATTTCCTCCGGTCGAACCACTCTCTCCGACTGGGACCTCCTCTTCGACGGCCGATTCTTCAGGTACTGCCTCTATTTCCTCGTTCTTCAATAGTTGTAGACACCTCTTTTTCTTTTTACTTCATTCGGGTATTAGTCGGTGGTGGTGCTAGGGTTGTTGATTTAGAAAATGTCGAAGGGTAAAGAGAAAATCATCGAGGTAGACGACGACGACGAGTTAGACTTCTTACCTAGTCTGCTCGCCGACGCCGCCTTTGACCCTAGGATCCCCTTAGAACCCAGTAACTCTGATATCGGAACTAGGGCTAGGAGAATGTCCCCAGAATCAACCTCCTCGAGCCGAAATAGCGGTGAAGTTGGACCATCCGGCTCCTCAGATACCCTAAGTGAGGAAGAGGGAGGCGATTCGGGTGGGAGGCCCTTACCAGAAACACTACGACCAGAAATGAGGAGTATGGCAGGGGGTAGAACTTTATCACAAAACTATGCCATTGACCTAATCACTTGCACGACCACATTTGATGAGCTTGCTGTCCTTCGGAATCAGTATGGGATTCCCAGTGATATACCCCTTAGGGTCCCGGGGAAGAAAGATACCCCTAGTCGGCCTCCTAAGGGTTATGTCACCTTATTTCTGGAGAGCTTTAGATATGGATTGAGGTGCCCTCTACATCCATACTTTGCCCGGATATTTAGCGGGTTAAATCTGTCTCCTGGTCAGCTGAACCCCAATGGGTGGAAAGTGTTTTCTGGTTTGTTCATTCTGTGGGATAGATGTTGTCAATGTGAGCCCACAATTGATGATGTGAAGCACCTTTACCAACTAAAGAGCAGCCCCAAAGATGCTGGCTGGTACTACTTCCAATCCAGTGCTAAGAGCAGGAAGCCTGTAACTGATCTTCCAACAGGGGGTGGTGGGGCCTGGAAAAGGAAGTTCTTTTTTGCTGGGGGTCCCTGGGGACAAATTGCCCAGATTGATGGGAAGGACTATCGCGTCCCGTCCCGTTTCGTGGTCCCAGGTTGCCTGCTCGCTTTAGATGTCTTCACTCCATAATCGCTCTTATTTTTATTGCTTTGACTCTAATCAAATGTCTGCTCGTACTGCAGGTTCTTGGGGTGTTCACTTCCCACTTGAACCCGAGCCGCTCAAGCTAGTGGAATCTGTACTAGCCAATTCCTGCTCCCACCGAGAGCTGCTGACTCTCGAGAACCTGGTCGCGACTGGTTTAGTATCTACCGGCCACAAGATGGAAGACGCCGTGATCGCAGCTTTGACCAGGAAACGTACTCGTCCTCAGGTCTCCAAGAAGAGCAAGGATAAAGACGCTCCTGCTGCGAAGCGAGCAAACGTCGTGGAACAGGCTTCTCCCCTGAAGACCTTACCGCCTCCTCCCGCTGCAGCCGGGGAGAGCAGTGGAGCAGCCGCTGATCCTGCTTCCTCCTCTGTTCCCAAAAAGCCTACACCCCGCATTCCAGGCCACTTGGTCGCCTATATGAACGACCTCTCCAAACTTGTAAGCAAGAAGGATTTGGAGGAGTTTTCCAGCTTGGCCCTGCCCGACCTGATGGACGCCATGCAGTACAGCGCCATCCATCTCAGCTGCATGGCCACCTACTACAAGGCCAAGGCTAACCGCCACGACAAAAAAATGAAGGAAGATAATAAGGCGGCGGTCACCAGAGCCGAAAAGGCCGAGAAGAAAGCGGGAGACTTGAATCTAAAGAATCTGAAGCTGCAAGAGAAAGAAGTTGTTGCTCATGCTAAAGTCGTTACTCTCGAGGAGGAGCTGACCAAGGTGCAGGAAGAACTGCGAAGGCAGAAGGATATGTATGAGGCTCAGCTCGAATCTCTCCAGGAGTCCCATCAGATCCAGATCGAGAACATGGAGAATGAAGCTGAACTCCGGTACAACCAGGGGCTTCGACACTCCTACCGCAGCATCATGGCCGTCCTTGGGAAGCAGCATCCAGATCTCAAAATGGATGACCTTGCAGCTGCTGTTGCTCAGCACATGGATGAGGAGGAGGCGAAAGGGGATGCCGAGGAGGTGGAACCAATCGTGGTCGAGGAAGACTCCCCTCCTCGTGCCGATCCTGCTGTGGTTGGTGAGGCGACTACCCCCCCTCTTGCTGACCCTGCTGTGGTTGGTGAGGCGAGTATCCCTCCAGATGCAACTGGTGATACTCCTCCTGCACCTGACGTGGCCCAGTCCCCTGAGGAGACTGCTCGGCCTACTGACCCGCCCTTAGCTTAAATTTTGACTTGGGTTGTAATAATTCTTTTTTGGATGTTATATGTAGCAGCTTCTGCAACTTAGTTTGAGCTTAATAAAATATGCTATTGCTTGCCTTCTCATATCAGAGTTGTGTGCTGTGAAATTTTCGTGCCTTAGAAATTTTTTTTAACACTGTGATTGCTCTTTGAACATTGTAATTTACTTTGTTCATGCCTTAGTAAATTTTTCGTTGCTTGGGAGTCTGCTCGCCTTAGCCTGGCCGAGCAGATCCTGATGTGCTGGGCTTCTGATCTCGCCATAGGATAGGCTTTAAGACGTAGTGAGCCTTTGCACTCCTTAAACAATTCTTGAAGCTTAGGACTCTGCTCGCCTTCGTTTGGCCGAGCAGATCCTTGCATGCTTGGCTTCGGTCTCGCCATAAAACAGGCTTTGAGACTTTGGAGCCTTTACACGCCTTAGAGCAATTTTTCGAAGCTTGGGATTTTGCTCGCCTTCGCTTGGTCGAGCAGATCTTGGCATGCTTGGCTTCCGTCTCGCCTTAGAACAAGCTTTGAGACTTTGGAGCCTTTACACGCCTTAGAGAAATTTTTCGAAGCTTGGGATTCTGCTCGCCTTCGCTTAGTCTAGCAGATCCTGGCATGCTTGGCTTCCGTCTCGCCTTAGAACAGGCTTTGAGACTTTGGAGCCTTTACACGCCTTAAAACATTGCGAGCAGTACAATAAACTGAATTTTCTCGTTCATTCATGTTTCACTACACTCGATTTACATGAAATTGCTTTTACAAAAATAACTAAATAAAAATAAGAAATAAAACAACAAGCACGAACAGAAAATTTACTGGAAATATTTCCTGAGATGTGCTGCGTTCCATGGGCGCTTCACCTCGTGCCCGTCTGCGCGAACTAGCTTGTAAGCTCCGGGTCCAACTAGTTGCTTCACCCTATACGGCCCTTCCCAGTTGGGTCCAAGTACCCCTTGGGCCGAATCTTTCGTATTCTGGTTCACTCTCCTCAGCACCCAATCTCCGACCTTGAACTGCCGCACGTTCACCTTCTGGTTGTAATACCGAGCAACCCTCTGCTGGTAAATGTCTGTCCGCCTTGATGCCTGCTCCCTCTTCTCAGCTAGCAGGTCCAGATTTAAGCACATCTGGTCGTCGTTTTCTTGCTCGTCGAAGTGTTCTGTTCGATGCGTGGCTGTTCCTATCTCGGTTGGCATAACTGCTTCGTGTCCGAAGGCCAAGGCGAAAGGAGTTTCCCCAGTTGCTGTCTTATGGGTTGTTCTGTACGCCCATAGCACCCCTGGTAGCTCATCAACCCAA
This sequence comes from Citrus australasica, assembly GCA_029618585.1. Lineage (NCBI taxonomy): Eukaryota > Viridiplantae > Streptophyta > Magnoliopsida > Sapindales > Rutaceae > Citrus > Citrus australasica. The sequence goes on along the minus strand of JARCIV010000003.1, from coordinate 31,377,636 downwards.
GCTCCCTTCTTCGCTCCAAGCCTGGTTTTAATGAGCCTCTTGATCGTCTTGTTGGCTGCTTCTACTTGGCCATTGGACTGTGGGTGAGCAGGCGAACAATACTTCAGTTCTATTCCGAGGTTCTGGCAGAAATCCCTGAAACTGTGATTATCAAATTGCCTGCCATTATCCGTTACCAAGGCATAGGGGATCCCATATCGACAGACCAGATTTCTCCACTCAAAATCGGTTGTCTTTTTCTCCGTGATGCTGCTAAGGGCTTCTACCTCTACCCACTTCGTAAAATAGTCAATCGCGACTATTGCATGTGTTGCTGCTCCTCGCCCCTTTGGCATCGGTCCGATCAGATCTATTCCCCACTGAGCGAACGGCCAAGGGGATGCCATAGAAGTGAGCATCTCTGGTGGTTGGTTGGAGAAGTTCGCAAAATTTTGACAACTCACACAGCTCCTGGTTTTTTCCTGTTCATCCTGATGCATCGTCGGCCAGAAATACCCCTGCCTCAAAACCTTATGGGCCAGGGATCGCCCACCAGAATGGTTCCCGCATATTCCCTCGTGCACTTCTCTCAACACATAGTATGCGTCGTCCTCGTCCAAGCACCGGAGAAATGGGAGTGTATATCCTCGTCGATACAGTATTCCATCAATCATCGTGTATCTTGAGGCCTGGGCTCTGATCTTCCGAGCTCGCAGCTTATCTGGTGGTAACATCCCATCTCTAAGATATGCAATCAAGGGATCTATCCACGAGCCTTTCCGCTCTAGCCTCATCACTTCCAGCTTTTGCTCGATGCTCGGGCTGGACTTAACCTCCAGAGGGATCGACTTTGGCATTTTTGGGTCTGCTACCGCTGCCATCCGAGCCAAAATATCTGCTCGACTGTTTTGCTCCCTAGGGATTTGTATCACCTCAACTGCTTCAAATTTCCCCATCATCTGCCTCACCACCTTCTAGGACAATTCTGGCTCCTGACCCCTGCTCCCCCGACGAACCATCAACAGACATCTGCCACGCTTGGGCTTCACTGCTATCTGTAGCCTTATCCAGCTGGTCCGAACATATTTCGGGTTCTGCGAACTCTGCTACGAAATCAGCCATCGCCTGCGCTTTAACTGCTGCTCGTGGCTTGTAGTCAATGTCAAACTCACTCAGCTCTATAGCCCACTTCACGAGCCGACCAGAAGAATCTGGCTTATGTAGGGTTTGATGCAACGGCTGGTTTGTTATCACCGAGATAGGGAAGGCTTGAAAATGTGGCCTCAGCTTCCGAGCAGCGACCACAAGAGCAAGTGCCCATTTTTCCAATGGTGGATATCGGGTTTCTGCGTCGAGCAGGGCCTTGCTTGTGTAATATATTGGGTACTGAATCCCATCCTCCTCTCTTACAAGAACAGCGCTTGCGGCACGGTCTGATACTGCTAAGTACAGCGACAACTTGTCTCCATCTCTTGGTGTGGACAGCAAGGGTGCTTGCTGCAAGTATAGCTTCAGGTTCTGGAATGCCTCTTCGCACTCTGAGGTCCATTCTGTCTTCTTTCCCCTCCTTATAACTTGAAAAAACGGCTGACATTTATCTGTCGCCTTGGCTATGAATCGGTTCAGGGCCGCTAGCCTCCCCGTGAGGCTCTGCATCTCCTTGAGGTTACGAGGAGACTTCATCTGGATGATTGCTTGAATTTTCTCGGGATTCGCCTCGATCCCCCTGTGACTGACCATGAACCCCAGGAATTTCCCTGACTCGACCCCGAAAGCACACTTCTCCGGATTGAGCTTCATCTTGTATTTCCTCAGAAGCGAAAATGTCTCCTCGAGGTGCTTGACATGTTCTTCTGGGATTTTGGACTTGGTAATCATGTCGTCCACGTACACCTCCATTGTTCTCCCGATTAGCGGCTTGAAAATCTTGTTTACCAGCCTCTGGTATGTAGCCCCCGTATTTTTCAAACCAAACGGCATTACCTTGTAGCAGAACAGACCCTGGTTGGTGATAAATGCCGTGCTTTCCTCATCCTGCTCGAACATGGGGATTTGGTTATATCCCGAGAAAGCATCCATGAAGCTGAGCAGGCCGTGTCCTGCTGTTGAGTCTACTAGCTGGTCGATCTTCGGCAGAGGAAAGCTATCTTTTGGGCATGCCTTGTTCAGGTCCGTGAAGTCCACACACATTCTCTATTTGTCGTTTGCCTTCTTTACCAATACCACATTTGATATCCATTCGGGGTAGTTGACTTCCCGAATAAACCCTGCTCTCAAGAGTTTCTCAACCTCGCCATTTATGGCATCATATCTCTCCTGATTAAAGCATCTCCTCTTCTGCCTTACTGCCCGAGCCCCCTTCTTTATCGCAAGTTTGTGACATGCAATCTCCGGATCAATCCCTGGCATATCTTCGTGTGTCCAAGCAAACACATCTGCATGAGCTCGTAGGCACTGCACCAACTCATGTTTCTGGTCCCCCTTAAGCCTCGATCCAACCTTAATCGTCTTCTCCGGATTCTCTGGTCCCAGGCTTATGATCTCCAATTCCTCAACGGGCTCTTGTCTGCCTTTCTTGCTCTCCACTCGGCTATCAAGGGACGTTATCTGCATGGCTTCCCTTGCCGTTGAAGAGTAAAAGCTCTGTGCGATTCTCTGGTCTCCTCGCACTACTCCTACAAGCCCATTTACTCGGTACTTCAGGGCCAGGTAATGGTTGGACAGCATCGCTTTAGTCATCCTCAGAAACGGTCGGCCTAAGATCATCTGGTAAGGACCTTCCTCGTCCACTACCACAAAGTCCAGCATCGTTGTCAACTCTGTCAGGGAGTTCCCAATTGTGACCGGTAGCTCGACCACGCCTAGAGGGACCAGCTTTCCTCCTCCAAACCCCTTTAGGGAAGTATTGGTGTATTCCAGCTTTAGATCTGCCAGTCCCATTTCCTCCAGAGTCGACTTGAATAGCACATCCACTGAGCTCCCTGTGTCCACCAATATCCGATCAAACTTCTTGCTCGCAACAGTGGCTTTGATGATCAAGGCATCCTCGTGGGGGTATAAAATCCCCTCTTCATCCTCATCAGTCCACATGATCGGGACCTGCCTAACCCTTGCCCGTTTAGCAGCCGGGGTGTTAAAGAATACCTCTTTGCTGGTCATGGCATATCTAGCATAGTTCTTTCTCGACCTGTTGGAATCTCCGGCCAATGTTGGGCCCCCAGCTATCACCCTTACACGGGGCTGCTCGCGCCTCAAACCTCTGTCATTCTGCTCCCCCTCACTCGTCGAGGCCGCCATTGGGAAACCCCCATCTATAAATTCATCCAGGTAGCGATTTCTCACCAAATCCTCGACCTGGGTCTTGAGATCTCTGCATTCTGCAGTGGTATGGCCATGAGTACTATGGAACTTACAATAACGCCCCCTATCTCTTTTGTTGGCTAATTTTGTTATTGGGGCAGGCGGGTATAGTAATCCTCGGTCCCTTATGGCCTCGTACACTTCGTCCAGGGGCACCTTCAAAGCAGTATATCGACCATAATCCTGATTCTGATCTATAACATGCACTGCCCTTTCTCTATTTGCTCCACTCTGAGTTGGTGGTGGTGGTGGCAGCGCTTCTGGTTGGCTCCCTCTATTACCGTGGGATTGCGGATGATGGCTACCATATGCCGAATCGTGCCTTCTCCAAGGCTCCCTAACTGGTGATCGAGGAGGTGGGGCCCTGCTGCGCTGGTACTGTGGTGGCCTCTGATGAGGCTGGTAAGTAGTTATCCGACCTGCTGCGCTACTACCTGAGGCCTGGTGGTCTTTCCTCCTCATCGGTCCACTCCCTGGTAATGCCCTCTTCTCTTTCTTCCCCAGCCCTTCCAGCTGGTCTATCCTGATTCGGGCGGCCTTTTCCTCCTCGATCTCCATATCCCGTTTCGCCTGCTCGTATGCGGCCGCGTATGTCTGAATGACTGGGCTTCTCAAGTTATACCACTGCCTTCCTATTTTCACCCCCTCTTTCAGTCCCCTTAATGCCTGAGGGTGGTTGAAGGCGCCCAAATCAAGGACAGCCCGGTGATACCTCTTGATGAAGTCCCGCAGGGTTTCTTGCTCCCCCTGCTTCATACTCTTCAGCTCCATCATGTCATCTTCTGGTGCCATTGCCCCCCGGAACTGCTCTGCGAATTCTTGGCACATCTGCTCGAAAGTTCTGATGCTCCCTCGAGGAAGCTTCCTGTACCACTCGCGTGCACGTCCCTCCAAGGATAACGGGAACACCCTGCACCTTTGGGCTTGAGATAACCCTTGTACCCCTGTTATGCCGTTGAAGTGCTCAATGTGCACCAACAGGTCAGTTCGCCCCGAGTATCTTAAGGTCGGGGAGGCGAAAGTCTCTCAGGATGACTGCCCTCATGATCTCCTCTGCGAGTGGTGATTCCACGTCCAACATTATTCTCCAACCAGGAGCCCTGCTCCTCCCCTGCATGTCATCGATCACCTGCGCTAGCCTGCGCACTTCTTCCTCCAACTGCACCGCTCGACCAGGATCCCGAGCTGCAACTTCATCACGCTCCTGCTCGACAACATGTAAATGTTGCCGGAGCTCTGTTTCCTCTGCATTTGCCATTCTGGCGTGCTCATCAAGAATCGGTCTTGCTGGGGATTGTTCTTCCCTCCTATGAACATCCCCCCGTATAGAGCAGTTACCTTCCTCACCACCCAATCTCCTGGTAGTTTCCTTCCTCCTCGTAACATCATTGCCTGGTGTCACTCCACCACCCCTCATCCTTTCCTCTTGGATTTCCCTTCGCTCACTCCGCAACTCATGAAGGATGGATGTTAAGGCCTCCATCTGCCTTTCCATCCTTTCCATCCGGTCAAACATGGCTTTCTCCCGCGCTTCGCTGGCTATCTCTCTCAGCGTCACGGAATCATTCAATGTCGCATCACCCCCTTGTGCACTACTCCCACCAATCTCCATTGTTTCTCCACTTGCTTTATCCCCCTCCTTACTGTCAACAGAAGCTTTTCGTTCGATCCCCACAGACGGTGCCAAAATGTTGATGCGAGATTCTGGTTGCTCGTGGCAAGACCAGGATCTCTGCTCTCTCAACTATTCTACGACCAGGAATTCTCCTCGTATGCTTGCTTTACTCAGTCTCCCTGCGTTCACAAAACAGGTCAGAGTGCGCCGGTTGTTTTCCCGGCGTAAACCCTCCGACGCTCAAGTCAGATATGTAGGTTTGGGAAAGGTTGGCCGTAAATCTCTTGGCCTTTAGCTTAAATTTCAGTTGAGGGATTATGCTTTTTTCTCTTTTAGAATAACAAAAAATCTAACCCTTTTACCTTCGCCGGCTACCTTTTTATAGGCCTCCCGAGGATCCAAACCGTCCCCCCATCCGCGCACACTATCTCTCCATTATTGCAGTAACGGGCGGTTGCGTATCTCTCCATTACTGCAGTAACGGGCGGTTGCGTGGCTTTCGTGCCTTGAGTCTCGGGTTGGTGAACACGTCACTCCAACTGGCGTTGACCAGGTCTCCTCGGTTCGAGCCTTAACAGGAACGAGCATATTGCCTTCCTCAGCAGGTTAGCCTCGCGGATAGTGTGCTTGAGTAGGGGCAGGGAGTTTCTTCTCCTGCTCCCCCGCTGCCAGGTTCTGCTCGTCTCTGCTAATCCTTGCCGAAGCACATCATACTACCAGGTTCCTGTTAGTCATGTCTGGTCTCGTCGAAATATCCCCAAACAATATGAATAAAACTAATGAAGATCTTATTTAAATTTAAATTTTTGACTTGAATTTTTTATATAAATTTTGAACAATTAATTTTAGGCAATCCAATAAAAGATATTGAAAGTTAAAATGGCATTGATGCCAGTTCATTTTCATTAAATCGTAAAAAAATTTAATCGATAACCTCATCTAAAACTACATATATATGACAAAAGTTGGAGTAAGCAGTAAGGCCAATTAATCTTTCCAAAAGAAGAAGAAAGAACAAAAAAGAGTGAGGGCTAAGCGGCAGACTATATGTAACACCCTAAATCTAACATGTGAGGAGCACACGATGAAGGAGATTATTAACAAATCTAAATCATTATACAAAAATCTCAAACTGTAATACTTCAAATATTTAATCGACTAAAAACCACAAATCCATGTGTCAATTACTAAATAATCTCTCCCAAAAACATAAAAATAACAAAAGTCTCATAACTCCCCAATTACAAGTCCATAAAATAAATAAACTTGAAAGAAACATGAGTTTATTTCTTCTCTTATTCAATTAGCTAAAAAAGAAATGAATCTCTAACTCCAATGATGAGCACATCTCTCAACAAGGTACTTAATTTGTAAAAAGTAATGACGATGGGTGAGCGTCAACTTAGTAAATAAAACCATTCCCAACTCACTTGGCTTATCGTTACCAAAAATATTGCAAGCATTCTTTTTATTAAAACATATATTATAATTCATAAATTCCATAAAAAAAAACACACTAGGCATTGACGACGCATCCAAACGAAAGTTAACGCAATGGTGGGTGTGACTTTCTCTTTCGCAATTTGATAATTAGAGATTCAATTTTGCCTTTATATTTTATTATTCTTTTAAAAGCAAATTCTTTTTTTTTCAAACTGGTAAAATTTTACTTTTAAATTAATATTTAACCAGCTTGTAACCAGTTATATATAATTTAATTAAATTCTTTTATTATATTATAATTATTGTGAATCCTTGATCTAATCTAATGGTATACAATCATTTCAATATTGATGTTGTAATCTTAGAATTTTCTATATATATGAACTCAACTACCTTACAACAGCTGCAAGGTACCACCAATTTTTGTCTTTTGGTGATGTCAGTCCTTTACCGTTGGATTTAATAAAAAGATAGTTTCAACGGTAGACATTTATCTATTTGAATATTAACTTCATGCTTCCTGATATTTGCTAAAAACTCAAATTGTTAAAGAATTAAAATATTTAACACATAAGTCTGGATTGTTTTAAATTTATATTGTTTAATTAGTAGTGAGTCTTAAAAAATAAGTTATTTTAATATTATTAATTTTAATTTTATTTAATATTATTTAGTCCTAGGCTTATTATTATTTTTAATCTTTAAATAATTAAATAGTATTAAATAAAATAAAAATAATCAATAGTGAGTCTTAAAAAATATTTTATTTTATTTAATATTAGATAGTCATAGGTTTATTATTTTATTTATTCTTTCGTAAAAATAAATAATATTAAATAAAATAAAGTAATCAATAATGAGTCTTAGAAAATTAATATTACTTTTAATATTACTAACTTTATTTTATTTAATGTTATTTAGTCATATGGACTCGTAATCATTAGAGAACAATAAAAAAAAGAAAAAAGATTTCAATATAAAGTACTGCAAGGTAAAATCCATAATATCAGAATACGTGCTTTTTCTTTTCTTTTTCTTTTTTTAATAATTTGTCATTAGAGTGACAGCAAGGCAATCCCTCTCTAACCGTTCACGTAAAGATGGTTCAAACCGAACAAAAGTTTCCTACAAACCCATTTACTCCAACTCCATGCAGGTGGTATATAATTTATCAGCCATATAATCTGAGCTAATTATTCAATTTTTTTTTCATGTTTTAAAATTATACAAAACACTATTATTAGCCAAAGGGTACAATAAATCAATAATAGTTGGACCCATGAACTTCTAACAATGGTTGATTTGCAATTTTTTTTTAGAAGCTATGCTTCGTATTTGGAAAAAAGAGTAGTTTGCGTATGGCTAACGGGCTGTGTCGGCAAATCACGACTCACTAGGGCCCATAGGCTGGCACGACACAGCCCACCAAGTGAATGGGCTGTGCCATGCCGTGCCCAATTTTTTTTTTCCAAAAGCTTGGCATAGCCCACGGCACGAGTCCACTTGTGCTCGTGCTGTGCTAGGGCCATGCCCGTAAAAAGGCCCATCAATTTTTATTTTCCTTCCAAATCTACATGTTCAACGTGCTTAAAAAAACTCATCTGCCTAGTAGATTTATTGAAACCTGTATGTTTTTTTAAGCCCATCAACCTAATAATAATAATAATAATAATAATAATAATAATAATAATAATAATAATAATAATCAACCTCTTTGATCCATTTACATTATTATCATTTTTGCTTAAAATATAGTGGTTGTGTCATTCTCCTAACTTATCGTCATTATTTATAATCTTGAATAATAAAAGCAAAACTCTTTGCTTTGGAAAGTAGTGAAAAGAAGGAAGGCAATATGGATTGCAATCGGTGCGACGGTATCAACAATTATAGCAGTCATGATGTTAGTTTTTTTGCTTTGGCAAATAAGGAAAATAAATATAAAAAATAAAGGTACTGATCATTTACTTGGTATTACAGAAACTATGTCAACCTCTGCTCTGCTTTCCTCTGTTTTTTGCTAAACAAAACTCAACATGCTTTCCCGAGGAAAATGCAAAACAGCAAGTGCTTCAATTTCTTCACTCCAGAGAAGGTAGAGCTGGAGATGATGATGAAGGCTACTCGTATAGTATTTTACGAGGAAAGAAGAAGGTGGAATCTCAAGAATTACCTTTGTTCCCACTAGATTTGATACACGAGGCTACACGTAATTTCTCTAATGAAAATAAGCTTGGAGAAGGCGGGTCTTGACCTGTGTACAAGGTAGGTAATCACAAGATGATGGCTTCAATTTATAGAGGAACGATTTAAGAGATAATGTTGTTCACATTATGGTAATGTGAGTGTCACCATGACATAGTGCAGTTGGTTACAAAACAATAATATGTTGGTTGTAGGGTGTATTAAATGATGACAAGGAGATTGCAGTGAAGAGGCTCTCAAGATCGTCTGGGAAAGGGCTACAAGAGTTCAAGAATGAAGTTACTTTAATTGCCAAATTACAGCACAAAAATCTTTTGAGACTTTTGGGATGCTGCTTAGACGGAAATGAACTGTTGCTTATGTACGACTACACGCCCAACAAAAGCCTCGATTTCCTACTCTTTGGTTTGCCTCTCAAATATATTTACTCGCGCAAGTTAGAATTATTGGATTTATCATCTCCTTAAACTCGGATTTCGTGCTGATTTTAGCATGTGTATATGGTTAAGATTGACTTATTTTCATTTTCTTTATCCAATAACCACTAAATACAGCTTCCTTGTACAATCCAAATATTTCCTTAGCCATCTAGCAGTACAGAGTGATTAGTCAAGTTACATGTTTTGTTCAATTCATTGATAGATTCAACGAGGAGTGTGCAGCTGGACTGGAACAGACGGATGTGCATTATTAATGGAATTGCGCGCGGTCTTTTGTTCTTGCATGAAGATTCTCGACTGAAAATTATTCATCGAGACCTTAAAGCTAGCAATGTTTTGCTAGACCATAAGATGAATCCAAAGATACCAGACTTTGGAATGGCAAGGATATTTGGTGGAAATCAAAGTGAAGCTAATACTAACCGAGTTGTTGGAACATAGTAAGTACATTTTATCCCTATTTGTTGTTTCTTCTTCTTCCCAGAGGACAATATTTCTAAGTGTCACCTACTAATTTTGCTGCTCCAATTTCAAACAGTGGATACATGGCCCCAGAATATGCCATGGAAGGACTATTTTCAGTTAAATCAGATGTTTTTAGTTTCGGGGTTCTTCTACTGGAGATAATAAGTGGGAGAAAGAATACGAGATTTTATCTTTACGAACAGAGTCAAAGCTTTCTCCCTTATGTACGTAACCATCTCCATCTGTGTTTTCATAGGCTACATCTAACCCTCTAACTAGTTCTATTGTTAGAACGCGTCTACTTTTCCATTACACATCCCGAGATTTTATATTGCATGAATCAAGTTAATTGTTAACAACACGGCTAATGAAAAACTTAGTGAGATGTAACGTTAGAGCTAAAATATTGTTGACTGTTTCGATCAATTGCCATAACAATATCTTAATTACGAGTTCGTTGCTTGATAAAAAAATTTCAGACGTGGAAACTGTGGTGTGAAGGAAATGTACAAGAGCTGATGGATCCAGTACTGAAGGAATCATTTATTCTAGAGGAACGTTTGAAACGAATTCACATTGGGTTGCTGTGTGTACAAGAAGATCCAGCAGACAGACCTACAATGTCTTCAGTGGTTGTTATGTTGGCAACTGATACCATAACACTTCCTCAACCAACCCAACCGGCATTTTCGGTTGGCCGAGTTAAATCCTCTTCAGATTTGAAAGTTTGTTCTGCTAATGAAGTTACTCTTTCCACAGTCACCTCGTTGACAATTCTATGATATAAGTTTTTAATAAGGGAAAAGGACACAGAGACCCCCAATGTTTGAATAAGGGACACAGAGACCCCCAACGTTTGAAAAAGGGACACAAAATCTCCTAAGATTTCAAAAAAGACACTCAGACCCCCATTTGTGTGCGCAAGTACCATTATACCCTTATACCATATTAAAAAATAATTATTTATTGTCCAATTTATTCCTATATTATTAATAAAATTACGAATATAACTTCATTATCCAATTTTTCCATTTAATTTTTGTCAAATTTTCTCTTCAACTAAATAAATTTAATCCATTGCTCAAGAATAAAAATAAATTAAATTGATTACTAATATAATAAAAATAACAATTCTCCATTTAAACTTATATAATCAACAAAATAAAAAAAATTGGTTACAACAATAATTACAAAATCTTAATTGTACTAAATAACATATTCAATAGATTGACATATGGAGAATTGTTATTTTTATTATATTAATAATCAATTTAATTTATTTTTATTCTTGAGCAATAGATTAAATTTATTTAGTTTGAAGAGAAAATTTGACAAAAATTAAATGGAAAATTTGGGTAATGAAGTTATATTCGTAATTTTATTAATAATATAAGAATAAATTAGACAATGAATAATTATGTTTTAATATGGTATAAGGGTATAATGGTACTTGTGCACACAAATGGGGGTCTGAGTGTCTTTTTTGAAACCTTAGGGGATTTTGTGTCCCTTTTTCAAACGTTGGGGGTCTCTGTGTCCCTTATTCAAACACTGGGGGTCTCTGTGTCCCTTATTCAAACACTGGGGGTCTCTGTGTCCTTTTCCCTTTTAATAATGCAATAAAATTGTGAAAATTCAACTGTATATTTTTTTAATTGTGTTATTTTGAGAAAGAAAATCATGAGTTAATTATGTTATCTTTCCATTAACTTATACCTGCCTACATTTTCCATGTCTATGTACGTTTTTCTCAAGTAATAGATCTTTTATTTTTAGGGATCTCTCTGTTTCTTTGAGATTCATTCAATTTTAAAATGTAATATACATCTCATTTCCATACTAATATACATCTCATTCTCATATGAGATTGGAAGAAAACTTATTAAATGTTATATTAATAATACATATTAAAAGTATTCCATATTTATATGAATAAACCTAATGGAGATGTTTTTTTAGTTTAAATTTTCGACTTAAAATTTTGATATAAATTTTGAACGATTGATTTTATACAATCCAATGATACATATTAAAAGTTAAAGAAAAATTTAATGATGCCAATTTACTTTCCATTGGATTAAAATAATAATAATAATAATAGGTGAGAAATATAAGTTAAAATAACCTCATCTAATCATACATATAATGACAAAAGTTATGGTAAGGAGTAAAGGTCAATTAATCTTTCCAAAAGAAAGAAAAAACAAAAATAGTATGGGCTAATGATATCATCAATTTATTATGGATGAGACTATTTAATCCCACTAAATTCTTTTTTTTACCTATTTTAAAAAATATATTCATTATTAAAAATTAAAAATTTCACAAACTCAAAATTTTCTTCACTAATCTCTTTCTCTCTCTATCTTTCAATTATATATTCTCTTTCTACTTTCACATTCTATAAACTAAATATTCAATTTCACTCTTTTTTGGATTCATTTTTTTTTACTTTTCTTAGTGTATCATGATCTATATTTCTTGTTTTTTATATCTAATTTTTTTCCTTCATATTCATTAGCTTTCATGTTTGGTAAAAATTAATTTAATTGATATTCATTACTTTTCATGACTAATAAATTTTGTTGATGTTCATTTTTAAAGGATGGGTCTTGTTCCTCTTTGTTAGTGACCAATTATTTGTAACTAAAAGAATATATTTAAATAAATTAATGAGAATTTGTGAAATTGAGAAGAGAAAGAGATGAAAAGGTTGACTAAGTAATTTTTTTTAAATTATTTAGATAATAAAATTCTTAAACAAAAAGAAGGAGCAGAGAGAAAATTGATGGGTTCAAATAGTTCTATCCATTTATTATTATTATTATTATTTCATTAGTGTTACTGCAGTAATTTCATACCGCCACTTGCGGTAGCTGTACTTCTGTGCTTTTTAACACCCCGAAGAAATTACACAACATATGTGGCTACAAGTACAACCATTTTATTTTGCTTCTCTGATAGGAGGGAGGCCAAAACTTTCTTTGGCTAATATTCGAGTTTTATTTATAGAATTGTCCAAAAGGTCTTGTAATCATTGGAAATGGATAATTGTGTATTTAACCAATATTAAAGAAAATATTGTGAGCTGACTAGATATTCTTATTTCAATCCATTATAAAAATAGAAATTATTTTTAAATCTCTATACATTAAAATTTTACACCTTATTTGATATATTAATGCCCGTATTATTATAAATCTTAATACATCATTTTTAATTGAACTTAACTTTATATGACAGCCCGCAATAAATAATTATTAACATATAAGTGCGACGTTGGATTAAGTACCTAATAATATTAGATTAAATTCATACTATGCTAGAGTTCTCGGTAAATCTTATTTGCTCAATATTTTAATGTTGCTAAATGGTCTTTTATTTTCCATCAAGAGTGTAATTCTTCTAGGTATACACTTTAAAAAGAAAAATGTTAAAGAGATACATCACTGATAGAAAGTTGGCGGTAACACTGATAAATCAGTAGATATTTATCTTTGTAAAAAAGAAAAGAAAAGGTAAATTGACACTCTTTATCACTTTTTCTCAATATTCTATCAATTTTGTTATTTAAATATCATTCCTTCATATATTACACTAAAGCAGCAGCATATTTGTTAGTTACTAGTACATAATGTAGGACACTTGTTTCATCCAAGACTTTAAAAAAAGAAAAAAAGAAAAAAAGAAAAAGAAAAATTGTATAAACAATAGAAAAGTTAGGTTAAGCTGTGGCATATTGAATTATTTCGTAGGGATGCCTGGATTGACATCTTATGTGAGCCTGTTTGAGATTTTCTCTCCGAAAATGGGAGAAGAATACGTGTTCATTTCAGCAGCATTCAGTGCAGTTGTACAAGAGCATCTAATCAAGAGTACCTCATTACATTAAAGTTAATAAAAAATTAAATAAAAAAAATATTTTAATACATTACATGATAAAATACATTGTACTACATTAAAATCTACATTTATTCTTTTTTTTTAATCTTATACTCTCCACTTTAGTATGGTCAAGAATATCTCATTGGAAAAGTATTCACCAAATGACATAGTTTACACAATTATTTTCTTTCCTTTATTTTGTTTAAATCTTAATTTTTTCATTCCTAAGATGTGTATATTACAAAATAATTTGTACAAAAATTATGTTTCTAAGGTTGATATTATGCAGTATGAATTGTATATGAATAAGACTCGCATAAAAATCTAGAGATGTTAAAATATTTTAAATATAAAAAGCTCAATTAGTCAGCATGTGGACTGGTAGAAAACTACAAATACAACTAACTTAATTTTTTCTTTTAAAAAGAAATCAAAAATAGAAAAAAGTCAACAAAACCTTTCATAATTGTTGTATAACTATTAAATTGACATAATAGCTATTTCAATAAAAAAAAATTAGAAAAGGGAAAGCCCAGAGGTAGACGCATAACAATAGTAATGAGCCAATGATGACCCGAGTCAGTATGACACAACCTGATTTACGCCCCCAAGAAAATCATCAAAAACAAAATTAAAGAAATTCCAAGATGCGCGATTTAACTTCATAAATTCTACGTTATAATTGTTGACCTTTCGGATTTTTTTTTTTAATTTAAAGGGTTTCACCTCGAAATTCTGAGGAAATTTAATGGACATATCTTCATTAAAACACTTTCTACCTCCAATATTTGCTCTCTCTCTTTTTGTTCTTTCTTTCAAGTTTCACTACGTTAATTAGATCGTGTACCAACATAGAGTTTTTAATAATAATTATGTTTTCATGATTTAACTTATGTTACGTTGACCAATTGAAGTATAGATCTGGATTTGACGATGCTTTTAATTACAAAGAGGAGCTGGATTTGAATGCAACACTGAAAAGGTCAGTGTGCTGCTCACTCTGAAGCTTTAGTGCCTTGTTGATTAACAAATTAAGCCAATCCCCTTTGAAAAATAATCAGGCTTAAGAATTTTAATTTTTTTCAATGTATTTTCAACTGTTAATCTAGGTGTTTTCCTGATGGTATTGAAAAGTATTTTGAAAATGTTGGGGGGCCAAATGTTAGGTGCGGTTTTTCCCAACATGCCACCAAACGGCCGCATTGCGGTTTTGCGAAATGACTTCACAATACAATCTTGATCTGCCTGAAAATGTTCACAATTTGATGTTCGTAGTTTTCGGACGAAGTCGGATGCAAGGATTCATAGTTTTCGATTACAGTAGCGTTTATCCCGAGTTCTTGGAGATGATTTTGCCTTACATAAGAGAGAAAGCAAGATTGAGTATGCGGAAGGCACAGCTGAAGGAGTTTTGAATGGCCCTGAAACTCTCGTTGGTATATTCACCGGCCGCAACCTTTGGCAGACAAATAATCGACGTTTCTCATGAATAATTTAGGATACACCTGTATTGTGGACCATAAGGAATGTAAGTACTGGCAGCTGGGCTGGAATGTTATTTCGCGATGATATTTATTAATAGTTCTAAAGAATTTTCTTGAGCCAACTTAGTACATTTTGAAGTACTTTCACATGTAAGAAATATAATTTTTAGTACAATCAATTAAATTCAAAATGTTGACTATAGATCTATGTTGTTGATTGCCAGCAACATTCCAATATTTTAAATCATGAAATTATATTTTTAATTTATTTCCTTTTAAAGGTAATGGGTGGAAAAGTCCAAATTTACTTTTAGTCTCTTATATCTCAGATAATTTGAATTTGAGTGGTTAATTAAATCAAATTGTTTGAAAAATACTCAGCCACAATCTTGAGGTCAATTATGTAATTATATATTCATTAATATATTTTAACATTAACTATTTTTTAGTGTAAATATTTAAAAATAAAAATCTAATGCGAATCCGGCTCTAAAACTACCAAACATGAGTCCAAAGCCTGTTTTTAGGAGGGCTGCGGTGGTGATGGGCTTCTCCCCTTTTGTGTGCAATCATGCTTATTAACCCTATAAGGCCATTACATAGCCTGGGTTTTTTTAATTTTATGAAAATATGAAAGCATGGTTTTTTTTTTGAAAAGAGATTTCTATTAATTTATAGAAGATAACAGATACATAACTCGTAGAAGGTAGGAACCCTTCCATACAATAGTTTTACATTTCTCTAATGTTAGTTTAGCTAGAGAATAGGCAATGGCATTACAAGATCTATGCGTATACACACAACTAACATGTTCGAAACTTTCCTTCAATTTTTGAATTTCCAATACTACCCAATAGATCTCGGATCTGCTGCCCTGTCTGTTGTTTACTAAGCTAACTACTTCTTGGGAATCTGACTCCACAATTAAATCTTTCACATGCGCTTCTTTTGCCACATGCAAGCCCCATTCCATAGCTTCTGCCTCAACATAAGATACATTTCCATGGAATTTTGAAACCTTGATTGTAACTGCTGTAACTTGCCTCGTTTCATCTCTAATCACAACCCCCAGCCCAGCAAGATTCTTTTCTGAGTTGGTAGCGGCATCAGTGCTGATCTTAACAAAACCTTCTTGAGGGGGATTCCACCCCTGTTGAGCCACTTTCTGCTGATTTCCATGGCTTACTTCAGTTGAAGGCCGCACTCTCTTATAGGCCTCCATCACAGCTTCAACTTTAGCCACAACATACTGGGGATTCTCTCGCTTGCCTTTGAACAGCCATTGGTTCCTTGCATTCCACTTCACCCAGAGAATCGTGGCAAACAAATCTACATCAGCTTTGCTTCTCATTCTTTTCACGCCATGCAACAAGCTCAAAATATCCTGCCCAGGGGCTGCCTGAATATCATTATAAAAAAGGGATAGCCTCCAAACCTTCTTGGCTGCTTTACAATCAACTAAGACATGAAACACATTCTCTATTACCATTTTACACAGCTGGCAGGTAGGCTCTTGGACAATCTTCCTCTTTCACAAATTCTTAGCTGAAGGAAGTGAGTTTTTGGCTGCCCTCCAAACAAATATTCTGATATTCTTCGTCAGAGCAAGAGACCAAATGATATTCCACTCATTTTTCGAAGACTCCGAGCTCGAAGGCATGGATGGAAATATAATTTTCAATGTTGTCTGGTACCCGCTTTTGACAGTATATTGGCCACTCTTCCCATAATGCCAAATGAGTTCATCCTCCCTTGAGCTTTTCAGCAGCGGAATTTGAGATATTACATCAGCATCCATCTTATCAAAGTGCCTGTAAATCAGATTCTCATCCCAATAGTTCCCACCATTGATTAACTCTGAAACTAGAGCCTCACTAGGCATTGTTGGCTTAATCATAGGCTTGGAAGTATAAGGTTTTGGAATCTAATTAGCCTTATGTATATGAACATCTTGACCATTTCCAATTCTCCATCTAGAGCCCGCACAAATGATTTGTCTTCCCCACAAAATACTCCTTCAAAAAATTGGTGAGTGGAAATACCGCGCTTGTAGGACCCTGGCCACCAAAGAATCAGGGCATTGCTGGATTCTCCAGCCTTGCTTCGCTAATAGAGCTTGGTTGAAACTTGCAAAATCCCGAAATCCCATACCCCCCCTTGCACTTGGCCTGACTCATTTTCTCCCATTTCGACCAATGAATACTTCGTCTCTCCCTGCTGGATCCCCACAAGAGAAAAATTTATGCTGCCAACTTGAGATTTTGTTAAGAACCTTGAGCTTGATGTTATTGAAGAAACCACTTCTCTTTCTCCCAACCATAGCAGGAAGGCCTAGGTAATTTTCATGTCTGGACACAATGTTAAGATGAAAAATGTTTCCAATTGCAGTAGCTTGTGCTTGTTGGATGTTGCCACTGAGAAAGAGGGAGGATTTCTCGAAGTTAAATATTTGCCCAGATGCCATAAAGTAGTAGTCCAAGATCATCTTCAGCTTTTGACAATCGGCAACTGAAGCTCTGCAAAAAACAAGACTGTCATCCGCAAATAATAGGTGTGAGATCTTCAGCTCTTTTCCAAATGACAATCCATGGATAAGCTTTTGCTGCTCAGCTTGCTGTAACAGAGAGGAAAATGCCTCTGCACAAGTAATAAACAAATACGGGGAAAGGGGACAACCTTGCCTTAAACCTCTTTGAGGTTTGATAAGGCCTCTAACCGATCCATTAATGATAACAGAAAAAGACACCGAACTAATATACCTCATTATTAGACTAATCCATTGATGGGAAAAGCCTAGACGTTTCATAATTTGCTCAAGAAAACTCCACTCCAATCTGTCATACGCTTTGCTCACATCAAGCTTTAAAGCCACCAAACCATTTGTTTTGCCCTTACAATGTCTTATCTTGTGAAGACATTCATAACCAACTATAATGTTGTCAGTTATCAGCCTATGGGGAATAAATGCACTTTGCATTGGGGAGATGATTTTGTCCAAAATTTGTTTAAACCTATTAGCAATTGATTTAGCAACAATCCTATAGATAACATTACACAAGCTTATAGGCCTAAACTCTGTGACTTTTCTAGGCTTTCTAATTTTTGGAATCAAAGCAATATAGGTATGGTTGATAGGAGTTAAAGAACCTTGTGAATTAAGGATGTGTAGGCAAGTAGCAAGGACTCCCTCTTTGACCATCTGCTAATGCTTTTGGTAAAAAACTACTGGCAATCCATTCGGACCCTGAGCCTTGGTTGGGCACATTTGGCTCAGAGCATCCATCACTTCCTTAGCTGAAAAGGGCTTCTCCAACATCTCATTTATATCTTCTGATACTCTCGAGGTCATGCCTTCCATGGCTACTGAAATTTGCTCTTGACTTGGTTGAGTTGTTAAGAAAAGATTGGTGAAATAGCTGCAAAATTCATGCTCTACCTCTTTTGGCTTCTCAGTCCATCTTCGCGAAGTGTCCTCTATCCCCCATATTCTGTTTTTCTTCTTCCTTGACGACGCCTTGTTGTGAAAAAACTTTGTATTCTTGTCACCTTCTTTGAGCCAATCCGCTCTTGAGCGATGCTTCCAATAAATTTCTTCATCGATGAGGATGTTTTGGATTTGCTTCTCCACATTTTTTTTTTCAACTCCATTTTCAAATTGCACCTTTCTAAGCTTTAGCCCCTGCAGCTGCACCCTCAGCTCCTCTAATTTCTTCTCCCGCCTTTTAAATTCCCCTTTGCTCCAATACAACAACCGAGCCATCGATTTTTCCCTACCGTTGTTGTTTTCATCCAATTCCCATATGGTAATTTTTCTTTTTGTTGACTCGTGTACTTTTCACACTCCTTGTATTAATGGCCAATAATCCCACAACAAAAACAAAAGTCTATCAATTGTTCATAAACCACCGGCATTGGAATGTCTAGCTCACCTTCTTGTTTGAGGAATAATATTCTCTCGAGAGGTTGTGTTATGTTGACTGAAATTCTGATTCTAGCAAATTCTCCAAAGCAATCTCCATTATCATCGGTTTCGACCTCCTCCATTATCCTAATCTTTCCACCTAATTCTTGAAGAAAATCTTTTTCCAAACAAGCAATTGGGACGTTCCGAATCTGCACCCAAAAAGATGTCTAGATAAAGGATTGTTTTGTGACTTCCCCGATCCCTTGGGGCTCAATTAGGACTATTAATGCCCTATCAAAGTGCCACAGACCCCCTGATAATACCATTTTTTTGTCTGCTTCTTCTGCAAATCTAAACATGAAGATATTATTATCCAAGCTCTCAATTTTGACTTCTTTGAAAGTTCTCCACACCTGCTGTAACGCAGCCTTGAGCCCTCTTTATTAACTCCTCTCGAGAGAAGGACTTTACCCATTAAACATCCTGCTAGCGTTCATTCTTTCTTAGCTTTCAAGTTCACCTCCAACATCACTCTAGCTTTATCTTCCTCTCGGATAGTTATTGCTTTGCATTTTCGAATTAATTCGTCTGTATCCATGGTATCTAATGAATGAGGATGAGCAAACAATAATGACTACCTAGCCCTTCCTCCGAGAATACTCTCTGCTTCCCCAAAGAGCCTAGCCAACCGACTATAACTAAAAACCAAAGTTGATGATCTACTTTACACTCTCAGGGAGTGAACACCTGGGTCCTTACGACCCCTCAATACTTCCATTCCAGCCTCTCTATTAGAGAGAGAGAGAGCTTTACAAAGGAAGATTTCCAACGAAAGCATGGTTTTAAAAAGGTTAAAAAATGTAAATAAAAACAAAATAGTGTTACCCTTATAATCTTGTAACAGAAATTTTAAAATATCACACATGCGTGACATTCTCAAGTATGATATAAAATGATATTTAAATCATAAAACATTAAGGGAAAAAAATCTCCTTGATAACTTTTGGAGCACTGAATAACACTATGTTTAGTTTGTGGCCATATGATACAATTGTTGTTTGTAAATTACAACATGATTACTTGTTTTCCAACATTGCGGCCGCTGAATAATCCTAACAGAGCAGCATGAGCATTTTACAGGCCTTCGACTATGTCTTCAACATAAACAATCTGGCCTTCGCGGATCAAAGGCAGCACAACGTCAAGAAACTTTGAGTACTGGGGAAAGTAATCGAAAACCACTAGACCTTTCATGTGAATTCGCTTATAAACAATGTTCATCAAATTGCATACACCCTCAGGCTTATTAAGATTGTACTATAAGATCATTCCACATGTTGCAATTCTCCCGTGGAGTCTCATGTTTAGATGCACTGCATCTAGCATTTTGCCCCCTATGTTGTCAAAGTAAATGTCAATGCCTTCAGGAAGGCACGTGACGAAGGCAAAAACGAAAAACGAAAAACAAAAAAGGATTATTTGCCGATCCTTTATGCTTAAAATAAGCTGAAGCTTCTGAACTATGCAATGACCTTTTCAAAGCTGTAACCAAGTCTTGCTCCTCTTTATAGTTGAAAGCATCATCAAATGCAAACTTATTTTTCAATAGCTCAATCTAATATATAAGCGGCAGAAATTTCGGTAAGTTCTCATCCAAATGAACCACTGCTAATAAAAACTTCGAGAAGTAACAGTTGGATAGGAAATGGCATGTAACCCAAGGTTTAACAGCTGATTCACCTTTTCTTTACTTCCAGCACTACCAACAATATAGCAACCCATTAACTTTGCAAATTGCCTAACAAGCTGCCCAACGGCACCAGATGCTGCAGAAACAAAGACATATTCTCCTTTCTTAGGAGCACAAATTTCATAGAAACCAGCCCATTGTCACGGACCGCAATCGTGACACCCAAGATATGTGCTTGTACGCTAGTATCGATGATGGTTGTGCTTATTGTTGGAGACATGCTTCAGAGGCGTGCGTGTGGGGAATACAATGGCTCTAGACTCTTTGGAGTTCAGGCAGACGGACCCGGTTGAGTTTGGGGAGTTTATCGCTAGTCGAGGACTTAACCTTGAAGAGGGGTCTAGGCGAAACCCTACACACACTGGTTGGGAACTGAAGTCGTTCTCCTGACGAGCCCAAGGCAGGGCGAAACCAGTCGATATTGTGCCACTTCCACTA
The DNA here is from genome assembly GCA_029618585.1 of Citrus australasica. Classification (NCBI taxonomy): domain Eukaryota; kingdom Viridiplantae; phylum Streptophyta; class Magnoliopsida; order Sapindales; family Rutaceae; genus Citrus; species Citrus australasica. The sequence goes on along the minus strand of JARCIV010000003.1, from coordinate 31,356,668 downwards.
GGCTTACTCTCGTAGTATGGGATGCGGGAGTGCTGCACGAGCTCGAAACCTCTCGTCCCGTGAAAAATGGTATCAGAGCCGCGCTTGTCATCTCTCGAAGCCCTCGTTGCGAGCTCGCCAAGCGCTCCAATGCCGCACCACGCAGGTCCCCACCCTTTTGTGCCCAAGGGTCGACAAGCGGGACGAACAGGCGGGTTCTCACACCCCCAAGCATTCGCACTAAGCTGGACAGTGTCTGCACGCGGGTCCTCTCCCCGGATTGAGGACGAGTAGGCAGGTAGTTCATGGGTGAGATTGGCAAGCCGATCTTCACATTTTCGCGCGGAAGTGCACATTTGCGAGGCGTACTCTTCATGCACGAGGACGTGCATGGTCATGGTGGTGGGAGAATGTCACGGACCGCAATCGTGACACCCAAGATATGCGCTTGTACGCTAGTATCGATGATGGTTGTGCTGATTGTTGGAGACGTGCTTCAGAGGCGTGCGTGTGGGGAATACAATGGCCCTAGACTCTTTGGAGTTCAGGCAGACCGACCCGGTTGAGTTTGGGGAGTTTGTCGCTAGTCGAGGACTTAACCTTGAAGAGGGGTCTAGGAGAAACCCTACACACACTGGTTGGGAACTGAAGCCGTTCTCCTGACGAGCCCAAGGCAGGGCGAAACCAGTCGATATTGTGCCACTTCCACTAGGCTTACTCTCATAGTATGGGCGGGAGTGCCGCACGGGCTCGAAACCTCTCGTCCCGTGACACCATGCTGTCATCCCAGGCATACCTGTCGGAAAAATAAATACACAAAGAAATGTTGTGGAGATTATAATCAGCACTAGTTGTATAGTCTAATCAAGAGATGAAATTAATGGAGCAACTCACCAAGAATTCCAGAATAATAGGAGAGGGGAAGATTAGTTTGATGAATTTTAAAGAGGCCTTCAGGATTTTTTATCACACTGTACTCTTCCCATCCAGTTGTTCCCCAAACTAAATCCCCTTTCTTAAATTCTGGGTGTCCTGAGTCTACTACTCTAGCCACTCCAAACCCTTCTATTGGTTGCATGATATCAGCTCAAATGAACAGTTAATAGATCATTTGCATGTCAACTAGATTTGACAAAGAAGTTGCTCAAAAAGCACACCAGTGAAAATTTTATCATTTATATTCTAAATACGTTCACATATAAGTACTGAAAGTCATGCAAAAATGAGTTTGCAAAGAAGCATGAAGAGCCTGGAGTTAAGGAAGTGAATACACCATTATCTTCATGCTTTGTCATCAAAATCTGCAAATAGGGATCGCATGACAAGTAAAGATTCTTCACAAGAGCTGTGTTAGATCCTTCTGCTACCTTCAAGCTCACAGTGGCAGAGGTCAATTACATATCTGATTCTTTTGGAAAACCAGACATAGTCTCTGAATATCACCTGCCTGTTGCTCATTGACTCTTCACCATCGCTCGCCATTTCTCTCTCTCGGCTATCTTTTACAGAGAAACGTTCAGTTCTTAGATCGATAGAATCTGTGTTCTGTTTATCTTATTTTTTGGCAACACTTTTGGTGCAATCAGTACCACAAACTATAGCCTTCCATTTCCCAAAAGAAACAAACAAAAATAGGATAAAGCCAACTCCTTAAGCATAATATTCCACAAAATGCGTTATAAAAACTAAACGAAAAGTCAAGATCAGTTCCTGGACCACATAAAATTAATGGTGAGAATTATCCAATTTGCACAATACTTAAATTCCATGAGAATAATCAATAACAAACAGATATTATTTCTAGTCAGTCACAATCAAAGTAAAAATGGCAGGATGATAACCCACAAAGACAGTAGAAGAATTGAAATACGATATACAAAAGAAGGCTGAATCATTCCTAAGAAACTACAACTCATTGATTCCCAACATTGCGGCCACTAAATAGACCTACAAGAACAGAACTGTGGTAGGAGCATTTTCCAGACCTTTGGTTCTTCCACATAAACAACCTTCTATTCTCGTATAAAAGGTAACACGGTATTTAAAAACTTCGAGTACTGGGAAAAGTAATTCATAGCTGAAAATCCTTCCGTGTGCATCAGCTTTAAGAAAATGTTTTGCAAATTGTGTAGACCTTTGGGATGAATAAAATTGTATTGTGAGATCTTTCCGGATTAGGAGCATTGCATCCATCATTTTCCTTCATACGCTGTGGAAGTAAATTGTCAATGCCTCAGGGAAGCACTTGAGCAGTGGGGGAAAAAAATTGTGAGCCTCACATTAATACGATTCAAGCATTAAGCCAAAACAAAGAGCTTTGATTGATACACTTAGTAAGTAAGGCTACGATACTTTATTGAAAACACACGCAGGATAAGAAAAATTTATTCATACATTCTTTTCTAACTTATAGGCTTAAGTTTTGACAAAAAAGCTAATCAAAATCTTATCACCGTTAATAGAATATTTTCAATTTGTTGGCCACTATTTGCCCTGCCTCTAAAGTCCCATCTCCTCTAGCTACAAAGCTTCTGATGATCCATTGATACCAACCGTTTCAAAGCTGCATGCATTTCTTGCTCTTCTTCGTAATTGAAATTATCATCAAATCCCAACTTGTTTTTCAATAGCTCAACTCTGAGGTGAGTTAGTAGAAAAGCAAAAATGTGAGTTCTTCATCCGACCAATAGCCAATTACTTCTATGAATTGTAGATGTACCAAATCGAAGGATGTAATCGTTACTGATTAAACACTAAACTACAACAAAATTAGACAACAAGTAGATTAAGGACTGAAATTTTCTTGCTGGTTCACCTTTTCTTTACTTCGAGCACTTTCCACAACATAGCAACCCATCAACTTTGCAAATTGCCAAATAAGCTGGCCAAAATGAAAGTCTCCTTTCTTCGGAGCACAATCTTGTTTTAGTTCTTGCTGCAGTTTCTATGCGATATATAGAATTTGATTGAAATTTTGAAGATGCACCTGTAGTACATGTGTAAAGAGCTCTCACTGAAATTAGATCTTAAGCCAAGCGAGTTTTATCAAATATAATCTATTTCGATAATTTGAAAAAGTGCTAACAGTCCAACTCTAGTTGATAATCTATCAGAGTCCGAACGATCCATGCTGGGGTGGCTTGTAACTCCATGGGTTACTGGGCTCTAACTTTTTAGTTTTATTTATTTACTCTTGCGTGCACTCAAATCATGGCCGTTTATTTAGTACTCATCACACTTATTTAGACACCGTCTCCCTTACTAATTAAACGCTAAACTGTAGGAAAAGATCTATATGTGCCTGCACAACTGGACGAGCCACCAGAGCCTCCCTCAACAAATTTACTCAAACCAAATAAATATAATTTGAAATGCCAGCATTTATTTATTCATTTATGTAAAACCATAAATTTGACTAAAATTCATTTGGATAACAGTGACAAAGTGTTTGCATGCTCGGTCTAGACTCTGAATTCTCATTTAAGCACGAAATGGCAATCTCCATTATTGATATTAACTTGCCCCAAATGTCGAGCGCTGTGTTGGTGGTATGTACTTGTAGGGAATTGCAAATGTAGAGAATTGCAGTGATAATAGTAAACTTTATTGTGTAAAGTAATGTATTTACAACTCTCTATGTAATAAGAAAAAAAGGTAATAAGTAAACTATAGAAAAATAATGTGGAATTCAAGGTTGTTGCTTTTCTTAAGTCGTTATTTGTCCCCACCAATTGAGTGATGCACATGGGTTAAACAAATATGCCTTCATGATACAATGAAGCATTCATTTGTTTGATTTCGTTGTGCATCGATGAAAGCAAATTATAATACTTTTGAATGTTGTAAGCCAACCAAAAAACAATATATTGTTCGTGTAGAAAACAATATATTGAATATTTAATGCACAAAAAATAAGTGTTTTATGATTAAATTTGTGTTAGAAAAGAGGGCCAAGAAAAGAGTGATGTGTGATCATTATTTTCATATCTAAACGACCTAAACATGGCCTCTATTTATAGACATAATTGTGCCCTTCCATTTGGGTTGTCATCTTTCATGATACCTTTTTATTCATGGCCATTGGATAAAGATTTAATTTTAATCAATGGTCCAAATTGAATCATCATTATTTCAAATGAAATGTCATCGTGAAAAGATGTATCCTTAAGCGAAAGATATCTCTTCTATAGGGCACAATTAAATAGACATGTCTTTACAATAAGATACTATTTATTTTAAAAAATCTTCCAACACTTCCCTACCGTTTTCAAAATAAATGAATTTTGAAAAAATTATCTTGCACCGACTTAGAAAACTTATGCATAAATGAAGGTGTCTTTTGGACTTGAACCTTTACTTAATGACAACACATCAACGTTAATTAAGGTGGCATGGTAGACAAGTTTTGAACCAGCGATCGTGTTTAACTAACAAAATATATCTCACACATAAGTTTTCAAATTCTCAAGTATTATTTAGCTGACACGTAGATTGGCCTTATGTCTACATCCTATTTTCATGAGCATTTTAGTAACCAGCCAAGTTACATAGGAAGCGACAACAACTCTTACATTTACATAGGTAGACTTATCTTGAATGTCCTTGTAACTAAAATATTTATAAGTCTATTAAAAGCTAAGTAGTTTAACCTTTTCCATATGTTACATGTATCAAGCACTAACCTTTGGGACACATCTTAAAATATTATAGTACTTGTTATCACAACATATGATGTACTTTTACTCATTGAACCTAAGATCTTAATATTTCAAGTGTTGGGCTGAGTTTCTATCATTGGTGATAAGATGATGTTGGCTTCAGTCCCATCCTCTTAAAAGTTTTTAATACAATATCCCTTATAAGGCCTTTAGTTAAGGGGTCCACCAAAATTTGGCATGATTTTCCCAAAGTCAATTGTGATTACTCTATCTGTAAGTAATTGTCTCACATAACTATGTCTTAGACCAATATGCCTAGGCTTTCCATTATAGATTTGACTATATACCCTTCACAAAGTTGCCTCATTATCACAGTGAATGGATACAAGAGACATTGGTTAAGGTCAAATAGGAATTTCTGTAGGCAAATTTGACTATATGCCTTTAACCATTTAGCTTCTTTGCTATAAAAAGCCAAAGCTACAAATTCTGCAACCATAGTGGAGTCTGCTATACAAGTTTGCTTCTTTGAGCCCCATGAAATAAATCATCCACCAAGATTAAATATCCAACCACTTGTGGATGTATGATCATCTCAATTAGTAATCCAACTAGCATCCAAAAATCCTTCTAAAATTGAAGGATATCTAGTGTAGTATATACTATAATCCGTTGTCTGTTTTAGATATTGTAGAATTCTGTACACTGCTTGCCAGTGTGCTTGGCTTGGATTAATAGTATATCTACTCAACTTTCCAATATTGAAAGCAATGTTAGGCCTAGTATAAGTTAAAGCATACATAAGACACCCAACAACAAGCACACGTATTCTAATTGGGATACTACTCTTCCAGTGTTAGGGTACAATCGTATGTTTGAATTGAAAGGTGTTGACACTGCTGTACAATCATAATAATTAAATTTCTTTAAAATTTTCTCAATATAATGTGATTGGGTCAACACTAGGCCATTCTCATTTTTGATAATTTTAATCCCCAAAATCACATCAACAAGCCCCATGTCTTTCCTATAAAAATTAGATGGCAATAATAATTTAGTAAGTTTAATACTCTCAACCATCTTATAATTAAAAAATTTAGAAGGCAAGAATTTCTTACTTGTGGCATTTTTCATCATGTACTTAGCCTCTAATGAGTCCCATATTCTTTTGATGTGGGTTTATTGTGGTATTGATCAAACAAAGTATCAGACATGCCATTGCAAACATGTCCCTTGAACACATAGTCATCTTGCTCCTGCTTCTGCCGCGCTCTAATTTCTACTAATGTCTCATCCACATTCTTGAGGCTTTGGTGTTGTAAGGACATAGTCTACATTAAGGCTTGTTAATAAGAAGTATAACTTTGTTTGTTAACGTATAAAGTTGCCACCATTGAATTGCTCCAATTTGACAAAATCTATTGTGAATTGCAGAAGAGATGAACTTAGTGTCATTGTTGCATAAATAATGTCTTAAGATTGTTGGTGTTATGTACTTGTAGCAAATTGCAAATGTAGAAAATTGCAAAAATAATGGTAGAACTTTATTGTGTAAAGTAATATGTTTACAACTCTGTATGTAAGAAGAAAATAATAGTAATAGGTAAACTGCAGAAAAATAATGCGTACACACGTTACAAATGTCACTTTCCTTAAGAAGTTATTTGTCTCCACTAATTAAGTGATGCACATGGGCTAAGCAAATACACCTCAAAGATATAATGAAGCACTTATTTGTTTGGTTGCGTTGTCTATCGACGAAAGCAGACTACAATACTATTGAGTGTTGCAAGTCTGCCAAGAAACAATATATTGTTCATGCAGAAAACAATATATTAGCTATTGAATGCACAAAAAATAAGTGCTTTATGATGAAAATTGTAACATCCACTTTTAAAAATAATTTATTTTAAAAATATTTAAAACCTCATTACTTTTTAATTAAAATATGAATTCTAAAAAAAAAGTTTTACATAGCAAGTAAAACTTCCTTACAAAATACAGGAGACATGCACAGAGTTCTTAGTATATATCGCAAAGACTTTATTATTACATAAAGTTAAAATACTTATTTTTAATAGAAATAAAGTTGAGCCCATCATAAAACCCAATGTTTGTTATGTCCATATGCACTTCACCTCTGTTGGGACTTGGCGTCAGCTTACCTTACTCATCGTTAACTAGAATGTAAAGACTTTATGAGTTAATGCCCAATAAAATAACACTTTGATGCATGTATGAATTATTATGCATATAGATGACCGTAGTAAGCTCTTTAAAAAAAACTTAGAAAATACAAAACAACTTTGTTAGGGCTTTAGATATGTTGCACTACAAGACTAGCAATTTTATTCTTTAAAACAACATGTCCTTGGGCCTAATTAGTTGATTTTTTGGGCGTTACGTATAATCGTCCCTAAAAGATTACCTTTTACTAAGCTTGGAGGGCTTGTCCTCTTAAGGAACTTAACCACCTTGTAGTACAACAACCCATTTTTCATAAATTCATTTTTTTAAAACGTCTTCTTATAAAGTAATCCGTGAAATGCATGCATTCAATGCAACTTATATTATAACATGTGAAGTTTCTACAGGTACAAGGGAATCCAAACACAACGCTATTTAAGGACAACAATCTTCAATACAGGCGGCAGTGTCGTACATGTAGAGATTAAACGAAATGAGATTATAATATAAGCAGCAGAGCCAACCATAATATAATTAAGTAAAAGTATCATAGAATAGGTGGCATAGCCGACCATACAAGGAGTAAATAAGAAAATATCATAATATAGCTAGTATAGCCGACCATATAAGGATAAGTAAGCAAATACCATAATATAAGTGGCATAGCCGTCCAAATAAAAATCTAAATTGTAACCGATCACATCATAGTAGACATCACAAGATAAAGGATTAGTTAAAGTGTGAAGTTAAATATGAAAAGAATTTTGTCTCTACATTACAGTTGAAGTGTTACTTACCTCTTAACTTTGACTTCTCTAGGCCTTTTTAACTTGAGGATTTATCTACTCTTGATGTTATGACTTAGAATAAAAGAGGATTGAATTTCTAGGGTTACATTGAAAATGAAAAACTAGGGATTTTGTCACCATAACTCTTGATTAATGGTTGAGATTATCCCTTCATAAATATCTTAGTAAATTCTAGAATTTCTATCTCCACAAACATCTCTTATTGCATCATTACTTATGCCATCGCTTATGTCATCATTACTTTAGAATTAAATATTTTAAATTATTATTTTTTTTTAATACTTAAGGGGCTTGTTTGCTTAAAGCTAATTTTATTATATTCAAGTACGAAAGTTGCACCTCACAATTTCCTCCCCTTTTAAAAAATTTCGTCATCAAAATTTACTTACTGAATAGCTCAAGATACTTATTCTTAATCTATTCCTCACGTTCCCATGTTGCCTCCTCCACCAAGTTATTTCGCCATAGTATTTTAACTAAAGAAATCTTTTTGTTCTTTGACTATTTTATCTTTCTATCAAGAATTTGAATTGGACCATCTTCATAAATCTTTTTCTAGTTGAAGAGGCTTATAATATAACAGATGAGAGGAGTCTGGAACATATTTCTCTAACATGGAGACATGAAAGATATTGTGTATTCTTGATAACGATAGTGGAAGGGCAAGTCAGTAGGATATATTTCCGACACGTTGGAATATTTCAAATGGCCCAATAAATCTCGGACTTAATTTCCATTTATTCCCAAATCTCATCAATACTTTTAATGGGGTAACTTTTAGAAATACTTTACCGCCTATATTATATTCCCATTTTATTTAATTTCTATATGGACAATATTGCCGCTTGTATTAAAGATTGTTGTCCTTAAATAGTGTTGTGTGTTGATTTTGTTGTATCTCTAGGAATTTCACATATTATGATATAAGTTGCATTGAACGCATGCATTTCATGGATTACTTTATAAGAAGATGTTTTAGAAAAGGAATTTTTAAAAAATGAGTTGTTGTATCACAAGGTGGTAAAGTTCCCAAAAAGGGCAAGTCTTCCAAGTTTAGTAAAAGGTAATCTTTTGGGGACGGCGATACGTAACGCCCAAAGGATCAACTAATTAGGCCTAAAGGCATGTTGTTTTAAAAAATAAAAGTGTTAGCCTTGTAGTGCAACATACCTAAGACCCTAATAAAGTTATTTTGTATTTTCTAAGTTTTTTTAAGAACTTAATATGGTCATCTGTATGCATAATAATTCATACATGTATCAAAGTGTTATTTTACTGGACATTAGCTCATAAAATCCTTACATTGCAGATAACAATGAGTAGGACAATCTGACACCAAGTCCCAACCGAGACGAAGTGCATATGAGTATAACAAATCTTGAGTTTTATGATGGGCTCAACTTTGTTTCTATTAAAAACAAATACCTTAACTTTATGTAATAATAAAGTCTTTGAGATATATACTGTGAGGTACAATTTTCGTAAATATAGTAGAATTTATTTTTAAGCTAACAAGCCCCTTGAGTTTATAATATTTAATTTTAAGGAATAATGACATAAGTAGTAACATAAGAAATGATGACATAAGTGATGATGTAAAAGTAGTTTGTAGAGATCATTACGAATTTTAGAATTTAGCAAGACATTTATGAAGGATAATCTCATCTTTACTTAGATATTTAATTTTTAAGTGAAGATGACATAATCAATGACATAAGTGATGATGTAAGAGAAGGTTGTAGAGAAAAGATAAGAATTCTAGAATTTTGGTAAGGTATTTATAAAGGCTAACCTCAACCATTGATCAAGAATTATGGTGGCAAAATCCTAGCCATCCATTAACCTTAAGAAATCCTATAAATACCCCCATCACTTTTCATTTTGAATGCAACCTAGAAATTTCATTTCCTTCCATTCTAAGTCATAATAACAAGAGTAGGGGAATCCTTAACTTAGAAACGTCTAGAGAAGTCAAGATCAAGAGGTAAGTAACACTTCAACTGTAATGTAAGGACAAATTATTTTTATATTTAAGTTCAGTTTTAACAATCCCTTTATATTATGATGGCTATTATAATGTGATTAGTTATATTCTAAATCTTTATATGGTTGGCCCTGCCGCCTAATATGTGATGCTATGATCGGCTCTGCCGCCTAATATGTGATGCTATGATCGGCTCTGCCGCCTAATATGTGATGCTATGGTCGGCTCTACCGCCTAATATGTGATGTCATGGTTGACTCTATTGCCTAATATGTGATACTTATACTTAATTATGTTATGGTTGGTTATGCCGCCTATACAAAAGACTTTTGTTTTTAAATAATGTTGTGTGTTGATTTTGTTATGCATCGAGTAATTTCAAATGTTATAAGTTGTATTGGATACATGCATATCATGGACTACGTTAAGAAGAAGACGTTTTCAAAAAATGAATTTATGAAAAATAAGTGGATGTACTACCAGGTGGCAAAGTTCTAAGTAGGGCAAGCCCTTAAAGCTAAGTTGAAAGAAATCTTTTAGAGACGGCAATGCGTAACACCCAAAAGATCAACTAATGAGACTCAATGACATATTGTTTAAAGAGTGAATGTGTCAGCCTTACAGTACAACATACCTAAGACCCAAATAAAGTTGTTTTGTATTTTCTAAGTTTATTTAAGAGCTTAATATGGTTATCCATATGCATCATAAATTATACATGCATTAAAATGTTATCTTACTGGACATTAGTTCACTAAGTTCTTACATTGCAGATAACAATGAGTACGGTAAGCTGACGCCAAATCCTAACCAAGACGAAGAACATATGAGCATAACCGACCTTGGGATTTTATAATGGGCTCAGCTTTGTGTTAATAAAATAAGTATCTTGGCTTTATGTAATAATTAAGTTTTTAAATAAACTAAGAAATCTATATGCTCTTACTTTTTTGTAATAAAATTTTGTTGCTCTTACTTTTCTGTAATAAAATTTTGTTGGATTGCGCTAAACTTTTAGAATTCGTATTTATATTAAAAGTAACTGTTTTTAAGCATTTTTTAAAAATAAATAATATAGTGGAGTGTTACATATACTAAGAACTCTTTGCATGTTTGTTACATTTTGTAAAGAAGTTTTGCTTGTTATGTAAATTATTTTTAGAATTCATATTTTAATTAAAAAGTAACGAGGTTTTAAATATTTTTAAAATAAATTATTTTTAAAAGTTGAGTGTTAAAAAAATTCTTTTTAAAAAAGAGGGTTGAGAAAAGAGTGGTATGAGATTATTATTTTCATATTTAAATAGCCTAAACATGGTTTATATTTATAGACAGACTTGTGCCTTTTTATTTGGGTTGTCATCTTTCATGATACATCTTCATTAATGGCCATTAGATCAAGATTTAATTTTAATTAATGGTCCAAATTTCAAATGAAATGTCACTATAAAATGATGCATCTTCTAATAAAATGTCACCATGAAATGATGTATTTTAAGTTGAAAGATAACTCTTCTATAAGGCACAATTAAATAGACATGTTTTTATAATAAGACACTATTTATTTTGAAAAATATTCCAATGTGTTGGATTTGGAAGCCAAGGATTCAAGATTTCCTTAAGGGCTATGTTGTTGTTGGAGGATGAAGAGAAGATTGTTGAAACAAAATTTCTTAGATGCTTCCCTGCATTACTTCCAGTGCTATCTCTTTAAAGCTTATCAATCACATTTTTCATTAACCTTCATTGTGTAAGCCAGCTCCACAAGGTGAAAGAAAAATATAAATTAATATACTATTGAACGTGTGGCTGTTGAAAAAGTGTCTTGCAAGTATGTTTCTTGTAACACCCCGAATCTAACACGTGTAGAGCACGTGAAGAAGGAGGTTACTCACAAATTATAATCTTTACTCATAAGCTTCAAACTGAAATGCCTCCAATTCTTATTTAAATAAATCTGCAAATTCAAACGTCTAATACTAAATAATCTCTCCTGATGACATAAAAATAATAACAAAAATCTCAAACTCCAAATTACACGTTCATAAAAGAAATAATTAAATAGAAACACGTGTATATTCCTCCTCTTATTCAAATGGCCTCTTATTCAAATGGCAAACGGAAAAGAAAATTACTAACTCCAAAACTAAGCGCACCTCTCAAAAGAAACTTAATCTGCAAAAAGTAATGACGAGGGATGAGCCGTCAACTCGGCAAACAAAACCATTTCTAACATACTAGGCCTATCGATACAAAAATATTGCAAGCCTTCTTTTGTTTAAAACATATATCATAATCCATAAATTTCATAAAATAATATATCACGATAACATACCATAAATTCTTAATAATTTAGAATATCCAAATGCATATATACTTACGAAGTAAATCATATAATATGTAAATAGAAAAAAAAATGTTAGGTCATGTCACATAGTGTTACTTATAGTTTCGGTGACCCGGGCAGAAACAAAATTAGAATATCGTGTGCACACTCAAACAGAAACCCAATAGTGGTCCAGACAGATATATCGTCTATTACGATCAAAATCAGAATCAGAATCAGAATAACTATGGACAATGAGCCCAAATATTAAGAATATCATACAATCATCAATAATTGAAATTAAACATAGGTACAAAACATTCGTATCAGTTTCATAAAAGTTCATATCAATAATTTAGGCTTGCATAACATTTTAAATATAAAATCATAAAAGGTCGTCATGCCATAAATCATTTACATATTAAAAAGTATTTATAAAATACTCTGTTAAAAAGAATTTAGGTTTGAAAACATTTGCATAAAACTAATTTTGTTATCAAATCAATTAATCCTTTAAGTAGTATAAAAAATATTTATACTTATAATAATAATATCAAAATACTTATACATATTCAGTATATTAAGAATAAAGTTACTTACCTCGACAAATGAATTAGAATTAACACACCTCTAAGCTTCTAAGAGACTCAATCACCTTCAATACCTTAAACAAATACAAGATATGACAATTAATAACTTATTCTAAGAATCTGATTTTCTAATTCATATCCGTACAGTCCTGATTCTAAGAATTTTAACTCTTAATCTAAAACTCAGAATGATATAATATTCTATAGAACTATTCTGGACATCCATGAGTACCCCATGTAAAATTTACAAGAGGATCCGATATCAAAAACATTTTAAAAACTATTTACTTGTCAGCAAATTCGAAACTATTTTCACATAATCTAAACCAAACAGAACGGGTTCCGTGATTTTTATAAAATAAGTACTGTTAAGGAAGCTCATCAATCATCCAAAGAACTCACACAGTTGGCACGTGTGTTTTGATATCCAGTCAGCTTAGCAGTTAGAAGTTGGTTTGACAGCTCAGCATAAGTTTGTTAGCTATACTCTGTATTCCACTAGCTTTTGTTAAGTTTAGTCTCGTAGTCAGAAGCATGTATAAATACAATCATTGCTACTGAGATTTGTAATTAACAAAATAATGAGAAAAAGTAATAAGATCTGAAGTATTCATTTTCCTTCATTTTCTTTACAGCCAAACAAGTTTACAAACTCTGTTTTTAATATTTTAACATGGTATCAGAGCCACAGAGAGCAAGCTCGAGTAATCAGCAATCAACTAATACAAATCAATACACTCAAATCAATTTCTCGTTCACGAATCCAATCAAGTTGGATCGATCAAATTATCTGCTATGGCGTTCACAAGTTCTAGCTTCAATTAGAGGAAATCGACTGGAAGACTTCATCACAGGAGACAAACCAGCACCAGAGAAATATCTCATTCTTGCTGGAGCTAATGGATCTACTCAGAAGGTTGATAATCCAGAGTATCAAAATTGGAGGTCAATGGATCAGACCTTACTTGGATGGTTGCTGTCATCAATAAATGAAGGTAATCTAAGCCTTGTTATAAATTGTGCAAGTTCATTTGATGTTTGGAAAGCTCTAGAAAAGAAATTTGGTGTTCAGTCTGAAGCTAGGGTTCTTCAGCTTAGATATGAATTGAATACTCTTAAGAAGGAGTCTTTAAATGTTGAAGATTACTGTGTCAAAATGAAGTCTATAGCTGACAAACTTGCTAGTGCTGGAAGCCCTATAACAGAAAAGGAGCTTATGTTAACCATACTTAATGGACTAGGATCTGGTTTTCGTGATATTGCTACTTTCATAACTGGATCTAAAATGGAGTATGATGATGCTTATGCACTGTTGCTTACACATGAAACTAGACTAGAGCAAGAACATGAAGATAAAGGTATGTTTAATGCAAATTATGCATACTATCCCAAGATGTTTTATGCTCAGTCCAGAGGTAGCTTTAGGAGAGGAGGTTATACTGGTGGATATGGAAATTTCGGAGGAAGGAATCATGTTATGGGAAGAAGTAATGTTCATTTTCAGAGGTTCCAGTCTGGAGGATTTAGAGGAGGATATGGTAGAGGATACTCACCTGGACAAACTAATGGTTTTAATTCTGGTCAAGTACCTAGAAATCCATCACAAGTTGCTAGAGGTGGATTTAATGGTTCAAATGGAATGCAAGGAAATTCTGGAAATTCAGAAGAGATCACATGTCAGATATGTTTTAAGACTGGCCATACTGCTGATGTATGCTGGCATAGATTTGTTGAAGATTACATACCTACACCAAGAGGTTTTGGAAAGGGTAAAGGACCAAGAGCAGCTTACTTTAGTAATTTTGAGGGCTTTACTCCTTATCAAGGATATGAAGAATGTGATAATCTCAATTACATGGCACCAAATGCTTATCCTTCCTTCTCTGCTAACAATTACTATGGAGGTGATTCTTATGTTCCTGCAGCAGCTTTTGTAGCCAATTGTGAAGGACCTGCTGATGATGGCTGGTATTTGGACAGTGGAGCTACCCATCATCTGACTAACAACATGGATAATCTGCATCTCAGGGAGGAGTATAAAGGTATGGATCAGCTTATTATTGGTAATGGTCAAGGGCTACACATCTCTCATATTGGAAATTCTTTTCTGTCATATAGAGCTTCATCACACTCAAATCTAAAGCCTACACATACTACTATAGCACTTAAAGACATGTTACTTGTTCCGTCAATTACCAAAAATTTATTGAGCATCTCTAGATTAACATCTGATAACCCTTTATCTGTTGAATTTTGTGGTAATGTTTGTTTTGTAAAGGACATGAAGGGTCGAGTGCTTCTGCAGGGCTTTGCTGAGAAAGGTCTCTACAAGCTGCTGCTGAAAACCAAAACTTCCTCACCTACTTCTCATATGTCTCAGTTTCAATTGAATAAACCAGTGTCTATGTTGTCCTTTTTGAATATTCCTTCCATTTCTCAACATTGTACAGTTCTTGATAAAACTTGTTATCATGCTGTTCAAACTGCTTGTAAACAAAAACCTGATGATATGACAATATTACATAGACGTTTTGGACATCCAAGTTCTGTTATTTTGATGCATTTGCTTAAATCTTGTTCTAAGCTTAAAGTCTCTCACACATCTGCACTTTCTTCTGCACATCTGTTGTGTGAAGCTTGTCAGGTAGGTAAAATTCACAAACAGCATTTTCCAGCTACTGAAACCAAAACCAAACAAGTGTTAGAGCTAATTCATACTGATCTATGGGGACCATCACCTACTGTGTCAAGGAATGGTTATAGGTATTATATAAGTTTCATTGATGACTACAACAGATATACTTGGATTTACCCACTCAAAATTAAATCAGAAGCCTTTGAGGTTTTCAAGCTCTTTAAAATCCAAGTTGAAAATCAGTTTAATACTCAGGTCAAGATGTTGCAATCTGACTGGGGGGGAGAATATAGAGTGTTCAAAGATTTTCTTAATCAAAATGGGATTGTCTTTAGACATTCATGTCCATATACTCATCACCAAAATGGTTTGGTTGAGAGGAAACATAGACATATAGTTGAGCTAGGATTAACCCTTTTAGCTCAGGCAAATCTTCCTTTTAGCTTTTGGTGGGATGCTGTTCACACAGCTGTATATCATATAAACAGACTTCCAACACCTTTGCTCAGCTTAAGCTCTCCCTATGAAAAGTTATTTGCTCATAAACCAGACTACAACTTCTTAAAGTGCTTTGGGTGTCTATGCTATCCATATTTGAGAGACTTCAATAAACACAAGTTTGATTTCCATACCAGCAAATGCATTTTTATTGGCTATAGTCCTTCTCATAAAGGCTATAAGTGTCTCACTAGTTCTGGAAAAGTTCACATATTGAGACATGTGATATTTGATGAAACAGTATTTCCTTATTCAGCTGATAACACTTTCAATCTGTCTCAACAAACCAAAGACTCTGAAATGCCAGTATCAGTGTCTAAATTCTCTTCCCAGCAAATCTATCAATTGTCCACACTTTCCTTACCTCACAGCAGCTTTGAAGATGCTTACTCAGCAAGCTCAGCAGGACATCAACAAACATCTTCTATGCCTGAACATACACACATTCCATGTCAACAAGAACAAGGTAACCATACTTTATCTGAATCATCATCATTTTCTTTACCTTCACAAAATCCAGAATCTTCACGAAATCCAAACCCACTTGAAACACAATCTGGAAATCAAACAGACATCCAACAAAATCCAACACATGTCACAAACCAAATTCTTGCTCCACAGCCTTCTCATAGAATGACTACCAGATCAAAATCTGGAATCTTCAAACCCAAGCTATACACTGCAACTTTAGCCAATAAGGAACCTGGTACAATCCAAGAAGCTCTTTGTGATCAGAACTGGTACCAAGCCATGAGAGATGAGTATGAAGCACTGATCAGAAATAACACTTGGTCATTAGTTCCACATTCAGCTGATTACAAAATTGTTGGCAATAAATGGGTGTTTAGGATTAAGCAAAACACTGATGGGAGTATAGCTAAATACAAAGCTAGGCTAGTTGCCAAAGGTTTTCAGCAAACTGAAGGAGTTGATTATTTTGAGACTTTCAGTCCTGTTGTGAAACCATGTACTGTGAGAATTGTGTTGAGCTTAGCCATGATGAACAAGTGGGTAGTTAGACAAGTGGATGTGAATAATGCTTTCCTAAATGGAGAGTTAAATGAGGATGTATATATGCATCAGCCAGAGGGATTTATTGATAAGCAAAAACCTAGTCATGTGTGCAAATTGGAAAAAGCTTTGTATGGTTTGAAACAGGCTCCTAGGGCCTGGTATGACAAGCTAAAGAGCTCCTTAATCACAACCTGGAATTTTCAAAACTCAAAGGCTGATACATCTCTTTTCTTTAAGGAGATACATGGGTCAATCATACTGATCTTGATATATGTTGATGATATTCTGATCACTGGTGCAAACAGTAGGGAGTTGGAAAGATTCATCTCTGAGTTTAGTAAGATGTTTGCCTTGAAAGATCTGGGAACATTGTCATACTTCCTTGGAATAGAGGTTGTTTATGCTCAGGATAGTATGTATTTGTCACAGAAGAAGTACATCAGAGACCTACTGATTAGAGCTGACATGTTGCATTGCAAAGGCTGTGACACTCCAATGGTTACAGGTTACAAACTCCAGAAAGAGGTTCAAGGGCATCTAGGTCAGTATATTGAAGATGCAACAGTCTACAGAAGCTTAGTTGGAGGCCTGCAGTATCTGGTTTTAACTAGACCAGAAATTGCCTTTGCAGTTCATAAACTAAGCCAATATGTAGCAGCACCAACCCTTCAACATATATTAGCTTGCAAAAGAGTTCTCAGATATTTGAAAGCAACAGAAGAATATGGATTAAAATTTTCAGCTGGAGGAGAAATGAGAGTTACAGGTTACACTGATGCAGATTGGGCATGTGATGTGGATGATAGAAAATCAATAGGAGCTTACTGCATTTACTTTGGAAACAATCTGGTGTCTTGGTCATCAAAGAAACAGTCTGTGGTCACAAGGTCAAGTGCAGAGAGTGAGTATAGAGCTCTTGCTTCTGCCAGTGCAGAAATCACCTGGATACAGTCACTACTTAAAGAGCTTAAGATTGAATGCACACTGTTACCAACAATCTGGTGTGATAATGTAAGTGCAACAGAGTTAGCTAAGAATCCTGTCTATCACTCAAGAACAAAACACATTGAGTTAGACATGCATTTTGTTAGAGATAAGGTGCTGGCAAGAGAGCTAGAAATCTGCTATGTTCCAAGTGAAGAGCAGATTGCAGACATCTTGACAAAGCCTCTCACGTTTACTAATTTCAATTACTTTAGAGCCAAACTCAAGGTACATCCATGTCCCTTGAGTTTGAGGGGGGCTGTTAAGGAAGCTCATCAATCATCCAAAGAACTCACACAGTTGGCACGTGTGTTTTGATATCCAGTCAGCTTAGCAGTTAGAAGTTGGTTTGACAGCTCAGCATAAGTTTGTTAGCTATACTCTGTATTCCACTAGCTTTTGTTAAGTTTAGTCTCGTAGTCAGAAGCATGTATAAATACAATCATTGCTACTGAGATTTGTAATTAACAAAATAATGAGAAAAAGTAATAAGATCTGAAGTATTCATTTTCCTTCATTTTCTTTACAGCCAAACAAGTTTACAAACTCTGTTTTTAATATTTTAACAAGTACTAATCAGAAAATTATGAAATTAAAATTGGGAATCCTAAACACATATATTAACCTACATATAAACTTTCAGAATTTTCCGAGTTCATGTGGTGGTACAAATAATCTTGTGAATTCGATCACAATGCTGGAATCGCAGTTTTCCAGTGCAGTGGTTTCTATTTCGAAAATACATATAAAATTGAAAACGAAGTCGAATTTAATGAAATAAAATTTAATCAAGAAGCCCTACGTGTCTAGTTTCCAGAAATATAAATTTTGTAAGAAAAATCATTCAGAAAATATAGGTTTAAAATCGAGATACTCATACTGTCCAGAATTATCCTGTGCTTGTGCTTAACACATCAAGGATTGATTAACTAAACTCATAATAAATCAAAACCCTAAACAACACCTAAATACATTCTAAATCTTGCATTATGATATATAAACATCTAGAAACGTGCCAATATAAACCCTAGATAGAGTTATTAGAAATCTGTTGAGAACATGGAGAATAACTTACCCGTCGCTTTGATTCTCTCCTAAACAAAGGTTTGAATCTTAAGATTTGTGTAGGAGCATAAAGAGCAGCAGAGAAAAAGAATAAACGTCGTGAAGTTAGGGTTATGGAAGGGGAAAAGTATGCATTTATAGGGAATCTTAAGAAACCTTATTTAATAAGGAAAAATAATTATTTTTCAAAACTATCTCATAAATAACCTCTATTTATAATTACTATCCCTTTCTTAGTAAGGGTTATAGGCCACCCATAATTATCAATGAAAGCCCAATTTTCATAATTTAATATTATAGAAATTTGTGGCGTTACATTTCTAGCATGTGGTTCAACATTTCCTCAAGCAAAAATTTGCCATGATTTTTGGAAGCAACTTCCATCTCATAGCTGCTTTGACAACTTCACACCTCTTTGCCTTTGATGGAAATGTGAAATATAAATTAAAATGGTGAAAAATGGTATTGGTCCCTAAGACTACGTAATTTTATTCATATAATACACTATCATAAAAAAATTACAAGAGGCCTAGGAGAATCAAGTATCATGCTACAATATATATCAATAGTTGGAAGTTCGATTTTAAATTTACACTCTTGATCTTGTGTGCATGTTGTGTTGTATTTGCATATAAAGATCATGTTTAAGTTTACTTACAATTGGTATCAGAGCCAATTATACCTCTGCCTTGATGTGGTCTGCACTCTATGATATATACAAAAATACATGAATTTTTTTTATAAACATAATGTCATTTTCACATGTTATGTCAATAATAAATGATAGAAATAATTAAGAAATGGATTTCAAATAGTTATGTAATTCAAAACATTAAATTTGGTGTTGTGAAATCTTAAATATAATCGGGTCTATCAAACATGTCATTCAGGTTAGACCATAAATTTTAAATGGACCTCATTGAAGGTTAAAGAAGATTTTGAACGACGTGTCGCTTGATCAAAGTAGAAATTGTCATTAAATAAATAACATGTTGTAATATTCAATATTATTAAAACGACTTGTAAGAACACGTCGTCTTCATTTGTTATCTAGATTGCATGTCGTTTTTTTTTTAGAAGACATAGACAACTTGTAGTCTGACAGTTATGTGTGATGACATGTCATCCGTGTGTTTACTTAAAAGAGAAGTGAGTAATGTATCGTTTTTGGAAACAAGATGCGTTAACATGTGGGGTCAATCAGAAGATGAAATTTGATTTTGAACAATGGTTTAGAAAAGATGTTTTATGTTTCACTTTCAAGACTTTTACCCCTTGAATTTTTCTTTAACATTTCAAATAAGTTTCATAATATATATGTAAATCTGATCTTATTGAGAATGGTACATCGTTTGATGGTCTTTTTTTGCCTTAATTTGCAAAACAATATCTCTTATACTTCAATGCATGTTCATTGGTATTAAACGATGTGTTATGAATGAAAAATTTCCATATTTTATGGCATTAGAGACTATGTCATATCTCCAAAGATAGAATTAAAAGAATATTCAATGGTAGAGTACTTACTCACTACTTTGAATTTTATTGATTTTGATACTTGTGTGGACGACATAAAAGGAAAGTAGACCAACAAGAGAAAGAAAGTGTCAAAAGGAGTTCAGAAATATTATAAATAAGACATTTAGATTTTTGTAGTCCAAAGATGGACTCATATGGTAAGAATTACTTTATCTCTTTCATAGGTGATTACTCACAATACATGATTTCTACTTAATAATAAAAATGAAACATTTGATGCTTTTAAGTATTTAAAATAGAAGTAGAGAAACAATATGGAAAACAAATTACAATCGTGAGAACATATAAAGGTGGGGAATACTATAGTAGATACATTGAGGATGGGCAAGCACCTGGTCCATTTGCAAAGTTTCTTCAATAGCATGGGATAGTTGCCCAATATACTATGTCTAGTTCTTCATACCAAAATGATATATAAAAAATAAGAAACCAAATATTATTGGACATGATCCGCAGTATGCTTAGCAATTCTAAGCTTCTTAAATCCTTATAGATTGAAACTCTTAAGATGGCTATGTATATATTATATCGACTATGTATATATTATATCGAGTCCCAACCAGAGCGATTCCTAAAACATCTGTAGAAAGGCTGGAAAACGAATTTGCGACATAAACATGTTTAAGATACTCATCTGATGTGAGAGTTTACAATCCATAAAAAATGAGTTGGACCGAAAGACCATTAGTGAGTTTTTCGTTGGATATGCTGAAAATTCTAAAGGGACATATTTTACTATCCATCTCATGGCATTATGATTATGGAATGGAGAAATGCAAAATTTTCAAGACTTGATTAGTGGGGGCGATTGATCTCAAAATATTATATTGGAGAAAAAAATAATCCTTAATCTGTTACACAAATCATAAATTCCAAAGAATCATATTTAAGTTGCAATACCATTAAAGAAGAGATAAATTCTATGTCATCCAACAGAGTCTGGGATTTTGTGAGTTGTCTAATGGTGTGAAAGTCATAGATGTACATGGGTCTTTAAGACAAAGAAAAACTTATTGAGTAACATTGAAAGATATAAAGCAAAACTCATTGCAAAAGGATTCACTCAAAAGAAAAGAATCAATTACAAGGAGACATTTTCTCTTGTATCGAGAAAAGATTCTTTTTGTGTCATTATGGTATTAGTAGCTAATTTTGACTTGGAGCTGTATCAAATTGATGTGAAATTATATGAAATAACAAGAAGGATTCTCTTCCAGTGATGGTGAGCATTTGATACGCAAGCTTAAAAAATCCATGTATGGATTGAAACAAACTTCCTGTTAGTGGTGTTCAAAATTCCACAATGTTTTCTGTTCATTTGGATTTGTGGAGAACCGTATAGATTATATACCAAAAGATCAATGGGAGTAAGATTTGTTTCCTTATTCTATATGTGGATGATATTTTACTTGTAACCTAATAAAAGGTTGCTTTGTAAGGTGAAACAATCTCTCTCTGAGAATTTTGACATGAAGGATAAAGGTAATGCATCTTATGTCATGGGCATTAAGATCCATAAGGGCATATTTCGAGCAATTTTCGGTTAGTCTCATGAAACTTATATAAATAAAGTGTTAGAGAGATTTTAGATGAAAAATGTTTGCCAAGTACAGCTCCCATTGTGCGAAGTGACAAGTTCAATATGAACCAATGCCTGAAAAATGATCTTGAAAGGGAACAAATAAAAAATATTCTATATGCATTTATTATTGGAAGCATGATGTACGCTCAGGTCTATACAAGACCTCACATTGCATTTGCTATTGAAATCTTAGGAAAATATTAGAGTAATTTAGGTTTCGACCACTGTCAAAATCATTTATCACTTTTATGATTTCTTCATTCATGATTTTATCTTCAAAAGTTATCATCGAGTGATCCTGAAGTGTTTAAGTTGTTAATCCCTTGTTCTTGTGAGCCACTCTTCGTTCTTCCAAAATCAAAGAACCATCCAGTCAAAAGAATTGAAGGAACAAGCATTCCTAGAAGAGAGAACACAAAGTTAATAACCCAATTCTCTCCTGAGACTTCTTTGTGTGACTTGAAATCTTGAATACTTTGCAAGATCCAATCCTTTAACATCATTGCACAATCTTTTGTTCTCTTGCAATGCTGCCAACAGAGCATCTCTGAATACTGCACTGTTAGGAGTTGATCCTTCCAACTCATTATAGGACATGTCAATTCCTGATAAGCCATGCATTTTCTCAAAGCATTTTGGAATTAAAAGGTTATTGTAGGCAGTATTAAGCTTCTCCAAGCTTTCCATTTTGAAATTTGAGATGATATTTCTCCTCCAAAAAGGTTATGCCTCAA
The DNA here is from genome assembly GCA_029618585.1 of Citrus australasica. NCBI lineage: Eukaryota > Viridiplantae > Streptophyta > Magnoliopsida > Sapindales > Rutaceae > Citrus > Citrus australasica. The sequence continues at coordinate 31,334,084 of JARCIV010000003.1, read as the reverse complement.
ATCTAATTCTAAAAGTCAGTTCCTCTGATTCAATTGGAAATTTATGGTGAAACTAATTGTTGCTGAAGTCCAAGTAGTGCAATTCAACCAAGTTACATAATTATGGGATTGAATGGCATAAACTATTAGTGGACAAGTCTGGGTATTCAAGTTGAATGAGCAAGCTGAGCCCTCGAGTTAAATGTCCAGAAGGCTGATCCTCTCTTAAAGTGAGCTTGGTTGGGGAATTTAACTTTCTAAGTTCCATTGGAATCTCCCCAACTATGTGATTTAATGAAAAATCAAGGTTCTGTAGTTGAGAGTATCCAATCTCAGGCATTATAATCCCAGTAAGTTTATTCACCGAAAAATTTAAAGAGCCTGATTTTGAACATTTTGCCCAGTTAGAAGAGAATTCGCTGTAAAAATTGTTGTGGCTGAGGTCTAAGAAACTCAAGGTTGCATAGATGGCAAATTCTTCAGATATTTCCTCTAAGATTGTTTTGCTCGAGACATGTTATGGTTAGGCTTAGCAATTTCTCAAGCTTTTGGGGATTATACCTAGAAAACAGTTGTTACCATTAGTGAATTTCTCTAGTAATCCACTATGGCAAATGTTGGGTACATAACCAGTGAACTAGTTGGTATCCAAAACTAAGAAACTCAACATGAGATTTCCAACAGATAGAGGAAGGGAACCGGATAGGTTCCCTTTAACAGAGGAATAATTTTCTTAGGATAGTCAAATTACCAACAGATAAAGGGAGAAAACACCTAAATTGATTTTGCCTCAAATATAGAATGGTAAGAGACTTTTAATTTCCCTATCTCTATCGGAATGGAATGAGAAAGCTCATTATCGAAGAGGAGTAAATATCTAAAATTGATTAAATTACCAAATGAACTTGGAATGTGGCCAATGAGTTGATTTGAATTCAGCTGTAAATCAATGAGGGAAGTCAAGTTTCCCATGGATGGTGAAATAGTACCAGAAAGTAAGTTATCATAAAGATATACCCGCGAAATGTTACTCAAGTTACCCAATAAAGAAAGATTGAACCACTAAGTTGATTCAAGCTTAAATCTTATTCAAAAAGCGACTTCAACTGACCTATGAAGAAACAAACGAGCTAAGTTGTGCAAGTTACCTAAAGAATTGAACTGTGCATATAGTTAAGATTACAAGAAAAGAACTTTCAGATGGGTTAGAAGGCCAATTTCCGGTGGAATTTTTCCGGACAATTGGTTAAATGGTAAATACAAGTGCTCAAGCTTAGAGAGGTTACTGATTTGAGGTGAGATCATGCCAAATAATTCACTGAAGGTCAAGATGAGAAAGATGAGGAAACAATGAGAACGAGAATTCATGAAATGAACCGTTTAATCCTGTGTGAAAAGAGTAATATTAATGACTCTTCCCACATGGTTGCAATAAGTTCCAAACCACGTGCAAGGGATTGTTTTGGTTGAATTACCAGGATCAAGTGTCCGCAGAATATATTGGTTTTGATTTTGATCAAGGCTAGTCTTCCATTTGAGAAGAGAATATGATTCTTTTGTAGAATCTGAAGAAGCAGTATGTGAAAAATTTAACACTAAGTAAAGGATCGGAGAAACAAGTGAAGAAACTACAGTGTGTGACCTTATTCAAATTGTGCAAGCGTGTAATCATCAAACTGAGAACACGATACAGAAACACAGGAAGTAAAAGAATTTGTGAGTCGAAATGTCAAGTGATTACTTCGAATTGGACGCAGAAACGAGAGGAGAAATGAATAAAACAAAAATAACAGACTATGTATTTTCATTGTCTTATTTCTTGTATTTTGCAATTTCAACAAGAAACAATATAGGTTAAAGCTTAAGGCAGTCGCAAGAGATCTTTGACGAACTCTCCTTTAGATTAAGATAGCTGCTGGTCAGTCTACTCCTAGTTTCTGGATATTTATTTAGCTATGATTGTCAAACGGAAGTGTGCTGTTGGAATTATGTGGCATAAGAGCATCAACTGTGTTATTAGTTCAGTACTTAAATGAAGGAATCTAGTTAGTTTCTATTCAAAGGGAATGTTATTAGTTTAATACATGAAGGACCGGTCTTGGCCAGGCAGTTGCACTGGTACTGTTGGAGAAAATTTCTCTTATAGTAGAGGTACAATGCCGCATCAAGCGGGCTCTAAATACAGGGGCCTGATCGAGCGGTTTTTGAGGGGCTATATTTGGCTAGAATGTTTTCAATACGTTGGCCTCCGCTTGCCCTGCCTCCAAAGTCCCGTCTCCTCTAGTCCTGAAGCTTCAGATTATAGTGATACTGACCTTTCCAAAGCTGCATCTAAGTCTCACTCGTCTTTATAATAGGCCCAAGCAAAGAGTTCAGTCCGAAAACATACTTGGGATAAAAATAATTACTAGTGCATTCTTCTGCATCCTAAATACTTTAGTGTGAACGCAAACATCTTGAAACCATTACCGCTATACATAATAAGCTCTAATTGTAAAAGGGGATATGTAAGTGATAATGTCAGAAAACTTACAGCATGTTCGTGCCCTTCCTTCCAAGTGCCATTTCCTCAGGCCCTGAATCTTCAGAGGATATAGAGATACTGACCTTCTTGAAGCTGCATCTAAGTCATGCCCTTCTCTGCAATTGAAAGGATCATCAAATTCCAACTCCTTCTTCAATAGTTCAGCCCGATATAAATTAGAACAACAGCAATATGAGTTCACATCCTGAGGATAAAGTCATCCAACCAAATTCTTTCCCTGAAATGTCGGAGATATGTTTTTTTGTGTATGTAACGACTTGACCAGTAAGCGAAAATCACCTCTCACTTTTATCGATGTAGTGAAACGATTATCCAACATTTATAGACATGGCGAAAAGATTGGCCAACATTGTTAGAAGCTAACAAGATAAAGTTCTCTCTGATCAATGATTGTCACATGTAATCATTGATATTTTCCTGGTTAAACACTAGACTGTAACAAAAACAAAAAAGTGTATGTTAAAATTCATTAGAATAGCCAAAAGCAAAGGAAGTGCTTACAGAGCCAGGTATGAAGCAAGGGAAGAACCACACTTGAATTTTCTTCTACTTTCAATGCAACTGAACTTGTTTCCAAGTTTTCTGAAAAAAGAAATTGTTTTCAAATACATGTCAGATTCTTTTCTTGCTGCTCACCGCCGCAGAAGATGTTTGACTTCAAATGACTCGTTCTGTAGATGTTCTTCTAAGAGCAACTAGTAAGAAAGTAGGTTCAAATTTCTCAGAATTAATGAGGGTAAAATTCTCACAAATAAATGCTGGTGGTAAAATATTCATCATAAACATCAAAGTTGTGCTGCGACACAAAATAATTAATTAAGGGACAGGCTCAATTGATCCTGAAATAAAAATACCAGCGTTAAAAAGTATACATACAGACGTTCCGTTTTGGAAATGCTAATTGATATTCCTTTTAATCCACTACGACTGTAAGAAAGAATCTCATATTGTCTAGTATAAGCATGTTATTATAAAATTGAGCATTTACCATTATTTAAGTGTTTGTGCTTCAGAATTTTAAGCAGAACTGTAGGAATCACATGAATATCAGAAATAGATTTCAGTACAAGAGCAGAAGGCTGAATCATTCCCTAGAAACTACAACTAATTGTTTCCCAACATTGCGGCCACTGAATAGACCAACAAGAGCAGCAGGAGCATTTTCAAGACCATCAACTATGTCTTCAACATAAACAACCTTGCCTTCTCGGATGTAAGGCAACACGACATCCAAAAACCTCGAGTACTGGGGAAAGTAATCGAAAACAATAAATGCTTCCATGCGAATCCGTTTATACACAACATTCATCAAATTGAGCACACCCTCAGGCTGACTGAGATTGTACTGTGAGATCATTCCACACACTGCAATGCGTCCGTGAAGTCTCATGTTTAGTAGCACTGCATCCAGCATTTTTCCCCCTACGTGCTCAAAGTAAATGTCAATGCCTTCAGGAAAGCACCTGGAAAATTAATTAAAACGAAGATAGAAGGGCTCATCAGTAGTGATGTTTGTTTCGACATAGCATGTGAAATAAGCAATAAAAATCCTCAGCTATAACCTTTTCAAAGCAGCATCCAAGTCGTTCTCCTCTTTATAATTGAAAGCATCATCAAATCCAAACTTGTTCTTTAGTAGTTCAACCTAGCATAACATAATCCAATCAAAGAACTGCATAAGATCATCCAAGGACTTCAAAGTATTGAATTGCAATTGCCAATTGGGACTGCATTGGAATTAACCACACCTTTTCTCTACTGCCAGCACTTCCAACAACATAGCAACCCATCAACTTTGCAAATTGCCCAACAAGCTGACCGACTGCACCAGATGCTGCAGAAACATAGACGTATTCACCTTTCTTTGGAGCACAAATTTCATAAAAACCAGCCCAAGCTGTTATCCCAGGCATACCTAAATAGAGCACAAACATAAGGCACAGAATTATTGAGAGAAACAAACTTGAAATGCCTACGGCTTCATCTGGTAATGTGAGTTGTCGCAAAATGAAAACTCTAGTTCGATGAGAAACTTGATCTACCAAACAACCATCCTTGACATCTATTTTTATTTAAATTCAGGTTAATGTGGACACAAAACACATCTACTGCCAGTTAAAGACTTAATAATTTGACAAAATAAAAAGGATCCTATAGCTTTTTTTTTATCAAATAACCGTGGAGTAATATCATGCCAACTTCCTAATTTCTCAACTACTTTTGCGACTGTTTACCAAGAACTTTACAACAGTCCTAAATGGAGCCTAAAATCAAGAAAGAAAACAGAATTAACTAACCAAGAATTCCAGTATAATAAGAAAGGGGAACATCAGTGTGATGAATTTTAAAGAGGCCCTGAGGATTTTTTATGAGACTATACTCTTCCCACCCAGTTGTTCCCCAGACTAAATCTCCTTTCTTGAATTCTGGGTGCCCTGAATCCACCACCTTAGCCACTCCAAATCCTTCTATGGGCTGCATTTTACACCATCAACTTAATGAAAACCGAAAACTATTTTAAAAAAAAAATCATTGAAAATAAATAAATAAGAATTTCAAGTGCTTACAGAGCCAGGAGTGAAAGAAGAGAATTCAGGATCTTGATTAAAGGACATGCGAAATCTCATGTAAGGATCGCAAGACAAGTAAAGATTCTTGACGAGAATTGCATTTGAGCCTTCCTCAACTTTCAATGAAATTGAACTTGCTTTTACCAACATGTCTGTCTCTTTGGGAAACCCTTCTACGTAGTTCTTTAATATCACCCGCTTGTTGCTCACCACTTCACTGTTAGCCACCATTGTTGCACTGTTAGCCACCATTGTTGCTCTGTTTCTTCCTTGTTTCACTCTGTTTCTTCCTTCGGTTGCTGAGTGGCGGTGTGTTTGAGGCTGCAGTGGCCTGAGTTTCTCTTTATATTGTTACGTTGTTGTTATACTTTTATATTTAATTTTAATTTTTTTTATTTTTTGTGGCTCATATTTCACGGCAACACGTGGTCGGTTATGGACCTTATGGTGGCTAGAGTTTCTCTTTATAGTTAAGTTCTACTTCAAGTTTGAACACAACTTCAGTCGGAGTACCTAATCTTTGAAATGAAGAGGAAGGGAGAAAAGAACAATAGAGCTAATGAAAGAGACTACGGAAGACTCGGGAGAAATTAGAAGATGGTGGAGGAAAAATTAGAATAAAATACAGTGATATTTCTATCTCAAATTGTCTAAACTCACCCCATTTGAAAACAGTAATTAGAAAACTGATAATATTTTTATGATTTTAAATAAAAATTAACAATTAACTAATTAAATTTTCATGTTTAAAGTTATGACACAAAGAATATGTTTTGAATACTTTAGTCATTTATAATGATAAAATAATCAAATTAAAATTATGTTCAAACAATGTTAGGGACTAATAATGGTCAAAATATTTATGTATGGAAAAAAATATAATTGATCAATTGATTAAACTTTTTCTTTATCTTGAATTTTAAAAACAATGTGAATTTTTTAATAAACAAATTTTTAAAATGGGATGAATTTAAACAAATAGTGAAATAGAAATATCTCGGTTCTTTTAAAAATAAGGGATATTATATAACACCCTAAGCGAATCTCACATCGGCAAAGTATTGGAGAGATCTGGGTTTATAAGGGGTGATCCACTCCTTAATTGGTAAGATCCGTTTTGGAGTGTATGGGCACTTCAGAAACAAAACCGTGCGGGTCTTGTTAAGATCCAAAGCAAATAATATCTTGTCAGGTCTGGGTTATCATGACAGATGGTGTTAGGGCAGCTCTGCATGTCCTCTAGAACGATGATGGAACTAACCTCAACGATGACGCTGAGTCCCTAAGGGGGGTGTATGTATGTCGTGACCCAACCCACTAGATATTGTTCGCTTTGGCCTTAACAAGACTCGCGCGGTTTTGTTTCTGAGGTGCTCATACACCACAAAACGCGTCTTTCTAATTAAAGTGTAGATCATTCTTTATAAACACAGATCTCGTCTTACCAATTAAAATATAGATCACCCCTTATAAATATAGATCTCTCATGTGTTTTGCAATGAGGGATTCCCTAAGGTGTTATATAAGTAGCATACGTGCACTGAAATTTCCACAATCTTGTTGTTATTGTCGATAGCCACTTACATTGAATTGTGAAACATATGGTGTCAAATAATCAACTTGTGAATTGATGGGAACTCCTCACGCAGGAAACAATTTCTCAGCAAACACTCCGTTTTTCGTTTTTTTTCATTTCATATGATTCACTTGTAAATGATTCTCTTATGATTAAATGTAGGTGGATCGTAAAAATTTTAGATTATGATAATTTTTTTCTTGTTCTTCTTACTTTCATTTACCTTTATAATTTAGTAAAACAATTGGCTTGAATATAAATAACGTGAAAAAATAAATACAAGACTCAATAAATAAATACAAGACTTAATCTTACCCACTCATTAAACAAAGAGATATAAGAAGAAGGAAAAAAATGACAAGAAGAGGATCCTTATTCCAAAATTTTATCCCAAATTATATTTCAAATAATGTGGTATGTGATGTGTTATTTATTAAGTAATTGATAATTTTTTATAATTTTCAAGTGAATTAATTACGTTAACCTATCATTTAATTAATGAATGTCACAACAATTGAAATGAAATTTGGGATAAAATTTAAAGATATGCTATAATGAAATTAAAAATTATGTAAAATACAATTGCATTATGCATATATAACTTTGACCAAGAAAAAATAAAGTTTGTGGTTTTGTTCTATAATAGGGCAGATGGTCTCCAATAAGCCCAATGAGTATTCTAACCCAGGCCTATACAACATGTTTGGGCTGAATACTTAAATTTCACAATTTCAAGGAACTATTTAGCAGAACTAAACTAGAGGCCGATCCATCATCATTCCTACATGATGCTTCGGCTTGGTTGATTCTTGAAAATGAGCTTCACATCCTCCAAGCTAATTCCAGAGCATTGGTCCTTATAGAACTGCAGTCGAACTTCACAACTTCTGTTCCAGGAATATCTTGACTTCTGACATCCCTGATTTTAACCCCTGAACTCGATTAACATGAAAAATATGCATTGCTGATTGGTTTTCATTATTGCATCACGTTTCTCAGGTCGTGAAAAATAAAGCGACAAAACTTATTTGGCATTTGAGCATTGTCGTTTCTCTAAATTCCTATACCAATTGCACAAAGCGTGCATATTCCTCGTCTCTTCTCCTTTAATCGCTACATATAAAACTTTCCCAAACTCAAAAATATGATGAATTGAATGGTTCAGCCTGGCATCAACTCGTTGTTCATGCGATAGGCTAAAAGGGGTGATGATATAATTTTACTGTGTATTCATGAATTCTTTGCTTGTTTGGGGGTGGGGGATTCCGTGAGACTAGGCCGGAACCAAGATTTTGATTTGGGGTTGCCAAAATGTATATAAAAAAAATATTGCAGTAAAAATAAAGTAAATGCTATTCAAATCTTAAATGAATGAAAATACAAAAAATATATATATATATTACACCATGTAATTCAATTATATACCAAAACCTAAATTATGCTTGAAAATTGATGACCATAATTAATAAATTAACAATGTATAAATCTTAATACGAAAGTAGCAGACATAATTCATAAGTTAACACATAAAAAATAATGCCTCAAATATATATTGAAGTTTAAAGTTTTGAACGGAAGATTCCTTATTAATTAATAAGAATTCAACGAAATTAGTACGGATAAAGAAAGCAAACCTTGATATTATACAAAACCTTGCATCAGTTCAACCTCATTTATGTAACATTCAAACAAAAAATCAAATGACTATTTTACTAATTATTTTAACATTTTTGTTCACAATTATTGGTTTGACGGTAGGGCAGAACTAAAAGGTAATTTTGGAATTGATTCATCTTGTCATAAATTTCAAAACAGTATATTATATGTAAAAAGAGGATATATGTAGCGCAAGTTATGACCTCTGGAAAGTACCCTACTTATCCCACTCAACCATCCTACATCAATCAGAAATTGAACCGAGTAGTTCAATTTTTAAACAATTTCACTTAACTGTCACTTTAATTCAAATTTCGTAGCAGTAGGGGGTTAAAAATTAATTTAGGCTAAACCTACATCATTACGTGTTTTTTTCCGGGTGTTTGATGTAATTATAAATTATTGCACTACTCTTTTAAAACCTTACATTATGGGCAGGGGTTTTGATGGAAATGATGGGCTTGACTGTTAGCAGCAGCAAGTTCTGGAAATTAAGTTTCCACTTTAGAGGGTGGAGTCCTCTAGAAATAGAAGAGTCAAGAGTAGAGACCAGAGAAAATAGAGAAACAGGGGATTTCAATTTTGGATTTAGGAAAACTCCCTTTTTCTTGTTCATTCATTTCCTTAAATACTCCTCCAAGAGAGCTACAGACAAAACATTTTCACAGCACACACTTGCCAGCACAATATTCTCTCTAACAAACAAGATTCCCTCTAAAAAACTTGATAGCACAGCAAAACATAATTGCAATAATAGTAAATAACAAATTCAACACAATATCTTCAAGAGTATCTAAATGTTGTAATCGGTTGCACCATCATTCCCGCACAAAATCTTGAAGCTTGAAGGGAATTTTGGGTTGTCTCTTAGGCCTAACTTGAGCAACCTGCTGTGCAGTGGTTGTATCATTACCATCCTCATGGAAATGAGCCTTGTCCTCAAGGCTAAACTGAGGAAAAGTGGCGTGGAAAGGTTCCCAATTCTCCCATGTAGCTTCATCAGGTGTCGTGTTAGACCACTGCACTAAGACTTGCTAGGCCTTTTGCTTATTTGTCTTGATAGTTCGCTGGTCCAAAATGCATAGAGGTTTGGAATAAGGTTCTGCAGTTGGTGGTGGATGGGCGGGAATAACTTCAGCAGGGTTTGGACATAACTTGAGGATTGAAATGTGGAACACAGGATGGATACGAGATTCGGGTGGTAATAATAAGCGATATGCAACCTTTCCAACTCTTGCACCTATTTGGTAAGGACCATAATACTTCTTGGCAAGCTTGTTACTTAGACGGTGAGCAATAGAAGACTGTCGATAAGGTTGAAGCTTAACATAAACCCAGTTACCAACCTCAAACTCTTTATCGCGACGATGACGATTTGCTTGGGTGCACATTCTTTCCTGTGCTCGCTGAAGGTTCAGCTTGACAGTAGCCAATAGAGCTTCTCTATCCAATAATGCAAAGTTTAAAGAATCAATAGGGGTGTCTTCGCTGGAGTAACCTACAAGAGGTGGTGGGGGCCTGCCATAAACAACCTGGAATGGTGAAAACCCTATAGAACTGTGTGTACTGGTATAGTACCAATATTTTGCCCATGGTAAAGTTGCAGACCATCTATTTGGATAGTCGCCAGTAAATGCTCGCAAGTATGTCTCGAGACAATGGTTGACCACTTCCGTTTGCCCGTCAGTTTGCGGTTGATAAGCAGTGCTAGGCTGAAACGACCCGTCCCGCACTCCCAGGGCGAGTCTGTCTAAACTCGTAATATCGGATCGAAAAATATAATAATATCGAAAGATTCTACCGAAAATTCGGCAGAACCTCCCCTATAAATACAATATTCCCAAAACTACAACGTACAAAACACACTCCCAATAATATCTCAATAACCATCCAAACTTCAAATCCAACTTCTCCAGTCATCATCTCAAATATCGCACAAATCACTCCAATACAAACACAAATACAATGGTTATCCTTAATTACAAAATATAACAATAAATACAAATCACAATATCCCAAATATCAAGATATTAAATCTATGACTCATAGCACCATCACGTGGCCACAATTACAAATCTAACTACCGATGCTGGGTCGACTGATGTACCTGCAAATCTCCTGTGGGGGGAAATAATATGATAAAAGAAAAACGTGGTGAGTATAAAACTCAGTGAGTGGATACTAGTTTCTGAAAAATAAATTTATTTAAACTAATTTCTTTCTCAAATCAATTTCATCAAAACATCGTAAGAACTTATTTAAACATATTTAATTCAAATCAGTCACTGAAATACTATTGTACATAAATCTGCGTAAAATCGGTGGAAATCATAACACTTATCATATCAAATACTGAATATCAAAAACTATCATCAAACAAGTACCCAGGGGAATGATCTCATCATATCCGGACCTCGACGGACAGGCAATGACGTACTATCTGGGTACCGCCACGCCCCGGAGCTACAACGGATAGATAGGGAAAATCTCATCTCATAACTGATACATCTCAATATCTGTGCATGCATAAGCCCCCAAAAGGCAAAAGCGCCCAAACACACGGCCCAAAGCCTCTATGTGTGCTCAGACGAGCCCCAAAGGCCTCTATCTCATCTCATCTGTATCTCTGTATTCATCTCATATTCTCTGTTTCTCTGTATCTGGAGGGGAGGGTACTGCCCAACAATTTCTCAAATAACATTTTATACACGTATACATAAACATTTAATCACATCTGAAATCTCATTCTCTTTTTCTTCAACATAAATCAAATCCATTAAATTTCATATCAAGCATTTACTCAAAAACGACAATAAAGTTACTATTCAAACTCATTCTCAGTGACGTACAATTGTATTCGAAAATATCGTAAAACAAATCATCGAAATCTCATTCTCTTTTAAACCACTTACTTGAGCTACCTTCATTCGATTACTGCTTAGTAGGACACTCTCTTAACTTTCATAACTTTCTCTTTCATACTCTTTGGGCTTCTCGCAATGCGTCCTTCGCCCACTTATCTCATAACTATATAAACATCTCGAGAGTCCTCCACTAAGCCAGTAACGAATTCAAGCATCCAAGCTAAAACTGTAAAACAATCATTCTTTCTTTTCAAATCTCATTTACTAAAATCAATTTTCTAGAAATCATTAAATCGAAGCATCAAATACTTATTTATCAAAACATACTGCACTGTATCATAAAATCATCATATATTATGAAAATAAACTTTGTCTTTTCCACTCACAGTGACAATGTCCAGACTCGGTATCAACAACGTCCGCAAGTTGATTCTCGTTCGCGGATCCTCCTAATTAAGGAAACGACATAATCATTCTCCGTAAATTTGAAATACAACTAATCTTACATAGTACTTCTCGAAACGAATATCTATCAACAATAATTATTCCCGCATGTACAAAATATCAAAATACCCCTACATGCCAAAATTACCAAAATGCCCTCAACATCATTATTTTACCAACATATCCGCACAATCTTCAATTACCAAATTATTCTCAATTCATATCATAGAAATAATCACAATGCTAGAAATTATGACATTACCCTCGGAGCGTAAAATTACCGAAATGCCCTTGAATTCAATATTACCAAAATACGCTCATATCAAAATTACCAAATTAACCTCAAATCATAAATTACCAACTTATCCTCAATTACAACAATTACTAAAATACCCACAAAATCTGAAATTACAAAATTGCCCTTAAACTGTGAAATTACCGAAATGCCCTTGCCGGTCAACGGTCAACGGTCACCGGAATTCAACCGACGGCGACGGGAAGCTCAGAACTGAAAGTTCCAGCCACGCTGAGTCCAATGGTGGCGGTGGTGACCTCCCACGCGCGGTGACGGCGGCAAATCGAGCTCCCAAAGCCGTGAATCCTCCAACGGCCGATCAACGGCAAAACGACATCCCCGGCATCCATGGTTGGTCGGAAATGACAGAAGGAAGGGTAAGGAACAAAACCCGAGTGCTAGCTTCACCGGAAACCGGCGAAATCACGGTGAATCAAGCCGGCGATTCCACGGAACTTCCAAGCTTCGATCGGCGGCTTTCCGATCGATTTCCAGCAGCAAGGACGACATGGATACGTTGCTCATCTCTCAAGCTTCAAAACGGTACCAAGCATGACCGGAACGGAGGCCGGAAATGGGAGAACCGGCCGGGTCAATTCCACGGGTCGGATCCGGGTTCGGGTCAAAACCGGGTCAAACCTCTCTCTCTCTCTCTTCTCTCTCTCTCTCTCTCTCTTCCAATAATACCCCCTGCCCAAAATAAATATGGAACCCGGCTCTTCTTTATATATGGGCAGTCAACGGGTCAAATACCGGGTATGGGGTGTTACATAGGCCGTAACTTCGTTCCCTGCAATTTAAACAGTTCTCGCCAAAATTCACTAACGAAGAGAGGGTCACGATCAGTAACAATGGATCTAGGGAATCCATGAAGTCGAACATACTCGTAAACAAAATATTCAGCTAATTTCGGTGCAGTAACTCCCTCCGGCAACGCACAAAAATGACCATACTTGGACAATCTATCAACAATGACCCAAATAATTGTCTTACCGTTTGATTGTGGTAAAGAAGTAATGAAATCCATGGAAATGTCTTCCCAGACTTTTGATGGTGTAGGCAGTGGTTGCAAAAGCCCCTTGGAACAAAAGTTTTCTGGTTTGGTTTGCGACAAATTGGACATTCTCGGACATGTTGCTGCACCTCCTGGCGCATTTGCGGCCAATAAAAATTGGTTGATAATCGAGCATAAGTCTTTTGTTCCCTAGAATGCCCGCCAATCACCGAGCCATGGAATAGGTTCAGAAGGCGTTTTCTGAGATTCATACCGTTAGGAACAAAAATTCTACCTTGATGGTAAAGTAAGTCTTGTTGAATAGAAAAATTATCATCTGTGAAAACACTGTTCTCAATTGATTGCAGAATTTGTTGGGCCGTGTCATCCAAAGCAAGGGCATCTCGAATTTCAATTAAGAAAGTGCTAGTAGTAATTGAAATTGACATCATATTACCTTGTGCTTCGCTTGTCCATCGGGAAAGAGAATCGGGTCCACTATTTTCCACTCTAGGCTTATGCTCAATTGTAAATTCAAATCCTAACAGCTTTGTCAACCAAGTTTGCTGCTCTGGTGTCTGTATAGTTTGTGTAAGGAGTTGCTTGAGGCTTTTATGATCAGTGAATATGGTAAAAGGTCGGCCCAAGAGATATGGTCGCCATCGTTGAACTGCTGCCGTGATTGCATACATCTCACGACTATATGCAGATGCAGATTGAAGTCTTGGTGGCAACTTCTTACTGAAATAAGCAATTGGATGTCGATTTTGGGAGAGAATCGCACCCACGGCGAGACCAGAGGCATCCGTTTCCACTGCAAAGACTTTGAAAAAATCTGGTAAGGCTAAGATAGGAACTTCAGTCAGAGCACGTTTGAGACGCTCAAAAGCTAAGTTAGCTGCTTCACCCTAGTGAAATCCCTCCTTCTTAAGCAAATCAGTCAATGGGCTTGTAATTTGGGCATACCCCTTTACAAAACGTCGGTAATATCCTGTGAGTCCTAGGAAACCCCTCACAGCAGCAATTGTTTTTTGTTTAGGCCAATTTAAGACAGCTTGAATTTTGGTTAGATCAACACTCACTCCTTGGGCTGAAACAAAATGGCCGAGATACTCTAATTTAGCTTGGCCGAAACTGCACTTGGGCAACTTAGCGTACAATTGGTTTTGATGGAGCAGATGGAGAACAATTTTGAGATGATTAAGGTGTTCCTCATGGGATCGGCTGTAAACAAGAATGTCATAAAAAAAACTAGAATGAACTTACGAAGATAAGGTTTGAAAATAGAGTTCATTGTGGCTTGAAATGTGAAGGGGCATTGGACAGCCCAAAGGGCATTACAAGAAACTCGTAATGACCTTCATGTGTTCGAAATGCGGTTTTTAGAATGTCGGATGGGTGGATCCGAATTTGAAAATACCCACTCCGTAAATCAATATTTGAAAAGATGATGGCCCCATATAATTCATCTAGTAATTCATCCACTGTAGGTATCGGTAATCGATCTTTGATAGTGATGGCATTTAGAGCTCTATAATCGACGCAAAATCGCCATATCCCATCTTTTTTGCGAACCAAGAGGACGGGTGAGGAGAATGGGCTGCTGGAAGGTTGTATAGTCTGATCTTGAAGCATTTCTTGCACTTGCCTCTCGATTTTATTTTTTTGGTAATGGGGGTAACGGTATGGTTTAACATTCACAAGAGTAGATTGTGGGAGAAGAATGATTTTGTGGTTGAGGGGTCTATTTGGTGGAAGGCCTTTTGGGATGCTAAATACAGCTGAATATTGGTTTAGTAGTGTTAGGAAATCTTGAGGAAGGGTGGAATCCATGGGCTGGTGAATATTCTGGGTTGAAGATTGATTGTCTGGTTCGAGTTCTAAACGGAAGTACTGAGCTATTGAGGTAGTTTGTTGTAGTCTTTTGAGTTGGTGAAAGGATATAGGAATGGGGTGGGGTCGAATGTTTTGAGCTCCTTCAAGTTTAATAGGCTGCTCTTTATATGTAAATTCCATAGTTAGGGCTTTGTGATCAGTGATAATTTTCCCCAGCTTCTCTAGCCATTGTACCCCTAAAACAGCATCAGCTCCACAAAAATCCAGTATATAAAAGTCGGCTTCAAATTCAACACCCTGCATCTCGAATTTAACTTTCGAACAGTGACCTTCGCTACGAATCTGTTCCCCATTGCCGACAGCCACCAAAAACGTCATTGTCTTCTCAATAGCCAAATGAAAGAAGTGAGCCAACCGCGGGTGGAGATAATTATGTGTACTCCCAGTGTCAATCAATACTGATAAAGGTTGATTGTTAATTTTAGCATTGAGTCTGAAGGTTTGGGGACTAGTTGTTCCAATCAAAGCATGAAAAGAAATTTCGGGGTTTGGATTCGTTGTTTCTTTGTTAGGCACCATATCCTCCACCAATATTTCTTCTTCTTGAAAATTTTCTAATGGTTCCTCTGTCAACAATAACAGAAAAGGGCGAGTGCGACAACGATGACCGGGCTTGAATCGTTCATCGCAATTGAAGCACAAGCCTTGAGCACTACGGCTTTGCATTTCGGCGGTCGTGAGACGACGAATAGGAAGGGTGGGTTTGGTGGGTTTGATGGATTTTTGTGGGTTTGAATATTGGTTGGTTTCCATGAAATGGATTTTTGGTTATAGGACTGCAATTTATCTTCAATCAATTTGGCTAAAGCAATTGCATCAGGAAGGTTAGAAGGTTTGTGAATAGCTAACTCATTTTGAATGATTGGTTTTAAACCTGAGATGAAGCAATCTAAAATGACATCTGGGTGAAGGTTGGTGACTCTGTTACAAATGTTTTCAAAGGCTGATTGGTAAGCCTCTACAGAGCTTGTTTGGGTAAGTTTGAATAAAGTGGCTCGGTGATTAATATAGGAGGAAGGGCCAAACCTGCTTTCAATAGCTCGGGTGAGAGCTACCCAAGAGGATAATTGTTGATTCTTGTGCATCCATTGGAACTAAGAGAGTGCTTGGCCAGTCATATAGAAACCGAAGATATCAATCTGCTGCTCCTCTGGGGTTTCATAGAAAGAAAAGTATTTTTCAGCTTGAAATACCCAATCTAAGGGGTTGGATCCATCAAATGTTGATAGATCACATCGTATAGATCTTATGCTTTGTGTGGGTTGTAGTTGAGCTTGTATAGGTTGTGTGTTTTGGGGCGTAAGTGGTGTAGAGGCTGGTGGGTTTGTGGAGGACCCAATCTAAGAGGGTGCCATCATAGTAACTCTGGCAGCAAGCTCTGCTATAGAGTTTTGTAGGGTTTGTTGTGAACTTTGGTTAATTTGTTGTTGTTGTATTATGATTTGGCGTAGGTCTTCAAGGGATTTTTGGGCTGTCTCTTAGGCCTAACTTGAGCAACCGGCTGTGCAGTGGTTGTATCAGGTTTACTGTAATTGTTGATTATGTTGAACGGCCAAATAGAAATCTATTCATAGTTGCACAAGTAGAAGTCCGTCAAAGACTTGCTTTGTTAGTGCCCATCTGAAAGCTTATGGCTATCCATCTGAAAATTTTAATTTCTTCATGGAAGAAAAGATCTACTTACAATGATGACAAATTCTACGCCCATAACACGCATGGGGTTGATCTAAACGCTCGGACTCAATAAAGATAAAGCGTGGAGCTAAAACCACAAGGTATATAAGCCTCTACATACCAATCGGGGGGAGCGATTATATAATTAATTTGTTTTTGGCTTTGGTTAGAATGTAGCTATTTGGTTGTTGTTCATTGTCTTCGCCTGCCCCTTGATCAACTGCAAAACTTAATTTATTCTCCCATGTTGGTCCAATGTTATCACACTTCTAGGAAGAATTACAGTGTTACTGATTGTCTTGCGAATTTGGGAGATCCTCCTATGGTCATTCGGAAGTTTCTTTCTTTATAGACTGATGGCTTCTCCAATTATAGATTCAGTTAATTGGCTTGTTTCATTTAGGATGGTTATTTTACATTAATATATTTTTTTTCTATTATATTTTATGTATATTTTCTTATTCTAGAACGATGGTACTTTTTAAGAGGTAAGGCTCACTCTATCCTCTAAACTATTTTCCTCTTTCTTCTTTAATTAATAGATTTCTCACTTTAGCAAGGTTGCTTTAAAAAAAATTAAAAATTTAACAAGTCAAAAATCAAGGGGAAAGGCATCCACACCCCTAAGGTTTACTTAAATGATTAAACAAATCTCCTTAATATCATAAATTGTTGCATAAACTCTTTTTTAACTATTAAATACTTAATTACAACAACTCAATAATTGACTTTAAATAAATATGTATGATAAATATATAAAATAAGATAAAAATTTAAAATATTTTGAATGTTAGAAAAGTTATTCTAACATTATTAATCTGTCATATTCTTTTCATAATAATAAAATATATTTGACATTATAATAAAATTAAAATAATTATATTAACATTCACAGTTATTTATAAAATTTATATTATTTTATTTACAATATAGTTTTTAATTATGTCTATATTACTATAAATCTTAAAGTCAATTTTTGGATTCATATATTTTAATTAATAAAATCTGTTGGGATAGACTAATAATAACTTAATATTAAAAATACTTTTCATTATACATGTTATTTTAATAATTATACTTATTATAATATTTTATTTGTATCGTATGGTATTTATTTATTACCTTTTATCTTATTACTAAATTTATATTTATTTGAGATGTTATAATAAAAGGGTATAATAATTATTTATGAAATTAAGGGGATTTTGGTGACTATTTATGAAACTAAAAACATCTATTTGATTATTTAAACAAACATTGGGGGTGTTAGTGACTTTTTCCCTTTTCAAAATTTTAGGGGTGCACCTCAGTCATCCATGTGCCCATCCAATAACATTTGTATATTTTCTTTTTCGGGAGTTAATTAATCATAATAGAAAGATAAAATTCATTTGAAACACGTCAAACATTTATTAAAATTTTTTATTCCAGTTGTCGCATCTAAGTTTTTCTCGAAAAATATAAACGGCTATTCTATTCCAATTTTTGGATTTTAAAATTGAGATTTTCAATATTTTTAATTATCAGGATTATTCTGTTTCTTCCGTCAACAACTTTTACTTTCACTCGAGAACCATTAAAAAAAAAAAGCAACATCTGTAGCCAATCAAAATGCAAAATCTCAATATTCCGCAATTTAAAGAAAGTAATCATATTTAATTTCTAGAACCAATTAAATATGGTGACAAGAATATCCAAAATAGTTAATGAAATTTTTTACAATAGTAATGCAGATGGCAACGCCACAGGCTCAAGCAAAAATGCTTTTGACAACTACAAGCAATTTGTGGGCTGAACTAATCCAGAGGCAGATCCATCAGCATGGCTACAAGATGCTTCCGCCGGTTGATTTTTATACGTAAGCTTGACGCCTTCTAATTTTATCCTTGAGCATGGGTTCTTTGAACTACAATCAAAATTTACAGCTACTTCTGTTGCTGATGTTACATGGATATCCTGGTATGTTACATCACTAACCCCTGAAACCTGTTACATCACCAATTACATCACTAATTGGTATGTGTATTGCAATAATACAATATGTTACTAAAGTTTAATTAAATATCCTTTTGATATCTCACCTTGCAAGGGCATCCTTCGTTATTGATTTTGGACATTCTTCATGACTGCATGTTGGAAAAGGATATTTCTGGCAAAACCACTGCTTGGTCTCCCCCATGACTTTATGCTTAGTCCATTTTGTGTACCTATAAATGTCACAGTTTTAACTGTAACTTTTGCCCTCCAGCTTCACTCAAATCTTTCCCCAAACTCCCAATGCCGCAAAATATTACCATAAATTGATGTCGTAAATATTTAAAACAATAAGAATATTAAAATGATAATATAATATCAGGAGTTTTCTTCCGAAACTTCCATTCCGCGCACAACAATCCAAATCTTTTTAATAAAAATATTAAAATGATACCATCAGTAGAAGTTACCGGTGGGTTAGCTAATAACTCTTAAGAATTAATGGTACTATGCGAAACTAAATTCCTTAAATAACTAGTAATGTATAATAAAATCATTTGGTCAACAGTCGTAAACCTTTTTTCAGTTGGGCAGTTGAAGAAGAAATCTCCATGTGGTGAACTTGTAATCGGTTAATTAACTTCCGCTAAATTCTGTTTAACAAAAAGCAAATGACTAAAATAAGTCACGTCTTTGACTTGAGACCTAAGCTTTATCCTTTCGATGCAGAATTTGGCATGAAGAGGGACCTAACTGGTGACTATACTTTCTTGATAACCTAGGAATGTGGCTTGATTGTTTGCTTAATCTGAGTAACTGAAACAAGTCAAACAGTAATATGCATCAAAATTGTAACAAAAGAAATTAAGAAAAAGGTGGAACTTATGTCAAATATCCATTTCGAAAGTTGCGAAATTGCGGCTAGTTATGCTCAAAGCAACATACGGGCATAATTTTACATAGCAGCAGAAAAGCAGAAAATGGATAAGCACTTTTTTCTGTTAATTTATTAACTACCTTTGAAATCTCCCATCTTACCAAACCATATATAGATATGCACTTGTCTTTTGTATGAATTTGATGCTTCTGTCATCAAACATCATCCAAATTTCGGTTAAAGGGTAGTAAATTAAGATCGCATTAGTCAACGCAAAAATCACTCCCAAAATTCGGCGCAGATTGCATTCACTACTAGTGCTATTGCCATTTCTACAGTTCATTCAAATCCTATAAATACCCATTTAAATCTTTTCAACTTCACACTAACTCCTCAACGTCTCAAATCTATTTCTCTCATTTCTATTAGTAAATTTAAGCTTTGAAACAATGTCAACATCAATGTCTTTGCCTATTAGTTTTTTAACATTTCTTTTGATTCGCTTCTTTAGTTCATCTTTAGCAATTCCCTTGAGTTACAATGTGCTGAGCTTCGGAGCCAGACCCGATGGCCGGACTGACTCAGCAAAATCCTTTCTTGCTGCATGGGCTAAAGCCTGTGGCTCGGCGGAGGCCGCAACCATTTACGTGCCACGGGGGAGGTACTTACTACACAATGCTGTGTTTCAGGGCCAATGCAAGAACAATGATATTACCATACGTATTGACGGGACTCTGGTGGCTCCAGCTGATTATCACGTTATTGGAAATGCCGAAAACTGGATTTTATTTGAGCATGTTAATGGGGTTTCTATTAATGGCGGCGTTCTTGATGGCCAAGGTGCTGGCTTGTGGGCTTGTAAAAAGTCAGACAATAGTAATTGCCCCAGTGGCGCTACGGTAATTAAGTTGAAATATCATCCTATATCCAGTCATAAATCAAGTGCCTTTTGGCTTGTCATATTGATTGGCT
The DNA here is from genome assembly GCA_029618585.1 of Citrus australasica. Classification (NCBI taxonomy): domain Eukaryota; kingdom Viridiplantae; phylum Streptophyta; class Magnoliopsida; order Sapindales; family Rutaceae; genus Citrus; species Citrus australasica. The sequence continues at coordinate 31,313,768 of JARCIV010000003.1, read as the reverse complement.
TTATACTTTAATTATTAGAGTAGATAATCCTTCTTTTGTATATACATGAGCAGACACTTCGCTTTAGCAACTCAAACAACGTTGTGATTAACGGATTAGCATCCGTAGATAGCCAGAAATTTCATATTGTCATCAACGGATGCAACCATGTGAAAGTACAAGGGGTCAAAGTTTCGGCCTCCGGTGACAGCCCCAACACCGATGGCATTCACGTTCAATCATCAAGTGGTGTCACAATTTTGGACTCAAAAATTGGGACTGGTGATGATTGTGTATCAGTTGGCCCAGGCGCCACCAATTTATGGATTGAGAATGTCGCTTGTGGCCCCGGCCAAGGTATTAGGTAAAATTAAAAGCATAATAATTTGTTTTTCTCTTCATTTTTGGTGTTATAAATATTTAGTGCTGATTAAATTGGATGTTGTGATTTTGTTGCAGCATTGGCAGCTTAGGCAAAGAGCAGCAAGAGGCTGGAGTGCAAAATGTGACAGTAACAGCTGTGACATTTACAGGCACTAAAAATGGAGTGAGGATTAAGTCCTGGGGGAGACCAAGCAATGGATTTGCCAGGAACATTCATTTCCAACATGCTCTTATGAACAATGTCGATAATCCAATCATAATTGATCAAAATTACTGCCCTGACAACAACAATTGTCCTGGACAGGTACGATATTTATTTATCACAAGTTTGTAAATGTGATTATTTGAACGTTGATGTGAATAAAATTCAACTCAATAAATTTTTTTTCCCTTGTTCAATAGGCTTCAGGGGTTAAAATCAGTGATGTGATATATCAAGATATTCATGGAACTTCGGCAACGGAAGTTGGAGTAAAGCTCGATTGCAGTTCGAAGAATCCATGCACTGGAATTAGCTTGGAGGATGTGAAGCTCATTTACAAGAATCAACCTGCTGAAGCTTCCTGCGCCAACGCTGATGGATCGGCCTCTGGATTTATTCTGCCAAATAGCTGCTTGAAGACTTGAAGTTATGAAAAGTAATTGAGTTGGAAAAAAAAGGCAAAGGAAGCTGATCATGATTATATAGTTAGTAGTACACAGAATTAAAAAGAAAATGAAAAAAAAAGGGCATAACAAGCCGTTCAATATACTTAGTACTAAGGTTGTTCGGTTTTGTAAAACTACGCCCATTGGGCTTGCTAGTGGCAGCTCTTACAATGCGCTGAAAGTATTGCTGTCTCTTTTCGCACGGAGAAACTCATAATGTTAATGAATATTAATTTATCTTATGACAACCTCTATTTTCCAATTTCTGTTTCTTAATGTTAAGGCATGGGGTTTCTATCATCATAAGTTTCAAAAGTCATGTTTAATTCAACAAAAACGAAAAATGAAAAAAATACAAAAGAAAAAAGAAAATGAAAACAAAAACGGAAAATTTGACTTTCTGGATTTCCTTCAAATCAATTGACACATTGTGTGCATTGTGGGTCCTGATTTTGGGCTCACATCTAATCGTACAAAGACAACCTCCATGATTGATATCAGCATGTCTTGAACATTTCATGATACTGTTGAAAGCCGAGTCCAAAATTTCATTAAGTGATATGCTCCTGATGAAAGATGATGACGAAATTGAAGAAATAAAATCTCTTGGATGATTTTCCTTTGTCACTTCTAATGCCAGTACTCCAAAGCTATACACATTGCATTTTTCGGTAACCTTCATTGTGTTGGCAAGCTCAGCAAAAGTGAATGATGAAAATCATCATTTGGATATGACGCCTATTAATGTAAAAGTGATCACTGAGTTTATTTAAGAACGCATACCTGGAACAACATATCCAAATGCCCCCAAATTTAGTCCAATTGGACGAATCTGGCTTGAGGAATTTTGCGATTCAAATAGAGCTTCATAATCTAAACCAGCAACACATTCTTGCTTGATAAGTCTCGATGGATAATTGGTGGGAAGCAGTCATGATGCATATAAGTCAAGGCATTAGTTACACCTTTCATCATATACATTCTCACAGTCCAGCTCATGAATTCTTCTATTGTTGCATCATTGCTTAGAATTGTGGTCACACTACCCGTTTCAATATATTTAGACTAAATACGAGTGCCGCAATGTAATCAGAGGCCATAAAATTTCACAATATTTTGATACCATAATTCTGGCAAATGCCTTGATTTCTCGTTTCTTTGTTGCATGCTTTTTTCTTTCGTTATAAATCATTTATATAAATATGCAAATGAACATGTAAATTCATAACAGATTCTTATATTTAAAAGAATATACATGGCATAGACACAACTAATCATCAAGAATTTGTGTTTATCAGAAAAGGCATGTATCCAGCACATAAATTATAAATTCTCAAATTAAATAGTAGTGCGATAATTTATAATTAGTCAATGGAAAGCTCCGAAAAAACCGGCAGTGAAAAAAACCCTAGCGCTGGAGGCACCTTCCCTCCGCCATTCAGGGAGACTAGAACAACTAAGAAAGCACGGATTTGAGATGAGGAAGGTGCTGCTGGTACACCTGTGCAGATTTCGTACAAGGAAACCCTAGTGAACTCAACGTGAGCAATGGAAACGGGTTATGGGATGAAACAATGGATTGGGATTTTGAGGAAGGGGACGTGACTAAAATCACAGATGGACCCGTGCCATCTATAACCTTCTCGGAGAGAGTTCATGAGAAGCTATGTGAACCATGGAAGAACTCGGTGATAGTGAAGCTGCTGGGTCGTTCGATCGGCTACAAAACACTCTGCATGAGATTGAATGCCATGTGGAAAACAACAATGACTTACTCGGTGATAGACCTTGAAAATAATTATTTTCTGATCTGCTTTTTTTGTGCTACGGATGCAGTCGATGCCCTAACAAAAGGACCGTCGGTGATCATGGGGCACTATCTCACGGTGCAACCATGGACGCCGTCTTTTGATGTTAATACAACAGATATGTAGCAAGTGAATGTTTGGATTCGCTTATCGGGACTCGCTGTTCATCTATACAATCGAAAAGTTCTGCATAAGATTGGAGAATTGGTGGGTTCAGTGATTAGAATTGATTCGAACACGGCATCCTCAGCGCGTGGAAGGTTCGCACGGATTGCAGTTCGCCTCTCCCTGGCTAAGCCTTTGGTGTCTCAGTTTGTGTTAGATGGGAAGGTTCAAAAGGTGGAGTATGAGGGATTACCAGTGATCTGCTTCTCTTGCGGAAGATATGGCCATAGTAGCAGCAGCTGTAAGGGCTCGAACACAGCAACTGATCCTGGAGAAGGGGCTCAAGCTCAACCTAATATGCAACCACAGGAGAATACTAGCCACCCTACGGAGCACGGAAATATTGATAGCAATGCTGAGCTGTTTGGACCTTGGATGATAGCCACGAGAAAAGGCAGAAAACCTACTGGTGGTAAAGAAAGTTACAATGGTATGAATAGGAACCGAGAGAGTCAAGGGGTTGGGGTTTCCAGATTTCAAATTCTTGAGCGTTTCTTGGAGGATGGTGAGCACCCTACTCATGCAGCTATGAATGATAAGCCGTCCACTTCTCATCAACCAAACATGGAGAACCCTCAATTAATATTCACTGCCATGCATGAAGATAGGCCAAGCAATCTGAGTAGACGCAAGTAGCACAACACAGCTGCCACTGCAAAGCCCCAGACGAAGAAGTCAACTACACCTTTGTACCCAAACCGAAACCCCCTCCAACCGAGCAAGTTCACTCTAAGAGAAGACACTACAAGCATCGTACCCCATGCAAACCCTAGGCCCAAAACACGTCTAAACCCTCAGCTCAACCTGAATCACCAGCAAACTCCCCCTCTAGGTACAACCTTGGACCCGACAAAGCATAAGGTGATTTTATGCGATAACCATAACTGCTCTATTGGAGATATAAGGGAGATGGCCAGTGATCATGGAGATCGGCTGGGAAGGCATTTTGAGCACTCGTCTGACCCCCCAAACCATCCAAACTCTGTTTGTGTGAATGCTGGAAATGCTCAAGCACACCAGGTGGTGAATACGGGTGAGAATGAAGGCACAGATATGTCCGAGGAAGAAGACTCGATGGTGGAGGAAACACCCGTGGGGCTGATGCATGACGTGAATGGACATCATTCCTAAGGTGTTTGTGCTTCCTCGTTTTAATTTTATTTATCTAATGATGATTAGCATAATGTTTTGGAATGTCCAAGGGGCAGCCTCGGCTGATTTTCGGCGCTCTTTCAGGACAATGGTTAAAAACTATAACCTGTCTTTGGTGGCCTTGATGGAACCTCACATTAGTGGGATCAAAGCAGATGATTTTATAAAAAAGAGTGGGTTCGATTATTCTCATCGAGTGGAAGCAGTGGGCTTTTCGGGGGGAATTTGGCTCCTTTGGCAAAGCTATATAGAGGTGGAGGTGCTGCTGAACCATAAGCAGTTTATTCACTTTAAAATAAGTAGGAACAATGCATTCATATCTTGGGTAACGGCGTTTTATGCTAGTCCAAACCCAATGTTGCGGAGACAGCTGTGGAAGCATATGGAGAACATTGCTGTGACATTGCAAGGGCCCTGGTTAATCGGTGGGGATTTTAATTCAATTTTATATGCGTCGGAAAAGCAAAGGGGTGCTAAACGGCACACAGGAGTCTGCGGTAATTTCAGAAAATGGTTTGATGAACATCGAATTTTTGATTTAAAATTCAAAGGCCCTCGGTTTACTTGGTCTCGAGGACTCCTATTTAAACGACTGGACAGAGCGCTTTGTAATAATGATTGGTTAATGAACTTTACGGAGAGCTCCGTTTTTCACCTTCCGAAGATTGCTTCAGATCACAGGCCAGTATTGGTTCGTTTTGCGAGAGCTGATTCCAGACATAGGGGAAATAGGCCTTTCCGGTTCTTGGCTTCCTGGCTGACCCATGAGCACTTCAACTCTTTCGTAAAGAGAGCATGGGACCCCCAAGCCCCTTACAGTGATGCAGCGGCTCATTTTGTGCAGGAGGTACAGAAATGGAATAGGGAGGTGTTCGGGAACATTTTTCAGCGGAAAAGACGGCTAATGGCCGGTATAAATGGGATTCAAGCAGCCTTAGAAAAGTATAGCTCTCGAGGGCTCGTGCGTTTGGAGGCTAAGCTACGAAACGAGTTGGAGACGGTGATGGGTCAAGAGGAAATCCTGTGGTGGCAGAAGTCCAGGAAAGACGAGCTCCTGCATGGGGATAGAAACACAAATTTTTTCCATCAAAAAACTATTGCAAGACGACGGAGAAATAGAATTGAAGCCATCCAAGATAATGCGGGAAACTGGATTTATAACGAAGAGGAAATCCGCAATCATGCAATTGGGTATTTTTTGGCCCTATACAAAAGTGAAGCTGCAAGCCCCCCAAGCTACCAGGTACCGAATTTATTTCCCGTTTTAAATGAGCATGAGTTGGAGAGTACTGCCGCCCCAGTTTTGGATGATGAAATTAAAAGAGCAATTTTTAGTATGAAACCTCTTAAAGCTCCTGGTACCGATGGATTGCATGCCATTTTTTACCAGTCTCAATGGCAAGTTGTGGGGCCATCTTTCTGCAAGTATTTGGGTGACATATTTAATTCGGGCAAGATTCCCCATGAAATCAATACTACCCTGTTGGTTTTGATTCCTAAAGTGGAGCACCCTATTAGCCTAAGTATGTTTAGGCCGATCAGTTTGTGTACAGTTGCCTACAAAACGGTGACTAAAATAATTGCCAACCGTTTGCAAACCCTATTACCTGACCTCATAGGCCCTCACCAGACTAGCTTTGTACCCGGACGGCACATTATTGATAATATTGTCGTTGCTCAGGAAGTGGTACATTCAATGCGGATAAAAAACGGGAAAAAAGGGTTTATGGCTATCAAGGTGGATCTCGAAAAAGCATACGATCGTCTTAATTGGACATTTATTTTCGATACTCTCCAACGAACCGGTATCCCAATTCAGCTAGCTCGAATAATCATGGAGTGCATAACGTCGGCTCGGATGAGTATATTATGGAATGGTGAAGCTACAGCAGAATTTGTCCCGGGGAGAGGAATCCGTCAGGGGGATCCGCTGTCTCCTTATATTTTTGTCTTGTGTATTGAACGGCTGAGCCACTGAATAACTCAAGCTGTGAGGGAAGGTGGCTGGAAGCCTATCCAGTTGGCCAAGCATGGAACTCCTCTAACACATTTATTTTTTGCAGATGATTTACTTCTTTTTGCAGAGGCGTCAATTGATCAGGCGTATACTATAGAAGCAGTCCTAGAAAGCTATTGCCGAAGCTCTGAAGCAAAGGTCAACAAGTCGAAAACTAAAATTTATTTCTCCAAGAATGTAGCTGCAAGAGAAGCTCAAACCCTCAGCAATGCCTTGGGATATTCGGCTACAAAGGACTTGGGGAACTACCTTGGAATGCCGATCATCCATTCGAGAGTAAACAAAGCTACCTACCAATCGATTCTTGATAAGGTGGAGAAGAGGCTCACTGGCTGGAATGCAGCACACTTATCCTTTGCTGGCCGAATTACTTTGGCTCATTCAGTGCTCCAAGCAATGCCAATATATGCCATGCAGACAACGTTATTACCGGCTCCGGTGCGTGGGAAGCTGGAGAAGACTTGCCGTCGCTTCATCTGGGATGGGAAGTCGAAGAGCCATAAGATGAATATGGTAAGCTGGGAGAAAATATGCATGCCGAAACCCAAAGGTGGGCTGGGGTTTAAGAAGTTGGATGCAATGAATCAAGCTTTGCTGATGAAGTTGAGCTGGGAATTAGTGTCGAAATCAGATAAGCTATGGGTTAAGGTCATTTGTTCAAAATATGGCTTAGATGTTAGAGACTTGCCGATGTCCCTCCCTGAGAAACAAGGATCAGGAATCTGGAGGGCCATAAAGAGCACATGCCCAGCTACCATGCAGGGAGCTCGTTGGGCTGTTGGCGATGGCAAGCGAACTCGCTTCTGGCTGGACTGTTGGGCTACAAAGCAAGGTCCGTTAATACATCTCACTGTTCATCCAGTGCCTCGTGAGCTAGTGAACGCTACGGTAAGCGAGTTTCTTAACGATCATGGAGGCTGGAACTGGGCAGCGTTTGAACATTTGCTGCCTCATTCTATTCTGATGCAAATTGCTTCAGTAATGCCTCCCACTCCTCTCCTTGGTGCTGATAAAATTTACTGGAGCAATGAGCCAAGTGGCAAGTTCACGGTTCGCTCGGCTTATGAGTCTCTATGTCAACTGGAACCTACCGAAACTAATACTGCATGGAAGCAAGCTTGGTCCTTGAAGGTGCCGCAAGCTGTACGCATATTCTTTTGGCAAATCCTCCATGCAAAGTTAAATACCAAGAGTGAACTAGCGAGGCGGCACATTCCGGTTTCTTTGGGGTGTGATAGGTGTGGGGCTCCACTTGAGGATATTCTCCACGCTTTGAGGGATTGTCACTGCATCAAGCGGGTGTGGCTTCGGCTTGTTCCAGCTGGGTAGCAGCATGCATTTTTTCAGTTGGCTTTACGAGATTGGATAACTGAGAATCTACAAAACAAGTGGAGCGTTCCCTTCCCATTACCTTGGGAATGCATATTCGGTGTAGCGGTGTGGAGACTATGGTATTGGAGGAATCTTTTTATTGCGGAAGGGAAATTGGCGGATAGCTCAACAGTTTATGTAGATATTATGGCCAGAGCAAATGAAATCCATCGAATAAATAATTCTCATATAAATCAGCATCCATGGAGGAAGGAGATTTATATCGGATGGCTGCCACCCTCATGGCCTTGGTGTAAGTTGAATACGGATGGATCTTGTCGAAAAGATGAGGGCGCAGGAGCTGGTGGGGTTATTAGAGACTCGGTCGGACACTGGATAACAGGCTTTTGTATGAATATTGGCGTAAGTTCGGTGCTAATGGCAGAACTTTGGGCCCTATATCAAGGATTATGCATAGCTTGGGAGGCTGGAATCAGACGGCTTTTGGCTGAAGTGGACAACCTTTGTGTTACGCAATTGATCTCGAAGCAAGTAGTTGTGCCTAATGAACTCTATGCTTTAGTTGTTGTTATACGGGAGCTTATTAGTAGAAACTGGCAGGTTTCCATCACCCACATTTATCGGGAAGCAAATTCAGCGGCAGACTTTATGGCAAACATGACTCACTCACATCCCCATGGACTGCACTTATTTGCTAACCCGCCTAACGGGATTTATTCAATTATTGTACAAGACTTGTTTGGGGTTACTAAACCCCGTCTTATTCCTTCTTAGCTCGCTTGCTTGAGCCCCTTTTAATAAAAAAAAAATTATAAATTCTCACAAACATATGTGACATTGTTATCTTACTCCGTGTATTGATTTCAAATTTCGAATTTAAAAAAAAAAACTTTTTCACTGTTTATATCTCATATCAGTTTATATGATTGAATTTAAATCTATTTGAACATCTGCTCTAAGTTTCCTATCATAAATTGTGGAAAATTATTAATTTCACTATCAAGTTTTGTTGGTTTTATTAGTTTTGTTTGTACTCTTGACTCTTTTAGGGCATGCATTGGAGACGGCTTTAGCACTAAGCCCACTAGGTGGTCTCCTAAGGCCCCAAATTTTAGAGAGGCCCAATATTTGACGTTTGTTTAATTAATACGCTAATAAATAATTATTCTTCTAAGATTTCAAAGATTTAATTTAAGTTATGTATATAAGAAAGCCTAACTTTGAGATGTGTTCCTATTATTACTCCCATTTATAATTATCCAAAAATAAGATTGGTTTTCTCAATAAAAATTGTATATTTGATAATCTTCACATATGATAGGATTAATAGTTTTACAATTAATTCTTTATTTTATTAATGGTTTAAGGAAAAATAAATAAATACTTTCACTTTTCAGAAAGAATACTCTATTAAAATTATTAGCATTAGATTTGACTTTTAGTATTCCTTTAAACTCGATTAAAAACCTCAAAACTAATAGACATTGAATCAACAATAATCTTAGCTAAAATATTTCTTTTGCTCTTCTCTACAAAGAGAATTATTCTCTAAGAAATATATTGCTATCAACTAATCATCATATTCATCTCAACTGGACAACTTCTATGTGCTATTCTTCATTATTTATTTTAAATTATTATTATTCTTTTCTTTTACAAATTTCATTTATTTTTAATTTTTATATTGGTATATGGCTTGTGTAATCCAAAAGAATTTAAATTTTAAGTTATTTTATATATCCTTCAAAAGTTGATGTTGTTCAATGTACAAAGACCTAAAAAGAAATTCGCCTTAGGCCCCGAATCCCTTAAAGCCAACCCTGGATTACATGATGGGTATAATTTTATTGTGTTGTTATTTTGTTGCATTTTTAGCAAGAATATGTGTGTGCAACAAATTCAATTAACATGTTTTCATTATTACATACTGAAAGAACTTTAAGTATTTATGTTTGGCAAGTGAGAAAGCTAAAGAAAATGAAAGAAAGCAACATAAAGAAAACTTGAGAAACTATTTTATTGATTGGATCTGAATTAGATTACACTTATATATTGCACGAGAGTGGCTTGTTACACTTTGTTAGTAATTTGTTTCACACATATGAAGAATGCTTGTTCAGAATAACTAACTAGGCCACGTCACCATGCCACATCAGCTGAGTGAGTGAATCTGCTGCAGTCAAGCATAGCTAAATAAGATGCACTCGAATCCTTTGTTCTTCATATTAAGCAGCTTCACTAACATCCCTCTTAAACTGAAGCTTCTTTTCTGTTCTCTACAAATCATCAGCTTTACTAACATCCCCTCTTGAGCTGAGGCTTCTAGGATGAACATTTAACTTGCTACGCAAATAATGAAACTGAGTGAAAGTGAGAGCTTTAGTTAAGACATCAGCTGTTTGATCTTCACTAGGAACAAAACAAACAACTAACTCTTTTGATGCCACTCTATCTCTGATGAAATGAATGTCCAGCTTAACATGCTTTGTTTTAGCATGATAAACTGGATTGTAAGCCAATGCTATTGCACCCTGATTATCACACCATATAATTGGGGTAGTACTTAACTGAATTCTTAGCTCAGCAAGCAAGGATTGTATCCAAGTGACCTCTAATGCAGCATGAGCCAAAGCTCTATACTCAGCTTCTGTACTGGATCTTGAGACAACTGCTTGCTTCTTAGATGACCATGAAACAAGATTAGCACCTGGATAAACTCTGAAACCAGCAACTAACTTCCTATCATCTCGATCACAAGCCCAGTCTGAGTCAGTGAAACAATTTAACTGCATAACTCCACAATTGTAGAACTGCAGACCAAATGTATAGTGCCTTTGAGATATCTTAACAGCCTTTTGCAGGCTTCCCAATGAGCAGTTCTTGGATTGAAAAGGAACTGGCTGGGCTTGTTGACAGTAAAAGTTATTTCTGGTCTGGTGGGAGTAACATATTGCAGTGCTCCAATAATGCTTCTATATTGAGATATGTTGGAAATTTCGGAACCTGAAGCTTTGGTAAGCTGCTGACCTGTAGACATAGGTGTTGGCACTGGACTGTAGTTCACTAAATCATGCTTTGCCAAAACATCAGCAATGTACTTAGCCTGAGACAAATGAATTCCATTTTGAATTTTAGAGACTTCAATGCCTAAGAAGTAACTGAGTTCTCCTAGATCTTTCAAGGCAAAAGTCTGTTGCATATCTTGAATGACTTGTTGAACTTTTGCTGAGCAGGAACCAGTAAAAAACAATAATATCATCCACATACACCAAAACCAGAATTAAGTGCCCATTTTCTCTCTTATAAAAGAGTGAATTATCTGACTTGGAATTCTAGAAATGCTACTGAGAAAGCATAACTGCTTTAAGTCTAGCAAACCAAGCTCTTGGAACTTGTTTCAAACCATAGAGAGCTCTCCTCAATTTACAAATGTGCTGAGGTTTGTGAGGATCAATAAAGCCTTCAGGTTGTGACATATATACTTCCTCATCAAGAAAACCATTTAGGAAGGCATTATTGACATTTATTTGCCTAAGAACCCAATTGTTCTTGACTGCAATGCTGAGAACTATCCTGACAGTAGAAGCCTTTACTACTGGACTGAAAGTTTCAGTATAATCAACACCATGAGTTTGATGAAAGCCCTTAGCAACTAGCCTTGTTTTTTACTTCAGAATGGTTCCATCAGGATTGTATTTGATTCTGAAAACCCACTTGTTACCAACTACCTTAACAGGAGCAGCAGGCAGAACCAAATCCCATGTGTGGTTAACCTTTAATGCCTTAAACTCATCTTGCATAGCTTTGAACCAGAATGGATAAGATAAAGCTTGAGAAACAGAGGTAGGCTCAGATTTTTGTGCTAAAAGAAAAGAAAGATAAGACTTTGGCTTGAAAATGCCATTCTTGGATCTAGTTATCATAGAATGGCCAATCGGAGGAGGTGCAGGAAGAATATGAGGGATCTTCAATTATCTCAGGATTTGCAGCACAGTGTGGCTGAGTTAGTGGAGTTGAATTACTTGGCATTCCATTAGTGAAACCAGATGCATATGGTGTGAATCCATTAGTGAAACCAGAAGGAAAGTTATTAAGCCCAGTGGTGTGATTAAAAGGAGGATAACCGGAGATGATAGCAGGATCTGAGTATGCCATATTGGCTTGAAAGGTGGCACCTCTTGGCATATAAGAGTTTCCAAAATTTGATCCAAAATGAGGACCAGGAAACATTGAACCTCTTCCAAAACCAATAAAAGACCTGCCTCTACCATATTGACCTCTGAAATTTCCTCAACCAAAATTTTTCTGAGGCACGAAAGAAGGATTAAACCTGTTCTTGCACCTATTTGCTCCATGTCCAGGAATGAAGCAAATTTGACAGACAACCTCTGAGAAATTTCTACCACCAGCAAATTGGGATCCATTATTTGCACCATTTGCTAAGGGCTTTTCATCAGACTCATGGTGTTGATTTTAGTGAAATACTCAACCATACTCATAGATCCTTTCTTGACAGTTTGGATTTGCATTCTAAGAGTTTGGATTCGAGCTTGAGACTGAGAAATGAGCATACTGTTAAGTGAGTCCCAAAGCTGTTTTGAAGTAGTGCAGTCGATCACAGTTGACAACAAATTTTGCTGAATGAATGATAGCATCCAGCTCAAGAGGAGTTGATCTGTTTTCACCGAAGCAATGAAGTCAGGATTTACAGATCGTAGCTCACTTACATTTGACGACGAAGCTTCTCCAGTGCTGGTAAGTGGAAGAAATTACTCTGGACATTTCAAAACACCATTGATGAAGCCTTGTAATCCATTTCCTTTGACTGATGCTAAGACTTGTGTTCTCCACAGAATAAAATTGTTCTGATCCAATTTTACAGGTGTAACGAAGTTATAGGAAGCATTAGATTGAATCATGCTTGCCATTGATGGCTCTGATACCATGAAAGAACTTTAAGTATTTATGTTTGGCAAGTGAGAAAGCTATAGAAAATGAAAGAAAGCAACATAAAGAAAACTTGAGAAACTATTTTATTGATTGGATCTGAATCAGATTACACTTATATATTGCACGAGAGTGGCTTGTTACACTTTGTTAGTAATCTGTTACACACATATGAAGAATGCTTGTTCATAATAACTAACTAGGCCACGTCACCATGCCACATCAGCTGAGTGAGTGAATCTGCTGCAGTCAAGCATATCTAAATAAGCTGCACTCAAATCCTCTGTTCTTTATATTAAGCAGCTTCACTAACACATACTAAGGTCTAGCTCATCTGGTTAGTAGGCAACCTTACCAAGACCTAGGTCTTAGGTTTGTGTCTCATATAGTATGTGTCTATGTTTAATTGAGTTTTTTAAATAAACATTTTGTTTATTTGGGAAAAGAACATGTGACATTGCGTGGTCTGGCGAAATTAAAAGATTTAGCATACACTTCCTCAAATTTTAAGAAATAGTTATATGAACTTATTTTAGGACACATAACACATATATTCTTTTTTGGAAAATTATCAATCATCCATCCAAAGAATATTTTGTTATCAAAAATACCAAAAAAGTTTAAATTTGTTCAATTTTCCACTCATTGTTTTCAATTCATATCAACTGTCCACAAAAATATTAACTCTGCTAGAGTACTTAAGATGATCTAAGCAAAATGACTATTTTACCATTTTTAACTTAATTAAATTAAAAACAAAAATAAAATGTAAAAAATCTTGCCATCTTCTTCCTTATCATATCTCTCTAAATTTTAGTATTCACGAAATAAATATACAATTTGTGTCAAATCCTTCATTTGCCAATATCCTTTCCCACCAAATCCTTCAACCACTCGTGATAATTGACAAAAACTTGCCTTGGACTTTGAAGGCCGGCCATTCAGGAGCCTTTGGGAGGTCGTAACTGTCCGTAAGGCCAACAGAATAGGCAGTGACGGGCAGCAGCAGCAGTGGCTATGATGAACATGCCCCACTTCGATGAATGTTTGATGCTGGAATTTCTGGGGCTGTCATTCGTTCTTACCAAATCCTTCATAATTAGAAGACGATGAAGTTAGGTCTAATTGTTTTTATTCTTGTTCATCGTTGATTTTATTCTTTGATTTGCAATAAAAAGTTTATTTTATGTTATAATGTGTCATTTGAGGTATAGGAAGTATGAAGGATTAGATAAAAATAGTTTTTATTTTTATATCTTAAAATATTATTTAATTTATGAATTTAGTATGTTAAATCTTTAAATTATCGTTGTGATACCATCAATTATAATAACTTAACATTTTAGTGGATAACTGATACAAACTAGAAACAAGAAGAGTTAAATCAAATAAATTCAAGCTTTTGTAGTATTTTTAATAACGAAATATTTTTAATGGATGGCAAATAATTTCCCTCCTTTCATAAGCTTTTATTTATGCTGAAAATGATCGTGTAATGATCAAACAGAAAGTTTATTGTGGCTCGAGTTGGTCTTTATGCTTACGTAGTTGTTATATTTTATATTTCGTTTTATTTTATTCCTCTTATTATTATTATTATTATTATTGTTGTTTTTGTTGTTGTTGTTGTTGTTATTGTTGTTGTTATTGTTTTTGTTGTTGTTGTTTCTGCTTGATTTTTCATGGTCTAGTGGAGTACGTTGTTTTACTTGTGCTTGATAACTGCTAGCTTGCCACCTAATCTTGACTAAAGTATGGCCGGATTTTTTCAAAATAAAGCAAAAGAGGGCGAATTGAAGAGTCCAGAGAAAATGAGAAATGGTGGAGAAATTAGATTAAGAAAACATATTATTTACTTTAATAATTATTAAACTATGTATTAAAAATAAAACAATTGTTTGTTTACTTAATTAGTAACTTTAGTTAAAAAACAAATTCTTAGATAGATCTTAGATTTCTCTGGTAGCATGAAATTTAAATCCAGTAAGCTGATTTTTATTGTGCTTATTTTTTAAATAATATTTTACCAAACATACATTACTTCTAAATTCTTAAATAAGTAATTAAATTATGTGCCACTGAAGGATATATAATTCTTATATATTTACTGCACTTCTTAAATATCTTGCAGTTTACATTATATGCTACCTATCATTTTTGACAGTTGTTTCATATTAATTTCTTATTCGATCATACCCATGTATGTGATGAATGAATGATATATTACTAAGATAAAAGAAAAAGGATATTTGATTGGAAAGGAGAATTTCTTTTGTTCTTTAATACTTTTCATATTCACCACGACGTTACTTATTATTTAATCATTTAACTTTACGATTAAAAAAAATTTAACGTACAAAAGTAACATTATATATCAGACTCGACAATAAGATGAAAAATAATTTTTACCACAAAATCCATTAAATCAAATTCATTGATTTTTTTGGCACGATAAGCACTTAGCACCTTATTTATTGGAGTGAGGTTCATGAGGAGTGGAAACCCCCCCTCATGATTTAATTGGCACTAATAAGAAATATTAAGCCCGTGATGCATGTTGAGTGCAGATCCAGAGACCAAAGCTGAAACGACCCACCCCGAATCCCCCCGGGCGAGTCAATCTAGTCTCATCAAAACGGACTTGATAATAATCTAATTAGTAAGGATTCTGCCGAAAATTCGGCAGAGTCTCCTCTATATATATAACACTTCCAATCTGAAAATATGTAAAGCAAGCACTCCCAATAGAATTCAATATACAACAAACTCCAGTGATCAACATCCTCAACCAAAATGATGAGTTTCACTCAAGATATCTCCAGAGTATCAAAAGATAATATTATAACTAATATTAATATCTCAGTTTATTCTTAATCCCAAAAGAATAATATAACAAAATTATACAATCCCAAAAGAACGAGATAATCAAGATGCCATAATAAAAATATTTATATCTTCTAACACCATCATGTGGCCAAGACTCAAAATATATTTACAGTCGCTGGGTCGGTCTAGTGTACCTGCAAACTCCTGGTGGGGGGGGGGGGAATATAAAAAAAATGGGGTGAGATCAGTAAGTGGATAGTAGTTTTTGAAAATTAATTCTTACTTTAAAAGAAATAATCAGATCATTTCCAAATATGATTTCATCAAACCATATGCGAGAAACCAATAATAAATCATTTAACATTTGAATCAGATTACTAACCATGAAAAGCATATATAATATCGTACTAAATAACCATGGAAATCATATCACAATATCATATAGAATACACAAATCTAAAAATCATCATCAAACAAGTACCTAGGGAAATAATCTCGTCATATCCGGACCTCAACAGACGGGCAATGACGTACTATCTGGGCTCACGCCCCGGAGCTACACGGATAGACAGGGAAATACCATCTCATATCTCATCATATATGTGCATGCATAATCTAGTCCCCAAAGGACAAAAGCGCCCAAGCACACGGCCCAAAGCCTCTGTGTGTACTCAAACGGGTCCCAAAGGCCTGTATCTCATCTGTATCATCTGTAGCTCAATATCTATATGTATCTCATATCTGTATCTCTGTAATCATCATACCACATGCATATGCCTCCAAAAGGCAAAGCGCCCAAACACACGACCCAAAGCCTCTATATGTGTTCAGACGGGCCCCAAAGACCTCTCATCTCATCTCATCTCATCTGTATCACTGTATTTAGAGGGAAGGGTACTGTCTAATGATTTAAAAAACAATCGCTATACTTATATTAACATATCTTTTAACCATACTTTAAATCATACTACATTTGAATCCACTTTTCTTATCTTTAAACTACTATCATGCTCATTCAAAGTCGATACGCAAAATCATTAACCAAACATTTTAATAAAACACCAATGCCTGAATAAAATCAATTTCGAGGAAATCATTAAATCAATCATTTAATCAGAACATTTAAAATACTTATTTCGCAAACATGCTTTACTATCATAATCAACTATGAAAATAGGTTTTGTATATTCCACTCACAGTGACGGTGTTCACGCTCGGTTATCATCCACGTCTGCGGACTGGGTCTCGCTCGCGGATCCTCCTAAATCAAGGAAACGACATAATTATTTTCCGTAAATCGAAATTAGGAATAAATTTATGCAATAAACTTGAAACAAACATCTATCCATAATTTACAACTCCCGTGTCGGTAAAATTACTAAAATGCCCTCGAGTCCGTAAATCATTAAAATACTCTAAAATTTTAAATCACCGAATTACCCTCGAAATCATAATTACACCCAATCCTCAATTCTAGGAATTACTAAAATATCCACAGGCTCATAAATTATAAAATTGCCCTCATAGTGTGAAATTATCGAAATGCCCTTGCCGGTCAACGGTCACCCGTCATCAAAATTTAGTCAACGCTGGCCGGGAAGCTCAAGTTTGAAAGTTCCAATCACGTTGAGTTCGATGGTACTAGCGGTGGGCTCCAACGCGTGGCAACGACGCCGGAATCTAGCTCGACAGCCGTGAATTCCAACAATTGGCCAGCAGTAAAACAGTGACTCTCGGTGGCTATGGATGGTCAGAAATGGAAGAGGGAGCCGTGAGGAACAAAATCAACCGGTGGTGTCACCCAAAACCGGCGAAAATCCCGGCGAAATAAAGCGAAACAGTCGCGGGTTTTCAAGCTTCGATCGTCGGCGTTCTGGCTGCTTTTCGGCTGCAAAGATGGCAGGGGAACGACGGCTGGCTTCTAAGCTTCAGAATGGTACAAACTCAGCTGAAACGGTGGCCGAAAATGGGAGATATGGCCAGGTCACGTTCGCGGGTCGGGTTGCGTTTTTGGGTCGAGTTGACAACTTCTCTCTCACTCTATCACACGTGCATATGTTTCCCCTGTTTCCAGCTTATTCTTTTGCTTTTACTAACTTTTTAACCGCTTCTTTTTATTTATTCATTTTTAATTCACATATGTTGCACAAGCGCTTCATTTTAATAGTTTTCATCTTAAGTTATTCCCGCCTTTCTAATTTAAATTTTAGGACAATCTAAATCACTTTCAACATAAATCCAACTACCCACATAGAAAATTAACTCTGCAAGCAATTAAAATCCACATCCTCGTGGGATCGACACTCGTCACCGTTGATCTATTCTACAATAGATTCATGCAGTTGTGAGTTCAATAAAATTTGCACAACATTCAACACTTTTTTTTTTAGATTCTTCATTCTGCAGCCTATCTGTAACTATATCCAAGGTTAATTTCCTGTTCAACTTTGATTTATTCACTGACACCACTAATATCTTCCAACTGTAAGGTAAAGAACTAAGTAACAACAATCCTTGTAACTCATTATCTCATATAATTTTCATAGTAGTCAACTGATCAACCAAGCCCTAAAACTTGCTAGTGTATTCAGTTATACTACACCCATTCTTGTGTTTCAAATTAACAAACATTTTCATCAAATTGGCTTTGTTCTATGCTATCGGCTGATCATAAATCATCTCTAATTTTCTCCAAAGAACATCAACCCTGGATTCCTTCACGACATGATGGTACACACTCTGATCAATCCATGATCTAATAGTACTCACGGACTTCTGGTTTAATTGAGCCCATTTCTTATCATCTAAATCGGGGCATCTAGCTTTTTTACCTTTAATGGGTTCATGTATGTCTTTCATGTACAACAAATCTTCAATCCTAGACTTTCAAACACTATAATTCCATGACTTTAATTTAATCTTGCATGCCAAGGACTTCTCCATCTAAACCAAACAAGTAATAAAAATACAAAACCTGAAACATCGAGACACTTTATTAGGAAAGGGACTCACACAAGCAGTTGTAAATTAAGTGAAAATAAAACTATTTCCCTCTTTATGTGATTAAAATAGGATGTGTATCACAAATAAATAGGCAGAAAAATAAACCAACAAAATCCAAAGCAATAAATCAATCACAAGAGACACAAATTTTTACTTAGAAACCCAAAGTTAGAAAAATCACGGGACCGTAGTCTGATAGTCTTCCATTATATTAATGGAATTACAGTACAAATTCTTCTCTAGATAATACTAGAGGCTAATAACATCAAAAATCTCAATATTGTTGGCTTACAATAACATCTTAATTTATGTCTCTCTAACAAGTGAGTATCTCAAATAATAGCCAACGAGAGAATAAAATAAAATCAAGACTAGTAGGATTGTAGAGGGCGATGCCAGGAACTTACCCTTAAAATTTGGGAGAAAACGGAGTTAATTTCGCTTTCTGATCATCTAATTAAAGATTAAAAATCTTACCCCCAAATTATAATAGTCAGCCACTGTTCTTCCTTTTCTTCTCTCGTCTTTCTGTGCTTTTTCTCTTTGTATCAGCCGCCTCCACTTACTCTTCTAAAGCCACGTTCTACAAACCGAATTTTATTGTAAAACTTCACTTATCCCCTCAATCTTTCTTTAATTATTTAAATACTTAAATAAATGAAAATTGGGTTTAGGCCACCCAAATGAGATAAACCCAACACAATTTTACTTAACTGGTCACTTTAACTCGAATGTTGTGCTGGTAGGGGGTTAAAAAGTAATTTAGGTTTAACCTACCTCATTACTTGTTTTTCCCCGATGTTGATGTAATTATAAATTATTAATTAACTTGCTTTGTTAGTGCCCATCTGAAACCTTATGGCTATCCACCTGAAAATTTTAATTTCTTCATGGAAGAAAAGATCTTCTCACAATAATGACAAATTCTACTCCCATACCACGCATGGGGTTGATCTAAATGCTCGAACTCAATAAAGATAAAGCGTGGAGCTAAAACCACAAGGTATATATGTTGGGAAATTATGCTCTTTAAAAGCATATGTGTTTATTTAATTGTAATAAATATTTTTTCTGATTAATAAAATTAATGAGGTATTTTATTCAAATATCTTAATTGCATTTTTATTTGTATTAAAGTCCATTTAATCATATTATATGTATTTATGTGATCACCATGTGGATTCACAGAAGACATAAATACAAGTTATCTTATGATTAAATAAATTTAAGTTCGCAGTTGATAAATAAAGTTGGGCACTTTATTTAGGTATAAACTGTAATAAATTCATTGAATGATTTGTCTTAATCATGTATGAATTTATTGATGTAGTACGACTACATTGAACTGGATCACATATGAGATTTAATTAACTTTGTAATAACTGTCAGACTTATTAAATCTCATAGGTGTTGATTTTACTGTAATCTTAATCTTGAGTTAATTATGATTTCATGATTGTGATTGCTATTCCATTTGAGTTACCAATGGGCACGACACATCCTTGTGGTCAAGATTACCCGGTATCTTGGTGGGAGCAATTATGAGTATTGGAGTTATAGATTAACAATATAGAATTTGTACAACACATCTCTTGATAGGTTTTCGGCACTTGATCATAGAATTCTCTGGCCAGAGTGTGTCAACATATTTAGTATGTTGAAAATGATCATTAGAGAAAACCAGTAAGGATCAAGGAATAAGATGTTATTAAATTGATTGGACAGTTGAGATATCAATTTAATTAACGATGTGGTACAAAGGATTGTGCAGTAAAGAAATCAATGTGGCTTGGGACGAATTATTATTCGAGCATACAATTATGGAAGTCAGTTCCAATCTTTTAGTGGAGTAGATTTGGAATTAAATAATTTGGCTAGTTTAATTACATGCCTAATTATTGTAGCCACTATTGTATGTTCCCAAATGATCCCCGGGTTAGCTTATTTAATTGACTGCACCACTACTGGACTAATAAGCAAGATAACTAGCAATTTGGGTCAAAAGCCTAAATATATCATTTAATGGGAGGCTCCATTTAATCAGCTTTTGTATAAGGGGCCTTATGTTATTTTACAAGGTGGGTCCCCTATTGGAAAAGTAAATAACGTGAGTTTAGTTTTTGATTATTTTGGAGCCTAGGGTTTTCACTAAAGGGAGATATATAAGGCTTATTTTCTCTAAAGAAAAAAGAGGAGCCACTTCATACAGATCTGAGAATAAGATTTTTCTCTCTATTATTGAGAGAAAAATTTTCTCGTGCTAGTTGCTTTGGTAGTGATAAAGGCGCCCACACGTCAAGTGCAGATCGAACCTGAGTCATAACCTGGAAGATCATTGGGGATAGTTCGTGATCTAACTAGCGTGGTGGTGACGGATCGTGATCTAACAGGAGTGGTGGTGGCAGATCGTGATCCAGGAGCCTAAATCACTTCAGCGGAAAAAGCCAACTCAGATTTTCAAGGTACGATTTCTAGATTACGTGTTCTTATATATTATATGAGAACGGTCATTAAAAAGGTTTTATAAAAATTTAAAAACCTAATTTTCCCCCAACAATTGGTATCAGAGCCATCTCATATTAATATATAAGAATTTCGTATGAAATCATTCTTGAATTTTATGTATTAGAGTGGCACAATTTATTCAGATATATATTGGTTGTTTAAATATATGAATAAAACATGTTATGGTTTGTCTTAATTCATGGTTAGATTTTCTATTGTATTTTTTCGTTTGGATCTGTAACAAGAGGGGTGGTTTTTTATCACCATGTTTCCCTCTTGATTTATTTTATTGTTATAGAATTTTTGTAAGCCAAAATTGGCCTAGAAAATTTGTAAAACAATCACTGGATTTTCAAGATCAAAGAAACGGAAGGCTGGAAATTTCAGCGGCAACACCGACGAACGCACCCGCTGCAGTAACGCGTGCTGCAGCAGCATGCAGCGAGCAGCGTTGCACCAGCGCAGGTAGCAGCCAGCGCGCGCGCAGCAGGCAGCAGGCAGCAGGCAGCTCGAGCAGGAGATTTCCGGTGCTGCACGCGGGTTTTGGTCGGCCTCCGGTGACGCGGCGATGGTGGCTTTCCGGCGTGGCGGCAATGGTCAAGTCGGCGTCGGAGATGCGTGAACAGTCACTGCCGTTTGTGAAGGTGGCGGCTGGGGAAGAAGAAGGAAAGAAAAATATGATTTTAGGGTTTCATGGTTTTTATCATGAAGGGCCCTATGGTTTCATACGTTTTTCTTTGGGCAGTCAAGTTTTAATTTTTTGCATTTAAGTCCAAAAACGATTTTGGGCTTAATGAATCCTAGTTTTAGGCCCAATTTCAATTGGGCTTAATGGATTAAAAAATGCATAGATAAAATTAAATACATTAAATTTATTTTTGGTCCAAAAGTTTTATTTTAATAAAAAAAAATATACATAATAATTATTTATTTATTTCTTTTCAAAAATAAAATTGAACCAATTATAAATTTTAAAAGCCCAATTTCCCCTAGTCCATTAACAAAGACAAACTTGTGGAAAATGAACATTGACAAGAAGCCCAATGAAGATTAGGCTTAGGGTTAATGTATTTTTCATTATTAGGAAAGCCATGAATTAAGATTATTTAATGTTTTTCTATATGTGATGTTTTTGGATGTTCACATGCCATGATAACATGTCATATAGAATAGAAAGTGCCACTCTATGCATAATGATACATGTCATTCATTAAATAATGAATTTCACTATATTGTTTGTAATTTGCATATGCTTAATAATATTGGATATCATCTAGATAATATTATAGGAAGCATGCAATTAACAATATGTATGTTTTAAAAAGGAAAAATCAATTTTAAAATATTGAGTGGGAGAGGGAAAATTCAAGATAATTTTTCCCACGGGCTCCATTGTTAGTTCAATAATAAAATTATATATATACCTCGACTTCATGATACGGTGATGCTCCCTACGGAGGGTATATATATTAGATATTTTATTTGATGAACTTCTTCAGAGATAAAATTGAAATATTTTTCAATCAATTGTTCGCCCCAACGGTGACTATTGATATGAAAAATACGTAGATTGAAACAATGGTTATACACTCAACTAAAATTTGTTATTAACCTTCCCAACGAAGCTCTGTTAACAAATTAAGGCCCAAAAGGATAACGATAATTATTTATCATGTCTCTACATGAAAGTAAATAATCTAATGCATAATTGGGTCTAGTAAGTGTAGACATGACTTCCCCAACGGATAGCTTGTCAAAGCGGTACTAGATTATCGTTACAATAAATTAAAATGCATTTATGATTTTTTGCATTTTTGACATTTATTGTGAATTGAGTTTGAAAGTATTTATGCATGTTTATTTTGTTTTTCAGAAAATGTCTTCCCTCAACCCATTATTAATTATCCTTGTTAAAAATGAACTCACTCGTGAAAATTATTTAGATTGGAAACGCAATCTATTTAATATTCTCACTGCTAAGGGAAACAAATATGTGTTGACCCAGCCTTGCCCTCCTAAACCATCGTTATACGATTATAGAAATCAGAGGGAGCCTTATGAGAAATGGTGCGAAGCTAACAAAATAGCTAAGTGTTATATATTGGCTTCGATTTCTGTGGAACTGCATAAGAAACATTGGAGTATGGAAATAGCCACTGAAATAATGGCTAGTCTTCATCAGATGTTTGGGCAAAATACCCATTTTGCCAGAGAAGCAGCATTAAACTTCCTGAAAAAGGATTCTCTTCAAGGCTTAAGTCGAAAGACAAGAATGAGCAAGCAAGAGTGGGGATCGACAAACTGTCCACTAAAAGAAGTGGCAAGCCAAAAGGCAAGTGTTACAAATGTGGACAGAAGGGTCACTGGAAGAAAGATTGTCCTAAGATTATTAAAATCAAGTATAGGAAATCTTTAAGCTTCCTAATTAGTTCAAATTTCTATTGATTCATACAATGATGAATTCTGAGATAACTAATCTTATTTGTAATTCATTTATTTGGTTTTCAGGAAACCAAGAGATTAAGTGAAGAAAGCTTCAAACCGCAGTTGAGGACATGCTAGTTTATATCAATTGAAAGACTAGATCAATTGTACAAGACTTTAGTTTTGATATTTGTCTTTATTTTTCAAAATATTAGAGGAATTTAATTTCGGTGGCTTGTTTTAAGAAACATGAGTACACTGTTATTTTTGGATCCTCTGTTTATTATTTGTTTTGGTTATTTATAAAGACAATTAATATCATATAAGTCCATTGATCTATTCATAGCAAGATATAATGATAAAGAGTATATGCATTTATCTAAGAAAAGAAATGCTTCTTCAAACCAAAATCACCTCTGATATTTATGCTTAAGTCATATAAACTATAATAAGATTTTAAGAGAATGATTAATGATAGACTTGTTGGCCTATTAAGATTGATCATTGTAACTCTATAAATCTTATTTAGAAAATTAATATGACAAGGATGCTCTTTTTGAGCTAAAAGCATAACATTGTATTTGATGATTTAGCGCATACAAATGTATACGGATTAATCAGTTTACATGTTATAAGAGGTTATGAGTATTCTATCAATCTTGTTGATGAATATTCATTTTAATTTATGTTTGTCTAAATGCGTCATGATTCCATTGCTTTTGAAATTCAAAAGAGTACGTGGATAAGACAGAAGCAATTAGACAAGGAACATAAAAGAACTTCGATATGATCGAAACAAAGAATATCTCTATGGAGAATTCTAACACTATTTGGTTGTCAATGAGCACTATGATATAATAGTGTAATTAAATGGAGAAACAAGATTCTTTTGGATAAGACAAGATATATACTAAGTGGTTTATCATTTACCTTTTTTAATTCCAGATACTAGTAATTGAAACTACAAAGTTTTGTTGAACTTAGTTTCATCTATCTCGGTATCTACTACTCCAAGAAATTATGAAAAAGTCACAAACATGGTTTGAGACACATTCGTATTTGGAGTTCACTAGTATTTCTACTAGAATCAGAGATAGAGAAGATGGATTCGTGTTCAGAAGCTTGCATGTTTTAGGTATCTTAAATGAATAAGGGAAAGTCTGAATTATAGTCCTCAAGATAGAAATGTATTTATAGAAATATTCTTTACTTTCTTTGAGGAAGACTATATAATGACTTATAACCTAAGAGTAAGGTAAAACTAGAGCAATAAAAGAGATCAGGTTGTTGCTCAGCTTTCAACACCTGTTATAGAACAGAAAGAACAGCAACAACCAGCTGATCAGCACAGGATTATCCTTGAAAAACCATCACTTTTAGAACCTCGTCGTAGTGGGAGGGTAACTAGGTTACCTGCGAGATACATACTTTTGGGAGAAACCTATAAGGCTATCTCAGATAAACATGTACAGGATCCCACTAGTTACAACGAAGCTCTAATAGATAGAGATGTTGAATTTTGAAAATGGCCATGAATCAAGAAATGAGATCTATGTATTCCAATAAAGTCTGAGAACTTGTAGAGGCACCAAATGGGGTAAAACCTATAGGGTGCAAGTGGATCTATAAGAGAAAAAGAGGAGTAGACGGAAGGGTGGAAACATTTAAAGCAAGATTAGTAGCCGAAGGGTTTACTCAGAAAGAAGGAATCGATTATGAGGAAACATTTTCTCCGGTTGCTATGCTTAAATCCATCAGGATTCTGCTCTCCATTGCTGCAGTGCTAGATTATGAAATTTGGCAAATGGATGTCAAGACTACCTTTCTTAACGGGCATCTTGAAGAAAAACATCTACATGCAGCAACCAGATAGATTTATACAAAAAGGCCAAGAACACATGGTATGTAAGTTGCAGAGATCCATTTATGGATTGAAGCAAGCATCCCGGTCATGGACCATCAGATTTGATCAAGCGATTAAATCGCTTGGATTCATTCAGAGCATTGATGAACCATGTGTGTACAAGAAAATTCAGGGAAAATTTATAGCCTTCCTAATTCTTTATGTAGACGATATTCTCCTGATTGGAAACGATATAGGAGTATTGACTACAATAAAGATTTGGTTAGCAAAACAATTTGATATGAAAGACCTGAGTGAGACAAGTTATATTCTTGGTATCAAGCTACTACGAGACCGGAAGAATAAAACTTCAGCCTTGTCTCAAGCGGTCTATATCGATAAGATATTGGCTAGATTTAGCATGAAAAATTCCAAGACTGGTTTATTACCATTCAGACATGGAATTACATTCTCTAAGGATCAATCACCTAAAACATCTGAAGAGATAGAGAGAATGAGACGAGTTCCCTATGCAGAAGCTGTGGGAAGTCTTATGTATGCCATGCTTTGCACTAGGCCAGACATCTGTTTTGCGGTAGGGATGGTTAGTAGATATTAATTTAATCCTGGACCTCAATACTGGACTGCGGCCAAGCATATTATAAAGTATCTGAAAAGAACTAAAAATTATATGCTTGTGTATTCTGGTGATGAACTTATACTAGTGGGTTATACTGATTTTTCGTCAGATAAGGATTTTAGAAAAATAACTTCCGGCTATGTGTTTATAATAGGAAGTGGAACTATTAGTTGGATGAGTGTGAAACAATCTTGTATCACAGACTCAATAACTGAAGCTAAATATGTGGCTACATCTGAAGCTACAAAAGAAGCTATATGGCTCCGCAAGTTCCTACGAAATCTTGAGGTGGTACCTGTTGTAACTGCACCCCTGAAATTATTTTGTGATAATGGTGGTACGGTAGCTCAATCTAAGGAACCAAGGAACCACAAGAAACAAAACATATTGACAGGAAGTATCATCTCATAAGGGAATAGTGTAGAAAGGTTATATGACAGTACCCCAAATGGCATTAGATGCTAAATGGCAGATCTTATTACAATGGTCATTAGTGGGAAACCTTTATAACCTGCACTTAGAGCCCTAGAGCATGAGCAATATGCTAGATATGCTTTGAGAGCTAGTGGGAGATTGTTGGGAAATTATGCTCTTTAAAAGCATATGTGTTTATTTAATTGTAATAAACATTTTTTCTGATTAATAAAATTAATGAGGTATTTTATTCAAATATCTTAATTGCATTTATATTTGTATTAAAGTCCATTTAATCATATTATATGTATTTATGTGATCACCATGTGGATTCACAGAAGACATAAATACAAGTTATCTTATGATTAAATAAAATCAAGACTAGTAGGATTGTAGAGGGCGATGCCAGGAACTTACCCTTAAAATTTGGGAGAAAACGGAGTTAATTTCGCTTTCTGATCATCTAATTAAAGATTAAAAATCTTACCCCCAAATTATAATAGTCAGCCACTGTTCTTCCTTTTCTTCTCTCGTCTTTCTGTGCTTTTTCTCTTTGTATCAGCCGCCTCCACTTACTCTTCTAAAGCCACGTTCTACAAACCGAATTTTATTGTAAAACTTCACTTATCCCCTCAATCTTTCTTTAATTATTTAAATACTTAAATAAATGAAAATTGGGTTTAGGCCACCCAAATGAGATAAACCCAACACAATTTTACTTAACTGGTCACTTTAACTCGAATGTTGTGCTGGTAGGGGGTTAAAAAGTAATTTAGGTTTAACCTACCTCATTACTTATTTTTCCCCGATGTTGATGTAATTATAAATTATTAATTAACTTGCTTTGTTAGTGCCCATCTGAAACCTTATGGCTATCCACCTGAAAATTTTAATTTCTTCATGGAAGAAAAGATCTTCTCACAATAATGACAAATTCTACTCCCATACCACGCATGGGGTTGATCTAAATGCTCGAACTCAATAAAGATAAAGCGTGGAGCTAAAACCACAAGGTATATATGTTGGGAAATTATGCTCTTTAAAAGCATATGTGTTTATTTAATTGTAATAAATATTTTTTCTGATTAATAAAATTAATGAGGTATTTTATTCAAATATCTTAATTGCATTTTTATTTGTATTAAAGTCCATTTAATCATATTATATGTATTTATGTGATCACCATGTGGATTCACAGAAGACATAAATACAAGTTATCTTATGATTAAATAAATTTAAGTTCGCAGTTGATAAATAAAGTTGGGCACTTTATTTAGGTATAAACTGTAATAAATTCATTGAATGATTTGTCTTAATCATGTATGAATTTATTGATGTAGTACGACTACATTGAACTGGATCACATATGAGATTTAATTAACTTTGTAATAACTGTCAGACTTATTAAATCTCATAGGTGTTGATTTTACTGTAATCTTAATCTTGAGTTAATTATGATTTCATGATTGTGATTGCTATTCCATTTGAGTTACCAATGGGCACGACACATCCTTGTGGTCAAGATTACCCGGTATCTTGGTGGGAGCAATTATGAGTATTGGAGTTATAGATTAACAATATAGAATTTGTACAACACATCTCTTGATAGGTTTTCGGCACTTGATCATAGAATTCTCTGGCCAGAGTGTGTCAACATATTTAGTATGTTGAAAATGATCATTAGAGAAAACCAGTAAGGATCAAGGAATAAGATGTTATTAAATTGATTGGACAGTTGAGATATCAATTTAATTAACGATGTGGTACAAAGGATTGTGCAGTAAAGAAATCAATGTGGCTTGGGACGAATTATTATTCGAGCATACAATTATGGAAGTCAGTTCCAATCTTTTAGTGGAGTAGATTTGGAATTAAATAATTTGGCTAGTTTAATTACATGCCTAATTATTGTAGCCACTATTGTATGTTCCCAAATGATCCCCGGGTTAGCTTATTTAATTGACTGCACCACTACTGGACTAATAAGCAAGATAACTAGCAATTTGGGTCAAAAGCCTAAATATATCATTTAATGGGAGGCTCCATTTAATCAGCTTTTGTATAAGGGGCCTTATGTTATTTTACAAGGTGGGTCCCCTATTGGAAAAGTAAATAACGTGAGTTTAGTTTTTGATTATTTTGGAGCCTAGGGTTTTCACTAAAGGGAGATATATAAGGCTTATTTTCTCTAAAGAAAAAAGAGGAGCCACTTCATACAGATCTGAGAATAAGATTTTTCTCTCTATTATTGAGAGAAAAATTTTCTCGTGCTAGTTGCTTTGGTAGTGATAAAGGCGCCCACACGTCAAGTGCAGATCGAACCTGAGTCATAACCTGGAAGATCATTGGGGATAGTTCGTGATCTAACTAGCGTGGTGGTGACGGATCGTGATCTAACAGGAGTGGTGGTGGCAGATCGTGATCCAGGAGCCTAAATCACTTCAGCGGAAAAAGCCAACTCAGATTTTCAAGGTACGATTTCTAGATTACGTGTTCTTATATATTATATGAGAACGGTCATTAAAAAGGTTTTATAAAAATTTAAAAACCTAATTTTCCCCCAACAATTGGTATCAGAGCCATCTCATATTAATATATAAGAATTTCGTATGAAATCATTCTTGAATTTTATGTATTAGAGTGGCACAATTTATTCAGATATATATTGGTTGTTTAAATATATGAATAAAACATGTTATGGTTTGTCTTAATTCATGGTTAGATTTTCTATTGTATTTTTTCGTTTGGATCTGTAACAAGAGGGGTGGTTTTTTATCACCATGTTTCCCTCTTGATTTATTTTATTGTTATAGAATTTTTGTAAGCCAAAATTGGCCTAGAAAATTTGTAAAACAATCACTGGATTTTCAAGATCAAAGAAACGGAAGGCTGGAAATTTCAGCGGCAACACCGACGAACGCACCCGCTGCAGTAACGCGTGCTGCAGCAGCATGCAGCGAGCAGCGTTGCACCAGCGCAGGTAGCAGCCAGCGCGCGCGCAGCAGGCAGCAGGCAGCAGGCAGCTCGAGCAGGAGATTTCCGGTGCTGCACGCGGGTTTTCACTAAAGGGAGATATATAAGGCTTATTTTCTCTAAAGAAAAAAGAGGAGCCACTTCATACAGATCTGAGAATAAGATTTTTCTCTCTATTATTGAGAGAAAAATTTTCTCGTGCTAGTTGCTTTGGTAGTGATAAAGGCGCCCACACGTCAAGTGCAGATCGAACCTGAGTCATAACCTGGAAGATCATTGGGGATAGTTCGTGATCTAACTAGCGTGGTGGTGACGGATCGTGATCTAACAGGAGTGGTGGTGGCAGATCGTGATCCAGGAGCCTAAATCACTTCAGCGGAAAAAGCCAACTCGGATTTTCAAGGTACGATTTCTAGATTACGTGTTCTTATATATTATATGAGAACGGTCATTAAAAAGGTTTTATAAAAATTTAAAAACCTAATTTTTCCCCAACAATATAAGCCTCTACATACCAATCGAGGGGAGCGATTATATAATTAATTTGTTTTTGGCTTTGGTTAGAATGTAGCTATTTGGTTGTTGTTCATTGTCTTCGCCTGCCCCTTGATCAACTGCAAAACTTAATTTATTCTCCCATGTTGTTCCAATGTTATCACACTTCTAGGAAGAATTACAGTGTTACTGATTGTCTTGCGAATTTGGGAGATCCTCCTATGGTCATTCGGAAGTTTCTTTCTTTATAGACTGATGGCTTCTCCAATTATAGATTCTGTTAATTGGCTTGTTTCATTTAGGATGGTTATTTTACATTAATATATTTTTTTTCTATTATATTTTATGTATATTTTCTTATTCTAGAACGATGGTACTTTTTAAGAGGTAAGGCTCACTCTATCCTCTAAACTATTTTCCTCTTTCTTCTTTAATTAATAGATTTCTCACTTTAGCAAGGTTGCTTTAAAAAAAAATTAAAAATTTAACAAGTCAAAAATCAAGGGGAAAGGCATCCACACCCCTAAGGTTTACTTAAATGATTAAACAAATCTCCTTAATATCATAAATTGTTGCATAAACTCTTTTTTAACTATTAAATACTTAATTACAACAACTCAATAATTGACTTTAAATAAATATGTATGATAAATATATAAAATAAGATAAAAATTTAAAATATTTTGAATGTTAGAAAAGTTATTCTAACATTATTAATCTGTCATATTCTTTTCATAATAATAAAATATATTTGACATTATAATAAAATTAAAATAATTATATTAACATTCACAGTTATTTATAAAATTTATATTATTTTATTTACAATATAGTTTTTAATTATGTCTATATTACTATAAATCTTAAAGTCAATTTTTGGATTCATATATTTTAATTAATAAAATCTGTTGGGATAGACTAATAATAACTTAATATTAAAAATACTTTTCATTATACATGTTATTTTAATAATCATACTTATTATAATATTTTATTTTATCGTATGGTATTTATTTATTACCTTTTATCTTATTACTAAATTTATATTTATTTGAGATGTTATAATAAAAGGGTATAATAATTATTTATGAAATTAAGGGGATTTCGGTGACTATTTATGAAACTAAAAACATCTATTTGATTATTTAAACAAACATTGGGGGTGTTAGTGACTTTTTCCCTTTTCAAAATTTTAGGGGTGCACCTCGGTCATCGATGTGCCCATCCAATAACATTTGTATATTTTCTTTTTCGGGAGTTAATTAATCATAATAGAAAGATAAAATTCATTTGAAACACGTCAAACATTTATTAAAATTTTTTATTCCAGTTGTCGCTTCTAAGTTTTTCTCGAAAAATATAAACGGCTATTCTATTCCAATTTTTGGATTTTAAAATTGAGATTTTCAATATTTTTAATTATCAGGATTATTCTGTTTCTTCCTTCAACAACTTTTACTTTCACTACTCGAGAACCATTAAAAAAAAAAAGCAACATCTGTAGCCAATCAAAATGCAAAATCTCAATATTCCGCAATTTAAAGAAAGTAATCATATTTAATTTCTAGAACCAATTAAATATGGTGACAAGAATATCCAAAATAGTTAATGAAATTTTTTACAATAGTAATGCAGATGGCAACGCCACAGGCTCAAGCAAAAATGCTTTTGACAACTACAAGCAATTTGTGGGCTGAACTAATCCAGAGGCAGATCCATCAGCATGGCTACAAGATGCTTCCGCCGGTTGGTTTTTATACGTAAGCTTGACGCCTTCTAATTTTATCCTTGAGCATGGGTTCTTTGAACTACAATCAAAATTTACAGCTACTTCTGTTGCTGATGTTCCATGGATATCCTGGTATGTTACATCACTAACCCCTGAAACCTGTTACATCACCAATTACATCACTAATTGGTATGTGTATTGCAATAATACAATATGTTACTAAAGTTTAATTAAATATCCTTTTGATATCTCACCTTGCAAGGGCATCCTTCGTTATTGATTTTGGACATTCTTCATGACTGCATGTTGGAAAAGGATATTTCTGGCAAAACCACTGCTTGGTCTCCCCCATGACTTTATTCTTAGTCCATTTTGTGTACCTATAAATGTCACAGTTTTAACTGTAACTTTTGCCCTCCAGCTTCACTCAAATCTTTCCCCAAACTCCCAATGCCGCAAAATATTACCATAAATTGATGTCGTAAATATTTAAAACAATAAGAATATTAAAATGATAATATAATATCAGGAGTTTTCTTCCGAAACTTTCATTCCGCGCACAACAATCCAAACTCTTTTTAATAAAAATATTAAAATGATACCATCAGTAGAAGTTACCGGTGGGTTAGCTAATAACTCTTAAGAATTAATGGTACTATGCGAAACTAAATTCCTTAAATAACTAGTAATGTATAAAAAAATCATTTGGTCAACAGTCGTAAACCTTTTTTCAGTTGGGCAGTTGAAGAAGAAATCTCCATGTGGTGAACTTGTAATCGGTTAATTAACTTCCGCTAAATTCTGTTTAACAAAAAGCAAATGACTAAAATAAGTCACGTCTTTGACTTGAGACCTAAGCTTTATCCTTTCGATGCAGAATTTGGCATGAAGAGGGACCTAACTGGTGACTATACTTTCTTGATAACCTAGGAATGTGGCTTGATTGTTTGCTTAATCTGAGTAACTGAAACAAGTCAAACAGTAATATGCATCAAAATTGTAACAAAAGAAATTAAGAAAAAGGTGGAACTTATGTCAAATATCCATTTCGAAAGTTGCGAAATTGCGGCTAGTTATGCTCAAAGCAACATACGGGCATAATTTTACATAGCAGCAGAAAAGCAGAAAATGGATAAGCACTTTTTTCTGTTAATTTATTAACTACCTTTAAAATCTCCCATCTTACCAAACCATATATAGAGATGCACTTGTCTTTTGTATGAATTTGATGCTTCTGTCATCAAACATCATCCAAATTTCGGTTAAAGGGTAGTAAATTAAGATCGCATTAGTCAACGCAAAAATCACTCCCAAAATTCGGCGCAGATTGCATTCACTACTAGTGCTATTGCCATTTCTACAGTTCATTCAAATCCTATAAATACCCATTTAAATCTTTTCAACTTCACACTAACTCCTCAACGTCTCAAATCTATTTCTCTCATTTCTATTAGTAAATTTAAGCTTTGAAACAATGTCAACATCAATGTCTTTGCCTATTAGTTTTTTAACATTTCTTTTGATTCGCTTCTTTAGTTCATCTTTAGCGATTCCCTTGAGTTACAATGTGCTGAGCTTCGGAGCCAGACCCGATGGCCGGACTGACTCAGCAAAATCCTTTCTTGCTGCATGGGCTAAAGCCTGTGGCTCGGCGGAGGCCGCAATAACACAGTAGTGTCTGAAATATTTGGTAATCAAGTTATACCAAGTGCAGCTCAAGTTCTTACATTAATCAAGTGAGCAGAATTTCTGTGCAGAAGGGGCATCTTTGGGAATTAAACTGTACTGCATGAGATCGAATTAATCTTCGAGCCATACATCATTGGAAAGATATTTCTGTTAGCTTTCCAATGAATTTTACTAATCTAAATTCGGAGTTTTCTACAGTAAGTTATGACCAGTTAAGTGCCGACTGTTCAGTTTTGAGTCAAGAAGAATATTTCGGGTCTTGGATTTTTTTAATGTTCTTTGTTATGTTTTAAGCATACCAATGTTTTATTAATGTCTAGCTTTAATGTTGGTCTTTGAAGACAAATTATTTGAAGGGTTTTTTTTAGTAAATCTATGCTTGGAGGATTGTTCCAAGAAAGTTATTTAAGCTTATGAAGTTGTAACAAAAGAATATAGATTAATTTGGAAATTGAATGAACTTTGAGTTATTATCAAACTCTGTATCTCTTTGGTGGATTCCATTGAGTGGTGAGTGTTTTAAGCTCTGTATCCTTAGCTTAACAACTTTAGGTGGTGAATATTTTCTGTATCCTTTTGTTGTTTGCTGTGGTGGTGAGCTTGTGATTTCTTGAGCGTGTGACATTGTGCTTTCTCATCTATTGTGTCCGGTGTCACGCAACCATTTACGTGCCACGGGGGAGGTACTTACTACACAATGCTGTGTTTCAGGGCCAATGCAAGAACAATGATATTACCATACGTATTGACGGGACTCTGGTGGCTCCAGCTGATTATCACGTTATTGGAAATGCCGAAAACTGGATTTTATTTGAGCATGTTAATGGGGTTTCTATTAATGGCGGCGTTCTTGATGGCCAAGGTGCTGGCTTGTGGGCTTGTAAAAAGTCAGACAATAGTAATTGCCCCAGTGGCGCTACGGTAATTAAGTTGAAATATCATCCTATATCCAGTCATAAATCAAGTGCCTTTTGGCTTGTCATATTGATTGGCTTTATACTTTAATTATTAGAGTAGATAATCCTTCTTTTGTATATACATGAGCAGACACTTCGCTTTAGCAACTCAAACAACGTTGTGATTAACGGATTAGCATCCGTAGATAGCCAGAAATTTCATATTGTCATCAACGGATGCAACCATGTGAAAGTACAAGGGGTCAAAGTTTCGGCCTCCGGTGACAGCCCCAACACCGATGGCATTCACGTTCAATCATCAAGTGGTGTCACAATTTTGGACTCAAAAATTGGGACTGGTGATGATTGTGTATCAGTTGGCCCAGGCGCCACCAATTTATGGATTGAGAATGTCGCTTGTGGCCCCGGCCAAGGTATTAGGTAAAATTAAAAGCATAATAATTTGTTTTTCTCTTCATTTTTGGTGTTATAAATATTTAGTGCTGATTAAATTGGATGTTGTGATTTTGTTGCAGCATTGGCAGCTTAGGCAAAGAGCAGCAAGAGGCTGGAGTGCAAAATGTGACAGTAACAGCTGTGACATTTACAGGCACTAAAAATGGAGTGAGGATTAAGTCCTGGGGGAGACCAAGCAATGGATTTGCCAGGAACATTCATTTCCAACATGCTCTTATGAACAATGTCGATAATCCAATCATAATTGATCAAAATTACTGCCCTGACAACAACAATTGTCCTGGACAGGTACGATATTTATTTATCACAAGTTTGTAAATGTGATTATTTGAACGTTGATGTGAATAAAATTCAACTCAATAAATTTTTTTTCCCTTGTTCAATAGGCTTCAGGGGTTAAAATCAGTGATGTGATATATCAAGATATTCATGGAACTTCGGCAACGGAAGTTGGAGTAAAGCTCGATTGCAGTTCGAAGAATCCATGCACTGGAATTAGCTTGGAGGATGTGAAGCTCATTTACAAGAATCAACCTGCTGAAGCTTCCTGCGCCAACGCTGATGGATCGGCCTCTGGATTTATTCTGCCAAATAGCTGCTTGAAGACTTGAAGTTATGAAAAGTAATTGAGTTGGAAAAAAAAGGCAAAGGAAGCTGATCATGATTATATAGTTAGTAGTACACAGAATTAAAAAGAAAATGAAAAAAAAAGGGCATAACAAGCCGTTCAATATACTTAGTACTAAGGTTGTTCGGTTTTGTAAAACTACGCCCATTGGGCTTGCTAGTGGCAGCTCTTACAATGCGCTGAAAGTATTGCTGTCTCTTTTCGCACGGAGAAACTCATAATGTTAATGAATATTAATTTATCTTATGACAACCTCTATTTTCCAATTTCTGTTTCTTAATGTTAAGGCATGGGGTTTCTATCATCATAAGTTTCAAAAGTCATGTTTAATTCAACAAAAACGAAAAATGAAAAAAATACAAAAGAAAAAAGAAAATGAAAACAAAAACGGAAAATTTGACTTTATGGATTTCCTTCAAATCAATTGACACATTGTGTGCATTGTGGGTCCTGATTTTGGGCTCACATCTAATCGTACAAAGACAACCTCCATGATTGATATCAGCATGTCTTGAACATTTCATGATACTGTTGAAAGCCGAGGGTCCAAAATTTCATTAAGTGATATGCTCCTGATGAAAGATGATGACGAAATTGAAGAAATAAAATCTCTTGGATGATTTTCCATTGTCACTTCTAATGCCAGTACTCCAAAGCTATACACATTGCATTTTTCGGTAACCTTCATTGTGTTGGCAAGCTCAGCAAAAGTGAATGATGAAAATCATCATTTGGATATGACGCCTATTAATGTAAAAGTGATCACTGAGTTTATTTAAGAACGCATACCTGGAACAACATATCCAAATGCCCCCAAATTTAGTCCAATTGGACGAATCTGGCTTGAGGAATTTTGCGATTCAAATAGAGCTTCATAATCTAAACCAGCAACACATTCTTGCTTGATAAGTCTCGATGGATAATTGGTGGGAAGCAGTCATGATGCATATAAGTCAAGGCATTAGTTACACCTTTCATCATATACATTCTCACAGTCCAGCTCATGAATTCTTCTATTGTTGCATCATTGCTTAGAATTGTGGTCACACTACCCGTTTCAATATATTTAGACTAAATACGAGTGCCGCAATGTAATCAGAGGCCATAAAATTTCACAATATTTTGATACCATAATTCTGGCAAATGCCTTGATTTCTCGTTTCTTTGTTGCATGCTTTTTTCTTTCGTTATAAATCATTTATATAAATATGCAAATGAACATGTAAATTCATAACAGATTCTTATATTTAAAAGAATATACATGGCATAGACACAACTAATCATCAAGAATTTGTGTTTATCAGAAAAGGCATGTATCCAGCACATAAATTATAAATTCTCAAATTAAATAGTAGTGCGATAATTTATAATTAGTCAATGGAAAGCTCCGAAAAAACCGGCAGTGAAAAAAACCCTAGCGCTGGAGGAACCTTCCCTCCGCCGTTCAGGGAGACCAGAACAACTAAGAAAGCACGGATTCGAGATGAGGAAGGTGCTGCTGGTACACCTGTGCAGATTTCGTACAAGGAAACCCTAGTGAACTCAACGCGAGCAATGGAAACGGGTTATGGGGATGAAACAATGGATTGGGATTTTGAGGAAGGGGACGTGACTAAAATCACAGATGGACCCGTGCCATCTATAACCTTCTCGGAGAGAGTTCATGAGAAGCTATGTGAACCATGGAAGAACTCGGTGATAGTGAAGCTGCTGGGTCTTTCGATCGGCTACAAAACACTCTGCATGAGATTGAATGCCATGTGGAAAACAGCAATGACTTACTCGGTGATAGACCTTGAAAACAATTATTTTCTGATCCACTTTCGTTGTGCTACGGATGCAGTCGATGCCCTAACAAAAGGATCGTGGGTGATCATGGGGCACTATCTCACGGTGCAACCATGGACGCCGTCTTTTGATGTTAATACAACAGATATGGAGCAAGTGAATGTTTGGATTCGCTTATCGGGACTCGCTGTTCATATATACAATCGGAAAGTTCTGCATAAGATTGGAGAATTGGTGGGTTCAGTGATTAGAATTGATTCGAACACGGCATCCGTAGTGCGTGGAAGGTTCGCACGGATTGCAGTTCGCCTCTCCCTGGCTAAGCCTTTGGTGTCTCAGTTTGTGTTAGATGGGAAGGTTCAAAAGGTGGAGTACGAGGGATTACCAGTGATCTGCTTCTCTTGCGGAAGATATGGCCATAGTAGCAGCAGCTGTAAGGGCTCGGAAAGTTCTGCATAAGGGCTCGAACCATGTAAGAACTTTAAGTATTTATGTTTGGGAAGTGGGAAAGCTAAAGAAAATGAAAGAAAGCAACATAAAGAAAACTTGAGAAACTATTTTATTGATTGGATCTGAATTAGATTACACTTATATATTGCACGAGAGTGGCTTGTTACACTTTGTTAGTAATCTGTTTCATACATATGAAGAATGCTTGTTCAGAATAACTAACTAGGCCACGAAACCATGCCACATCAGCTGAGTGAGTGAATCTGCTGCAGTCAAGCATAGCTAAATAAGCTGCACTCGAATCCTCTGTTCTTCATATTAAGCAACTTCACTAACATCCCTCTTAAACTGAAGCTTCTTTTCTGTTCTCTACAAATCATCAGCTTCACTAACATCCCCTCTTGAGCTGAGGCTTCTAGGGTGAACATTTAACTTGCTACGCAAATAATGAAACTGAGTGAAAGTGAGAGCTTTAGTTAAGACATCAGCTGTTTGATCTTCACTAGGAAGAAAGGATTGTAAGCCAATGCTATTGCACCCTGATTATCACACCATATAATTGGGGTAGTACTTAACTGAATTCTTAGCTCAGCAAGCAAGGATTGAATCCAAATGACCTCTGATGCAGCATGAGCCAAAGCTCTATACTCTGCTTCTGTACTGGATCTTGAGACAACTGCTTGCTTCTTAGATGACCATGAAACAAGATTAGCACCTAGATAAACTCCAAAACCAACAACTGACTTCCTATCATCTCGATCACAAGCCCAGTCTGAGTCAGTGAAACAATTTAACTGCATAACTCCACAATTGTAGAACTGTAGACCAAAATGTATAGTGCCTTTGAGATATCTTAACAGCCTTTTGCAGGCTTCCCAATGAGCAGTTTTTGGATTGGAAAGGAACTGGCTGAGCTTGTTGACAGTAAAAACTATTTCTGGTCTAGTGAGAGTAACATATTGCAGTGCTACAATAATGCTTCTATATTGAGATATGTTGGAAATTTCAGAACCTGAAGCTTTGGTGAGCTGCTGACCTGTAGACATAGGTGTTGCCGTTGGACGGTAGTTAGCTAAATCATGCTTTGCCAAAACATCAGCAATGTACTTAGCCTAAGACAAATGAATTCCATTTTGAATTTTAGAGACTTCAATACCTAAGAAGTAACTGAGTTCTCCTAGATCTTTCAAGGCAAAAGTCTGCTGCATATCTCGAATGACTTGCTGAACTTTTGTTGAACAGGAACCAGTAACAATAATATCATCCACATACACCAAAACCAGAATTAAGTGCCCATTTTCTCTCTTATAAAAGAGTGAATTATCTGACTTGGAATTCTGGAATTGCCACTGAGAAAGCATAGCTGCTTTAAGTCTAGCAAACCAAGCTCTTGGAGCTTGTTTCAAACCATAGAGAGCTTTCCCCAATTTACAAATGTGCTGAGGTTTGTGAGGATCAATAAAGCCATCAGGTTGTGACGTATATACTTCCTCATCAAGAAAGCCATTTAGAAAGGCATTATTGACATCTATTTGCCTAAGAACCCAATTGTTCATGACTGCAATGCTGAGAACTACGCTGACAGTAAAAGCCTTTACTACTGGACTGAAAGTTTCAGTATAATCAACACCATGAGTTTGGTGAAAGCCCTCAGCAACCAGCCTTGCTTTGTACTTCAGAATGGTTCCATCAGGATTGTATTTGATTCTGAAAACCCACTTGTTACTAACTACCTTAATAGGAGCAGTAGGCAGAACCAAATCCCATGTGTGGTTAACCTTTAATGCCTTAAACTCATCTTGCATAGCTTTGAACTAGAATGGATCAGATAAAGCTTGAGAAACAGAGGTGGGCTCAGATGTTTGTGCTAAAAGAACAGAAAGATAAGACTTTGGCTTGAAAATGCCATTCTTGGATCTAGTTATCATAGAATGGCCAATGGGATGAGGTGTAGGAAGAATATGAGGGATCTTCAATCATCTCAGGGTTTGCAGCACAGTGTGGCTGAGTTGGTGGAGTTGAATTACTAGGCATTCCATTAGTGAAACCAGGTGCATATGGTGTGAATCCATTAGTGAAACCAAAAGGAAAGTTATTAAGCCCAGTGGTGTGATTAAAAGGAGGATAACCAGAGATGATAGTAGGATATGAGTATGCCATATTGGCTTGAAAGGTAGCACCTCTTGGCATATAAGAGTTTCTAAAATTTGATCCAAAATGAGGACCAGGAAACATTGAACCTCTTCCAAAACCATTAAAAGACCTGCCTCTACCTTATTGACCTCTGAAATTTCCTCTACTAAAATTTTTCTGAGGCACAAAAGAAGGATTAAACATGTTCTTGCACCTATTTGCTCCATGTCCAGGAATAAAGCAAATTTGACAGACAACCTCTGAGAAATTTTTACCACTAGTAAATTGAGATCCATTATTTGCACCATTTGCTAAGGGCTTTTCATCAGACTCATGGTGTTGATTTTAGTGAAATAC
This sequence comes from Citrus australasica, assembly GCA_029618585.1. Classification (NCBI taxonomy): domain Eukaryota; kingdom Viridiplantae; phylum Streptophyta; class Magnoliopsida; order Sapindales; family Rutaceae; genus Citrus; species Citrus australasica. The sequence continues at coordinate 31,274,066 of JARCIV010000003.1, read as the reverse complement.
TCAACCATACTCATATATCCTTTCTTGATAGTTTGGATTTTCATTCTAAGAGTTTGGATTCGAGCTTGAGACTGAGAAATGAACATACTGTTAAGTGAGTCCCAAAGCTGTTTTAAAGTAGTGCAGTCGATCACAGTTGACAGCAAAATTTGCTGAATGGATGATAGCATCCAGCTCAAGAGGAGTTGATCTGTTTTCACCCAAGCAATGAAGTCAGGATTTGCAGATCGTAGCTCACTTACATTTGACGACGAAGCTTCTCCAGTGCTGGCAAGTGGAAGAAATTGCTCTAGACATTTCAAAACACCATTGATGAAGCCTTCTAATCCATTTCCTTTGACTGATGCTAAGACTTGTGTTCTCCACAGAATAAAATTGTTCTGATCCAATTTTACAGGTGTAACAAAGTTATAGAAAGCATTAGATTGAATCATGCTTGCCATTGATGGCTCTGATACCATGTAAGAACTTTAAGTATTTATGTTTGGCAAGTGAGAAAGCTAAAGAAAATGAAAGAAAGCAACATAAAGAAAACTTGAGAAACTATTTTATTGATTGGATCTGAATCAGATTACATTTATATATTGCACGAGAGTGGCTTGTTACACTTTGTTAGTAATCTGTTACACACATATGAAGAATGCTTGTTCATAATAACTAACTAGGCCATGTCACCATGCCACATCAGCTGAGTGAGTGAATCTGCTGCAGTCAAGCATATCTAAATAAGCTGCACTCAAATCCTCTGTTCTTTATATTAAGCAGCTTCACTAACACATACTTAGCTCATCTGGTTAGTAGGCAACCTTACCAAGACCTAGGTCTTAGGTTTGTGTCTCATATAGTATGTGTCTATGTTTAATTGATTTTTTTAAATAAATATTTTGTTTATTAGGGAAAAGAACATGTGACATTGCGTGGTCTGGCGAAATAAAAATATTTAGCATACACTTCCTCAAATTTTAAGAAATAGTCATATAAACTTATTTTAGGACACATAATACATATATTCTTTTTCAGAAAATTATCAATCATCCATCCAAAGAATATTTTGTCATTAAAAATACCAAAAAAGTTTAAATTTGTTCAATTTTACACTCATTGTTTTCAATTTATATCAACCGTCCACAAAAATATTAACTCTGCTAGAGTACTTAAGATGATCTAAGCAAAATGACTATTTTACCATTTTTAACTTAATTAAATTAAAAAAAAAATAAAATGTAAAAAATCTTGCCATCTTCTTCCTTGTCATATCTCTCTAAATTTTAGTATTCACGAAATAAATATACAATTTGTGTCAAATCCTTCATTTGCCAATATCCTTTCCCACCAAATCCTTCAACCACTTGTGATAATTGACAAAAACTTGCCTTGGACTTTGAAGGCCGGCCATTCAGGAGCCTTTGGGAGGTCGCAACTGTCCGTAAGACCGACAGAATAGGCAGTGACGGGCAGCAGCAGCAGTGGCTATGATGAACATGCCCAACTTCGATGAATGTTTGATGCTGGAATTTCTGAGGCTGTCATTCGTTCTTACCAAATCCCTCATAATTAGAAGACGATGAAGTTAGGTCTAATTGTTTTTATTCTTGTTCATCGTTGATTTTATTCTTTGATTTGCAATAAAAAGTTTATTTTATGTTATAATGTGTCATTTGAGGTATGGGAAGTATGAAAGATTAGATAAAAATAGTTTTTATTTTAATTTTTATATCTTAAAATATTATTTAATTTATGAATTTAGTATGTTAAATCTTTAAATTATCGTTGTGATGCCATCAATTATAATAACTTAACATTTTAGTGGATAACTGATACAAACTAGAAGCAAGAAGAGTTAAATCAAATAAATTCAAGCTTTTGTAGTATTTTTAATAACGAAATATTTTTAGCGGATGGCTAATAATTTCCCTCCTTTTTTAAGCTTTTATTTATGTTGAAAATGATCGTGTAATGATCAAACAGAAAGTTTATTGTCGCTCGAGTTGGTCTTTATGCTTACGTAGTTGTTATATTTTATATTTCGTTTTATTTTATTCCTCTTATTATTGTTGTTGTTGTTGTTTCTGTTTGGTTTTTCATGGTCTAGTAGAGTACGTTGTTTTACTTGTGCTTGATAACTGCTAGCTTGCCACCTAATCTTGACTAAAGTATAACCGGATTTTTTTAAACTAAAGCAAAAGAGGGCGAATTGAAGAGTCCGGAGAAAATGAGAAACGGTGGAGAAATTAGATTAAGAAAACATATTATTTACTTTAATAATTTTTAAACTATGTATTAAAAATTAAAAATAAAACAATTGTTGGTTTACTTAATTCGTAACTTTAGTTAAAAAAACAAATTCTTAGATAGATCTTAGATTTCTCTGTTAGCATGAAATTTAAATCCAGTAAGCTGATTTTTATTGTGCTTATTTTTTAAATACTATTTTACCAAACATACATTACTTCTAAATTCTTAAATAAGTAATTAAATTATGTGGCACTGAAGGATATATAATTCTTATATATTTACTGCACTTCTTAAATATCTTGCAGTTTACATTATATGCTGCCTATCATTTTTGACAGTTGTTTCATATTAATTTCTTATTCTGTCATACCCATGTATTGATGAATGAATGATATATTACTAAGATAAAAGAAAAATGATATTTGATTGGAAAGGAGAATTTCTTTTGTTCTTTAATACTTTTCATATTCACCACGACGTTACTTCTTGTTTAATCATTTAACTTTACGATTAAAAAAAAATTTAACGTAGAAAAGTAACATTATATATCAGACTTGACAATTAAGGGTGGGCACGGTTCGGTTCGGTTCGAAATTTTGTAGAACCGATTTAATTCGGTTATTTTATAAAAAGAACCGAATAAGAACCGAACTCAAAAGAACCGAACTCAAACGGTTCTTTTCGGATCGGTTCGGTTCGGTTCGGTTTTTTTGGTTCTGGGCCTATTGGGCCTATTTTGAATTTTTAAATTTTTAGCTCATTGGGCCTCATGAATGTAATAATTTTTTTCAACAATTAATTTATCCTAATTTTATTACAAATATTAACAATAAATACAAAATATTCAAAACACATTTTATCACTAATATCTTACTAACTATTAATAAGATACTCCCAAAATATAAAATATTAAAATTTCAAAATACATAACCAAACTCCAATACTCCATCTATATAAACATAATCATAATGTTATAAAGAGAAATAAAAATAACAACAATTACAACTTACAACACAAAATTAAAAAAAATTACAAACAAACGCCAACAACATTCTCCCATCTTCATCAATATCAACATCAACTCTAGGCATTTTCTAACTCAATATTTGGATCTATTAAAAAAAATTAAACAATAAATAATTAAATAAACAATGTTTAATTTGAAACAAATAAAAAAAATTCGGTTATTCGGTTCGGTTTTTCGGTTCAGCTAAGTGAACCGAATACCGAACCGACATTTCGGTTTTTTTTTTCAAACGGTTTATTCGGATTTGAAAAAACCGGCGGTTCGGTTCGGTTTTTCTTACACCACGGTTTTTTTGCCCACCCCTATCGACAATAAGGTGAAAAACAATGTTTACCATAAAATCCATTAAATCGAATTCATTGATTTTTTTATTTTTTTTTCGAGCGATGGTTGGGCGATAGCCATCTCTCAATCCGGGCAATGGGCTCTCGCCCAAACAGAGTTGGTGGTGAAAGGCCGTTACCCGATTTCAATTTGATTTTAATAGAAAATGTTAATTTTAATAGTTTCAATAGGCGGAATTTCGGATCAAACATTAGTACTGCAATAAGATAATGTTACCCAAAATATATGACTCCATTTCTCTGAGTACAAAAGAGTGAAGTTTTGATTTTGTCTTGTACGGCAATTAGTGTAAGTATCCTCCAAGAAGCCCAATGGGTTTTCACAGAAAGGCCCATGGAACATTCCTAGGCTCATTAAAAAGGAAATGAAAAATAAAAAAAACGCAATTTAACGCAAGAATTAATTTTATTTTTCACAATTTCAAGCAACTATTTGGCTGAACAAAACCAGAGGCCGATCCATCAGCATTCCTACACGATGCTTCAGCTGGTTGATTCTTGTAAATGAGCTTCACATCCTCCAAGCTTATGCTAGAGCATGGATACGTTGGACTACAATCAAACTTTACAGCAATTTCCGTTGCAGATGCTCCATGAATATCTTGGTATGTTACATCACTGATTTTAACCCCCGATGACTGTTGAATATAAAAAATATAATTATTACTTTGAATTTTATTCACATAAACGTCTAACATTCTCACATACAAACTTGTGATACATAAAATACCTTTCCAGGGCAATTCTTGTTGTCCGGGCAGTAATTTTGATCAATTACGATGGGATTATCGACATTCTTCATAAGAGCATGTTGGAAAAGAATGTTCCGAGCAAATCCAGTGCTTGGTCTTCCCCAGGACTTAATCCTCAATCCATTTTCAGTTCCTGTAAATGTCACAGTTTTTACTGTCACATTTTGCACTCCGGCCTCATGCAGCTCTTTGCCTAAGCTACCAATGCTGCAACGAATTCACAATAGTAGCACTAAATATTATGACATAAAAAAATTGCTATAAATAAATCATCATGCATGTTCTTTATTTTCTACCTGATGCCATGGCCAGGGCCACAAGCAACGTTTTCAATCCATAAATTGGTGGTGCCAGGGCCAACTGATACACAGTCATCTCCAGTCCCAATTCTAGCGTTAAAAATTGTGACATCACTTGATGATTGAACATGAATGCCATCGGTGTTGGGGCTGTTTCCCGAGGCCGAGACTCTCACCCCTTGTACTTTCACATTGTGACATCCATTGATGACAACATGAAACATCTGGCTATTTTGGGATGTTAGTCCGTTAATCAGAATGTTGTTTGAGTTGCTAAAGCCCAGTGTCTGCTCATTTACACAAGAAGGAACGTTATTAATTATTTTAATCTGAGGAGAATAACCAAAACCAAAAACCGCTTAATTTATGACTATAATTAAAAGGAACGATCTTCCAACTTACCGTGGCACCGCTAGGGCAATTATTATTGCCTGATCGTTTACAAGCCCACAAGCCAGCACCTTGGCCATCAAGGATGCCACCATAAATATAAACGCCATTAACATGCTCAAATAAAATCCAGTTTCCCGCATCTCCAATGACACGATAATCGGATGGAGCCACTAGAGTCCCATCAATACGTATGGTAATGTCATTGTTCCTGCATTGGCCTTGAAACACAACATTGTGCAGCAAGTACCTCCCAGGTGGCACGTAAATGGTTGAGGCCGCAGTTGAGCCACAAGCTTTAGCCCATGCAGCTAGAAAGGCTTTCGTTGAGTCACTCCGGCCATCAGATTTGGCTCCCAAACTGATCACATTGTAAGTGATCACTGGAATTGCTAAAGATGAACTAAAGAAGAGAATTGAGAATATTAGTACTAAAAGAATATGCAAAGACATTGATTTTGCCATTTTCTTGAAAACTTAATTTGAAGATAGGAATGAGAGGAATAGATAAATAGTTTGAGGATTGAATGTTTAGTTGATGGAATTTGAAACGATTTAGTGGGGGCATTTATAGGATTTGAATTGAGTGAAAGCAAGCTGCAAGCGCCGAATTTTGGGAGAGATTATTTTTGCTTTAACTAATACAAACTTTATTTACTTAAATGCCCTTACTTGAGACTTGGATAATATATATTTGATGACAGAAGGCTACAGATGCAAACAAAGGACAAGTGCACATACATGGTTTGTAACTTTGTATGATAATGGGAGATTTCAAAGGCAGTTCTAATAAATTTACAGAAAAACGGAAAAAGTATTTATCTAATTTCAGCTTGTCGGTTGCTATATAAAATTATGCCCTTATGTTTGCTTTAAGCACAAGATCAGGCAATTCCCGTGGAACACATTTCTGAACTATTTCCCCTTATTGCTTGAAATGGCAACCTATTCTTCGTTTTGACATTTTGTTTCCTCAATTCATGTGGATTAATCTATTCATTTGTGAAGTATTTGTTATCGTCGCTTCAAATTGCAGCCTTTGCATAATTTTGTTTTTGTCCATCATGCCAAAAAATTACTAGAAATTAACATTTTGTGGCAACAGCTAGCCAGAATATAGCACACATAGTTAACGGAGCTAAATTTCAATTTGCTATATCAAAGAATGTAGCACAAAGACAACTAATCATTAAAAAGCTGTAATTATTAAAAGAGTTATATATGAGTTCGTTAAATATCTTATTAACTGAGTAAGACCGCCAGTATAAATTCTCACAAACATACGTGGCATTGTTATATTACCGTCATGTTATTATTGTTAGTTTTCTAGTTTTTTAAAACTTTTTCGTTATTTATATCTCATGCTAGTTTATATGATTGGATTTGAATCTGTATAAGCACATCCTCTAGGTTCCCTGTTATATGTTGTTAAAATTATTAATTACGCTATCAAGTTTCGCTGGTTTTATGGGTTTTGTCTGTACTACTGACTCTTTCAGGGCAAGGGCATGGCGTGATGGATGCAATTTTATTGTATTGTTATTTTGGTCTTTTTAGCAAGAATAATATGTATGTAACAAATTCAATTAAGATACTTAATAAATAGAAAAAGAATAGTGACACTGCGAAAAGTTACAACAAACACTTCTTTAAAATTTTAGAAACTGCAACATGACTCGGAGGCTAGGACTTCATATATATGTGGAGCGAAAAATGGAGTAGTAATCGGCGGTTCTTTTTAATTATAACAACAGTTTCAAAAGAGGGAGAAAAAAGAAAAAAAAAAGGATGAAGAAGAAGAAAAAGGCCCTCCAGTCTCTAGATGTTCATTACTTAATTGGTTTTCACTTCTTTCTGCTAAAAGCATTCCATATTAATTAATCAATTACATCGCCGTCATAATTGTTGCTTGTAATGGATTAGTATAAAAAATGAATAAACTTTTAAGAAAAGAGTTTCCCCACCCGGGCCACCCCCACCCCCGACCCCATACCATTACGTAATATAGACCTACTTGCTTGAGATATGGCAAGAATGAGATGGGGTTGCGGGGTGCTTCCATGTGGTAAAATATCATTTGCGAGTTAGCTTACAAGTTAATCAGTCACAGCACAGCAAGCCAAGTGAGTTTAATGATAGAAAGCAATTTTTATTTATTCTGAAAATGGTCGTGTAATGATAAAATATAAAGTTTAATTGTTGCTATAATATATGTTTTAGACATTGTTTTACGACAGCAAGAGACGTATTCTAAAATCTTCATGGTAAAAAGGTATGTAGGACATTTTTATTTTGAATAGCACAATAACATAGTGTGGACTAAAATGGTGAATCCAAAACTTGAGCATGTTAAACGACCGCGTTTCGAGTGTGTTTAATATACTCAGAAGGCACAAGCATGACATGTGACTTACTTAAGTTCAAAACGGCAGGGGCATATGACATTTTTGCCAGAGCGTAAGTGGAACATGTGGAGTGCACGTGGGGTGGAGAATCAAATCTGTTAAGAAGTTGTTAGTCTAGGTGGCAGAGATCTGTGACTTTTGGGTTCATTATTAGCTGTTATATAAGCTGGTTAATGGAGCAGCTTCTGGGATGATCTGAGAGCGTGATAGAGAGAGTTATAATAGCGAAAAAGCTTAGTCTTGATCCTAGTGGTTAGCTCTTGCATTACTCTGTAAAGATTACTTGAATCGTCAATAAAGCTTGCTCTGTGAGCTTCTCCCGTGGATGTAGATTGTGCTTCTATGCACAATCGAACCACGTAAATCCCTTTCTTGCTTCTGAGTTGAATTAGCTTATAATTCTGGTTCTTGGTGTCTTCTGATTACAACCATTTGCGTTAAAGGTTCTGTTAACACTTAAAGGTTCATTGTTTATGATCTTAGCATCTTGTTGATCTGATTTGTGATCTTGGGCAGTGTATTGGGTTGTTTATCGTTTTCTAAAGCACCCAATTCACTACACTTGGTATCAGAGCAAGGTTAACAAATCATGATCCCTGTATGGCTAACCCAAAGATCGACCATGAAAAGTTTAACGGAAAAAATGACTTCAACATGTGGAAAGTAAAAATGGAGGCTTTGCTGGTTACTCAGGGCCTTGGTGATGCAATCCAACCAGTGACCAAGAAGGAGGGTAAAGAGTTCTCCACATCCAAGACTCATGAGCAGGTTGCTGAGATTGATAAGAAGGCTAAAGGGACGATAATCTTGAGTCTTGCAGACTCTATAATAAGGGAGGTGGCAAAAGAATCTACTGTAGCTGATTTATAGGCTAAACTAGAGAGTATCTACATGGAGAAATCCCTGACAAATAGGTTATACATAAAGAAGAGGATGTTCACATTAAAGATGATAGAGGGCACACCATTAGATGATCGCCTTGATGAATTTAACAAAGTGTGTGACACTTTGGAAACTATTGATACATCCCTTGATGATGAAGATGAAGCTCTTCTGTTGATAAGCTCTCTGCCAAGGTCATATGGAAATAACATAGTAATTACCTCAATTAATTTCAATTTCAAAGATTGTTCGTTGTTTTTACTATTTAACAGAAAATTGAGGAAATAATTATATCATATTTTGCTGGGTTAGCTATGTTGCCACATCGCTCATTTTAATAAATGATGTTTCTTGGTTCTCATAAGGATATAAAGGGATCAATATTAATATACAATGAGCCAATTCATGGGCACTGGCCACAGACGTATTTAGAAGTACTTTTAGCACGAGTTAATGTCATCAATGTACACTCATTGCACAGACGAATGCTGCAATTATTCGTGCTTTAATTGATGTACCGAGGGCTACATGCATGGTGCATTACCAAGTTTTTGGTGTTGGAAATACGAATTAATATTGCTTCTTTGAATTTCAAAACCTGCCAAAACATCAATTTCAACATAGAAAAGAGCTCCATAAGTAGTAGCTATTGATACTGTTTATGTCACTGTTCACAGATATTGTTTATCAGATACTATTTATAACACTGTTCATCCACCAACAACTACAAAATTCATCAAGGCGTGCACAAAATACTATCCTTTACACCGATTTTCGCTCCTCTACGAAGATTTCCCAATGAAAAAAAGAAAACAAATAATGCGGATTGATCTTCAGGATTTAATCATGATACTGCTGCCATGTCGCTCATTTCGATATATATGAGTTCTTACAAGGATATAAAGGAATTAATATTAATATATAATGAGCCCAATTAATGGGCAATGGACACAGACGTGCTTAGAAGTACTGTTAACACGAGTTAATGTCACAATGTACACTCATCACAAAGACAACGACTGTAATTATTCATGCTTTTATTAGTGTACCGAGGGCTACATGCATGGGTGAATTGCCAAGTTTTTGGGGCTCCCCTGTTTAATGCAATTTTTGTTTGGTACGGATAGCAAGTGACTGATCGAGTACTGACCAGCACACACAGTGGAATTCGAGAAATCACAAGTATATTGTGAGGCTTATAGTCTACCATAAAATAATGGAGTTACCTCTAAAGGAAAGTCTTTAGTTAATAGGCCTATGACGATGTAGAAATATAAAGATTGAAAGATAAGAGAAACTAGATTTTTGAATAACGAAATTTTATTAGGAAAAGTTTGAACGAACAAAATCAATTTTTTTGGCCCCTTTTATAATAATCTTGAATATTGCTAATTTATCGAAATAGACAAATTTGAAATATTATTTTATAATAAAATTATCGTAATCTAAATAAGGAAACCAAAACAAAAAGCACCTCAATATGATATTTGAAAAGGGATAAAAATCTTGAAAGTAATAGAAAAAAATAAGAAAATATTTTAAAATTGAAAAAAGATTGGGAAAGAAACAAAATTATTGGTTCGATGGCATCTTGTCACAAGTTTCGAAATGATATATTATACGAAAAAAAATAGACAATTGTAGCCCAAGTTATGCCTCTAAAAAGTACCCTGGTTATCCTACTAAACCGTCCATCAATCAGAAACTGAACTGAGTAGTTTAATTCTTAAACAATTTGTTGGAAAAAGGACTCACACAAGCAATTGCAAATTAAGCGGAAATAAAACTCTTTTCCTCTCTGTGTTATTAAAATAGGATGTGTACCATAAAAAATAGGCAAAAAAATCAATCAACTGAATCTAAAATAATAAATCAACTACAAAAGACACAAATTTTTATGTGGAAAACCCAAAGCAAGAAAGAGTATGGGGCTATAGTCCGATACAATCTTCCACTATATTAATGAGATTACAACACAAGTTTTTCTCTAAATAATATTGGAGGCTAACAACATCAAGAATCTCAATATTCTTGGCTACAGTAATAGCCTAATATATGTCTCTCTAACATCTCTACTTTTATGTATTTAAGTCTCTTGTGATTTAATTATGTGTGTTTTATTATAATTAAGTATTTTATGTATTTTAGCAGGCATCATAGTCATTTCATAGTGAACGAGAGATCAGATAGCAAAATGGACAACAATTTTGAACTCAGGACAATCGAAAAACCTTAGGAGGAGTATAAAAGGATAAACGACATTGTTCACATATACGATACTATTCATTATACTGTTCACGACACTATTCACATATCATTTCCAAATACGATTAATTCTTACTTTAAAAGAAATAATCAGATCACTTCCAAATACGATTTCATCAAACCATATGCGAGAAACCAATAATAAATCATTTAACATTTGAATCAAATTACTAACCATGAAAGCATATATAATATCGTACTAAATAACTATGGAAATCATATAACAATATCATATAGAATACACAAATCTAAAAATCATCACTAAACAAGTACCTAGGGAAATAATCTTGTCATATCCGAACCTCAACAAACGGGCAATGACGTACTATCTGGGCTCATGCCCCGGAGCTACACGGATAGACAGGGAAATACTATCTCATATCTCATCATATTTGTGCATGCATAATCTAATCCCCAAAGGACAAAAGCGCCCAAGCACACGGTCCAAAGCCTCTGTGTGTACTCAAACGGGCCCCAAAGGCCTGTATCTCATTTGTATCATCTGTAGCTCAATATCTGTATGTATCTCATATCTATATCTCTCTAATCATCATACCTCATGCATATGCCCCCAAAAGGCAAAGCGCCCAAACACACGACCCAAAACCTCTATGTGTGTTCAAACGGGCCCCAAAGACCTCTCGTCTCCTCTCATCTCCTCTCATCTCCTCTCATCTCATCTGTATCACTGTATCTAGAGGGAAGGGTACTGTCTAATGATTTAAAAAACAATTGTTATACTCATATTAACATATCTTTTAACCATACTTTAAATCATACTACATTTGAATCCACTTTTCTTATCTTTAAAATTCTATCATGCTTATTCAAAGTTGATACGCAAAATCATTAACCAAACATTTTAATAAAACACCAATGCGTGAATAAAATCAATTTCGAGGAAATCATTAAATCAATCATTAAATCAGAATATTTAAAATACTTATTTTGCAAACATGTTTTACTATCATAATCAACTATGAAAATAGGTTTTGTATATTCCACTCACAGTGACGGTGTTCACGCTCGGTTATCGTCCACGTCCGCGGACCGGTTCCGGTTCTCGCTCGCGGATCCTCCTAAATTAAGGAAACGACATAATTATTTTTTGTAAATCGGAATTAGGACTAAATTTATGCAATAAACTCGAAACAAACATCTATCCATAATTTACAACTCTCGTGTCGGTAAAATTACTAAAATGCCCTCGAGTCCGTAAATCATTAAAATACTCCAAAATTGTAAATCACCGAATTACCCTCGGAATCATAATTACACCCAATCCTCAGTTCTAGGAATTACTAAAATATCCACAGGCTCATAAATTACAAAATTGCCCTCATAGTGTGAAATTACCGAAATGCCCTTGCTGGTCAACGGTCACCGGTCACCGAAATTTAGTCAACACTGGCTGGGAAGCTCAAGTTTGAAAGTTCCAATCACGCTGAGTTCAAAGGTACTAGCGGGTGAGCTCCAACGCGTGGCAACGACGCCGGAATCTAGCTCAACAACCGTGAATTTCAACAATTGGCCAGCGGTAAAACAGTGACTCTCGGTGGCTATGGATGGTCAAAAATGGAAGAGGGAGCCGTGAGGAACAAAATCAGCCGGTGGTGTCACCCAAAACCGGCGAAAATCCCGGCGAAATAAAGCGAAACAGTCGCAGGTTTTCAAGCTTCGATCGCCGGCATTCTAGCTGCTTTTTGGCAGCAAAGATGGCAGGGGAACGACGGCCGGCTTCTAAGCTTCAGAATGGTACCAAGCTCAGCTGAAACGGTGGCCGAAAATGGGAGATATGGCCAGGTCACGTTCGCGGGTCGGGTCGCGTTTTTATCAGGTTGACAACTTCTCTCTCACTCTGTCACACATGCATATGTTTCCCCTGTTTCCAGCTTATTCTTTTGCTTTTACTAACTTCTTAACTGCTTCTTTTTATTTATTCATTTTTTAATTCACATATGTTGCACAAGCGCTTCATTTTAATAGTTTTCATCTTAAGTTATTCCCGCCTTTCTAATTTAAATTTTAGGACTGTCTAAATCACTTTCAATACAAATCCAACTACCCACATAGAAAATTAACTCTGCAAGCAATTAAAATCCACCTCCTCGTGGTATCGACGCTCGTCACCGTTGATCTATTCTACAATAGATTCATGCAGTTGTGAGTTCAATAAAATTTGCACAACATTCAACACTTTTTTTTTTTTTAGATTCTTCATTCTGCAGCCTATCTGTAACTATATCCAAGGTTAATTTCCTGTTCAACTTTGATTTATTCACTGACACCACTAATATCTTCCAACTGTAAGGTAAAGAACTAAGTAACAACAATCCTTGTAACTCATTATCTCATATAATTTTCATAGTAGTCAACTGATCAACCATGCCCTAAAACTTACTAGTGTATTCAGTTATACTACGCCCTTTCTTGTGTTTCAAATTAACAAACATTTTCATCAAATTGGCTTTGTCCTATGCTATCGGCTGCTCATAAATCATCTCTAATTTTCTCCAAAGAACATCAACCCTGGATTCCTTCACGACATGATAGTACACACTCTGATCAATCCATGATCTAATAGTACTCATGGACATCTGGTTTAATTGAGCCCATTTGTTATCATCTAAATCGACGCATCTAGCTTCTTTACCTTTAATGGGTTCATGTAAGTCTTTCATATACAACAAATCTTCAATCCTAGACTTTAAAATACTATAATTCCATGACTTTAATTTAATCTTGCATGCCAAGAACTTCTCCATCTAAACCACACAAGTAATAAAAATACAAAACCTAAAACTCCGAGACACTTTATTAGGAAAGGGACTCACACAAGCAGTTGTAAATTAAGTGAAAATAAAATTGTTTCCCTCTTTATGTGATTAAAATAGGATGTGTATCACAAATAAATAGGCAGAAAAATAAACCAACAAAATCCAAAGCAATAAATCAATCACAAGAGACACAAATTTTTACGTAGAAACCCAAAGTTGGAAAAATCACGGGATCGTAGTCTGATAGTCTTCCACTATATTAATGGAATTACAGTACAAATTCTTCTCTAGATAATACTAGAGGCTAACAACATCAAAAATCTCAATATTGTTGGCTTACAGTAACATCTTAATATATGTCTCTCTAACAAGTGAGTATCTCAAATAATAGCCAACGAGAGAATAAAATAAAAATCAAGACTAATAGGATTGTAGAGAGCGATGCCAGAAACTTACCCTTAAAATTTGGGAGAAAACAGAGTTAATTTCGCCTTCTGATCATCTAATCAAAGATAATTGTAATAGTCAGCCACTGTTCTTCCTTTTCTTCTCTCGTCATTCTGTGCTTTTTCTCTTTGTATCAGCCGCCTCCACTTACTCTTCTAAAGCCACGTTCTACAAACCGAATTTTATTGTAAAACTTCACTTAGCCCCTCAATCTTTCTTTAATTATTTAAATACTTAAATAAATGAAAATTGGGTTTAGGCCACCCAAATGAGATAAACCCAACACAATTTTACTTAACTGGTCACTTTAACTCGAATGTTGTGCTGGTAGGGGGTTAAAAAGTAATTTAGGTTTAACCTACCTCATTACTTGTTTTTCCCCGATGTTGATGTAATTATAAATTATTAATTAACTTGCTTTGTTTGTGCCCATCTGAAAGCTTATGGCTATCCACCTGAAAATTTTAATTTCTTCATGGAAGAAAAGATCTACTCACAATAATGACAAATTCTACTCCCATACCACGCATGGGGTTGATCTAAATGCTCGAACTCAATAAAGATAAAGCGTGGAGCTAAAACCACAACGTATATAAGCCTCCACATACCAATCGGGGGGAGCGATTATATAATTAATTTGTTTTTGGCTTTGGTTAGAATGTAGCTATTTGGTTGTTGTTCATTGTCTTCGCCTGCCCCTTGATCAACTGCAAAACTTAATTTATTCTCCCATGTTGTTACTGATTGTCTTGCGAATTTGGGATGGTTATTTTACATTAATTTATAGACTGATGGCTTCTCCAATTATAGATTCTGTTAATTGGCTTGTTTCATTTAGGATGGTTATTTTACATTAATTTACCTTTTTCTATTATATTTTATGTATATTTTCTTATTCTAGAACGATGTGGTACTTTTTAAGAGGTAAGGCTCACTATATCCTCTAAAATATTTTTCTCTTTCTTCTTTATTTAATAGATTTCTCACTTTAGCAAGGTTGCTTTAAAAAAAATTAAAAATTTAACAAGCCAAAAATCAAGGGGAAAGGCATCCACACCCCTAAGGTTTACTTAAATGATTAAACAAATCTCCTTAATATCATAAATTGTTACATGGACTCTTTTTGATCTATTATATACTTAATACAACAACTCAATAATTGACTTTAAATAAACATGTATGATAAATATAAATTAAACCTAAAATCATATAATTTATAAAATAAGATAAAATTTTTAAAATATTTTGAATGTTAGAAAAATTATTCTAACATTATTAATCGGTCATATTCTTTTAATGATAATAAAATATATTTTACATTATAATAATATTAAAATAATTATACTAACATTCACAGTAATGTGATTTATCAATTTACATGTGTGGCTGAGATTCGTAATTCATCTAAACTAAATTTTATATTCCACATGTACCATTAAGGTGAGATCTTTGATTATAATGTACAAAAAGGTGGGGGGTGGGGGGAATTGTTTGGCTCCCTTGGCACAACACCACTGACTTTGAATGTTTGCAACTGTGGTTAGTCGAGTACGAGTAATAATACTGGGTGATAATTTGAGTTTCATGGGTGAGATTTCTAATTCATTATAGACTTTTATTTTTTTTAAAATTTATATAAGAAATGGTATGATATGGTACTAAATACCATTTCTTTTATAAGGATGGTAGCATATATCAATATAATTTTGACTGTTAGTCGATCAGTTTTATCTCCTTTATCACTTCATTAATTAGCTAATTCTATGGTAACTATCTTTAATTAGGGTTCATTACACCCCCGATTGTCTAATCTTCTTTTGTTCTATATTACATTTTTTTTAGTAAAACAATCTTTTCTGAAAAATAAAAAAACAAATTGCTGTCGAGCTCATCGTATACCTATTTAATTAATTATAAAACAAACTTTGTGGTGATACCATCCATAGAAGTTACCGGTGGGTTAGCTAATAACTCTTAACAATTAATGGTACTATGCGAAACTAAATTCCTTAAATGACTAGTAATGCATAAAAAATCATTTGGTCAACAGTCGTAAACCTTTTGCCAGTTGAGCAGTGTAGAAGAAATCCCCATGCGGTGAACTTGTTATCGATTAATTAACTTCCCCTAAATTCTGTTTAACAAAAAGCAAATGACTAAAATAAGTCACGTCTTTGACTTGAGACCTAAGCTTTGTCCTTTCGGTGCAGAATTTGGCATGAAGAAGGACCTAACTGGTGACCACGCTTTCTTGATAACCTCGTAATGTGGCTTGATTAATTGCTTAATCTGAGTAATTGAATCAAGTCAAACAGTAGTATGCATAAAAATTGTAACAAAAGAAATAAAAAAATGGTCGAACTTATGTCAAATATCCATTTCGAAAGTAGCAAAATTGCGGCTAATTATAATAAATAAAAAGAAAATAATAATACCATTAACGAAAATGCACACGGTGGACTGAAAGTCTGAAATTGCTTCCCATCTGAATAATCTTGATAAAATGGGAAAGCATATTTGTTTTCTTTGAAACTTTATGATATTTCCATCAATTTAGTGAAAAAAAAAAATCTCAGCACTGATGTATCTTGCTATGTAACCCATAGTCGCAACGCATTTTATCCACTTTCATTGAAATTTTCATTTTTTCTCATGGCTTTTCAACTTTTTTTTTCCTTAAAAGTCAAAAGTTGATGTTGATGGAACTGCGCTCCGGATTCATTTTCCATATGTAACTAGAGCTGACTTTGAAATTTTCGGAAACAAGGGAAACTTTATTTATGAATTTAGCCTTCCGACCTAGAGCTGGCAAAACGGGTCATCGGGTCGTGTTTGTGTCGTGTCAGTTTCGGGTCGTGTTAAATTTAGCTTGATCTAAACCCGACCCATTTAATAAGCATGTCAAAATATTGAAACCCAAACCCGACATCAAAAAATAATTGAGTTACCCAATAATTCACTTAATATCTATATATTAAACAAAAGTTACATCAAATATTTACACACGGTCATACATACGTATATACATACATACATACATACATACATACATTATTTATCAATATTATAAAATATACATATCTACCAAAATATTACACATTTACACTATTGAGGTTTTAATTATATGTATGTAAATAATATTATATATCAATATTATAAAATATACATGTCTACTAGTATTTTACGCATTTACACTATTGAATATCTAAATGTATTTAAAATTTTATAAATAAAACACTATGTTTATATTCATTCTTTTAAAGAATAAAAATAAAAGAGAAAATCATCTCTAATATTTGAGTTTTGATGACAAGAAGCTATAAATTATTTTAAAATAGAAAATATTATCGGGTCATTAATCGGGTAAATGGGTCAAGAATTTTAATCCTAACCCGACATAGAAAAAAATTGTGTCGACCTAAACCCGACCCATTTAATAATCGTGTTAAATTTGACGACCCATACCCATTTATTTATGTCGTCTTCGTGTCGGGTAATTGGGTTCTGTCAAATTTTGCGTACTTTATTCCGACCCAAAACCACTATCTGTGTTTTGAAGATATGGTCATTAAGAATTCAGGAATTTCAATATTCTTATTAGGCATTTTCTAAAATCGTGGGTCAAACAATAATTCAGTTACTTTCAGAAAAAAGAAAAAGAATTACAATACAAGGTTCATGCTATGATGCTGTTAAGTATTAATAGTCGCATAAATATGAACTGTTGGATTTAATAAATGGCTTATAAAATTAGAAGCCAGTTAGTGCAATATTTTAATTTTAATAATTTAAAATTAACAGGCTATCAGACCAATCTATTTAAAGAATAAAAAAAAGTTACAATCAATCTAAAATTATATATTTTTTAAACAATTGTTTAATACTAACATAATTGAATATTATTTTTAATAATATTGTTTCTTTCTCACCAAAAGTTTAGTAGATTAATAAATATAACGCCAAGAAATTAAAATTGTATTGTTCCAATTATAAATAATAAAAAGAGATCATTGTTAATATGTGTTGGTCAAGTTTAAATAATATTTCAATATTTATTACACATAAATCTAAATTAATATGTATATTTGCATGTTTAATATTTTTATTTGTTAGTGATTAAGATAATATTTATCATTTAATTAAATAAAAATACTATTCACAAACATATATATTACCTAGAAATAGAAAATTACCCATGGTTTATTAATAGGTAATTTTCTCACATAATGCTCTGCTACTTTCATGTAGTTCCACAAAATAAGTGCAACTACTTTTGATTGGTTCAAAATTAATTAATACCATAAAATAAAATAAATAATTTTAATAATTTTAAGAGTTTGTATCATTCCTTCCCCCTTGAAAAAACCGTTGTCCTCAAGGGTAGATTTTTTTTGAAATAATTTGCTTTCTCTTCCGTTTCCAATTCATAATTAGATATAATGATGCCTTGAAGCTCTATTGAAAATTCTCCATTGATCCAACCATATTCTTCATCTCAATTTTTGGCACTTTACCGATGAATAATTTCTCATCATGGTGGCTAGGCAATTTGGCTTTGTCCTTAAAATAAACACTCTGCACCTTTGACTTGTAAGAGAAAACTCAAACCTTTTGAATCTTGATTTATGGAATTTTCTTCAATGATGCCACTACTTTCCTGCATTGTTTAACACCTCCATCATGCGTTGCGTTTGCCAAATTGTCACTTTGTTGGAGACGTTGAACTTCAACCAAAGACGTAGAATTTTCTTTCACATGTTTGATATGAGGGCTACCTGAGTTCAACCTTGCATCCCATGTTCTTGATATTTCATCCATTTTGCACAATAATTTCTTGGTAAGTTCCTTCTGCTTAAGAATTATACCCTCCATCATCTTCTGAATGCTCTCAATTCTTTGCTCCACTGTAAGGATTTACTCCTTTTCTATTACCAAGCTCTGATACCAAATGATACAAACACTAATGTTTATAAGGAGAAATCAAATGAAATAGAAAAATTAGACACAAATGTGTTGAACATGTGCATGCATGTGGCAAACAATTGCATGTGGCTAGCATACAACTTTTGACTCTTGGCATATATTTGTTGAGTAAGTGGAAGACATGAGTAAGTGGGAGGCATGTAACTTTTGACTTCACCACCAAAGTGGAAATTTGAGAGAAATTTATATTATTTTAGTGCCCACCATTTGTTCTCTCCATTCATCCCATTTTCTCCAATTCAAGTGAGAGTGCTAAGAGGTGTAAATTAAGAGTGTTAGAGCTTTGAGCTCTAGTTCTAGTGTTTTTGAGAGTTTGGGTGTAATCAGGTTTTGGGTTGTGAGATAAAACATTACAATACTTGTAATTTTCCTTCTATTTTTCGCCCATGGACGTAGGCTAAAAGCTGAATCACGTAAATTTTGGTGTCCCTGTGTGATCATTATTTCTCAATTTCACTTTAGCTGTGTGTCTGCTTCACCCACTGAATTTACCAACAAAATGGGTTTAATTCGAGGAAACCCAAGCCTCCAAATAAGTATTGGTTATTCAAAAAACCAATAAACTCCCAATTACAACTTTTATGTTGCCAAAATAATAAACTCATGATGCTTTTTGTTGAATAATAACACACTTTGTAGAATAAAGCTTATTTAAGATTACAACCTAAAAATTAGTAACACAATGTTCTCACATAATGCTCCACTACTTACATGTAGTTCCACAAAATAAGTGTAACTACTTTTGACTAGTTCAAAATTAACTAATACCGTAAAATTGAATAAATAAAATAAATAATTTTAATTATTTTAAGAGTTTGTATCACTTTGTTATTTTTTGTTGCGGTCTCTTTAAGTTTGTTATTTCTCCTTAATAACCTTTGTCCAATCAAAATTTTAATTTCGAAAAATAAAATGATCATCTCTCTCACCCACAATTTCAAAGAGGTTAATTTCCACTTGTGCATAAAGTGAACTAGGGTTAAAGTGCGTAAAAATTAGGAATGAGAAAAGAAAAAGGTCCGGATCGACCCAAAAGTAGATTTATGTATCTTGGGAAAGGTAAAGGCCACACATTATACGTCGAAAATTAGAAATAAACAAAAGGATTTGGTCCCTATCCTGATATAACAAACGCGGCCGAACTAAGCCACCGTCACAATTGATTCACAAAAAAAAAAAAAAAGAAGTTCAATGATTGATGTGCTTCTCTTATTTCTAAGTGGCACAATACCATTTGTGAGTTTGCTTGCACGTATGTTCTTCAATCAAAGGAAGCTATGTGAGCCTAAATTATAAGCACAAATCCCCATACAATCAACCCTCCTCCTTCTTTATGCTGTTTTTATTTTTTATTTCAATCATGCATCTCCATTTAAAGCATTGCATGATGTTTTAATGAAAAAATCCTTTCATATCGCACCGTTCCTCCATTTTTGCTAAGCTCACATGCTCTGTAGGTTAAATAAATATTGATTCCTTCATATTCTTTAAAAACAGCAATAATTATTTAAACCCTAAATTCATGGCAATATTTAGTTTTTGGTTTTAGATTAACAGCAGAGACAGTAAATACAACTACTTCAAGAGTCCATTAATTCATGTCTTGAACACTCACATGCGCAGACAAATGTGTATTGAGCTTTTTGGTTTGCGACTGCTACATTCCATGTTTTGGGGCTTGTTACGGGCATTTTCTTTTCTTTCTTTTTTTTAGTTTATTTTTCTCTTTTTTTAAAAAAAAACAATTAAAGATAGATGTGATTTGTTGAATTCTGGCAATTACTCTTAATTAAATTTTCGAAAGAATATTATTGCATGTACAGAAAAAATTAAACAAGTTTTCAACACCTAAAGAAATCCAACGTAATTTAATTCATCTAAACTAAATTTTATATTCCACATGCATTAGGTTAGTCGAGTACTAGTAATAATAGTGGGTGATGATTGGAGTTTCATGGGTGAGATTTCTAATTCCCTTGTAGACTTTTATTTTTCTGAAAAAAAATATAAAAAATGGTATGATATGATATTCCAGGTGGCATATATCAACATCATTTTGACTGTTACAAACTACTGCTAATTCTAACTAACTATAACAACTTCAGCTGATTATCACGTGTACAAGTGATTACATAACCACCAGGTGCCAGCTGGCATGCCATGTCATCAACTCTCAACCGTAAGCTGGAGCTGCAGCTATCCCCTGCTTTACAGTCTATGCTACTGATGTGAGCTTCCTTAATAACATATTCTTTTTTTGTTTTGTAAAACAATTTTTTTCTGAAAAATAAATAAACAAATTTGGCAGTCAAGCTCTTCCAACAATTAATGGTACTGTGTGAAAGTAAATCCCTTAAACAACTAGTAATGTATAAAAAAAAATCATTTGGTCAACACTCATAAACCTTTTTTCAGTTGGGCAGTTGAAATCCGCATGTGGTGAACTTGTAGTCGGTTAATTAACTGCTACCAAATTTTGATTAACATAAAGCAACTGACTAAAATAAGTCACTTCTTTGACCTGAGACATAAGGTTTATCCTTTCGGTGTTGAATTTGGCGTGCAGAGGGACCTAACTGGTAACTGCTCTTTCTTGATAACCTAGTAATGTGGCTTGATTGTTTGCTTAATCTGAGTAATTGAAACAAGTCAAATAGTAATGTGCACAAAAATTGTAACCACTAAAAAGAAAAGGAAAAAAGTTGAACTTTATGTCAAAACATCCCTTTCGAAACTAGCAAAATTGCGGCTAGTTATAAGAAACTAGTAAAAAAAAATTTCTTAAAATCAATAGTTGATGTTGATGGAACTGTGCTCTGGATTCATTTTCCAGATATGAATACTGTACATTTATTGTGTGCCTAATTTATTCTCTTAAGCGAAAGTAAGATCAACAAATTAACGTCACGTGAAAAACAAAAATTTCCGGAAACAAGGAAGCCGTGAAACAAGGGAAACTTTATTTATGAATTTAGCCTTCCGACACCAAAACAACAATCTGTATTTTGAGGAAATGGCCATTCAAAATTAAGGAAATTTCAATATTCTTATTAGCCACTAGCTAAAATTGTGGGCCAAACAATAATTCAATTACTTTCGGAAAAAAGCAAAAAAAATTATAATACAAGGGTCATTCAATGATGCTGCTATAAAAATTACAATATTAATAGTTGCATAAGCATGAACCGTTCGATTTAATCAATGACCTGTAAGATTAGAAGTTAGATACTGAGGCTTATCCATATAATTGACTTGAAAGCCCAAAGGGATAATGGAAATATATATTAACCAACAAATGAACAATCTGAATGAATTATTAGCTGTGTACTTTTGGTTTATCCAATGTTAATTCATGCAGTATTTACAGGTTACCCAAAAACTTAGTCCGAATGATTTTTAGACAGTTTTATTCGATTAGAAATGAACATATTGTTCCGCGGGAAATGAGGAGGCATTGATCTTGTGCTCAAAGCAAACAAAGGGGCATAATTTTACATGGCACCAGAAAAGCAGAAAATGGATAAGCACTTTTTATCTGTTAATTTATTAACTACCTTTGAAATCTCTCATCTTACGAAACCATATGTGGACGTGCAGTTGTCTTTTGTATGTAGTTATGTTGCTTCTGTCATCAAATACCATCCAAATTTCAGTTAAAGGGTATTTTAGTAAATTAAGATCATATTAGTCAAAGCATAAATCACTCCCGTAATTCTGCGCAGATTGTATTCAATACTAGTGTGATTTATATTTCTACAGTTCGTTCAAATCCTATAAATACCCATTTATATCTTTTCAACTTCACCCCAGCTACTCAACGTCTCAAATCTATTTCTCTCATATCCATCAGTAAAGTAAAACTTTGAAACAGTGTCAAAATCAATGTCTTTGCCTATTAAATTTTTACCATTTCTTTTGATTCTCTTCTTTAGTTCATCTTTAGCAATTCCTTTGACTTACAATGTGCTGAGCTTCGGAGCCAGACCCGATGGCCAGACTGACTCAGTAAAATCCTTTCTTGCTGCATGGGCTCAAGCCTGTGGCTCGGCCGAGGCCGCAACCATTTCCGTGCCACCGGGGAGGTACTTACTAAGCAATGTTGTGTTTCAAGGCCAATGCAAGAACAATGATATTACCATACGTATTGACGGGACTCTGGTGGCTCCAGCTGATTATCATGTTATCGGAAATGCCGAAAACTGGATTTTATTTGAGCATGTTAGCGGGGTTTCTATTAATGGTGGCGTTCTTGATGGCCAAGGTGCTGGCTTATGGGCTTGTAAAAAGTCAGACAATAGTAATTGCCCTGGTGGCGCTACGGTAATTAAGTTGAAATATCCATCATATATCTGTATAGTCGTAAATTTAGTGGCTTTTTGCTTTTCATATTGATTGGCTTCCTGCTTTAATTATAATAATTAATGTTCCTTCTTTTGTATATACATGAGCAGACACTTCGCTTTAGCAACTCAGACAACGTTGTGATTAACGGATTAGCATCCGTAGATAGCCAGATGTTTCATATTGTCATCAATGGATGCAACGATGTGAAAGTACAGGGGGTCAAAGTTTCGGCCGCCGGTGACAGCCCAAACACCGATGGCATTCACGTTCAATCATCAAGTGGTGT
This sequence comes from Citrus australasica, assembly GCA_029618585.1. Classification (NCBI taxonomy): domain Eukaryota; kingdom Viridiplantae; phylum Streptophyta; class Magnoliopsida; order Sapindales; family Rutaceae; genus Citrus; species Citrus australasica. The sequence continues at coordinate 31,250,630 of JARCIV010000003.1, read as the reverse complement.
CACAATTTTGGACAGCAAAATTGGGACTGGTGATGACTGTGTATCAGTTGGGCCTGGCGCCACCAACTTACGGATTGAAAATGTTGCTTGTGGCCCTGGCCATGGGATCAGGTAAAATTAAAAAACATGATAATTTGTTTTTCTCTTTATTTTTGGTGGTACATATAAATATTTAGTGCTAATTAAATTGAATATTGTGATTTTGTTGCAGCATTGGCAGCTTGGGCAAAGAGCAACAAGAGGCTGGAGTGCAAAATGTGACAGTAACATCTGTGACATTTACAGGCACTCAAAATGGAGTGAGGATTAAGTCCTGGGGGAGAACAAGCAGTGGATTTGCCAGGAACATTCTTTTCCAACATGCTCTTATGAACAATGTCGATAATCCAATCATAATCGATCAAAATTACTGCCCTGACAACGAGAATTGTCCTGGACAGGTACGATACTCACTTATCACATGTCTGTAGATGTGATTACGTAAATGTTGATGCGATTAATAATCAACTCAATAAATGTTATTTTTTTTTCTTGTTCAATAGGCTTCCGGGGTTAAAATCAGTGATGTGATATATCAAGATATTCATGGAACATCGGCAACGGAAGTTGGAGTAAAGCTCGATTGCAGTTCAAATAATCCATGCACTGGAATTAGCTTGGAGGATGTGAAGCTCGTTTACAAGAATCAACCGGCTGAAGCTTCCTGTACCAACGCTGATGGATCGGCCTCTGGATTTGTTCTTCCGAATAGTTGCTTAAAGACTTGAAGTTGTGAAAAATATTTGAGTTGAAACAAAAGAAGGCATAAGAAGCCGATCGTGATTATAATATTAAAGTAAAAAGATATAGGCAGTAGAATTTTGCTGAAGTTACTAAATTTGTGATAGGTAGCCATTAAAAACAGAAAAAAATCATAGGAAGCCGATCATTATACTTTGAACTAAGGTTTTTCGGTTATTTGTAAAACTACGCCCATTGGGCTTACTTAGAGGCACTTCCTACAATGTGTTGAAAGTATCGCCGTCGCTTTCGCACGTAGATGTTCATAATGTTATCGAATATATTAATTTACTTTATGACAACTTCTATTTTTCAATTTCAGTTTTTTGTCCTTTGACAAAATATGCATATCCAAAGTAAGGCACAGAAAAGCCAAATGACATTACGGCAGAGATTGGGGGTAAAGTCAAATAATGCTTGAAATGTGTAATTCACGTACTTAATTAAAGTGTGAAATCTTTTACTACCATCATAAGTTTCAAAAGTCATATTTAATCCAAAAAACGAAAAATGAAAAAATTACAAAAGAAAAAAGAAACATTTTGACTTTCTGGAGTTCTTTTTTTTTTATATATATATAAAAAAATGACACATTGTGTGCATCGTGGGTCTTGATTTTGGCCCCACATCGAATAAGACAACCTCCATGGTTGATATCAGCGTGTCTTGAACATTTCATGATGATGCTGAAAGCCGAGTGTCCGAAATTTCATTCAGTTATATGTCGCTGATGGAAGGACATAAAATCTCTTGGATAATTTCCCCTGACGAAATTGAAGAAATAAAATCTCTTGGATAATTCCCCTTTATCACTTCTAATGCTAATTCTCCAAAAGCTATATACATTGCATTTTTCGATAATCTTCATTGTGTAAACAAGCTCTACAAAAACTGAAGGAAAAAGCTATTTACCCTGACTTTAACCCTAATCTATGCCTCGAATATTGCCAAAAACGGTGCGTTTTGCTTTGGTTGCTTTCCTTTTAATTCCAGTTGTATGGTGTGTTTTGCTTTGGTTGCTTTCTTTTTAATTCCAGCCGTGCAGCATGTGAGCATTCTCTTTGTCCTTCTATTTGCGTGTGAACCACAACACTCTGTTCATAACTTCAAATCGGCAGACTGCAAACTGCAAAACCCTAGGGCCTCCAAACTGCAAAATGCCATTGTCTTTTAAATGTACAGACCTAACTACTCAATTAAGCATGGTCTTTCCTCCCCCGAGAAAGAGAAATGTTAACTGCTAAAAACTTGGAACAACAATTTCTAGTGTTTCAATTTCCCCCGTAAGCATTAGTTTGTATATTATTGTTCCTGCATTTAATGATTGTTATTAAAATCGTGAACGATTTGATTTTAAATTTATAAATATTGAGTTGTTTCATTTTAATTTGTGAGCTAAACTATGAGCATTTGTAAATTTATATATCAGCATCAATTAGCTTTAAATTTTCATAGGTATAAAATTGTAAATTCTTTAGCTCATTGCTAGAAGTCTTAATCCTTTCAGGCAAACAACAGAAACTTAACAAGAGATCCTCAAGAAAGCATAAGTTCGAGATAAGGTGATAAAACTCTTCATCAATAAACCATACCGAATTCAACTTTACTTTTAAAATGTGCAGACCTAACTACTCAATTACGCATGGTCTTTCCTCCCCCAGAGAAAGAGAAATGTTAACTGCTGAAAACTTGAAACAACAATTTCTAGAGTTTCAATTTCCTCAACAGATAATCTAATCCCTATAACCTTGAGTTTGACAGCCCTGGAGACACGCAAATGCTTTAAGTCCCAACAATTAGAACAAAACAAATCTTCAAGCAAGGAGCATTCACCAGTAAGCCATGGGACCATCTGATCATTTACAAACAATATACACAATATTTTCACTTATGACTTCAAAACCTAAATCTTTTACCATCTTCTCAATGGTCAATCCCAATCCATTCACCAGCCATACAAGTTGATACTTTAACATCTAGAAGAGTCAGGAATACTCTTAATTTCGGCAAACAAACCTTACGCTTGCAATGAAGCAGGGAATCATCCACAAATTCCACGAATTTTTCATCTTCCTTTCTTGACCAACAATTTCCACCATTCAACCTACTTGACCCCCAATGAAGTAATTCATTTTGAAATCCACAATAGGAATGGCATATGTAACTAATTCCATCTCTTTGTGAGTGTCGGCTATCGCATGACTGTCGGTGATGGCAACAGAGATCTCGATCGCGTGGCGATGGTTCGTCGTCTGTGCTGGATGGGTGTGTATGAAAACAAGAACAAAATCATCAATGAGGGGCTTAGAGAGCTCGGTGACCAGCGAACACAATAGAGTCGACTGCCTTGAAGGAAGTGGCAACGACAGTGACCACAACAGAGCCAGAAGGAAGCTGCGGCAGCAATGGACTTGAAGGAAGCAACATCGATGGCTTCTAGATCATGAAGCCAAAAGGAAGCAAAGGTCGGTAGCGGCAACAAAGCTAGAACGAAGCAACAGCAGCAGCAAAGCTAGAAGGAAGCGGCAACAACAATTAGAATCTAGAAATTAGGGTTCGAAGATGTTATGTGTGTAATTTTTTTGCGTGACCGTCGGTGATTGCAGGTAAGAGAGTGAGTTTTGAATTCGTAACAGTGGTCTGTTTCTGTGGTTCAAGGCACAATTCGTCAAAAGAAAAGAAAGGGAAAATGTGTTAAACGCACCATTTTCAATTTAATCAAAACGGTACGTTTTAAAGTGGGGGCCAGGGTTAAAGTCGGGGGTAAGTAGCAGCACTGAAAATTGAAAGATGAAAATGATCATTTAGATATGACATTTATTAATGTTAAAAGGGATCAATGGGTTAATTTAAGAATGCATATGTGGAGCAACATATCCAAATGCGCCTGCAAAATCAGTCCAATAGGACAAGTTTGGTGTTAAGAGTGCAATTTATGCACTAGTTTTGCATTGTTTATTTCCCTTAATATCGATGTTTTGCACTTAATAATAGTGATTTACTTGTGTTTTACTTTTGTAGGTGCAATTCTATTGATTGAAGATAAAAATTGAGCTACAAGATGATGTTTAAGGATGATTATTCTTTTGGAAAAATTATGAGCGTCAGAAGAACTTTGTTGATAAGGCGTGAGCACGTGCTGTCAACTACGGACCTGCAGTTTTTAATTTAATGTGTTTTATATTTTTGGTTATTTTTGTAATTACGAATTTAATATTTCATATATTAGTATTTTATTTTAAATAGAACTCTAGAGGAGAAGAGAGGGAGAGAGTATTTAAAGGGAAGAATCTATTGTCAAAAAGGGAAGACGGATTTTAGATAAGAAACAAACCCCAGATCTAAATTTTTCTCTGCCCTCTATGAAGAACTAAACTTATTATTCTGGTTGAAGGTTAATGAAGTTTTGATTTATCACTACTGTGAGATCTTTCTTGTACTTTAATTGTTTTATTATTTTTTGGGTATTTGTTTATTCTGAAATTATTTTTATGATTATGTTTGTTAATTAGATAATTGACCACTATTTAATTATCAACTTAATTTATTGTCAATTAAAGGATTCATCGTGTGAAGATTTTAATGTTTGTGACAAATAACATAGCAGTGAATTATGTTATGAGAATAAACAATCTAATTTAAATGAACCATCGTATGTGTTTGTTGATTAAGATTTGGGTCTCTTTGGTTTTTCAGGCTGTTAGTTGATTAAATCCTATGATTGTATCTAGGGTTGTCTATTGATTAGGGAAATAACCAACGATCGTACCTTGGTTATCGACTAGTTAAGGAGAGATTTGCTATTAGAGGGTCTCAGTAGCTATAACCGGTATATTCATAAGTAGTAATAATTTATATTTGAATCAATTATCACTAGTCGAATCAAGCTGAGTTAATTCCTTCAACTAGAGCTTTTCCCAATTTGAATTACAATTTTAATTTGCATTCTTGTTATTTTAATTTGATTTTTATTATTGTCAACAATCCCCCCCATTTTGCAATTTACATTTTAAAAATGATTTAAATAATCACCGATATCTGTGGACACGACCCTGCTCAATCACTATACACAATTTATTTAGAGAAGGTATATATTTTTGCTGGCTTCAACAACCATCAAATTTTGGCACTGTTGCTGAGGATTGGTGTCGTTTATTTAATCCTTTTTACATTTTACTTGGTGTATGGTTCGTCAAATCTTATTCAGTTCTAGCCAAGCGAGGTTTTTCTTCTCGTACATGTACACTTTCGTTTGATCCTGAAATTGAGAAGACAGCTCGCCAGCTGAGACAGCAGACGAAGCGAGTTAAGCAACAATCCTCGTCACCTTTGTTTTTTGAAACAGATACGGTGCCTGATTTAGTTGAATTATCTAGCGATTTAGAAGAACAAGAGATGGATAGAGCTGCACCTGTAAAAAGAACTCTTAGAGAGTTAGTTGAACTAGACTTGAATAAGCAACCACTCTACATTCAATATGTAGACTTGGAGGTAAATTTTGAATTAAAGTCTGGTCTTATTCATTTGTTACCCAAGTGTCATGGTTTTGCAGGTGAAGATCCTCATAAACATCTCAAAGAGTTTCATGTTGTGTGTTCAAGTATGAGGCCACAAGGCGTGACTGAAGAGCAGATTAAGCTGCGTGCTTTACCTTTCTCTTTAGATGGACTAGCTAAAGACTGGTTGTACTACTTGCCTCCTGGATCGATTACAACATGGAATGGTTTGAAGAAGCAATTCCTCAAGAAGTGCTTTCCTGCTTCAAGAGTTGCCAACATTAGAAAAGATATTTGTAGGATAAGACAACTTCCTGGGGAGACTTTATATGATTATTGGGAGCGATTTAAACAATTGTATGCTACCTGTCCTCAGCATCAGATTTTTTGATCAACTTCTTATTCAATATTTTTACGAAGGACTATCATTAATGGATATGAGTATGATAGATGCTGCTAGTGGAGGTGTGTTGGTGAACAAGACCCCTACTCAAGCAAGGGAGTTGATCTCAAATATGGCTGCCAATGCACAACAATTTGGTAGCAGGCAAGATCCCACTTCAAGGAAGGTGAATGAGGTAAATATTACTTCTCTTATGGAAAAGTTTATTGTAGGCAATGTGCAGCAGGTGAAGACTTGTTGCATTTGTTCTAATATGGGTCATTCAACTGATATGTGTCCTACACTTCAGGAAGAACCCGTTGAACAAGCCAATGCAGTTGGAGGATTTCCAGGCATGCCTCAGAAGAGGTATGATACTTATGCACAAACATACAATCCGGGATGGAAGGATCATCCCAACTCCAGCTATAGAGTTAGGCCGTCAGGATTCCTACAACAGTATCCACCAAGACAACCAGCACCTGCACAATCAAACTCCAAGTCAGGTATATCTCTTGAAGAAATTGTTAAATCACTTGCGACTAACACTCAACAATTTTAGCAGGCAAGTATAACAAGCATTCAAAATTTGGAGAGCCAAATGAGTTAATTGGTGACTATAGTGAGCCGTCTGGAGTCTCAAGTATTAGGGAGATTGCCTTCACAATTTGAGGTGAATCCAAAGCAAAATGTTAGTGTTGTCATCCTTAGAAGTGGGATGGAGTTGCAAGAGCCTAGTAAGAAATTGACAAAGCATGTAAAAGATGAGCTTGTGAAGAATGAATTGATGCCTAAATCTCAAGATGTGCAACCCACCAAAGCAAAACCCCTACCTATTGTGATACCTCCTCCTTTTCCAAGCCGTTTTTGCAAAATCCAAGGAGGAACAAGAGAAAGACATTCTTGAGACATTTCGCAAGGTTGAGGTAAATATTCATTTATTAGATCTATAAAACAAATACCTCGATATGCTAAAGTCCTTAAGGAACTGTGCACCTCCAAGAGAAAATTAAGAGGAGATGAAAAAGTTCACATGGGGGAGAATGTTTCAGCAGTTCTCCAAAAGAAACTACCTCCTAAGTGCAAGGATCTAGGTATGTTTACTATCCCTTGTAAAATTGATAGTGTTAGAGTTGAAAAGGCCATGTTAGATCTAGGAGCTTCTATTAATGTCATGCCTCATTCCATTTATTCATCTTTGAATGTTGGTCCGTTAAAAAAAACTGGTGTGATAATTCAACTAACTGATAGGTTTAATGCATATCCTGATGGGGTATTAAAAGATGTCTTAGTACAAGTTAATGAGTTGGTTTTTCCTGCTGATTTTTATGTACTTGATATGGAAGAGGATAACTCCTCTAATTCTGTCCCAATTTTGCTAGGAAGACCTTTTCTTAAGACTGCTAGGATTAAAATGGATGTACATAAAAGGACTCTCACTATGGAGTTTGATGGAGAAGTTATAGAATTCAATATGAATGATGCCATGAAATATCCTAATGAGGAACATTCGGTATTTTCTATGAATGTTTCTAACCCCATAGTGCAGGAAATTTTTTATAAGGAAAGGACGAAGACATTTCATGACATAATGATTTTGAGAAAAAAGTTCTTTGTTCGTCAAAAAGTTCTTTTTTTTCATTCTAAGGTTAAACTTTTTCCTGATAAATTACGTTCTTGCTAGGTTGGACCTTTTATTGTTACTAATGTTTTTCCTCATGGTGCAGTTAAGATTCGGAGTCCAACCTCTGACAAAATTTTTAAGGTTAATGGTCATCGCTTAAAACTTTTTTATGAAGGTTCTTCGGTGAATATTGTGGAGGATGTGGATCTCGAGAGTCCTAGTTATGGAGATTGATGCATGAATGTGTCTAGTTAAAGACATAAAACAAATGCGCTTTTTGGGAGGCAACCCAAATGATTTATTTATTTATTTTGTTATATATTCTTTTAATTTTGATTCAGATTTTTTTTTAAAATAAAAATAAAATAATGTTTTTGCTTATTTTGGCCAGAAGAAATTTTTTGATAAAGCGCGCTCACGTCTTAACTAATAAGTACTTATGTGATTTTTAACGTAAAATGGTTTTAAGGTGTGCCCACGTGCTTATTAAAAACGTACTTCTGAAATTTTTAGTGTCTCTAAGTGATTCATCACTAAAAAAAAAAATTATTTATTTATTTGAAAATAAAAAATAAAAAGAAAAGTTTTTTTTTCTTTCTTATATATATATATATTTATTTATTTAAAAAAACTAAAAAAAAGAAAAAAAATTACTGTTCACAAAATCCTTAATTCACAGAATTGGTTTTCTTCTCCAGCCGCTCCAGCCTTCACCGAGCAGCCACGTAGCACCAGCAATCCACCATCGCGCACCAGCCCATGCAGCAGCAGCAGCCGTACGCGCAACCAGTATCCCGCGTCTTGCATCACCAGCATCCCGCAACCATCAAATTTTTAAGCAACCAGCCCCAGCCCGTGCGCGCAACGTAACCAGCGTCACCAGCGCGCAGTACCAGCTCCATCTCCCGCGTGCAACCAGCCCCAGCCCGCGCGCAACACAACCAACCCCAAACCACGCAGCACAACCATCCGCGAGCAATTTGAACCAGCAGCCGTGCACCCGCAAGCTCTAGCCGAGCAGCAATCATCCGCAACTAGCCTACGCCCTGCATTCCAGCCGCGTGAATAGAAATCTGTGAGTGAAATTATTGTAACAATGCCAAAGAGGAAAGCATCAACTTCCAAGTCATCTAAAAAGACACCCGTCACAAAGCAATCTAAGCTTGCTGCTCCCACTACGGTTCCATGGAACACGGTTTCAGATTCACGCCAAGCCGTGAGACAAAGATCGAAACATGGAAAAGGCATGAGTGTTTTGCCACTTGCGGAATCCATTCTCGGAGGGTGCCTCGCATTCGCGACTCAACAAGAGAAAGAAAAGTACAAAGATATATCCAAGCAAAAAATACTTCTAGCTAAGTATATTCATTACCCAACTCTTGAAAAATTGAATGTTAAGGATAATTTTGATTCTTTGATAGATAAGATTGGTTTGCGTAAGTTTGTTGATGTTGATTGTTTGGGTTATGTTGAGTTGATTAGGGAGTTCTATGATGCTTTTCAATTTAATATACCGAATGATTTTACTTTGCATACCCCGGATGTTATAAAGTTTAGGTTAATGGGACGAAATTTTTCACACTCTATCACGGATTTTAACCTAGCTTTAGGATTCATTGATGATGATTATTCTTCTAGGGATGCATATTTAGGAACAACTTGTGACTTTAGCGAAAATTTTGAGCCTTATGGTCTTTGGCGTAATTTATCTGTTGATCACAATGCCTATGACCCAAGTAAATCCAAGAGTTCTTTCTTACGTGATCCCGTTTTGAAATGTGTGCATTGATTCTTAGCATATAATTTTTTAGGAAAGAAAGATCACTTAGGAGTTTTCTCTAAAACTGAATTTTATTTTATCTGGTGCATGTTAAATGATGTGAGGGCTAATTTAGGTTTTTGGTTAGCAGATCAATTTCAAAGTGTGCTTAAATGGTATAAGACTTTATTTCTTAGTTCATACATTACTCTGTTAGCTATAAACCTATGTGTGCTTGATCTTGACAATAATGATTTGCATCCTGCTTGCAAAAAGGAATTTTTGGTTAGCAGATCAATTGCAAAAAGGAATTTTAGGCTTGCATAACATTTTAAAGATAAAATCATAAAATGTCGTCATGCCATAAATCATTTACATATTAAAAAGCATTTATAAAATACTTTGTTAAAAGGAATTTAGGTTTGAAAACATTTGCATAAAACTAATTTTGTTATCAAATCAATTAATCCTTTAAGTAGTATAAAAAATATTTATACTTATAATAATAATATCAAAATACTTATATATATTCAGTATACTAGGAATGAAGTTACTTACCTCGACAAATGAATTAGAATTAACACACCTTTAAGCTTCTAAGAGCCTCAATCACCTCCAATACCTTAAACAAATATAAGATATGACAATTAATAACTTATTATAAGAATTTGATTTTCTAGTTCATATCCGTACAGGTTTGATTCTAAGAATTTTAATTCTTAATCTAAAACTCAGAATGATATAATATTCGATGGAAATATTCTAGACATCCATGAGTACCCCATGTAAAATTTACAAGAGGATCTGATATCAAAAATATTTTAAAAACTATTTACTTCTCAGCAAATTCGAAACTGTTTTCACATAATCTAAACCAAACAGAACGGGTTCCGTGATTTTTATAAAATAAAGTACTAATCAGAAAATTATGAAATTAAAACTGGAAATCCTAAACACATATATTAACCTACATATAAACTTTCAGGATTTTCCGAGTTCATGTGGTGGTACAAATAATCTTGTGAATCCGATCACAATGCTGGAATCGCAGTTTTCCAGTGCAGTGGTTTCTATTTCGAAAATACATATAAAATTGAAAACGAAGTCGAATTTAATGAAATAAAATTTAATCAAGAAGCCCTACATGTCTAGTTTCTAGAAATATAAATTTTATAAGAAAAATCGTTCAGAAAATATAGGTTTAAAATCGAGATACTCATGCTGTCCAGATTATCCTGTGCTTAATACGTCAAGGATTGATTAACTAAACTTATAATAAATCAAAACCCTAAACAACGCCTAAATACATTCTAAATCTTGCATTATGATATATAAACATCTAGAATCGTGCCAATATAAACCCTAGATAGAGTGATTAGAAATCTGTTGAGAACATGGAGAATAACTTACCCGTCGCTTTGATTCGCTTTGATTCTCTCCTAAACAAATATTTGAATTGTAAGATTTGTGTAGGAGCATAAAGAGCAGCAGAGAAAAAGAATAAACGTCGTGAACTTAGAGTTATGGAAGGGGAAAAGTATGCATATATAGGGAATCTTAAGAAACCCTATTTAATAAGAAAAAATAACCATTTTTTAAAATTATCTCATAAATAACTTCTATTTATAATTACTATCCCTTTTTTAATAAGGGTTATAGGTCACCCATAATTATCAATGAAAGCCCAATTTCCATAATTTAATATTATAGAAATTTGTGGCGTTACATTTCTAGCATGTGGTTCAACATTTCCTCAAGCAAAACTTTGCCATGATTTTTGGAATCAACTTCCATCTCGTAGCTGCTTTGACAACTTCACACCTCTTCGCCTTTGATGGAAATATGAAATATAAATTAAAATGGTGAAAAATGGTATTGGTCCCTAAGACTATGTAATTTTATTCATATAATACAGTATCATAAAAAAATTACAAGAGGCCTAGAAGAATCAAATATCATGCTACAATATATATCAATAGTTGGAAGTTCGATTTTAAATTTCCACTCTTGATCTTGTGTGCATGTTGTGTTGTATTTGCATATAAAGATCATGTTTAAGTTTACTTACAATTGGTATCAGAGCCAATTATACCTCTGCCTTGATGTGGTCTGCACTTTATGATATATACAAAAATACATGAATTTGTTTTATAAACATAAAGTCATTTTCACATGTTATGTCAATAATAAATGATAGAAATAATTAAGAAATGGATTTCAAATAGTTATGCAATTCAAAACATTAAATTTGGTGTTGTGAAATCTTAAATATAATCGGGTCTATCAAACATGTCATTCAGGTTAGACCATAAATTTTAAATGGACCTCATTGAAGGTTAAAGAAGATTTTGAACGACATGTCGCTTGATCAAACTAGAAATTGTCATTAAATAAATAACATGTTGTAATATTCAATATTATTAAAACGACTTGTAAGAACACGTCGTCTTCATATGTTATCTAGATTGCATGTCGTTGTTTTTTTAGAAGACATAGACAACTTGTAGTCTGACAGTTATGTGTGATGACATGTCATCCGTTTGTTTACTTAAAAGAGAAGTGAGCAATGTATCTTTTCTGGAAACAAGATGCGTTAACATGTGGGGTCAATTAGAAGATGAAATTTGATTTTAAGCAATGGTTTTGTTTTAGTTTTGAAAAAAGAAAAGATGTTTTATATTCCAAGTTTCTCTAGAAACTTGGTTTCACTTTCAAGACTTTTACCCCTTGGATTTTTCTTTAACATTTCAAATAAGTTTCATAATATAAGTTTCCGGATAGGTTGCTATGACAGAGGAATAATTTTCTTAGGATAGTCAAATTACCAACAGATGAAGGGAGAAAACCCCTAAATTGATTTTGCCTCAAATATAGAATGGTAAGAGACTTTTAATTTCCATATCTCTATCGGAATGGAACGAGAAAGCTCATTATCGAAGAGGAGTAAATATCTAAAATTGATTAAATTACCAAATGAACTTGGAATGTGGCCAATGAGTTGATTTGAATTCAGCTGTAAATCAACGAGGGAAGTCAAGTTTCCCATAGATGGTGAAATAGTACCAAAAAGTAAGTTATCGTAAATATATACCCGCGAAATGTTACTCAAGTTACCCAAGAAAGAAAGATTGAACCACTAAGTTGATTCAAGCTTAAATCTAATTCAAAAAGAGATTTCAACTGACCTATGAAGAAACAAACGAGCCAAGTTGTGCAAGTTACCTAAAGAATTGAACCGTGCATATAGTTAAGATTACAAGAAAAGAACTTTCAGATGGGTTAGAAGGCCAATTTCCGGTGGAATTTTTCCGGACAATCGGCTAAATGGTAAATATAAGTACTCAAGCTTAGAGAGGTTACTGATTTGAGGTGAGATGATGCCAAATAATTCACTGAAGGTCAAGATGAGAAAGATGAGGAAACAATGAGAACGAGAATTCATGAAATGAACCGTTTAATCCTGTGTGAAAAGAGTAATATTAATGACTCTTCCCACATGGTTGCAATAAGTTCCAAACCACGTGCAAGGGCTTGTTTTGGTTGAATTACCAGGATCAAGTGTCCGCAGAATATATTGGTTTTGATTTTGATCAAGGCTAGTCTTCCATTTGAGAAGAGAATATGCTTCTTTTGTAGAATCTGAAGAAGTAGTATGTGAAAAATTTAACATTAAGTAAAGGATCAGAGAAACAGGTGAAGAAACTACAGTGTGTGACCTTATTCAAATTGTGCAAGCGTGTAATCATCAAACTGAGAACACGATACAGAAACACAGGAAGTAAAAGAATTTGTGAGTCGAAATGTCAAGTGATTACTTCGAATTGGACGAAGAAACGAGAGGAGAAATGAATAAAACAAAAATAACAGACTGTATTTTCATTGTCTTATTTCTTGTATTTTGCAATTTCAACAAGAAACAATATAAGTTAAAGCTTAAGGCAGTCGCAAGAGATCTTTGACGAACTCTCCTTTAGATTAAGATAGCTGCTGGTCAGTCTACTCCTAGTTTCTGGATATTTATTTAGCTATGATTGTCAAACGGAAGTGTGCTGTTGGAATTATGTGGCATAAGAGCATCAAGTGTGTTATTAGTTCAGTACTTAAATGAAGGAATCTAGTTAGTTTCTATTCAAAGGGAATGAATGAAGGAATCTAGTTAGTTTCTATTCAAAGGGAATGCTATTAGTTTAATACATGAAGGGCCGGTCTTGGCCAGGCAGTTGCACTGGTACTGTAGGAGAAAATTTCTCTTATAGTATAGGTACAATGCCGCATCAAGCGGGCTCTAAATACAGGGGCCTGATCGAGCTGTTTTTGAGGGGCTATATTTGGCCAGAATGTTTTCAATACGTTGGCCTCCGCTTGCCCTGCCTCCAAAGTCCCGTCTCCTCTAGTCCTGAAGCTTCAGATTATAGTGATACTGACCTTTCCAAAGCTGCATCTAAGTCTCACTCGTCTTTATAATAGGCCCAAGCAAAGAGTTCAGTCCGAAAACATACTTGGGATAAAAATAATTACAAGTGCATTCTTCTGCATCCTAAATACTTTAGTGTGAACGCAAACATCTTGAAACCATTACCGCTATACATAATAAGCTCTAATTGTAAAAGGGGATATGTAAGTGATAATGTCAGAAAACTTACAGCATGTTCGTGCCCTTCCTTCCAAGTGCCATTTCCTCAGGCCCTGAATCTTCAGAGGATATAGAGATACTGACCTTCTTGAAGCTGCATCTAAGTCATGCCCTTCTCTGCAATTGAAAGGATCATCAAATTCCAACTCCTTCTTCAATAGTTCAGCCTGATATAAATTAGAACAACAGCAATATGAGTTCACATCCTGAGGATAAAGTCATCCAACCAAATTCTTTCCCTGAAATGTCGGAGAAATGTTTTTGTGTGTATGTAACGACTTGACCAGTAAGCGAAAATCACCTCTCACTTTTATCGATGTAGTGAAACGATTATCCAACATTTATAGACATGGTGAAAAGATTGGCCAACATTGTTAGAAGCTAACAAGATAAAGTTCTATCTGATCAATGATTGTCACATGTAATCATTGATATTTTCCTGGTTAAACACTAGACTGTAACAAAAACAAAAAAGTGTATGTTAAAATTCATTAGAATAGCCAAAAGCAAAGGAAGTGCTTACAGAGCCAGGTATGAAGCAAGGGAAGAACCACACTTGAAGTTTCTTCTACTTTCAATGCAACTGAACTTGTTTCCAAGTTTTCTGAAAAAAGAAATTGTTTTCAAATACATGTCAGATTCTTTTCTTGCTGCTCACCGCCGCAGAAGATGTTTGACTTCAAATGACTCGTTCTGTAGATGTTCTTCTAAGAGCAACTAGTAAGAAAGTAGGTTCAAATTTCTCAGAATTAATGAGGGTAAAATTCTCACAAATAAATGCTGGTGGTAAAATATTCATCATAAACATCAAAGTTGTGCTGCGACACAAAATAATTAATTAAGGGACAGGCTCAATTGATCCTGAAATAAAAATACCAGCGTTAAAAAGTATACATACAGACGTTCCGTTTTGGAAATGCTAATTGATATTCCTTTTAATCCACTACGACTGTAAGAAAGAATCTCATATTGTCTAGTATAAGCATGTTATTATAAAATTGAGCATTTACCATTATTTAAGTGTTTGTGCTTCAGAATTTTAAGCAGAACTGTAGGAATCGCATGAATATCAGAAATAGATTTCAGTACAAGAGCAGAAGGCTGAATCATTCCCTAGAAACTACAACTAATTGTTTCCCAACATTGCGGCCACTGAATAGACCAACAAGAGCAGCAGGAGCATTTTCAAGACCATCAGCTATGTCTTCAACATAAACAACCTTGCCTTCTCGGATGTAAGGCAACACAACATCCAAAAACCTCGAGTACTGGGGAAAGTAATCGAAAACAATAAATCCTTCCATGTGAATCCGTTTATACACAACATTCATCAAATTGAGCACACCCTCAGGCTGACTGAGATTGTACTGTGAGATCATTCCACACACTGCAATGCGTCCGTGAAGTCTCATGTTTAGTAGCACTGCATCCAGCATTTTTCCCCCTACGTGCTCAAAGTAAATGTCAATGCCTTCAGGAAAGCACCTGGAAAATTAATTAAAACGAAGATAGAAGGGCTCATCAGTAGTGATGTTTGTTTCGACATAACATGTGAAATAAGCAATAAAAATCCTCAGCTATAACCTTTTCAAAGCAGCATCCAAGTCGTTCTCCTCTTTATAATTGAAAGCATCATCAAATCCAAACTTGTTCTTTAGTAGTTCAACCTAGCATAACATAATCCAATCAAAGAACTGCATAAGATCATCCAAGGACTTCAAAATATTGAATTGCAATTGCCAATTGGGACTGCATTGGAATTAACCACACCTTTTCTCTACTGCCAGCACTTCCAACAACATAGCAACCCATCAACTTTGCAAATTGCCCAACAAGCTGACCGACTGCACCAGATGCTGCAGAAACATAGACGTATTAACCTTTCTTTGGAGCACAAATTTCATAAAAACCAGCCCAAGCTGTTATCCCAGGCATACCTAAATAGAGCACAAACGTAAGGCACAGAATTATTGAGAGAAACAAACTTGAAATGCCTACGGCTTCATCTGGTAATGTGAGTTGTCGCAAAATGAAAACTCTAGTTCGATGAGAAACTTGATCTACCAAACAACCATCCTTGACATCTATTTTTATTTAAATTCAGGTGAATGTGGACACAAAACACATCTACTGCCAGTTAAAGACTTAATAATTTGACAAAATAAAAAGAATCCTATAGCTTTTTTTTTATCAAATAACCGTGGAGTAATATCATGCCAACTTCCTAATTTCTCAACTACTTTTGCGACTGTTTACCAAGAACTTTACAACAGTCCTAAATGGAGCCTAAAATCAAGAAAGAAAACAGAATTAACTAACCAAGAATTCCAGTATAATAAGAAAGGGGAACATCAGTGTGATGAATTTTAAAGAGGCCCTGAGGATTTTTTATGAGACTATACTCTTCCCACCCAGTTGTTCCCCAGACTAAATCTCCTTTCTTGAATTCTGGGTGCCCTGAATCCACCACCTTAGCCACTCCAAATCCTTCTATGGGCTGCATTTTACACCATCAACTTAATGAAAACCGAAAACTATTTAAAAAAAAAAAATCATTGAAAATAAATAAATAAATAAGAATTTCAAGTGCTTACAGAGCCAGGAGTGAAAGAAGAGAATTCAGGATCTTGATTAAAGGACATGCGAAATCTCATGTAAGGATCGCAAGACAAGTAAAGATTCTTGACGAGAATTGCATTTGAGCCTTCCTCAACTTTCAATGAAATTGAACTTGCTTTTACCAACATGTCTGTCTCTTTGGGAAACCCTTCTACGTAGTTCTTTAATAACCTGCTTGTTGCTCACCACTTCACTGTTAGCCGCCATTGTTGCTCTGTTTCTTCCTTCGGTTGCTGAGTGGCGGTGTGTTTGAGGCTGCAGTGGCCTGAGTTTCTCTTTATATTGTTACGTTGTTGTTATACTTTTATATTTAATTTTAATTTTTTTTATTTTTTGTGGCTCATATTTCACGGCAACACGTGGTCGGTTATGGACCTTATGGTGGCTAGAGTTTCTCTTTATAGTTAAGTTCTACTTCAAGTTTGAACACAACTTCAGTCGGAGTCCCTAATCTTTGAAATGAAGAGGAAGGGAGAAAAGATCAATAGAGCTAATGAAAGAGACTACGGAAGACTCGGGAGAAATTAGAAGATGGAGGAGGAAAAATTAGAATAAAATACAGTGATATTTCTATCTCAAATTGTCTAAACTCACCCCTTTTGAAAACAGTAATTAGAAAACTGATAATATTTTTATGATTTTAAATAAAAATTAACAATTAACTAATTAAATTTTTATGTTTAAAGTTATGGCACAAAGAATATGTTTTGAATACTTTAGTCATTTATAATGATAAAATAATCAAATTAAAATTATGTTCAAACAATGTTAGTGATTAATAATGGTCAAAATATTTATGTATGGAAAAAAATATAATTGATCAATTGATTAAACTTTTTCTTTATCTTGAATTTTAAAAACAATGTGAATTTTTTAATAAACAATTTTTTAAAATGGGGTGAATTTAAACAAATAGTGAAATAGAAATATCTCGGTTCTTTTAAAAATAAGGGATATTATGTAACACCCTATGCGAATCTCACATCGGCAAAGTATTGGAAAGATCTGGGTTTATAAGGGGTGATCCACTCCTTAATTGGTAAGATCCGTTTTGGAGTGTATGGGCACTTCAGAAACAAAACCGTGCCGGTCTTGTTAAGATCCAAAGCAAATAATATCTTGTCAGGTCTGGGTTGTCATGACAGATGGTATTAGGGCAGCTCTGCGTGTCCTCTAGAGCGATGATGGAACTAACCTCAACGAGAACGCTGAGTCCCTAAGGGGGGTGTATGTATGTCGTGACCCAACCCACTAGATATTGTTCGCTTTGGGCCTTAACAAGACCCACACGGTTTTGTTTCTGAGGTGCCCATACATCACAAAACGCGTCTTTCCAATTAAAGTGTAGATCATCCTTTATAAACACAGATCTCGTCTTACCAATTAAAATATAGATCACCCCTTATAAACATAGATCTCTCATGTGTTTTGCAATGAGGGATTCCCTAAGGTGTTATATAAGTAGCATACGTGCACTGAAATTTCCACAATCTTGTTGTTATTGTCGATAGCCACTTACATTGAATTGTGAAACATATGGTGTCAAATAATTAACTTGTGAATTGATGGGAACTCCTCACGCAGGAAACAATTTCTCAGCAAACACTCCGTTTTTCGTTTTTTTTTTCATTTCATATGATTCACTTGTAAATGATTCTCTTATGATTAAATGTAGGTGGATCGTAAAAATTTTAGATTATGATAATTTTTTTCTTGTTCTTCTTACTTTCATTTACCTTTATAATTTAGTAAAACAATTGGCTTGAAAAATGACAAGACGAGGATCTTTATTCCAAAATTTTATCCCAAATTATATTTCAAATAATGTGGTATGTGATGTATTATTTATTAAGTGATTGATAATTTTTTATAATTTTCAAGTGAATTAATTACGTTAACCTATCATTTAATTAATGAATGTCACAACATTTAAAATGAAATTTGGGATAAAATTTAAAGATATGCAATAATGAAATTAAAAATTATGTAAAATACAATTGCATTATGCATATATAACTTTGACCAAGAAAAAATAAAGTTTGTGGTTTTGTTCTATAATAGGGCAGATGGTCTCCAATAAGCCCAATGAGTATTCTAACCGAGGCCCATACAACATGTTGGGGCTGATTACTTAAATTTCACAATTTCAAGGAACTATTTAGCAGAACTAAACTAGAGGCCGATCCATCATCATTCCTACATGATGCTTCGGCTGGTTGATTCTTGAAAATGAGCTTCACATCCTCCAAGCTAATTCCAGAGCATTGGTTCTTATAGAACTGCAGTCGAACTTCACAACTTCTGTTCCAGGAATATCTTGACTTCTGACATCCCTGATTTTAACCCCTGAAGTCGATTAACATGAAAAATATGCATTGCTGATTTGGTTTTCATTAGTGCATCACGTTTCTCAGGTCGTGAAAAATAAAGCGATAAAACTTATTTGGCATTTGAGCATTGTCGTTTCTCTAAATTCCTATACCAGTTGCACAAAGCGTGCATATTCCTCGTCTCTTCTCCTTTAATCGCTACATATAAAACTTGCCCAAACGCAAAAATATGATGAATTGAATGGGATCAACTCGTTGTTCATGCGATAGGCTAAAAGGGGTGATGATATAATTTTACTGTGTATTCATGAATTCTTTGCTTGTTTGGGGGTGGGGGATTCCGTGAGACTAGGCCGGAACCAAGATTTTGATTTGGGGTTGCCAAAATGTATATAAAAAAAATATTGCAGTAAAAATAAAGTAAATGCTATTCAAATCTTAATGAATGAAAATACAAAAAAAATATATATTACACCATCTAATTCAATTATATACCAAAACCTAAATTATGCTTGAAAATTGATGACCATAATTAATAAATTAACAATGTATAAATCTTAATACGAAAGTAACAGACATAATTCATAAGTTAACACATAAAAAATAATGCCTCAAATATATATTGAAGTTTAAAGTTTTGAACGGAAGATTCCTTATTAATTAATAAGAATTCAACGAAATTAGTACGGATAAAGAAAGCAAACCTTGATATTATATATAACCTTGCATCAGTTCAACCTCATTTATGTAACATTCAAACCAAAAATCAAATGACTATTTTACTAATTATTTTAAATTTTTTGTTCACAATTATTGGTTTGACGGCAGGGCAGAACTAAAAGGTAATTTTGGGATTGGTTCATCTTACCATAAATTTCAAAACGGTATATTATATGTAAAAAAGGGATATATGTAGCGCAAGTTATGACCTCTGGAAAGTACCCTACTTATCTCACTCAACCATCCTACATCATTCAGAAATTGAACCGAGTAGTTCAATTTTTAAACAATTTCACTTAACTGTCACTTGAATTCAAATTTCGTAGCAATAGGGGGTTAAAAATTAATTTAGGTTAAACCTACATCATTACGTGTTTTTGTCCGGGTGTTTGATGTAATTATAAATTATTACACTACGCTTTTAAAACCTTACATTATGGGCAAGGGTTTACTGTAATTGTTGATTATGTTGAACGGCCAAATAGAAATCTATTCATAGTTGCACAAGTAGAAGTCCGTCAAAGACTGGCTTTGTTAGTGCCCATCTGAAAGCTTATGGCTATCCATCTGAAAAATTTAATTTCCTCATGGAAGAAACGATCTACTTACAATGATGACAAATTCTACGCCCATAACACGCATGGGGTTGATCTAAACGCTCGGACTCAATAAAGATAAAGCGTCGAGCTAAAACCACAAGGTATATAAGCCTCTACATACCAATCGGGGGGAATGTAGCTATTTGGTTGTTGTTCATTGTCTTCGCCTGCCCCTTGATCAACTGCAAAACTTAATTTATTCTCCCATGTTGTTCCAATGTTATCACACTTCTAGGAAGAATTACAGTGTTACTGATTGTCTTGCGAATTTGGGAGATCCTCCTATGGTCATTCGGAAGTTTCTTTCTTTATAGACTGATGGCTTCTCCAATTATAGATTCAGTTAATTGGCTTGTTTCATTTAGGATGGTTATTTTACATTAATATATTTTTTTCTATTATATTTTATGTATATTTTCTTATTCTAGAACGATGGTACTTTTTAAGAGGTAAGGCTCACTCTATCCTCTAAACTATTTTCCTCTTTCTTCTTTAATTAATAGATTTCTCACTTTAGCAAGGTTGCTTTAAAAAAAATCAAAAATTTAACAAGTCAAAAATCAGGGGGAAAGGCATCCACACCCCTAAGGTTTACTTAAATGATTAAACAAATCTCCTTAATATCATAAATTGTTGCATAAACTCTTTTTTAACTATTAAATGCTTAATTACAACAACTCGATAATTGACTTTAAATGAATATGTATGATAAATATATAAAATAAGATAAAAACTTAAAATATTTTGAATGTTAGAAAAGTTATTCTAACATTATTAATCTGTCATATTCTTTTCATAATAATAAAATATATTTGACATTATAATAATATTAAAATAATTATATTAACATTCACAGTTATTTATAAAATTTATATTATTTTATTTACAATATAGTTTTTAATTATGTCTATATTACTATAAATCTTAAAGTCAATTTTTGGATTCATATATTTTAATTAATAAAATCTGTTGGGATAGACTAATAATAACTTAATATTAAAAATACTTTTCATTATACATGTTATTTTAATAATTATACTTATTATAATATTTTATTTGTATCGTATGGTATTTATTTATTACCTTTTATCTTATTACTAAATTTATATTTAGTTGAGATGTTATAATAAAAGGTTATAATAATCATTTATGAAATTAAGGGGATTTCGGTGACTATTTATGAAACTAAAAGCATCTGTTTGATTATTTAAACAAACATTGGGGGTGTTAGTGACTTTTTCCCTTTTCAAAATTTTAAGGGTGCACCTCAGTCATCGATGTGCCCATCCAATAACATTTATATATTTTCTTTTTCGGGAGTTAATTAATCATAATAGAAAGATAAAATTCATTTGAAACACGTCAAACATTTATTAAAATTTTTCATTCTAGTTGTCGCATCTAAGTTTTTCTCGAAAAATATAAACAGCTATTCTATTCCAATTTTTGGATTTTAAAATTGAGATTTTCAATATTTTTAATTATCAGGATTATTCTGTTTCTTCCTTCAACAACTTTTACTTTCACTCGAGAACCATTAAAAAAAAAAGCAACATCTGTAGCCAATCAAAATGCAAAATCTCAATATTGCGCAATTTAAAGAAAGTAATCATATTTAATTTCTAGAACCAATTAAATATGGTGACAAGAATATCCAAAATAGTTAATAAAATTTTTTACAATAGTAATGCAGATGGCAACGCCACAGGCGCAAGCAAAAATGCTTTTGACAACTACAAGCAATTTGTGGGCTGAACTAATCCAGAGGCAGATCCATCAGCATGGCTACAAGATGCTTCCGCCGGTTGATTTTTATACGTAAGCTTGACGCCTTCTAATTTTATCCTTGAGCATGGGTTCTTTGAACTACAATCAAAATTTACAGCTACTTCTGTTGCTGATGTTCCATGGATATCCTGGTATGTTACATCACTAACCCCTGAAACCTGTTACATCACCAATTACATCACTAATTGGTATGTGTATTGCAATAATACAATATGTTACTAAAGTTTAATTAAATATCCTTTTGATATCTCACCTTGCAAGGGCATCCTTCGTTATTGATTTTGGACATTCTTCATGACTGCATGTTGGAAAAGGATATTTCTGGCAAAACCACTGCTTGGTCTCCCCCATGACTTTATTCTTAGTCCATTTTGTGTACCTATAAATGTCACAGTTTTAACTGTAACATTTTGCCCTCCAGCTTCACTCAAATCTTTCCCCAAACTCCCAATGCTGCAGAATATTACCATAAATTGATGTCGTAAATATTTAAAACAATAAGACTATTAAAATGATAATATAATATCCGGAGTTTTCTTCCCAAACTTCCATTCCGCGCACAACAATCCAAACTCTTTTTAATAAAAATATTAAAATGATACCATCAGTAGAAGTTACCGGTGGGTTAGCTAATAACTCTTAAGAATTAATGGTACTATGCGAAACTAAATTCCTTAAATAACTAGTAATGTATAAAAAAATCATTTGGTCAACAGTCGTAAACCTTTTTTCAGTTGGGCAGTTGAAGAAGAAATCTCCATGTGGTGAACTTATAATCGGTTAATTAACTTCCGCTAAATTCTGTTTAACAAAAAGCAAATGACTAAAATAAGTCACGTCTTTGACTTGAGACATAAGCTTTATCCTTTCGATGCAGAATTTGGCATGAAGAGGGACCTAACTGGTGACTATACTTTCTTGATAACCTAGGAATGTGGCTTGATTGTTTGCTTAATCTGAGTAACTGAAACAAGTCAAACAGTAATATGCATCAAAATTGTAACAAAAGAAATTAAGAAAAAGGTGGAACTTATGTCAAATATCCATTTCGAAAGTTGCGAAATTGCGGCTAGTTATGCTCAAAGCAACATACGGGCATAATTTTACATAGCAGCAGAAAAGCAGAAAATGGATAAGCACTTTTTTCTGTTAATTTATTAACTACCTTTGAAATCTCCCATCTTACCAAACCATATATAGATATGCACTTGTCTTTTGTATGAATTTGATGCTTCTGTCATCAAACATCATCCAAATTTCGGTTAAAGGGTAGTAAATTAAGATCGTATTAGTCAACGCAAAAATCACTCCCGAAATTCGGCGCAGATTGCATTCACTACTAGTGCTATTGCCATTTCTACAGTTCATTCAAATCCTATAAATACCCATTTAAATCTTTTCAACTTCACACTAACTCCTCAACGTCTCAAATCTATTTCTCTCATTGCTATTAGTAAATTTAAGCTTTGAAACAATGTCAACATCAATGTCTTTGCCTATTAGTTTTTTAACATTTCTTTTGATTCTCTTCTTTAGTTCATCTTTAGCAATTCCCTTGAGTTACAATGTGCTGAGCTTCGGAGCCAGACCCGATGGCCGGACTGACTCAGCAAAATCCTTTCTTGCTGCATGGGCTAAAGCCTGTGGCTCGGCGGAGGCCGCAACCATTTACGTGCCACGGGGGAGGTACTTACTACACAATGCTGTGTTTCAGGGCCAATGCAAGAACAACGATATTACCATACGGATTGACGGGACTCTGGTGGCTCCAGCTGATTATCATGTTATTGGAAATGCCGAAAACTGGATTTTATTTGAGCATGTTAATGGGGTTTCTATTAATGGCGGCGTTCTTGATGGCCAAGGTGCTGGCTTGTGGGCTTGTAAAAAGTCAGACAATAGTAATTGTCCCAGTGGCGCTACGGTAATTAAGTTGAAATATCATCCTATATCCAGTCATAAATCAAGTGCCTTTTGGCTTGTCATATTGATTGGCTTTATACTTTAATTATTAGAGTAGATAATCCTTCTTTTGTATATACGTGAGCAGACACTTCGCTTTAGCAACTCAAACAACGTTGTGATTAACGGATTAGCATCCGTAGATAGCCAGAAATTTCATATTGTCATCAACGGATGCAACCATGTGAAAGTACAAGGGGTCAAAGTTTCGGCCTCCGGTGACAGCCCCAACACCGATGGCATTCACGTTCAATCATCAAGTGGTGTCACAATTTTGGACTCAAAAATTGGGACTGGTGATGATTGTGTATCAGTTGGCCCAGGCGCCACCAATTTATGGATTGAGAATGTCGCTTGTGGCCCTGGCCATGGTATTAGGTAAAATTAGAAGCATAATAATTTGTTTTTCTCTTCATTTTTGGTGTTATAAATATTTAGTGCTGATTAAATTGGATATTGTGATTTTGTTGCAGCATTGGCAGCTTAGGCAAAGAGCAGCAAGAGGCTGGAGTGCAAAATGTGACAGTAACAGCTGTGACATTTACAGGCACTAAAAATGGAGTGAGGATTAAGTCCTGGGGGAGACCAAGCAATGGATTTGCCAGGAACATTCATTTCCAACATGCTCTTATGAACAATGTCGATAATCCAATCATAATTGATCAAAATTACTGCCCTGACAACAACAATTGCCCTGGACAGGTACGATATTTATTTATCACAAGTTTGTAAATGTGATTATTTGAACGTTGATGTGAATAAAATTCAACTCAATAAATTTTTTTTTCCCTTGTTCAATAGGCTTCAGGGGTTAAAATCAGTGATGTGATATATCAAGATATTCATGGAACTTCGGCAACGGAAGTTGGAGTAAAGCTCGATTGCAGTTCGAAGAATCCATGCACTGGAATTAGCTTGGAGGATGTGAAGCTCATTTACAAGAATCAACCTGCTGAAGCTTCCTGCGCCAACGCTGATGGATCGGCTTCTGGATTTATTCAACCAAATAGTTGCTTGAAGACTTGAAGTTATGAAAAGTATTTGAGTTGGAAAAAAAAGGCAAAGGAAGCTGATCATGATTATATAGTTAGTAGTACACAGAATTAAAAAGAAAATGAAAAAAAAAGGGCATAAGAAGCCGTTCAATATACTTAGTACTAAGGTTGTTCGGTTTTGTAAAACTACGCCCATTGGGCTTGCTAGTGGAAGCTCTTACAATGCGCTGAAATTATTGCTGTCTTATGACAACCTTTATTTTCCAATTTCTGTTTCTTAATGTTAAGGCATGGGGTTTCTATCATCATAAGTTTCAAAAGTCATGTTTAATTCAACAAAAACAAAAAATGAAAAAAATACAAAAGAAAAAAGAAAATGAAAACAAAAACGAAAAATTTGACTTTCTGGATTTCCTTCAAATCAATTGACACATTGTGTGCATTGTGGGCATTGTGGGTCCTGATTTTGGGCTCACATCTAATCGTACAAAGACAACCTCCATGATTGATATCAGCATGTCTTGAACATTTCATGATGCTGTTGAAAGCCGAGGGTCCAAAATTTCATTAAGTGATATGCTCCTGATGAAAGATGATGACGAAATTGAAGAAATAAAATCTCTTGGATGATTTTCCTTTGTCACTTCTAATGCCAGTACTCCAAAGCTATACACATTGCATTTTTCGGTAGCCTTCATTGTGTTGGCAAGCTCAGCAAAAGTGAATGATGAAAATCATCATTTGGATATGACGCCTATTAATGTAAAAGTGATCACTGAGTTTATTTAAGAACGCATACCTGGAACAACATATCCAAATGGCCCCCAAATTGAGTCCAATTGGACGAATCTGGCTTGAGGAATTTTGCGATTCAAACAGAGCTCCATAATCTAAACCAGCAACACATTCTTGCTTGATAAGTCTCGATGGATAATTGGTGGGAAGCAGTCATGATGCATATAAGTCAAGGCATTAGTTACACCTTTCATCATATACATTCTCACAGTCCAGCTCATGAATTCTTCTATTGTTGCATCATTGCTTAGAATTGTGGTCACACTACCCGTTTCAATATATTTAGACTAAATACGAGTGCCGCAATGTGAACAGAGGCCATAAAATTTCACAATATTTCGATACCATAATTCTGGCAATGCCTTGATTTCTCGTTTCTTTGTTGCATGCTTTTTTCTTTCGTTATAAATCAATTATATAAATATGCAAATGAACATGTAAATTCATAACAGATTCTTATATTTAAAAGAATATACATGGCATAGACACAACTAATCATCAAGAATTTGTGTTTATCAGAAGAGGCATGTATCCAGCACATAAATCATAAATTCTCACAAACATATGTGACATTGTTATCTTACTCCGTGTTATTAATTTCGAATTTCGAATTTAAAAAAAAAAACCTTTTCACTGTTTATATCTCATATCAGTTTATATGATTGAATTTAAATGTATGTGAACATCTGCTCTAAGTTTCCTATCATAAATTGTGGAAAATTATTAATTTCACTATCAAGTTTTGTTGGTTTTATTGGTTTTGTTTGTACTCTTGACTCTTTTAGGGCATGCATTAAGTTTCCTATCATAAATTGTGGAAAATTATTAATTTCACTATCAAGTTTTGTTGGTTTTATTGGTTTTGTTTGTACTCTTGACTCTTTTAGGGCATGCATTGGAGACGGCTTTAGCACTAAGCCCACTAGGTGGTCTCCTAAGGCCCCAAGTTTTAGGGAGGCCCAATATTTGACATTTGTGTAATTAATATTGTTGAGAATGAACCTCAAATCTGATCTCAGAGGAATATATGACATGTCGTCTATCCATCAGCAAAGATAAATGACTTGTCGGGCATTTGAGTTCAGAGCAGATGATTGAAGGAAACGACATGTCGGCTGGATTCATTAGTAGCTCACGTGATGCATCACATGCTTCACTAATTCAAACGGCAGCCGAGCTCTGCGTTTCGATTCAACAGAGTTTGTGTGCTTGTGACACTTGTCCCTAGCAAATTCAAGAAGCTGTTATTTACCGTTGGTTCACGCGGGAAGCTTGCTGGAAATCTGGGTTTGCTGGAAACTCAGAAGCGGGGGGATGGCTTCTTGGGGTCTCTTCTGATTGGTCAGGAGCTTGTATAAAAAGGCCAAAGGGTCAAGTGTTAAGTGGTTGGTTTTATTCACTTTGTAATCTCCAGAATTGTTTTCTTGGTCTCTGAAATCAGTAAAGGATTTGCTCTGTTTTCCACAGTGGATGTAGGCAAGAAATTGCTGAACCACTTAAGCTCTTTGCTGTGATCTTGTGATATGTGTTTTCTTTTTTATTACTTAGTTGTTGTTAGCACTTGATTGAGATTCTTGGGGTAGCTTAGGTTGTTGATTAATTTCAGTGCATGATTAAGGATACTTAGAGTGGGTATTGGGGGGTTCCAAATTAGTCTTTGGTTGATTTGGTTCCAACAAATTGGTATCAGAGCCTATCTCTAGTTTCTTGGTTCTTGCAATGGGGTCAACTAAACTTGAAGTGGAGAAGTTCACTGGCGACAATGATTTCCACCTGTGGAGACTCAAGATGAGAGCCTTACTGGTGCATCAAAGGTTGGATGTTGCACTTGATGATGAGTCATCATCCAAGAAGCCAATGAAAGGGACTGAAGAAGAATTATCAGAGGTGCTTGACAGGGCACACAGTGCAATCATTCTGAGTCTTGGGGATGGTGTACTCAGAGAGGTGGGGGGAGAAAAGACAGCAGCAGGTTTATGGAAAAAGCTTGAAGACTTATACACCAAGAAGTCAATGGCTAAAAGATTAGCCACCAAGAAGAAGCTCTATACTTTGCAGATGGAAGAAGGATCATCAATTACTGACCACATTGATGCCTTCAACAAGATCATCTTGGATCTTGAAGACATAAATGTGAAGATTGATGATGAAGATAAAGCCATGATCCTGCTCTGCTCTCTGCCAAGTTCCTATGAGAATCTGGTAGATATATTGATGTATGGAAGACAGACTCTCGCTATGGGAGATGTAAAGGAAGTTCTGAGTTCTAAAGCAGCATTCAAGAAAGAATCAAGGGATGGAGAAGGTCTGACAGCAAGAGGAAAAACTGAGCAAAGGGAGACAAATAAGAACAAAAAGAAGAGATCAAAATCCAGGCAAAAGAACTTGAAATGTTTCCACTGCCATAAGGAAGGCCATTTTAAGAAAGACTGCCCAGAATTGAAAAACAAGAAGAACAATGCAAAGGAGAAGAGTGGAGATGCTGTTGTTGCATCAGAATTTGAAGAATCTGATGGCTATGACTCAGCTGGAGTTCTAATAGCAACTGATGCTCAAACAAAAGGTAATTGGGTCTTAGATTCTGGATGTTCCTTCCACATGTGCCCTAACAAAAATTTATTCACAAACTATGAGACTTGTGATGGTGGCATAGTAGTAATGGGTAATGATTCAAGTTGTAGAGTGGTTGGCAGAGGCTCCATTAGGCTGAAAATGTTTGATGGCATGATTAGGGAACTAAGGGATGTCAGACATGTGCCTGATCTCAAAAGGAATCTTATTTCTCTAGGAATGCTGGACAAAATAGAATGCCTAGTCAAACTTGAGTTAGGCACTTTAAAGGTTTTAAAAGGGTCAATAGTGGTGATGAAAGGGAACATGAGCAATGGACTGTATGTGTTACAGGGATCAGCTGTCACAGGGGATGTTGCTATGTCAAACCAGAAACTAAACAAAACAATGCTATGGCATATGAGGTTAGGCCACATGAGTGAAAGAGGGCTAGTTGAGCTATCAAAACAGGGAGTTTTAGGAGTAGATAAGATAGAGCCTTTGAAATTCTGTGAAGATTGTGTCCTAGGGAAATCTTCAAGAGTGAAATTCAGTACTGGTATCCATAATTCAAAGGGAACTCTAGACTACATTCATGCTGATCTGTGGGGGCATGCACAGACAACTTCTCTAGGTGGGGCAAGGTACTTCTTATCTTTGATTGATGATTTCTCAAGAATGGTCTGGGTGTATAGCTTGAAAAGCAAAGACAAAGTGTTTGAACAGTTTAAGAACTGGAAAACATTAGTGGAAACACAGACAAACAGGAAGGTGAAAAAGATGAGGACTGATAATGGGTTAGAGTTCTACAATAAGGACTTTGATGATTTCTGCACAAAACATGGCATGGTTAGACACAAAACAGTAAGACACACACCCCAGCAAAATGGATTAGCTGAAAGAATGAACAGGACTCTAATTGACAAGGTTAGATGTATGCTGATCCACTCTAAGCTATCCATGAGTCTGTGGGCTGAAGCTCTAGAGATTGCTTGCCACATAGTAAACATGAGCCCCTCTTGTGGAATTAATTTCAGAACCCCATATGAGCTCTGGTCTGGCAAGCCAGTAGACTATTCTCATTTGAGAATATTTGGTTGTCCAGCCTATGCCCATGTCAAACAAGGAAAGCTGGAGCCTAGGGCCTTCAAATGTGTGTTCTTAGGATATCCTGCTGGTGTGAAGGGTTACAAACTGTGGTGTACTGATATGAAGCCACCAAGGGCAATAATCAGCAGGGATGTGGTGTTTAATGAACATGAAATGATTCAAAGCTCAGCTACTGAGAGCCAAACTATTGAGAAAGAGTCAGGGTGTGATAAGAAGAATTTTCTTGAGGTGGAGCTTCCAAGCACTAGCACAGAAGCTGATAAAAGGGCTGGATCTGAGCATGCACCTGGAACAGATTTGTCTGAACAAGAAGGTGAATCAGAAGGTGATGATAACCTCAGAAATTATCAGCTGGTGAGAGATAGAAAGAAAAGGGAATCAAAGCCACCTATGAGGTATGCATATGCAGATTTAATTGCATTTGCACTATCAGCAGCACAAGGGATAGAAGAAGATGAACCAAAGACTTACACTGCGGCTGCCAGTAGTAAGGATTCAAAGAAGTGGATTGCAGCTATGGATGAAGAAATGAGCTCACTGATCAAGAACCACACATGGGATCTAATTCCAAAACCAGAAAAGAAGAAAGTAGTTGGCTGCAAGTGGATCTATAAGATCAAAAAAGGCATACCAGGAGTTGAACCACTTAGATATAAAGCCAGGCTGGTTGCCAAAGGCTTCACACAAAAGGAGGGGATTGACTTCAATGAAGTCTTCTCCCCAGTGGTAAGACACTCTTCCTTGAGGATCTTGTTAGCACTTGTAGCAGTAAGGGACATGCACCTGGAACAGATGGATGTCAAGACTGCATTCCTACATGGTGAACTGGAAGAAATGATTGTAATGGCACAACCAAGAGGCTATGAGGATTCAAGCAAGGCTGATTATGTGTGCCACTTAAGAAAGTCTCTATATGGATTAAAGCAATCCCCGAGACAATGGTACTTGAGATTTGACAGATTCATGGCTGAGAACAGTTTTCAGAGGAGCTCTTATGATTGCTGTGTGTACCACAAAGATTTGATAGATGGAGACAAGATCTATCTATTGCTATATGTGGATGACATGCTCATAGCATGTAAACATATGGATCAGATAGATGAGCTAAAGAAGCAGTTAAAGAATACATTTGAGATGAAAGATCTTGGAACAGCTAAGAAGATCCTTGGAGTAGAGCTGCTAAGAGATAGCAAGAACAGAACACTAAAGCTGTCACAACACACATATATAAAGAAACTACTTGAGAGATTTGAAATGGTGGACTCAAAACCAGTTCAAACTCCACTGTCAGCTCATTTCAGGTTGTCATGTAATCAGTGTCCAAGGACTAAAGATGAAAAAGCTGAGATGATCACCACTCCATACTCAAGTGCTGTGGGATGCTTAATGTATGCTATGGTCCTAACAAGGCCAGATATCTCTCATGCAGTAAGTGTAGTTTCCAGGTTTATGAGTAATCCTGGAAAGGAGCACTAGAGAGCTGTGAAATGGATATTAAGATGCCTCAGTGGAACTGCTAACTATGGGCTCATCTATAGTCAAACAGGAGGTACAGAGGTTAATGTTGAAGGCTATGTGGATGCTGACTATGCAGGGGACCTAGACAAAAGGAGGTCTTTGACAAGCTATTTGTTCACTCTCAGTGGCTGCACCATAAACTGGAAAGCTTCACTGCAAAGTGTTGTTGCTTTGTCAACAACAGAGTCAGAATACACTGCAGCAGCAGAAGCCTTTAAGGAGGCAATATGGCTCAGAGGAATGGTTACAGAATTGGGATTTGAACAAAGGCAGGTGGCTATCCATTGTGACAGTCAAAGTGCCATTTGCCTAAGCAAGAACCAAGTGCATCACGAGAAGACAAAGCACATTGACATTAAACTGAACTTTGTCAGGCTGAAGGTGTCTAAGGGTGTAGTGAAGCTGATAAAGATACACACTGATGATAATCTAGCTGATATGCTGACAAAGGCTGTACCAGCAGCCAAGCTTGAGTTCTGCATTAACTCAGCTGGAATCTGCAGGCTGTAAAACTGCAGAGAAACAGTGGAAGGCAGAAGCAGAAGGATGACTGATTTGAGTTCAAGGTGGAGAATGTTGAGAATGAACCTCAAATCTGATCTCAGAGGAATATATGACATGTCGTCTATCCATCAGCAAAGATAAATGACTTGTCGGGCATTTGAGTTCAGAGCAGATGATTGAAGGAAACGGCATGTCGGCTGGATTCATTAGTAGCTCACGTGATGCATCACATGCTTCACTAATTCAAACGGCAGCCGAGCTCTGCGTTTCGATTCAACAGAGTTTGTGTGCTTGTGACACCTGTCCCTAGCAAATTCAAGAAGCTGTTATTTACCGTTGGTTCACGCGGGAAGCTTGCTGGAAATCTGGGTTTGCTGGAAACTCAGGAGCGGGGGGATGGCTTCTTGGGGTCTCTTCTGATTGGTCAGGAGCTTGTATAAAAAGGCCAAAGGGTCAAGTGTTAAGTGGTTGGTTTTATTCACTTTGTAATCTCCAGAATTGTTTTCTTGGTCTCTGAAATCAGTAAAGGATTTGCTCTGTTTTCCACAGTGGATGTAGGCAAGAAATTGCTGAACCACTTAAGCTCTTTGCTGTGATCTTGTGATATGTGTTTTCTTTTTTATTACTTAGTTGTTGTTAGCACTTGATTGAGATTCTTGGGGTAGCTTAGGTTGTTGATTAATTTCAGTGCATGATTAAGGATACTTAGAGTGGGTCTTGGGGGGTTCCAAATTAGTCTTTGGTTGATTTGGTTCCAACAAATATGCTAATAAATAATTATTCTTCTAAGATTTCAAAGATTTTATTTATGTATATAAGAACGCCTAACTTTTAGATGTGTTCCTATTATTACTCCCATTTATAATTATCCAAAAATAAGATTTGTTTTCTCAATAAAAATGTATATTTGATAATCTTCACATATGGTAGGATTAATAGTTTTACAGTTAATTCTTTATTTTATTAATGTTTCCAAGGAAAAAAATAAATACTTTCACTTTTCGGAAAGAATACTCTATTAAAATTACTAGCATTAGATTTGACTTTTAGTATTCCTTTAAACTCTATTAAAAACCTCAAAACTAATAGACATTGAATCAACAATAATCTTAGCTAAAATATTTCTTCAATAATCTTAGCTAAAATATTTCTTTCACTCTTCTCTACAAAGAGAATTATTCTCTAAGAAATATATTGCTATCAACTAATCATCATAATCATCTCAACTGGACAACTTCTATGTGATATTCTTCATTATTTATTTTAAATTATTATTATTCTTTTCTTTTAAGCAGCTTCACTAACATCCCCTCTTAAACTGAAGCTTCTTTTTTGTTCTCTACAAATCATCAGCTTCACTAACATCTCCTCTTGAGCTGAGGCTTCTAGGGTGAACATTTAACTTGCTACACAAATAATGAAACTGAGTGAAAGTGAGAGCTTTAGTTAAGACATCAGCTGTTTGATCTTCACTAGGAACAAAACAAACAACTAACTCTTTTAATGCCACTCTATCTCTGATGAAATGAATGTCTAGCTCAACATGCTTTGTTTTAGCATGATAAACTGGATTGTAAGCCAATGCTATTGCACCCTGATTATCGCACCATATAATCGGGGTAGTACTTAACTGAATTCTTAGCTCAGCAAGCAAGGATTGTATCCAAATGACCTCTGATGCAGCATGAGCCAAAGCTCTATACTCAGCTTCTGTACTGGATCTTGGGACAACTTCTTAGATGACCATGAAACAAGATTAGTACCTAGATAAACTCCAAAACCAGCAACTGACTTCCTATCATCTCGATCACAAGCCCAGTCTGAGTCAGTGAAACAATTTAACTGCATAACTCCACAATTGTAGAACTATAAACCAAAATGTATAGTGCCTTTGAGATATCTTAACAGCCTTTTGCATGCTTCCCAATGAGCAGTTCTTGGATTGGAAAGGAATTGGCTGAGCTTGTTGACAGTAAAAGCTATTTTCTGGTCTAGTGAGAGTAACATATTATAGTGCTACAATAATGCTTCTATATTGAGATATGTTGGAAATTTCAAAACCTGAAGCTTTGGTGAGCTGCTGACCTGTAGACATAGGTGTTCGCACTGGACTGTAGTTAACTAAATCATGCTTTGCCAAAACATCAGCAATGTACTTAGCCTGAGACAAATGAATTCCATTTTGAATTTTAGAGACTTCAATGCCTAAGAAGTAACTGAGTTCTCCTAGATCTTTCAAGGCAAAAGTCTGCTGCATATCTTGAATGACTTGCTAAACTTTTGTTGAGCAGGAACCAATAACAATAATATTATTCACATACACCAAAACCAGAATTAAGTGCCCATTTTCTCTCTTATAAAAGAGTGAATTATCTGACTAGGAATTCTGGAAATGCCATTGAGAAAGCATAGCTGCTTTAAGTCTAGCAAACCAAGTGTTAAAATATATGTTTACATAATGTTGATTTTGATGATAACAAACAAGATTAAGAATGATTAATCTTTTAAGCTCAATTTATTTTCTTTTTAAATAAATCATTATTTTCATTTTATAAAGGTTTTATATTTAATGGAAAAATAGTTTTATGAAATTGATTATTTTTCAAGTTATGATTTAATTGAAAGAGTTTTGAAAACTTTGAAATCAACAAGTATTGCTTGAAATCTTGGAGAATGACTTATTTAAAAAGTGTCATAGCATTTTGGGCTATATCATAATTTCAAAGAGTTTTGAGATTAACAAAGCAATATTTGGAAATTCTGAAATTAGACCTATTTGTAAACTTTCATAACGTTTTGAGCCATAATACTGCTTTATAAAGTTTTGGGGTCAAATTATAAATTTAGAAAATAATTTCACTGTAGCAATCACTATAGCAAACGGCTAACCGTTTATTTAAAACGGCTAACCGATAATTTCTAGAAAGCATGTTATGTAAAGTTTTGTTAAAATGATGATTCTGGAACATAACGGTGAACCGTTTATTTTAACCTTGAACCGTTTAGTAAGAACGGTTAAACCAAATTTGTTTTCCAGGTTACTGGAAATAAACGGTGAACCGTTTATCACAAACGGTTAACCGATAACATCCAGAGAGTCATTTCATGCAAATCCTTAACCGTTTACTATAAATGGATAATTGGTGTTCATTTTGCAGGTCTCTGGAAGTTAACGGTGAAAGGGTAAGCCTAAACGGTGAAAGGGTAATTTGAAATTTGGCCTAACGGTAACTTTTGACTAGCGAAACAGTTAACCGTTAATAGTTAACCTTGAACCGTTTTCGAGCCGACAGTGCATAACGGCTAGTTTTTGAGCTCAATCTATAAGAACTCAAATCCAACTCATTTTCAAGCTCTCCAACAAGCAAAAAGAAAAAGCACACAAGATATCTTGAGCCTTCAACTTGCAAAACACAAAACGTTGAATCATTTCTTGTTCTTCATTTTTGAATATCTACTCATTGAGTGAGTTTTATTGTAGGTCTCATTTATTCATCTCAATTGTAAGAGTTTGAGTGTGTGAGACACTTGAGTGAAGAGATTGGGAGATAATCTCTTTGTTGTAAAGGTTTATCGGCACCTTGAAGTCAATTGTAATCGGTTGAAGCCTTGAAAAGGCTTGAATAGTGAAATCCTCAAACCCGGTGTGCTTAGAGGCGTGGACGTAGGCGGGGATTGCCGAACCACGTAAAAATCCTTGAGTTTGCTTTCTCTTCCCTTGCTCATTTATTATTGTGCTTTCATTGAATTTATTGTTTTCGAATTTATTAAGGCATTAGATTGGATTGTTGTGTGGTTTGCTTAGCTTATTTTTTAAAATCCCAATTCACCCCCCTCTTGGGTTGCATAACTCGAGTTTCACCAAGCTCTTGGAGCTTATTTCAAACCATAGAGAGCTTTCCTTAATTTACAAATGTGCTGAGGTTTGTGAGGATCAATAAAGCCTTCAGGTTGTGACATATATACTTCCTCATCAAGAAAGCCATTTAGGAAGACATTATTGACATCTATTTGCCTAAGAACCCAATTGTTCATGACTGCAATACTTAGAACTACCTTGACAGTAGAAGCCTTTACTACTGGGTTGAAAGTTTCAATATAATCAACACCATGAGTCTGATGAAAGCCCTTAACAACCAGCCTTACTTTGTACTTTAGAATGGTTCCATCAGGATTGTATTTGATTCTGAAAACCCACTTGTTACCAACTACCTTAACAGGAGCAGTAGGCAGAACCAAATCCCATGTGTGGTTAACCTTTAATGCCTTAAACTCATCTTGCATAGCTTTAAACCAAAATGGATCAAATAAAGCTTGAGAAACCGAGGTAGGCTCAGATGTTTGTGCTAAAAGAACAAAAAGATAAGACTTTGGCTTGAAAATGCCATTCTTGGATCTAGTTATTATAGAATGGCCAATAGGAGGAGGTGCAGGAAGAATATGAGGGATCTTCAATCATCTCAGGGTTTGCAGCACAGTGTGGCTAAGTTGGTGGAACTGAATTACTAGGCATTCCATTAGTGAAACTAGGTGCATATGGTGTGAATCCATTAGTGAAACTAGAAGGAAAGTTATTAAGCCCAGTGGTGAGATTAAAAGGAGGATAACCGGAGATGATAGCAGGATATGAGTATGCCATATTGGCTTGAAAGGTAGCACCTCTTGGCATATAAGAGTTTCCAAAATTTGATCCAAAATGAGGACCAGGAACATTGAACCTCTTCCAAAACCATTAAAAGACCTGCCTCTACCATATTGACCTCTGAAATTTCCTCTACCAAAATTTTTCTAAGGCCAAAAAGAAGGATTAAACATGTTCTTGCACCTATTTGCTCCATGTCCAGGAATGAAGCAAATTTGACAGACAACCTCTGAGAAATTTCTACCACCAGCAAATTGAGATCCATTATTTGCACCATTTGCTAAGGGCTTTTCATCAGACTCATGGTGTTGATTTTAGTGAAATACTCAACCATACTCATAGATCCTTTCTTGACAGTTTGGATTTGCATTCTAAGAGTTTAGATTCGAGTTTGAGACTGAGAAATGAACATACTGTTAAATGAGTCCCAAAGCTATTTTGAAGTAGTGTAGTCGATCACAGTTGACAACAAATTTTGCTGAATGGATGATAGCATCCAGCTCAAGAGGAGTTGATCTGTTTTCACCCAAGCAAGAAGTCAGGATTTGCATATCGTACCTCACTTACATTTGACGACGAAGCTTCTCTAGTGCTGGCAAGTGGAAGAAATTGCTCTGGACATTTCAAAACACCATTGATGAAGCCTTTTAATCCATTTCCTTTGACTGATGCTAAGACTTGTGTTCTCCACATAATAAAATTGTTCTGATCCAATTTTACAGGTGTAACAAAGTTATAGGAAGCATTAGATTGAACCATGCTTGCCATTGATGGCTCTGATACCATGAAAGAACTTTAAGTATTTATGTTTGGCAAGTGAAAAAGCTAAAGAAAATGAAAGAAAGCAACATAAAGAAAACTTAAGAAACTATTTTATTGATTGGATCTGAATCAGGTTACATTTATATATTGCACGAGAGTGGCTTGTTACACTTTGTTAGTAATTTGTTACACACATATGAAGAATGCTTGTTCAGAATAACTGACTAGGCCACGTC
The DNA here is from genome assembly GCA_029618585.1 of Citrus australasica. Lineage (NCBI taxonomy): Eukaryota > Viridiplantae > Streptophyta > Magnoliopsida > Sapindales > Rutaceae > Citrus > Citrus australasica. Next base: position 31,213,826 of record JARCIV010000003.1, on the reverse strand, counting down.
ACCATGTCACATCAGCTGAGTGAGTGAATCTGCTGCAGTCAAGCATAGCTAAATAAGCTGCACTTGAATCCTCTATTCTTCTTATTAAGTAGCTTCACTAACGCATACTAAGGTCTAGCTCATTTGGTTAGTAGGCAACCTTACCAAGACCTAGGTCTTAGGTTTGTGTCTCATATAGTATGTGTCTATGTTTAATTGATTTTTTTAAATAAACATTTTGTTTATTAGGGAAAAGAACATGTGACATTGCGTGGTCTGGTGAAATTAAAAGATTTAGCATACACTTCCTCAAATTTTAAGAAATAGTTATATAAACTTATTTTAGGACACATAACACATATATTCTTTTTTGGAAAATTATCAATCATCCATCCAAAGAATATTTTGTTGTCAAAAATACCAAAAAAGTTTAAATTTGTTCAATTTTACACTCATTGTTTTCAATTTATATCAACCGTCCACAAAAATATTAACTTTGGTAGAGTACTTAAGATGATCTAAGCAAAATGACTATTTTACCATTTTTAACTTAATCAAATTAAAAACAAAAATAAAATGTAAAACATCTTGCCATCTTCTTCCTTGTCATATCTCTCTAAATTTTAGTATTCACGAAATAAATATACAATTTGTGTCAAATCCTTCATTTGCCAATATCCTTTCCCACCAAATCCTTCAACAACTTGTGATAATTGACAAAAACTTGCCTTGGACTTTGAAGGCCGGCCATTCAGGAGCCTTTGGGAGGTAGCAACTGTCCGCAAGGCCGACAGAATAGGCAGTGACGGGCAGCAACAGCAGTGGCTATGATGAACATGTCCCACTTCGATGACTGTTTGATGCTGGAATTTCTGGGGCTGTCATTCGTTCTTACCAAATCCTTCATAATTAGAAGACGATGAAGTTAGGTCCAATTGTTTTTATTCTAGTTCATCGTTGATTTTATTCTTGGATTTGCAATAAAAAGTTTATTTTATGTTATAATGTGTCATTTGAGGTATAGGAAGTATGAAGGATTAGATAAAAATAGTTTTTATTTTAATTTTTATATCTTAAAATATTATTTAATTTATGAATTTAGTATGTTAAATCTTTAAATTATCGTTGTGATGCCATCAATTATAATAACTTAACATTTTAGTGGATAGCTGATACAAACTAGAAACAAGAAGAGTTAAATCAAATAAATTCAAGCTTTTGTAGTATTTTTAATAACGAAATATTTTTAGTGGATGGCAAATAATTTCCCTCCTTTCTTAAGCTTTTATTTATGCTGAAAATGATCGTGAAAATGATCGTGTAATGATCAAACAGACGGTTTACTGTGGCTCGAGTTGGTCTTTATGCTTACGTTGTTGTTATATTTTATATTTCGTTTTATTTTATTCCTCTTATTATTATTATTGTTGTTGTTATTGTTTTTGTTGTTGTTGTTTCTGTTTCATTTTTCATGGTCTAACAGAGTACGTTGTTTTACTTGTGCTTGATAATTGCTAGCTTGCCACATAATCTTGACTAAAGTATGACCAGATTTTTCAAACTAAAGCAAAAGAGGGCGAATTGAAGAGTCCGGAGAAAATGAGAAACGGTGGAGAAATTAGATTAAGAAAACATATTATTTACTTTAATAATTATTAAACTATGTATTAAAAATTAAAAATAAAACAATTGTTGGTTTACTTAATTAGTAACTTTAGTTAAAAAACAAATTCTTAGATAGATCTTAGATTTCTCTGTTTGCATGAAATTTAAATCCAGTAAACAGATTTTTATTGTGCTTATTTTTTAAATACTATTTTACCAAACATACATTACTTCTAAATTCTTAAATAAGTAATTAAATTATGTGCCACTGAAGGATATGTTACAAACAGAAACAACAGAAACAGTGAGTTAACGAATGAAACCAGGCTCTTGTTATTTCAAATTAAATAACAAAAAAAATAACATAAAATGGAGCCCGAGGCCTGCACAAAACAGTGTCCTTAAAATAGATTTACCGCCTCTCGAAGTGCTTAAGGTCTGCTGGTATCTGTTTCCCAGGATACAACGGGTACGATATTCCGACCAAGCACAATAAGGAAATTCCGGCGAACCACAACAGCGTACTCAATCAGAGAAAAGATGACGAAGAAGGAAGGAAAACCAAGTGTGCTTTGTGCTCGTTTTGCAAGTGTTAAAAACAGAAGTGAAGGTGCCTTTTTATACTCAAGGGAGGATGTAACAGTTGCTTTTGTATTGAATTTCCGAATTCAATTTATGTCATTAATTTTCATGTAACAGCCAGCGAATTAAAACAATTCAATTGAATTTAAACAATTCAATTCAAAAATTGAATTACATAACAGCAAAAAAATTTAATTGTAAACCTGTTACAACTTGTTTGAATTCAAAAACGTGTGAATTCAACCAAACCGGATTTAATTGTACGCAGGACGTGCGGGCGCACACAAATTCAATCAAACCGGTCTTGGATTTGCACCCCCCTGCACACGCGCGTGTAAAGAGAGCCTTTATCCTTATAATTCTTAGTCATGCATAGTTAAGTGTTTATATATAAATACTAATCCCTAGGCTTCTTTTTCCCATGTGGGATAAGCCTCTTTCCTTTCAAATTTCCAACTCCAAGGGCGACCTTTGAGAGACAATTTCTCATTCACCCAAGCACCATTTTGAGAAAATAAGATTATAGTTTTGAAGTATGAACGGAGTAGAATCCGGACCTCAAAATATTTTTCACTTTCGTTAAGTGACCCACTCAAAATGTGCTCTCAAAATAGCATGTTATACTATTTTTTCAACAGGATAAATAATTCTTATATATTTACTGCACTTCTTAAATATCTTGTAGTTTACATTATATGCTACCTATCATTTTTGACAGTTGTTTCATATTAATTTCTTATTCGGTCATACCCATGTATATGATGAATGAATGATATATTACTAAGATAAAAGAAAAAGGATATTTAATTGGATATTTGATTTGATATTTGATGAATGAATGATATATTCCATTTCTCTGAGTACAAAAGAGTGAAGTTTTGATTTTGTCTTATACGGCAATTTGTGTAAGCATCCTCCAAGAAGCCCAAGGGGTTTTCTCAGAAAGGCCCATGGAAAATTCCTAGGCTCATTAAAAAGGAAATGAAAAATAAAAAACAAAACGCAATTTAACGCAAGAATTAATTTTATTTTTCACAATTTCAAGCAACTATTTGGTTGAACAAAACCAGAGGCCGATCCATCAGCATTCCTACACGATGCTTCAGCTGGTTGATTCTTGTAAATGAGCTTCACATCCTCCAAGTTTATGCCAGAGCATGGATACTTTGGACTACAATCAAACTTTACAGCAATTTCCGTTGCAGATGCTCCATGAATATCTTGGTATGTTACATCACTGATTTCAACCCCCGATGACTGGTGAATATAAAAAATATAATTATTAATTTGAATTTTATTCACATAAACGTCTAATATTCTCACATACAAACTTGTGATACATAAAATACCTTTCCAGGGCAATTCTTGTTGTCCGGGCAGTAATTTTGATCAATTGCGATGAGATTATCGACATTCTTCATAAGAGCATGTTGGAAAAGAATGTTCCGAGCAAATCCAGTGCTTGGTCTTCCCCAGGACTTAATCCTCAATCCATTTTCAGTTCCTGTAAATGTCACAGTTTTTACTGTCACATTTTGCACTCCAGCCTCATGCAGCTCCTTGCCTAAGCTACCAATGCTGCAACGAATTCACAATAGTAGCACCAAATATTATGACATAAAAAAAAATGCTATAAATAAATCATCATGCATGTTCTTTATTTTCTACCTGATGCCATGGCCAGGGCCACAAGCAACGTTTTCAATCCATAAATTGGTGGTGCCAGGGCCAACTGATACACAGTCATCTCCAGTCCCAATTCTAGCGTTCAAAATTGTGACATCACTTGATGATTGAACATGAATGCCATCGGTGTTGGGGCTGTTTCCCGAGACCGAGACTCTCGCCCCTTGTACTTTCACATTGTGACATCCATTGATGACAACATGAAACATCTGGCTATTTTGGGATGTTAGTCCGTTAATCAGAATGTTGTTTGAGTTGCTAAAGCCCAGTGTCTGCTCATTTACACAAGAAGGAACGTTATTAATTATTTTAATCTGAGGAGAATAACCAAAACCAAAAACCGCTTAATTTATGACTATAATTAAAAGGAACGATCTTCCAACTTATCGTGGCACCGCTAGGGCAATTATTATTGCCTGATCGTTTACAAGCCCACAAGCCAGCACCTTGGCCATCAAGGATGCCACCATAAATATAAACGCCATTAGCATGCTCAAATAAAATCCAGTTTCCCGCATCTCCAATGACACGATAATCGGATGGAGCCACTTGAGTCCCATCAATACGTATGGTAATGTCATTGTTCCTGCATTGGCCTTGAAACACAACATTGTGCAGCAAGTACCTCCCTGGTGGCACGTAAATGGTTGAGGCCGCAGTTGAGCCACAAGCTTTAGCCCATGCAGCTAGAAAGGCTTTCGTTGAGTCACTCCGGCCATCAGATTTGGCTCCCAAACTGATCACATTGTAAGTGATCACTGGAATTGCTAAAGATGAACTAAAGAAGAGAATTGAGAATATTAGTACTAAAAGAATATGCAAAGACATTGATTTTGCCATTTTCTTGAAAACTTAATTTGAAGATAGGAATGAGAGGAATAGATAAATAGTTTGAGGATTGAATGTTTAGTTGATGGAATTTGAAACGATTTAGTGGGGGCATTTATAGGATTTGAATTGAGTGAAAGCAAGCTGCAAGCGCCGAATTTTGGGAGAGATTATTTTTGCTTTAACTAATACAAACTTTATTTACTTAAATGCCCTTACTTGAGACTTGGATAATATATATTTGATGACAGAAGGCTACAGATGCAAACAAAGGACAAGTGCACATACATGGTTTGTAACTTTGTATGATAATGGGAGATTTCAAAGGCAGTTCTAATAAATTTACAGAAAAACGGAAAAAGTATTTATCTAATTTCAGCTTGTCGGTTGCTATATAAAATTATGCCCTTATGTTTGCTTTAAGCACAAGATCAGGCAATTCCCGTGGAACACATTTCTGAACTATTTCCCCTTATTGCTTGAAATGGCAACCTATTCTTCGTTTTGACATTTTGTTTCCTCAATTCATGTGGATTAATCTATTCATTTGTGAAGTATTTGTTATCGTCGCTTCAAATTGCAGCCTTTGCATAATTTTGTTTTTGTCCATCATGCCAAAAAATTACTAGAAATTAACATTTTGTGGCAACAGCTAGCCAGAATATAGCACACATAGTTAACGGAGCTAAATTTCAATTTGCTATATCAAAGAATGTAGCACAAAGACAACTAATCATTAAAAAGCTGTAATTATTAAAAGAGTTATATATGAGTTCGTTAAATATCTTATTAACTGAGTAAGACCGCCAGTATAAATTCTCACAAACATACGTGGCATTGTTATATTACCGTCATGTTATTATTGTTAGTTTTCTAGTTTTTTAAAACTTTTTCGTTATTTATATCTCATGCTAGTTTATATGATTGGATTTGAATCTGTATAAGCACATCCTCTAGGTTCCCTGTTATATGTTGTTAAAATTATTAATTACGCTATCAAGTTTCGCTGGTTTTATGGGTTTTGTCTGTACTACTGACTCTTTCAGGGCAATGGGCATGGCGTGATGGATGCAATTTTATTGTATTGTTATTTTGGTCTTTTTAGCAAGAATAATATGTATGTAACAAATTCAATTAAGATACTTAATAAATAGAAAAAGAATAGTGACACTGCGAAAAGTTACAACAAACACTTCTTTAAAATTTTAGAAACTGCAACATGACTCGGAGGCTAGGACTTCATATATATGTGGAGCGAAAAATGGAGTAGTAATCGGCGGTTCTTTTTAATTATAACAACAGTTTCAAAAGAGGGAGAAAAAAGAAAAAAAAAAGGATGAAGAAGAAGAAAAAGGCCCTCCAGTCTCTAGATGTTCATTACTTAATTGGTTTTCACTTCTTTCTGCTAAAAGCATTCCATATTAATTAATCAATTACATCGCCGTCATAATTGTTGCTTGTAATGGATTAGTATAAAAAATGAATAAACTTTTAAGAAAAGAGTTTCCCCACCCGGGCCACCCCCACCCCCGACCCCATACCATTACGTAATATAGACCTACTTGCTTGAGATATGGCAAGAATGAGATGGGGTTGCGGGGTGCTTCCATGTGGTAAAATATCATTTGCGAGTTAGCTTACAAGTTAATCAGTCACAGCACAGCAAGCCAAGTGAGTTTAATGATAGAAAGCAATTTTTATTTATTCTGAAAATGGTCGTGTAATGATAAAATATAAAGTTTAATTGTTGCTATAATATATGTTTTAGACATTGTTTTACGACAGCAAGAGACGTATTCTAAAATCTTCATGGTAAAAAGGTATGTAGGACATTTTTATTTTGAATAGCACAATAACATAGTGTGGACTAAAATGGTGAATCCAAAACTTGAGCATGTTAAACGACCGCGTTTCGAGTGTGTTTAATATACTCAGAAGGCACAAGCATGACATGTGAGATGTGACTTACTTAAGTTCAAAACGGCAAGGGGCCAGGGGCATATGACATTTTTGCCAGAGCGTAAGTGGAACATGTGGAGTGCACGTGGGGTGGAGAATCAAATCTGTTAAGAAGTTGTTAGTCTAGGTGGCAGAGATCTGTGACTTTCGGGTTCATTATTAGCTGTTATATAAGCTGGTTAATGGAGCAGCTTCTGGGATGATCTGAGAGCATGATAGAGAGAGTTATAATAGCGAAAAAGCTTAGTCTTGATCCTAGTGGTTAGCTCTTGCATTACTCTGTAAAGATTACTTGAATCGTCAATAAAGCTTGCTCTGTGAGCTTCTCCCGTGGATGTAGATTGTGCTTCTATGCACAATCGAACCACGTAAATCCCTTTCTTGCTTCTGAGTTGAATTAGCTTATAATTCTGGTTCTTGGTGTCTTCTGATTACAACCATTTGCGTTAAAGGTTCTGTTAACACTTAAAGGTTCATTGTTTATGATCTTAGCATCTTGTTGATCTGATTTGTGATCTTGGGCAGTGTATTGGGTTGTTTATCGTTTTCTAAAGCACCCAATTCACTACACTTGGTATCAGTGCAAGGTTAACAAATCATGATCCCTGTATGGCTAACCCAAAGATCGACCATGAAAAGTTTAACGGAAAAAATGACTTCAACATGTGGAAAGTAAAAATGGAGGCTTTGCTGGTTACTCAAGGCCTTGGTGATGCAATCCAACCAGTGACCAAGAAGGAGGGTAAAGAGTTCTCCACATCCAAGACTCATGAGCAGGTTGCTGAGATTGATAAGAAGGCTAAAGGGACGATAATCTTGAGTCTTGCAGACTCTATAATAAGGGAGGTGGCAAAAGAATCTACTGTAGCTGATTTATAGGCTAAACTAGAGAGTATCTACATGAAGAAATCCCTGACAAATAGGTTATACATAAAGAAGAGGATGTTCACATTAAAGATGATAGAGGGCACACCATTAGATGATCACCTTGATGAATTTAACAAAGTGTGTGACACTTTGGAAACTATTGATACAGCCCTTGATGATGAAGATGAAGCTCTTCTGTTGATAAGCTCTCTGCCAAGGTCATATGGAAATAACATAGTAATTACCTCAATTAATTTCAATTTCAATGATTGTTCGTTGTTTTTACTATTTAACAGAAAATTGAGGAAATAATTATATCATATTTTGTTGGGTTAGCTATGTTGCCACATCGCTCATTTTAATAAATGATGTTTCTTGGTTCTCATAAGGATATAAAGGGATCAATATTAATATACAATGAGCCAATTCATGGGCACTGGCCACAGACGTATTTAGAAGTACTTTTAGCACGAGTTAATGTCATCAATGTACACTCATCGCACAGACGAATGCTGCAATTACTCGTGCTTTAATTGATGTACCGAGGGCTACATGCATGGTGCATTACCAAGTTTTTGGTGTTGGAAATACGAATTAATATTGCTTCTTTGAATTTCAAAACCTGCCGAAACATCAATTTCAACATAGAAAAGAACTCCATAAGTAGTAGCTATTGATACTGTTTATGTCACTGTTCACAGATATTGTTTATCAGATACTATTTACAACACTGTTCATCCACCAACAACTACAAAATTCGTCAAGGCGTGCACAAAATACTATCCTTTAGACCGATTTCCGCTCCTCTGCGAAGATTTCCCAATGAAAAAAAAGAAAACAAATAATGCGGATTGATCTTCAGGATTTAATCATGATACTGCTGCCATGTCGCTCATTTCGATATATATGAGTTCTTACAAGGATATAAAGGAATTAATATTAATATATAATGAGCCCAATTAATGGGCAATGGACACAGACGTGCTTAGAAGTACTGTTAACACGAGTTAATGTCACAATGTACACTCATCACAAAGACAACGACTGCAATTATTCATGCTTTTATTAGTGTACCGAGGGCTACATGCATGGGTGAATTGCCAAGTTTTTGGGGCTCCCCTGTTTAATGCAATTTTTATTTGGTACGGATAGCAAGTGACCGATCGAGTACTGACCAGCACACACAGTGGAATTCGAGAAATCACAAGTATATTGTGAGGCTTATAGTTTACCATAAAATAATGGAGTTACCTCTAAAGGAAAGTCTTTAGTTAATAGGCCTCTGACGATGTAGAAATATAAAGATTGAAAGATAAGAGAAACTAGATTTTTGAATAACGAAATTTTATTAGGAAAAGTTTGAACGAACAAAATCAATTTTTTTGGCCCCTTTTATAATAATCTTGAATATCGCTAATTTATCGAAATAGACAAATTTGAAATATTATTTTATAATAAAATTCTCGTAATCTAAATAAGGAAACCAAAACAAAAAGCACCTCAATATGATATTTGAAAAGAGATAAAAATCTTGAAAGTAATAGAAAAAATAGGAAAATATTTTAAAATTGAAAAAGGATTGGGAAAGAAACAAAATTATTGGTTCGATGGCATCTTGTCACAAGTTTTGAAATGATATATTATACGAAAAAAAATGGACAATTGTAGTTGTAGCCCAAGTTATGCCTCTAAAAAGTACCCTGGTTATCCTACTAAACCGTCCTACATCAATCAGAAACTGAACTGAGTAGTTTAATTCTTAAACAATTTGTTGGAAAAAGGACTCACACAAGCAATTGCAAATTAAGCGGAAATAAAACTCTTTTCCTCTCTGTGTTATTAAACTAGGATGTGCACCATAAATAATAGGCAAAAAAAAATCAATCAACTGAATCTAAAATAATAAATCAACTACAAAAGACACAAATTTTTACGTGGAAAACCCAAAGCAAGAAAGAGTATGGGGCCATAGTCCGATACAATCTTCTACTATATTAATGAGATTACAACACAAGTTTTTCTCTAAATAATATTGGAGGCTAACAACATCAAGAATCTCAATATTCTTGGCTACAGTAATAGCCTAATATATGTCTCTCTAACATCTTTACTTTTATGTATTTAAGTCTCTTGTGATTTAATTATGTGTGTTTTATTATAATTAAGTATTTTATGTATTTTAGGAGGCATCATAGTCATTTCATAGTGAACGAGAGATCAGATAGCAAAATGGACAACAATTTTGAACTCAGGACAGTCGAAAAACCTTAGGAGGAGTATAAAAGGATAAACGACATTGTTCACATATACGGTACTATTCATTATACTGTTCACGACACTATTCACATATCATTTCCAAATAGGATTAATTCTTACTTTAAAAGAAATAATCAGATCACTTCTAAATACGATTTCATCAAACCATATGCGAGAAACCAATAATAAATCATTTAACATTTGAATCAGATTACTAACCATGAAAGCATATATAATATCGTACTAAATAACCATGGAAATCATATAACAAGATCATATAGAATACACAAATCTAAAAATCACCACCAAACAAGTACCTAGGGAAATAATCTCGTCATATCCGGACCTCAACAAACGGGCAATGACGTACTATCTGGGCTCATGCCCCGGAGCTACACGGATAGACAGGGAAATACCATCTCATATCTCATCATATCTGTGCATGCATAATCTAGTTCCCAAAGGACAAAAGCGCCCAAGCACACGGCCCAAAGCCTCTGTGTGTACTCAAACGGGCCCCAAAGGCCTGTATCTCATTTGTATCATCTGTAGCTCAATATCTGTATGTATCTCATATCTGTATCTTTGTAATCATCATACCTCATGCATATGCCCCCAAAAGGCAAAGTGCCCAAACACACGACCTAAAGCCTCTATGTGTGTTCAAATGGGCCCCAAAGACCTCTCATCTCCTCTCATCTCATCTGTATCACTGTATCTAGAGGGAAGGGTACTGTCTAATGATTTAAAAAACAATCGCTATACTCATATTAACATATCTTTTAACCATACTTTAAATCATACTACATTTGAATCCACTTTTCTTATCTTTAAAATACTATCATGCTTATTCAAAGTTGATATGCAAAATCATTAACCAAACATTTTAATAAAACACCAATGCGTGAATAAAATCAATTTCGAGGAAATCATTAAATCAAAATATTTAAAATACTTATTTTGCAAACATGCTTTACTATCATAATCAACTATGAAAATAGGTTTTGTATATTCCACTCACAGTGACGGTGTTCACGCTCGGTTATCGTCCACGTCCGCGGACCGGTTCTCACTCGCGGATCCTCTTAAATCAAGGAAACGACATAATTATTTTCCGTAAATCGAAATTAGGACTAAATTTATGCAATAAACTCGAAACAAACATCTATCCATAATTTACAACTCCCGTGTCGGTAAAATTACTAAAATGCCCTCGAGTCCGTAAATCATTAAAATACTCCAAAATTGTAAATCACCGAATTACCCTCGGAATCATAATTACACCTAATCCTCAGTTCTAGGAATTACTAAAATATCCACAGGCTCATAAATTACAAAATTGCCCTCATAGTGTGAAATTACCGAAATGCCCTTGCCGGTCAACGGTCACCGGTCACCGAAATTTAGTCAACACTGGCTGGGAAGCTCAAGTTTGAAAGTTCCAATCACGCTGAGTTCAATGGTACTAGCGGTGAGCTCCAACGCGTGGCAACGACGCCGGAATCTAGCTCGACAGCCGTGAATTCCAACAATTGGCCAGCGGTAAAACAGTGACTCCCTGTGGCTATGGATGGTTAGAAATGGAAGAGGGAGACGTGAGGAACAAAATCAGCTGGTGGTGTCACCTAAAACTGGCGAAAATCCCGGCGAAATAAAGCGAAACAATCGCAGGTTTTCAAGCTTCGATCGCGGGCGTTCTAGCTGCTTTTCAGCGGCAAAGATGGCAGGGGAACGACGACTGGCTTCTAAGCTTCAGAATGGTACCAAGCTCAGCTGAAACGGTGGCCGAAAATGGGAGATATGGCCAGGTCACGTTCGCAAGTCGGGTCGCGTTTTTGGGTCAGGTTGACAACTTCTCTCTCACTCTGTCACACATGCATATGTTTCCCTTGTTTCTAGCTTATTCTTTTGCTTTTACTAACTTCTTAACCGCTTCTTTTTATTTATTCATTTTTTAATTCACATATGTTGCACAAGCGCTTCATTTTAATTGTTTTCATCTTAAGTTATTCCCGTTTTTCTAATTTAAATTTTAGGACAGTCTAAATCACTTTCAACACAAATCCAACTACCCACATAGAAAATTAACTCTGCAAGCAATTAAAATCCACCTCCTCGTGGGATCGACACTCGTCACCGTTGATCTATTCTATAACAGATTCATGCAGTTGTGAGTTCAATAAAATTTACACAACATTCAACACTTTTTTTTTTTAGATTCTTCATTCTGCTGCCTATCTGTAACTATATCCAAGGTTAATTTCCTGTTCAACTTTGATTTATTCACTGACACCACTAATATCTTCCAACTGTAAGGTAAAGAACTAAGTAACAACAATCCTTGTAACTCATTATCTCATATAATTTTCATAGTAGTCAACTGATCAACCATGCCCTAAAACTTACTAGTGTATTCAGTTATACTACGCCCTTTCTTGTGTTTCAAATTAACAAACATTTTCATCAAATTGGCTTTGTTCTATGCTATCGGCTGCTCATAAATCATCTCTAATTTTCTCCAAAGAACATCAACCTTGGATTCCTTCACGACATGATGGTACACACTCTGATCAATCCATGATCTAATAGTACTCATGGACTTCTGGTTTAATTGAGCCAATTTCTTATCATCTAAATCGACGCATCTAGCTTCTTTACCTTTAATGGGTTCATGTAAGTCTTTCATGTACAGCAAATCTTCAATCCTAGACTTTAAAATACTATAATTCCATGACTTTAATTTAATCTTGCATGCCAAGGGCTTCTCCATCTAAACCACACAAGTAATAAAAATACAAAACCTAAAACTCCGAGACACTTTATTAGGAAAGGGACTCACACAAGCAGTTGTAAATTAAGTGAAAATAAGAATGTTTCCCTCTTTATGTGATTAAAATAGGATGTGTATCACAAATAAATAGGCAGAAAAATAAACCAACAAAATCCAAAGCAATAAATCAATCACAAGAGACATAAATTTTTACGTAGAAACCCAAAGTTGGAAAAATCATGGGATCGTAGTCTGATAGTCTTCCACTATATTAATGGAATTACAGTACAAATTCTTTTCTAGATAATACTAGAGGCTAACAACATCAAAAATCTCAATATTGTTGGCTTACAGTAACATCTTAATATATGTCTCTCTAACAAGTGAGTATCTCAAATAATAGCCAACGAGAGAATAAAATAAAAATCAAGACTAATAGGATTGTAGAGGGCGATGCCATGAACTTACCCTTAAAATTTGGGAAAAAACGGAGTTAATTTCGCCTTCTGATCATCTAATCAAAGATTAAAAATCTTACCCCTAAATTGTAATAGTCAGCCACGGTTCTTCCTTTTCTTCTCTCGTCTTTCTGTGCTTTTTCTCTTTGTATCAGCCGCCTCCACTTACTCTTCTAAAGCCACGTTCTACAAACCGAATTTTATTGGAAAACTTCACTTAGCCCCTCAATCTTTCTTTAATTATTTAAATACTTAAATAAATGAAAATTGGGTTTAGGCCACCCAAATGAGATAAACCCAACACAATTTTACTTAACTGGTCACTTTAACTCGAATGTTGTGCTGGTAGGGGGTTAAAAAGTAATTTAGGTTTAACCTACCTCATTACTTGTTTTTCCCCGATGTTGATGTAATTATAAATTATTAATTAACTTGCTTTGTTAGTGCCCATCTGAAAGCTTATGGCTATCCACCTGAAAATTTTAATTTCTTCATGGAAGAAAAGATCTACTCACAATAATGACAAATTCTACTCCCATACCACGCATGGGGTTGATCTAAATGCTCGAACTCAATAAAGATAAAGCGTGGAGCTAAAACCACAACGTATATAAGCCTCCACATACCAATCGGGGGGAGCGATTATATAATTAATTTGTTTTTGGCTTTGGTTAGAATGTAGCTATTTGGTTGTTGTTCATTGTCTTCGCCTGCCCCTTGATCAACTGCAAAACTTAATTTATTCTCCCATGTTGTTACTGATTGTCTTGCGAATTTGGGAGATCCTCCTATGGTCATTCGGAAGTTTCTTTCTTTATAGACTGATGGCTTCTCCAATTATAGATTCTGTTAATTGGCTTGTTTCATTTAGGATGGTTATTTTACATTAATTTACCTTTTTCTATTATATTTTATGTATATTTTCTTATTCTAGAACGATGTGGTACTTTTTAAGAGGTAAGGCTCACTATATCCTCTAAAATATTTTTCTCTTTCTTCTTTATTTAATAGATTTCTCACTTTAGCAAGGTTGCTTTAAAAAAAATTAAAAATTTAACAAGCCAAAAATCAAGGGGAAAGGCATCCACACCCCTAAGGTTTACTTAAATGATTAAACAAATCTCCTTAATATCATAAATTGTTACATGGACTCTTTTTGAACTATTATATACTTAATACAACAACTCAATAAACATGTATGATAAATATAAATTAAACCTAAAATCATATAATTTATAAAATAAGATAAAATTTTTAAAATATTTTGAATGTTAGAAAAATTATTCTGACATTATTAATCGGTCATATTCTTTTAATGATAATAAAATATATTTTACATTATAATAATATTAAAATAATTATACTAACATTCACAGTAATGTAATTTATCAATTTACATGTGTGGCTGAGATTCGTAATTCATCTAAACTAAATTTTATATTCCACATGTACCATTAAGGTGAGATCTTTGATTATAATGTACAAAAAGGTGGGGGGTGGGGGGAATTGTTTGGCTCCCTTGGCACAACACCACTGACTTTGAATGTTTGCAACTGCGGTTACTCCAGTACGAGTAATAATACTGGGTGATAATTTGAGTTTCATGGGTGAGATTTATAATTCATTATAGACTTTTATTTTTTAAAAAATTTATATAAGAAATGGTATGATATGGTACTAAATACCATTTCTTTTATAAGGATGGTAGCATATATCAATATAATTTTGACTGTTAGTCGATCAGTTTTATCTCCTTTATCACTTCATTAATTAGCTAATTCTATGGTAACTATGTTTAATTAGGGTTCATTACACCCCCGATTGTCTAATCTTCTTTTGTTCTATATTACTTTTTTTTAGTAAAACAATCTTTTCTGAAAAATAAAAAACAAATTGCTGTTGAGCTCATCGTATACCTATTTAATTAATTATAAAACAAACTTTGTGGTGATACCATCAATAGAAGTTACCGGTGGGTTAGCTAATAACTCTTAACAATTAATGGTACTATGCGAAACTAAATTCCTTAAATGACTAGTAATGCATAAAAAAATCATTTGGTCAACAGTCGTAAACCTTTTTTCAGTTGAGCAGTGTAGAAGAAATCCCCATGCGGTGAACTTGTTATCGATTAATTAACTTCCCCTAAATTCTGTTTAACAAAAAGCAAATGACTAAAATAAGTCACGTCTTTGACTTGAGACCTAAGCTTTGTCCTTTCGGTGCAGAATTTGGCATGAAGAAGGACCTAACTGGTGACCACGCTTTCTTGATAACCTCGTAATGTGGCTTGATTAATTGCTTAATCTGAGTAATTGAATCAAGTCAAACAGTAGTATGCATAAAAATTGTAACAAAAGAAATAAAAAAATGGTCGAACTTATGTCAAATATCCATTTCGAAAGTAGCAAAATTGCGGCTAATTATAATAAATAAAAAGAAAATAATAATACCATTAACGAAAATGCACACGGTGGACTGAAAGTCTGAAACTGCTTCCCATCTGAATAATCTTGATAAAATGAGAAAACATATTTGTTTTCTTTGAAACTTTATGATATTTCCATCAATTTAGTAAAAAAAAAACAAATTGTCAGCACTGATGTATCTTGCTATGTAACCCGTAGTCGCATCGCATTTTATCCACTTTCATTGAAATTTTCATTTTTTCACATGCCTTTTCAACTTTATTTTTTTCTTAAAAATCAATAGTTGATGTTGGTGGAACTGCGCTCCGGATTCATTTTCCATATGTAACTAGAGCTGAACTTTGAAATTTTCGGAAACAAGGGAAACTTTATTTATGAATTTAGCCTTCCGACCTAGAGCTGGCAAAACGGGTCATCGGGTCGTGTCAGCTTCAGGTCGTGTTAAATTTAGTTTGACCCAAACCCGACCCATTTAATAATTGTGTCAAAATATTGAGACCCAAACCCGACACGAAAAAATAATTGAGTTACCCAATAACCCACTTAATATCTATATATTAAACAAAAGTTACATCAAATATTTACACACTGTCATACATACGTATATACATACTGTTGGGAAATTATGCTCTTTAAAAGCATATGTGTTTATTTAATTGTAATAAACATTTTTCTGATTAATAAAATTAATGAGGTATTTTATTCAAATATCTTAATTGCATTTATATTTGTATTAAAGTCCATTTAATCATATTATATGTATTTATGTGATCACCATGTGGATTCACAGAAGACATAAATACAAGTTATCTTATGATTAAATAAATTTAAGTTCGCAGTTGATAAATAAAGTTGGACACTTTATTTAGGTATAAACTGTAATAAATTCATTGAATGATTTGTCTTAATCATGTATGAATTTATTGACGTAGTACGACTACATTGAACTGGATCACATATGAGATTTAATTAACTTTGTAATAACTGTCAGACTTATTAAATCTCATAGGCGTTGATTTTACTGTAATCTTAATCTTGAGTTAATTATGATTTCATGATTGTGATTGTTATTCCATTTGAGTTACCAATGGGCACGACACATCCTTGTGGTCAAGATTACCCGGTATCTTGGTGGGAGCAATTATGAGTATTGGGGTTATAGATTAACAATATAGAATTTGTACAACACATCTCTTGATAGATTTTCGGCACTTGATCATAGAATTCTCTGGCCAGAGTGTGTCAACATATTTAATATGTTGAAAATGATCATTAGAGAAAACCAGTAAGGATCAAGGAATAAGATGTTATTAAATTGATTGGACAGTTGAGATATCAATTTAATTAACGATGTGGTACAAAGGATTGCGCAGTAAAGAAATCAATGTGGCTTGGGACGAATTATTATTCGAGCATACAATTATGGAAGTCAGTTCCAATCTTTTAGTGGAGTAGATTTGGAATTAAATAATTGGGCTAGTTTAATTACAGGCCTAATTATTGTAGCCACTATTGTATGTTCCCAAATGATCCCCGGGTTAGCTCATTTAATTGACTGCACCACTACTGGACTAATAAGCAAGATAACTAGCTATTTGGGTCAAAAGCCTAATTATATTTTTTAGTGGGAGGCTCCATTTAATTAGCTCATGTGTAAGGGGCCTTATGTTATTTTACAAGGTAGGTCCCCTATTGAAAAAGTAAAGAACGTGAGTTTTATTTTTGAGTTTTTGGAGCCTAGGGTTTTCACTAAAGGGAGATATATAAGGCTTATTTTCTCTAAAGAAAAGAGAAGCCACTTTACTGATCAGAGAATAAAATTTTTCTCTCCATTGTTGAGAGAAAAATTTTCTCGTGCTAGTTGCTTTGGTAGTGATAAAGGCGCCCACACGTCAAGTGCAGATCGAACCTGAGTCATAACCTGGAAGATCATTGGTGACAGTTCGTGATCCAACAAGCGTGGTGGTGACGGATCGTGATCTAACAAGCGTGGTGGTGGCGGATCGTGATCTAACAAGAGTGGTGGTGGCGGATCGTGATCTAGGAGCCTAAATCACTTCAGCGGAAAAAGCCAACTCGAATTTTCAAGGTACGATTTATAGATTACGTATTCTTATATATTATATGAAGGCGGCCTTAAAAAGGTTTTATATAAATTTTAAAAACCTAATTTTTCCCCAACACATACATATATACATACATACATACATTATGTATCGATATTATAAAATGTGCATATCTACCAAAATATTACACATTTACACTATTGAGGTTTTAATTATATGTATGTAAATAATATTATATATCAAAATTATAAAGTATACATGTCTACCAATATTTTACACATTTACACTATTGAATCTCTAAATGTATTTAAAATTTATAAATAAAACACTATGTTTATATTTATCTTTTTAAAGAATAAAAATAAAAGAGAAAATCATCTCTAATATTTGAGTTTTGATGACAAGAACCTGTAAATTATTTTAAAATAGAAAATATAATCGGGTTATTGATCGGGTAAATGGGTCAAGAATTTTAACCCTAGCCCGACACGGAAAAATATTGTGTCGACCCAGGCCCGACCCATTTAATAATCATGTTAAATTTGACGACCCATGCCCATTTATTTATGTTGCGTTCGTGTCAGGTAATCGGCTTGTGTCAAATTTTGTCAGCTCTATTCCGACCCAAAACCACTATCTGTGTTTTGAAGATATGGTCATTAAAAATTTAGGAATTTCAATATTCTTATTAGGCATTTTCTAAATTTGTGGGTCAAACAATAATTCAGTTACTTTCAGAAAAAAGAAAAAGAATTACAATACAAGGGTCATGCTATGATGTTGTTAAGTATTAATAGTCGCATAAATATGAACTGTTGGATTTAATCAATGGCTTATAAAATTAGAAGCCAGTTAGTGCAATATTTTAATTTTAATAATTTAAAATTTACAGGCTATCAGACCAATCTATTTAAAGATTACAAAAAAGTTACAATCTATCTAAAATTATATATTTTTTAAAATATTGTTTAATACTAACATAATTGAATATTATTTTCAATAATATTCTTTCTTTCTCACCAAAAATTTAGTAGATTAATAAATATAACGCCAAGAAATTAAAATTGTATTGTTCCAATTATAAATAATAAAAAGAGATCGCTGTTAATATGTGTTTGTGAAGTTTAAATAATATTTCAATATTTATTATACATAAATCTAAATTAATATGTATATTTACATGTTTAATATTTTTATTTGTTAGTGATTAAGATAATATTTATCATTTAATTAAAATAAAATTCTATTCACAAACATATATATTACCTTGAAATAGAAAATTACCTATGGTTTATTAATCTGTCATATTCTTTTAATAATAATAAAATATATTTTACATTATAATAATATTAAAATAATTATACTAACATTCACAGTAATGTAATTTATTAATTTACATGTGTGGCTGAGATTCGTAATTCATCTAAACTAAATTTTTTATTCCACATGTACCATTAAGGTGAGATCTTTGATTATAATGTACAAAAAGGTGGGGGGTGGGGGGAATTGTTTGGCTCCCTTGGCACAACACCACTGACCTTTGAATGTTTGCAACTGCGGTTACTCGAGTACGAGTAATAATACTGGGTGATAATTTGAGTTTCATGGGTGAGATTTCTAATTCATTATAGACTTTTATTTTTAAAAAAATTTATATAAGAAATGGTATGATATGGTACTAAATACCATTTCTTTTATAAGGATGGTAGCATATATCAATATAATTTTGACTGTTAGTCGATCAGTTTTATCTCCTTTATCACTTCATTAATTAGCTAATTCTATGGTAACAATCTTTAATTAGGGTTCATTACACCCCCGATTGTCTAATCTTCTTTTGTTCTATATTACATTTTTTTTAGTAAAACAATCTTTTCTGAAAAATAAAAAAACAAATTGCTGTCGAGCTCATCGTATACCTATTTAATTAATTATAAAACAAACTTTGTGGTGATACCATCAATAGAAGTTACCGGTGGGTTAGCTAATAACTCTTAACAATTAATGGTACTATGCGAAACTAAATTCCTTAAATGACTAGTAATGCATAAAAAAATCATTTGGTCAACAGTCGTAAACCTTTTTTCAGTTGAGCAGTTGTAGAAGAAATCCCCATGTGGTGAACTTGTTATCGATTAATTAACTTCCCCTAAATTCTGTTTAACAAAAAGCAAATGACTAAAAGCAAATGACTAAAATAAGTCACGTCTTTGACTTGAGACCTAAGCTTTGTCCTTTCGGTGCAGAATTTGGCATGAAGAAGGACCTAACTGGTGACTACGCTTTCTTGATAACCTAGTAATGTGGCTTGATTGTTTGCTTAATCTGAGTAATTGAATCAAGTCAAACAGTAGTATGCATAAAAATTGTAACCAAAAAAAGAAAAGAAAAAGAAAGGGGGTTGAACTCATCTCAAATATCCATTTCGAAAGTAGCAAAATTGCGGCTAATTATAATAAATAAAAAGAAAATAATAATACCGTTAACTAACTATCTAAAATTATATATTTTTTAAACTATTGTTTAATACTAACATAATTGAATATTATTTTTAATAATATTCTTTCTTTCTCACCAAAAGTTTAGTAGATTAATAAATATAACGCCAAGAAATTAAAATTGTATTGTTCCAATTATAAATAATAAAAAGAGATCACTGTTAATATGTGTTGGTCAAGTTTAAATAATATTTCAATATTTATTACACATAAATCTAAATTAATATGTATATTTGCATGTTTAATATTTTTATTTGTTAGTGATTAAGATAATATTTATCATTTAATTAAAATAAAATTCTATTCACAAACATATATATTACCTGCAAATAGAAAATTACCTATGGTTTATTAATAGGTAATTTTCTCACATAATGCTCCGCTACTGTTACAGAGCATGGTTGAAGTGTGGAGTTGCAGACACAAGATAATATTGCTGCTGACGTGCTATAGTTAGTTGGCTGACTCAGCTTACAGTTAATAAGTTTGTTAAGCGTGTGTATTCTGTTGTAACAGACTTGAGTGTGTGTATTGATCTTTGTAAATAAACTGAGCTCAGAACATCATTTGTTTTTTAGTTAATCTTTTCAATAAACTCCAGATTCTATTCATCTGTTCTTCTTTATTTTCTTGTTAACCAAACACGTTATATTACAAACTCTCACAGGGTATCAGAGCAAACATGATGAGCTCAAATCAGTTTTCAGGATCCTATAGCTTTGCAACTCCAGTCAAACTAGATTAGAATAATTTCATTGTTTGGCATACTCTGATCTTAATATCGATTAAAGGAAATGGTTTAGAAAGCTTCGTTAATGGTGATCGAATTTGTCCAGAGCAATTCCTCTCGTCAGCAACTACTATCACTAGAGGATCAACTAGAACAGAGGAACGAGAGATCAATCTAGAGTATACAGCTTGGATTAAGACTGATCAATTGATTCTGAGTTGGATGATGTCGTCTATCCAACAAAACTTACTTGCAACAGTGATTCATTGCTCTACAGCTAAAGAGCTTCTAGATGCACTCACAAGTATGTTTATCTCTCAGTCTCAGGCTAGAATTATGCCACTCAAAATGCAGATTCAAACACTTAAAAAATGATCTATGTCTATGATAGATTACTTTGCTAAAATGAAAAGGTTATCTGATAGCTTAGCCTTGGCTGGAAAACCTGTTGAATTGAATGACTTTACTCAATATGTGTTAACTGGATTGGACTCCTCAGATTATGAATCACTGGTTACTAGTGTGTTAGCTAGAGGTGACAGCATAGGTCTGGATGAATTTTATTCCTTGCTATTAAGTCAGGAAAATAGAGTTGAGCAGAAGAAAGGAAAAATTGCCAGTGATGTTACACATCATCTGACAGCTAATATAGTTCAAAAGCAATATAATTCTGGAAAAAATGCTGGTGGCAACCAAAAATATAACAATGGAGCTTATGGAGGTGCTTATAATCCTGGTTTTGGTGGTAATAGTATAGGTCAGACAAGTGATTTTCGTCCCACAATCATCTGTCAAATATGTTTTTTACCTAGTCATGGAGCAAATAAATGTAGAAACAGGTACAATTATGCTTTTGTGTCTTCAAGGAATCAAGCTAGAGGAGCATTTAATGGCACTTTCAGACCTGGTCAAAGGAATTTTGGAAGAGGTTTTGGAAATGCTGGTGGTAGATCTTTTAATGGAGCTTATGGTAGAGGCTTTCATCCTCATTCTGGAAATATGTTTGGTCAACCTAATCTTGGAAATTCTAATATGCCAAGAGGTTCTGGTTATCAAGGCTACATGATGTACTCAGATCCTACTGCATTTTATGTTGCTCATCTTGAAAACTCCTCTGGTGCCAGCTCTTCTGCACCTGTTTTTTGCTCTAATGGAGATTATAACTCTGGATGTTCTTCTTCAGCTCCATTAGTGCATGTTCCAGAGATTGTTGAAGATCCTACCTGGTATATTGATAGTGGTGCTACCAATCACATCACTAATGATTCAGGTAAACTCCTTGCACCAATAGCTTACACTGGCAATGAAAAGCTACTTGTTGGGAATGGTTATTCTTTGCATATTAATCTCATTGGATCAGTATTGCTAAACGCCACCGCACATAAGCCTTTATTATTAAATCATGTCCTTCATGTTCCTCAAATAACAAAAAATTTACTTAGTGTATCCAAACTCTTAGCTGATAACAATGTTACTGTTGAATTTCTTGCAAATTTTTATTTTGTTAAGGCCAGGAGCTTAGGGATCAGTTTGCTTAGAGGAATTGCAAAAGGAGGATTGTATCAAGTCCAAAGTGCATCTCAATCCTCTCAAGCTAGCATAGCTTTGTTATGTCAATATTCTTCCAATAAGTTTGAGTCTATGTTTGCCTATTTTCCTTCTAAGTCTTGTAATTCTTCTGGTTCACAGAACAATTCTGCTGCAGTCAATCATCTGTCATGTACGAAAGCCTTTCTAGCTAGTGCAAGTGTAGTAGATGTTAATCTGCTTCACAAAAGGCTAGAGCATCCTGCTTTTCATACTCTTAAAACTGTATTAAAGGATTGTACTGCTAGTGTTTTCAATAAAACCAATGTCTTGAATTTTTGTTCTGCCTGTCAATTTGGCAAAAGTCATCTGCTGCATTTTGATTCTGTTGCCACAAAAACATTTGCACCTCTTCAACTTTTATATGCTGATCTCTGGGGTCCCTCACATGTTACTTCCACTCAAGGCTATTCTTATTATCTGTCAATCCTAGATGACTTCAGTAGATTTACATGGATTTTTCCTTTAGCAGTTAAGTCTGATGCACTACAAGTGTTCAAAACCTTCAGAATTTTCATTGAAAAGTTCTTGAATAGCCATATTAAAACTGTGCAAACAGATTGGGGAGGGGAATTCAGAAGTTTTTCTACTTATCTTACTCAAGCTGGAATCTAATTTAGGCATCCTTGTCCTTACATTCACCATCAAAATGGTAGAATAGAGAGGAAACACAGGCATATTGTAGACATTGGCCTCACCTTGTTAGCTCAAGCAAAACTGCCACTCAAATTCTAGTGGAATGCCTTTCACACGGCTGTTTTTCTTATCAACAAGTTACCCACTCCAACCTTGAATAACATTTCTCCTTATCAAAAATTCTTTGCTCAACAACCAGATTATCACTTTCTTAGGATTTTTGGTTGTTCCTGTTATCCTTATCTTAGGCCATACAATAAGCACAAGCTTGAGTTTAGATCAGGAAGATGTGTTTTTATTGGTTACAACAATCACCATAAAGGGTATCAATGTCTTCATTCCTCTGGTCGAGTATATATCTCAAATCATGTTATTTTTTATGAAAATTCATTTCCATATAAGTCAGGCTCAGATTTCTCTTCTGTGGCTCAGTCTTGTGTCTCAGCAAATGATTCCTCATCAGAAAATGATTCATCAAGTACAGTCCTTTCTGACTTCAATTCCTTCAGTCATTTTCCAATACAATCTCCTCTGCAATCCTCATCAGTAAATGATTCCTCAGAGACTTCATCTCCAGCTCTTAGAGAGGTATATACTCCTTCTCCATCTTTATCTTCTCCTATAGAATCTTTATCTAATACATCTTTACCAAGTCATATTCACTCACCACCTCATGTCATACCTGCTGCACCTCCAGTAGGACACCATATGATAACCAGGTCCAAGGCTGGTATCTTTAAACCTAAATCATATCTTGCTGATCTTTTGGATAAACCTTCTGAACCTACATCTATACCCCAAGCAATTTCTGATCCAAAATGGTTCAAGGCAATGCAAGAAGAGTATCAAGCTCTTAAAAGCAATGATACTTGGGACTTAGTTTTACCTTCCACTCCTGTCAAAGTGATAGGCAGTAAGTGGGTTTTCAGGATTAAACACAACTCAGATGGAACCATTTCTAGATACAAAGCACGACTTGTAGCAAAAGGATTCCATCAAACACTTGGGGAAGATTACACTGAAACCTTTAGTCCAGTTGTGAAAGCATCAACAATGAGAATAGTTCTAAGTTTAGCTGTTATGCATAAGTGGATTCTAAGACAGGTTGATGTCAATAATGCCTTCTTAAATGGCATCTTGGTTGAGGATGTTTATATGACACAGCCAGCAGGGTTTATTGATTCCACCAAACCTAATCATGTTTGTAAACTCAAGAAGGCCATCTATGGTTTGAAGCAAGCTCCCAGAGCATGGTTTGACAGGTTCAAATCTGCTATGGTCTCTCAATGGAGGTTTCTCAATTCTAAGTCAAACAACTCACTCTTTTATAAGTGGGAAATTGGTCATATTCTGCTTGTTCTAGTATATGTGGATGATATTATTGTTACTGGTTCTAACTATCAGCTGGTGCAGCAAGTAATTCTTAATATGCAGAAAACATTTGCTTTGAAGGATTTAGGAGAGTTGAATTACTTTCTCGGTATTGAAGTCACCAAAACAACACATGGACTCTATCTTTCTCAAGCAAAGTATATAGCTGATCTCTTAGCTAAGCATAATATGGTAGATTATAGCCCTGTTCCTTCTCCTATGTCCACTGGTCATCAGCTCAGAAAAGGATCTGGTTCAACTATTCCTAATGCATCTCAGTATAGAAGCATAATTGGAGCTTTGCAATATGTGACACTCACAAGACCTGAGATTGCTTTCTCAGTTAATAAGCTCAGTCAATATCTGTCTTTACCAAATGCAGAACATTGGGAAGCTTGTAAGAGAATTCTGAGATATTTGAAGGGTTCAATTCATTCTGGTCTGCATTCTTATCAGTTTGGAACTTTTCAAATGAATGGTTTCAGTGACTCAGATTGGGCGTGTGATAAGGATGACAGGAAATCTGTTGCTGGATATGCAATTTACATTGGATCAAACTTAGTTTCCTGGTGTTCTAAGAAGCAACAAGTAGTATCAAGGTCCAGTACTGAAGCTGAATATAGAGCTTTAGCTCAGGCCACCTTTGAAGTTGTATGGATCCAAGCTCTGCTTGATGAGATTAATGTTAAACTTGCAGCAGCTCCTATAATGTGGTGTGATAATCAAGGTGCCATAGCATTAGCTTATAACCCAGTATATCATGCTAAAACCAAGCATGTGGAGTTAGATATTCATTTCATCAGGGAAAAAGTAGCAGCAAAGAAGATTGTTGTACAGTTCATTCCTAGTGAAGATCAAACTGCAGACATACTGACCAAGCCATTAACTTTTGATCAGTTTCATTATCTTCGAAGCAAGCTAAATGTTCATCCTGGACAATTTAGCTTGAGAGGGGATGTTACAGAGCATGGTTGAAGTGTGGAGTTGCAGACACAAGATAATATTGCTGCTGACGTGCTGTAGTTAGTTGGCTGACTCAGCTTACAGTTAATAAGTTTATTAAGTGTGTGTATTCTGTTGAAACAGACTTGAGTGTGTGTATTGATCTTTGTATATAAACTCAGCTCAGAACATCATTTGTTTTTGAGTTAATCTTTTCAATAAACTTCAGATTCTATTCATCTGTTTTTCTTTATTTTCTTGTTAATTTTCTTGTTAACCAAACACGTTATATTACAAACTCTCACAGCTACTTTCATGTAGTTCCACAAAATAAGTGCAACTACTTTTTACTAGTTCAAAATTAATTAATACCATAAAATAAAATAAATAATTTTTATAATTTTAAGAGTTTGTATCATTCCTTCCCCCTTGAAAATACCGTTGTCCTCAAGGGTAGATTTTTTTGAAATAATTTGCTTTCTCTTCTGTTTCCAATTCATAATTAGATATAATGATGCCTTGATGCTCTTTTGAAAATTCTCCATTGATCCAACCATATTCTTCATCTCAATTTTTGGCACTTTACCGATGAATAATTTCTCATCATGGTGGCTAGGCAATTTGGCTTTGTCCTTAAAATAAACACTCTGCACCTTTGACTTGTAAGAGAAAACTCAAACCTTTTGAATGTTGATTTATGGAATTTTCTTCAATGATGCCACTACTTTCCTGTATTGTTTAACACCTCCATCATGCGTTGCATTTGCCAAATTGTCACTTTGTTGGAGACGTTGAACTTCAACCAAAGACGTAGAATTTTCTTTCACATGTTTGATATGAGGGCTACCTGAGTTCAACCTTGCATCCCATGTTCTTGATATTTCATTCATTTTGCACAATAATTTCTTGGTAAGTTCCTTCTGCTTAAGAATTATACCCTCTATCATCTTCTGAATGCTCTCAATTCTCTGCTCCACTGTAAGGATTTACTCCTTTTCTATTACCAAGCTCTGATACCAAATGATACAAACACTAATGTTTATAAGGAGAAATCAAATGAAATAGAAAAATTAGACACAAATGTGTTGAACATGTGGCAAACAATTGCATGTGGCTA
The DNA here is from genome assembly GCA_029618585.1 of Citrus australasica. Classification (NCBI taxonomy): domain Eukaryota; kingdom Viridiplantae; phylum Streptophyta; class Magnoliopsida; order Sapindales; family Rutaceae; genus Citrus; species Citrus australasica. Next base: position 31,187,460 of record JARCIV010000003.1, on the reverse strand, counting down.
GCATACAACTTTTGACTGTTGGCATAAATTTGTTGAGTAAGTGAGAGACATGAGTAAGTGGGAGGCATGTAACTTTTGACTTCACCGCCAAAGTGGAAATTTGAGAGAAATTTATATTATTTTAGTGCCCACCATTTGTTCTCTCCATTCATCCCATTTTCTCCAATTCAAGTGAGAGTGCTAAGAGGTGTAAATTAAGGGTGTTAGGGCTTTGAGCTCTAGTTCTAGTGTTTTTGAGAGTTTGGGTGTAATTAGGTTTTGGGTTGTGAGACAAAACATTACAATACTTGTAATTTTCCTTCTATTTTCGTCCGTGGACGTAGGTTAAAAGCCGAACCACGTAAATTTTGGTGTCCCTGTGTGATCATTATTTCTCAATTTCACTTTAGCTGTGTGTCTACTTCGTCCACCGAATTTACCAACAAAATGGGGTTAATTCGAGGAAACCCAAGCCTCCAAATAAGTATTGGTTATTCGAAAAACCAATAAACTCCCAATTACAGCTTTTATGTTGCCAAAATAATAAACTCATGATGTTTTTTGTTGAATAATATCAAACTTTGTAGAATAAAGTTTATTTAAGATTACAACCTAAAAATTAGAATATTCTCACATAACGCTCCACTACTTACATGTAGTTCCACAAAATAAGTGTAACTACTTTTGGCTAGCTCAAAATTAACTAATACCATAAAATTGAATATATAAAATAAATAATTTTAATTATTTTAAGAGTTTGTATCACTTTGTCATTTTTTGTTACGGTCTCTTTAAGTTTGTTATTTCTCCTTTATAACCTGTCGAATCAAAATTTTAATTTCGAAAAATAAAATGATCATCTCTCTCACCCACAATTTCAAAGAGGTTAATTTCCACTTGTGCATAAAGTGAGCTAAGGTTAAAGTGCTTAAAAATTAGGAATGAGAAAAGAAAAAGGTCCGGATCGACCCAAAAGTAGAATTATGCATCTTGGGAAAGGTAAAGGAGACACATTATACGTCGAAAATTAGAAACAAACAAAAGGATTTGGTCCCTATCCTGATATAACAAACGCGGCCGAACTAAGCCACCCTCACAATTGATTCACAAAAAAAAAAAAAAAAAAAGAAGTTCAATGATTGATGTGCTTCTCTTATTTCTAAGTGGCACAATACCATTTGTGAGTTTTGCTTGCACGTATGTTCTCCAATCAAAGGAAGCTATGTGAGCCTAAATTATAAGCACAAATCCCCATACAATCAACCCTCCTCCTTCTTTATGTTGTTTTTATTTTTTATTTCAATCATGCATCTCCATTTAAAGCATTGCATGATGTTTTAATGAAAAAATCGTTTCATATCGCACCGTTCCTCCATTTTTGCTAAGTTCACATGCTCTGTAGGTTAAATAAATATTGATTCCTTCATATTCTTTAAAAACAGCAATAATTATTTAAACCCTAAATTCATGGCAATATTTAGTTTTTGGTTTTAGATTAACAGCAGAGACAGTAAATACAACTACTTCAAGAGTCCATTAATTCATGTCTTGAACACACATGCGCAGACAAATGTGTATTGAGCTTTTTGGTTTGCGACTGCTACATTCCATGTTTTGGGGCTTGTTACGGGCATTTTCTTTTCTTTCTTTTTTTTAGTTTATTTTTCTCTTTTTTTTAAAAAAAACAATTAAAGATAGATGTGATTTGTTGAATTCTGGCAATTACTCTTAATTAAATTTTCGAAAGAATATTATTGCATGTACAGAAAAAATTAAACAAGTTTTCAACACCTAAAGAAATCCAACGTAATTTAATTCATCAAAACTAAATTTTATATTCCACATGCATTAGGTTAGTCGAGTACTAGTAATAATAGTGGGTGATGATTGGAGTTTCATGGGTGAGATTTCTAATTCCCTTGTAGACTTTTATTTTTCTGAAAAAAAATATAAAAAATGGTATGATATGATATTCCAGGTGGCATATATCAACATCATTTTGACTGTTACAAACTACTGCTAATTCTAACTAACTATAACAACTTCAGCTGATTATCACGTGTACAAGTGATTACATAACCACCAGGTGCCAGCTGGCATGCCATGTCATCAACTCTCAACCGTAAGCTGGAGCTGCAGCTATCCCCTGCTTTACAGTCTATGCTACTGATGTGAGCTTCCTTAATAACATATTCTTTTTTTGTTTTGTAAAACAATTTTTTTCTGAAAAATAAATAAACAAATTTGGCAGTCAAGCTCTTCCAACAATTAATGGTACTGTGTGAAAGTAAATCCCTTAAACAACTAGTAATGTATAAAAAAAATCATTTGGTCAACACTCATAAACCTTTTTTCAGTTGGGCAGTTGAAATCCGCATGTGGTGAACTTGTAGTCGGTTAATTAACTGCTACCAAATTTTGATTAACATAAAGCAACTGACTAAAATAAGTCACTTCTTTGACCTGAGACATAAGGTTTATCCTTTCGGTGTTGAATTTGGCGTGCAGAGGGACCTAACTGGTAACTGCTCTTTCTTGATAACCTAGTAATGTGGCTTGATTGTTTGCTTAATCTGAGTAATTGAAACAAGTCAAATAGTAATGTGCACAAAAATTGTAACCACTAAAAAGAAAAGGAAAAAAGTTGAACTTTATGTCAAAACATCCCTTTCGAAACTAGCAAAATTGCGGCTAGTTATAAGAAACTAGTAAAAAAAAATTTCTTAAAATCAATAGTTGATGTTGATGGAACTGTGCTCTGGATTCATTTTCCAGATATGAATACTGTACATTTATTGTGTGCCTAATTTATTCTCTTAAGCGAAAGTAAGATCAACAAATTAACGTCACGTGAAAAACAAAAATTTCCGGAAACAAGGAAGCCGTGAAACAAGGGAAACTTTATTTATGAATTTAGCCTTCCGACACCAAAACAACAATCTGTATTTTGAGGAAATGGCCATTCAAAATTAAGGAAATTTCAATATTCTTATTAGCCACTAGCTAAAATTGTGGGCCAAACAATAATTCAATTACTTTCGGAAAAAAGCAAAAAAAATTATAATACAAGGGTCATTCAATGATGCTGCTATAAAAATTACAATATTAATAGTTGCATAAGCATGAACCGTTCGATTTAATCAATGACCTGTAAGATTAGAAGTTAGATACTGAGGCTTATCCATATAATTGACTTGAAAGCCCAAAGGGATAATGGAAATATATATTAACCAACAAATGAACAATCTGAATGAATTATTAGCTGTGTACTTTTGGTTTATCCAATGTTAATTCATGCAGTATTTACAGGTTACCCAAAAACTTAGTCCGAATGATTTTTAGACAGTTTTATTCGATTAGAAATGAACATATTGTTCCGCGGGAAATGAGGAGGCATTGATCTTGTGCTCAAAGCAAACAAAGGGGCATAATTTTACATGGCACCAGAAAAGCAGAAAATGGATAAGCACTTTTTATCTGTTAATTTATTAACTACCTTTGAAATCTCTCATCTTACGAAACCATATGTGGACGTGCAGTTGTCTTTTGTATGTAGTTATGTTGCTTCTGTCATCAAATACCATCCAAATTTCAGTTAAAGGGTATTTTAGTAAATTAAGATCATATTAGTCAAAGCATAAATCACTCCCGTAATTCTGCGCAGATTGTATTCAATACTAGTGTGATTTATATTTCTACAGTTCGTTCAAATCCTATAAATACCCATTTATATCTTTTCAACTTCACCCCAGCTACTCAACGTCTCAAATCTATTTCTCTCATATCCATCAGTAAAGTAAAACTTTGAAACAGTGTCAAAATCAATGTCTTTGCCTATTAAATTTTTACCATTTCTTTTGATTCTCTTCTTTAGTTCATCTTTAGCAATTCCTTTGACTTACAATGTGCTGAGCTTCGGAGCCAGACCCGATGGCCAGACTGACTCAGTAAAATCCTTTCTTGCTGCATGGGCTCAAGCCTGTGGCTCGGCCGAGGCCGCAACCATTTCCGTGCCACCGGGGAGGTACTTACTAAGCAATGTTGTGTTTCAAGGCCAATGCAAGAACAATGATATTACCATACGTATTGACGGGACTCTGGTGGCTCCAGCTGATTATCATGTTATCGGAAATGCCGAAAACTGGATTTTATTTGAGCATGTTAGCGGGGTTTCTATTAATGGTGGCGTTCTTGATGGCCAAGGTGCTGGCTTATGGGCTTGTAAAAAGTCAGACAATAGTAATTGCCCTGGTGGCGCTACGGTAATTAAGTTGAAATATCCATCATATATCTGTATAGTCGTAAATTTAGTGGCTTTTTGCTTTTCATATTGATTGGCTTCCTGCTTTAATTATAATAATTAATGTTCCTTCTTTTGTATATACATGAGCAGACACTTCGCTTTAGCAACTCAGACAACGTTGTGATTAACGGATTAGCATCCGTAGATAGCCAGATGTTTCATATTGTCATCAATGGATGCAACGATGTGAAAGTACAGGGGGTCAAAGTTTCGGCCGCCGGTGACAGCCCAAACACCGATGGCATTCACGTTCAATCATCAAGTGGTGTCACAATTTTGGACAGCAAAATTGGGACTGGTGATGACTGTGTATCAGTTGGGCCTGGCGCCACCAACTTACGGATTGAAAATGTTGCTTGTGGCCCTGGCCATGGGATCAGGTAAAATTAAAAAACATGATAATTTGTTTTTCTCTTTATTTTTGGTGGTACATATAAATATTTAGTGCTAATTAAATTGAATATTGTGATTTTGTTGCAGCATTGGCAGCTTGGGCAAAGAGCAACAAGAGGCTGGAGTGCAAAATGTGACAGTAACATCTGTGACATTTACAGGCACTCAAAATGGAGTGAGGATTAAGTCCTGGGGGAGAACAAGCAGTGGATTTGCCAGGAACATTCATTTCCAACATGCTCTTATGAACAATGTCGATAATCCAATCATAATTGATCAAAATTACTGCCCTGACAACGAGAATTGTCCTGGACAGGTACGATACTCACTTATCACATGTCTGTAGATGTGATTACGTAAATATTGATGCGATTAATATTCAACTCAATAAATGTTATTTTTTTTTTTCTTGTTCAATAGGCTTCGGGGGTTAAAATCAGTGATGTGGTATATCAAGATATTCATGGAACATCGGCAACGGAAGTTGGAGTAAAGCTCGATTGCAGTTCAAGGAATCCATGCACTGGAATTAGCTTGGAGGATGTGAAGCTCAGTTACAATAATCAACCAGCTGAAGCTTCCTGTACCAACGCTGATGGATCGGCCTCTGGAGCTGTTCTGCCAAATAGTTGCTTGAAGACTTGAAGTTGTGAAAAATATTTTAGTTGAGGAAAAAAGAAAAGGCATAGGAAGCCGATCCCGATCATATAGTTAGTAGTACACAGAATTATAGTATTCAAATAAAAATATATATATGTAATAGAATTGAGCTGAAATTATACAATATGCCGTAGGAAGCCATTGAAAAAATGGCCTAGGAAACCGATATACTTATATAGCAGTAAGGTTGTTCGGTTCTGTAAAACTTCGCCGATTGGGCTTTGCTTGGATGCAGCTCTTACAATGGGTTGAAAGTATTGCTGTCTCTTTTCGAACGTAGAAATTCATAATGTTAAGGAATATTTTACTTTACGAGTTGTTCTGTTTTTTTTATTTCAGTTTTTTGTCATCAGACAAAATATGCATAACTAAAAGTAAGGTACGGAAAAGCCAAATGACTTCAGGGCTGAGATTAGGGGTAAAGTCAAAAAATGCTCTAAATGTGTAAATGATGCGCTGAATTAAACTGTAAAATTTTTTACGATCATCATAAGTTTCAAATGTCATATGTAATTCAACAAAAACGAAAAGTACAAAAGAAACAAGAAAATTTTGACTTTGCGGATCATTTCATAATAGTTGACACACTGTGTGCATTGTGGGTCTTGATTCTGGACTCTCATCTATGCATAAATAAACAACCTCCACGATTGATATCAGCTTGTCTTGAACTTTAATATCGAAAGCACTCCTTGATCGACTACAGAACTTTCTTTGTTTCCTCTTGAAGCCCTCTTCATTCTTCCAGAAATCATTCTAACCACGAAGAATAAAAGAGCAAGCATTCCAAAAAGCGGAAACTTATTTAAAAACCATTTCATTTTGAAGACATATTTGTGAGTTACAAAGTCTTTACAAAGTTGAAAACCGTCGACGTCACCGCACAATCCTTTGTTCCCTTGTAATGTCTCCGCAGGATTATAATGGATTCATGTGCTGTTAGGAATTGGACCTCGTAACTCATTGTATGATATGTCAATGCATGACAACCATGCATTCCTTCAAATCAACTTAAACCGAACCAGAAAGGTTATTAGGCGAGAGATTAAAGCTTCTTTAAGCTTTCCATATTGCAGATTTGTGGCGGTATCTCTCCTCTCAGAAACTTATGACTCAAATCTAGCTCTGAAAGTTGAACTAACTTCTCCCATTCAACTGGAAATTCTTTTCAAAACTGATTGTTGCTCAAGTTGTGCAATTCCAACAAGTTTCCAAGAGTTTCTGGGATAGAATGGCTCAACTTATTTGTAGACAAGTCAAGATACTCTAGATCACTGAGTGAGCCGAGTACTGGAGGTAAGCTCCCATATAGTTTATTACTATTCAAAACAAGATAGTTTAAGGACTTTAAATTTCCAAGTTCAAGTGGAATCTCTCCAACTATGTGATTCAATGAAAAATCTAGTTTATGTAGTTGGTATTGTTAAGGATATTGCGTTGCTTAGCTGACGTATATTAAGGAAAAGAGCTGACGTGTATATAGCTCCAGCTGATATGTTGCTGATATTTCAATAGTTTTAGCTGTATGAATTTGTTGTAACTAAATAGCCACTGGCATCTTGTAATTGGCTATTCTAGATCAATTAGTTATTAGTAATAGTTGTTACAACGGTACGCTGACTATATATTGAGCTGAGCTCAATCGAAGCTTTGTAATTTTCTGTTATTCTAAATGAATCTAGAATTTTCCTTTTCTCTCTGAGTATTTTCTTCCCTCTGAGTATTTTCTTAGAAGCCAAGCACTAAGTTTCTAGTATGGTATCAAAGCAAACAAATATGACCAATTCAAACAACTCAGCTTCGTCCTCAATTTCCTTTTCTTTTGTTCAACCAGTTAAGCTCGACATAACAAATTATCTTGTGTGGAGAGCACAAGTCAAAGCTTCAATTATTGCCAATGGCTTAGAAGGCTTCATCAATGGTGATTCTCAGTGTCCAAATCGTTTTCTTACTGAAACTGAAGGTGAATCGAGTAGTATTGAAGCTCGCAAGTCAAATCGTCGTGAGACTCCAAATTTTGTAGACTGGAAGAAAACTGATAAGCTTCTACAGAGCTGGATGTTGTCATCTATGGTGGATAATGAACTAATCATGGTGGTGGATTGTGATTCCTCACTTGAACTCTAGGAGACACTTGCTGAAATGTTCATGTCTCAGTCTAAGGCTCGCTATATGCCTCTGAAAATGCAAATCCAAACCACAAAGAAAGGAGCTCTTTTTGTCAGTGACTGTTTTAACAAGATGAAGAAAATTGTAGACAGTCTAGCCATTAGTGGTAATCCTTTAGCTTCAACTAACTTTATCATGCATTTACTCACCGGATTAGATGAAAACTATGATTCTCTTATAACAAACATACTTGCTAGGTTGGAGAAAGATAATGTTAATGTTGAAGAAGTTTACTCATTAATGCTTAGTCATGAATCTAGAATCGAGATGACTAAAGGAAAAATGCAAAGTGAGATATTACATGATATGTCTGCAAAATTTGCTCAAAAAGGACAAAACTGCAATAAAAAAAGGCTTTAATGGAGGAAATGTTGGTGGATTTGATGATAGTAAGAATGGAGCATGGACTGATAAGGAAGTCATCTGTCAGATTTGCTTCATTCCTGGTCATGGAGCTTATAAGTGCAGGAATAGGTTTAATCAAAACTTCATTCCTAGGCAAGGAAGAGGTGGCTTTAGGGCTAGAGGTGGCTTTAATTACAAAAACTTTAGTACTGTTTGTCCTTAGAACAGCTATGGTAGAGGTTTTTCTACTCAAGGTTATCCTAGACCTAATGCACAATTGTTTCAAGGCAATGTTGCATATCAAAATGTTGGTTTCATTACACCACAAGGCTATCCTTTCCATCTAGGGTCACTAGGTCATTTTAATGGCTTTCCTGGTGGAATTAATAATCAGTCTAACACTGGTCCTGTGCCTAGTTTCTATGCTCCTTCTGGTCCTATAGCAGATTATGGAGTTGTTGCAGACTCAGCATGGTACATTGACTCAGGAGCAACAAACCATGTAACCAAAGATGCAGGTATTTTCCAATCTTATTATGTTTTTGGTGGCACGGATAAACTCTATATTGGAAATGGAATGGGGTTAGATATACAACATATTGGTTCTGCCTTGTTAAGTACTCTATCCACAATTCCTATTCACCTCAATAATATTCTTCATGTTCCTGCCATAACTAAGAATCTTTTAAGTGTGTCTAAACTTCTCGCTGATAATGACATTCTCATTGAATTTCATTCAACTTGTTGTTTTGTTAAGGCCAAGAACTCAAGAACAGTTCTACTCAAGAGGATTGCTGAAGGAGGTTTATATCAAGTTGAAGGTCTTACTGCAGTTTCTAATGCTGCAGTTCCTAGTAATACTCGATCTAATGCTTTGTCTGTCACTTTTGAATCTGTATCTAGTGTCAAACATTATCATGAGTCTATGATCATTCATTTAGGTGTGTTTGATGCTATGCATACTGATGTAAGGTTGTCAGGTGAAAACATTGTTCCTTTCAATAATGAAGGCTCAACAGCCCCGTCTACTTCTTATTCTAAGTTTGTTGATTGCAATTCGTTACACAAAAGAATGGGTCATCCCATTATTCATGCTCTTAAACACATAATCAAACATCTCAATTCTGATTTTGATATGAATAAAAATATAAAGCCTGACTTTTGCAATGCCTGTTAATTTGGTAAATGTCATATGCAACATTTTCTTTCCATAGAAACTACTACTACACAGCCTCTGGAATTGTTACATGATGATCTTTGTGGACCAGCTCTATTGTTATCATCACAAGGATATCAATATTACCTCTCCATCTTAGATGATTACACCAAGTTCACCTAGATATTTCCCCTCACTACAAAATCACACTCCTTACAAGTCTTTACTGAATTCAAACACATGATTGAAAATAATCTAAATACCAAAATAAAATGCCTACAAACAGATTGGGGGGGGAGAGTTTAGATCTTTTGTTCTTTATCTTACTCAACATGAAATACATTTTAGACACCCTTGCCCTTATATTCATCATCAAAATAGAAGAGTTGAGAGGAAACATAGACATATAGTTGAGACATGCCTTACTCTTTTAGCTCAAGCACACTTGCCGTTAAAATTTTGGTGGAATGCTTTCCAAACTACTACATATCTCATCAATAGACTTCCAACTCCAACACTGAACAACAAATCACCCTTTGAACTTTTATTTCATAAAAAACCAAATTACTCAGTCATAAAGATCTTTGGATGTGCTTGCTTTCCTTACTTGAGACCATATAATCATCATAAACTCGAGTTTAGAACTAGTAGGTGTATATTTCTTGGTTATAGTTCAAATCATAAGGGATACTTGTGTCTTCATTCCTCAAGCAAAATTTATATCAGTAATCATGTCATCTTTAATGAGTCATGTTTTCCTTATGAACCTGGAGTTGATTTCTCCTCAGTTCACAGTTCATGTCCATCTTCTTGTTCCTCCAGTCATCTTTCTTCCTCTCCTTTATCACAATCTATTGTCTCTCATATTGTTCAACTTGATACATCCTCTTTTCAACTCTTTTCAATCTCCACCAGCAGTTGCTCCTTTACTCTCACAATCTTCTCCTGTTATTTCCAATCCTTTTTTGAAAAATCCTTCACCTGCTACATCTCAGTCTACAAAACCAACTTCCTCACATGTTCACAATATGTCTCCACCTCAACAACCTGCCCCTGGTCATCACATGATCACAATATCAAGGCAAGTATTTTTAAACCATCAAACTCAAGGTCTGGATTATATAGAGACATTCAGTTCAGTTGTTAAATCTTCCACCATTAGAGTGATTTTAAGTTTGGTAGTAATGAATAATTGGGTACTGAGACAAATTGATATTAATAATACTTTCCTTAATGGCTATTTGAATGAAAAAGTGTATATGGAGCAACCTGAAGGTTTTGTAGATAGTTTCAAGCCTAATCATGTCTACAGATTGCATAAAGTTTTATATGGTCTCAAACAAGCTCCTAGAGCTTGGTTTGATAGACTGAGACAAGTGCTTACAAGTAAATGGAGTTTCACAAACTCTAGATCAGATATATCTCTATTCTTCAAGAGAGTTGAAGATCAGTTGTTGCTAGTTCTAGTCTATGCAGATGATATCATTCTCACAGGCTCAAGTCCTCAGATTGTTCAACAAGTTATTACAGATCTGCAATCAACTTTTGCTCTAAAAGATCTTGGAGAACTGAATTATTTCTTGGGTATTCAAGTTACTAGGAATACTTTAGGTCTTCATTTATCTCAGTTTAAATATATTGTTGATCTACTTGGTAAGGTCAATATGCAAGATAGCACACCCTGCTCAACACCAATGGCATCTGGAATTCCCCTTACTAAAGCAGATAGTGAACTCTTTTCTTATGGTACTTTGTATAGAAGCACTGTTGGAGCCCTCCAATATGTTACCTTAACCAGACCAGAGATTACTTTCTAGGTTAATAAACTTAGTCAATTTCTATCAGCCCCGATTGTAAACCATTGGCAGGCTAGTAAGAGAATTCTCAGATATATGAAAGGAGCCATTCTCCTTGGTCTTCAGTTCTATAATCATGGAACATTACAGATTGATTATTTTAGTGATGCTGATTGGGCAAGAGATAGAGATGACAGAAAATCAGTGGCTGGTTATTGTGTTTTCCTTGGGCCTAACTTGGTATCATAGTGCTAAAAAAAGCAAGTTGTTGTCTCTAGATCCAGTACTGAATTTGAATATAGAGCACTAGCAATGGCAGCATCAGAAGTTCTATGGATAAGGTCTCTACTCCATTAACTTGCCCTGACTCCTTCCTCTGTTCCCACTCTTTGGTGTGATAACCAAAGTGCAGCAGCCTTAGCTTGTTATCCAAAATTCCAATCCATAACATAACATATCGAATTGGATGTTCATTTTATTAGGGAAAAAGTTGTTGTTAATAGTCTTCAAGTTCAATACATTTCCAGCTTTGAGCAACCTGCAGATCTTCTCATGAAAGCTCTATCTCATCACTCCTTTTATTACTTAAGCAACAAGCTCAACCTTGTTTTACCAGGCTGACCATGAGGCGGGATGTTAAGGATATTGCTTTGCTTAGTTGATGTGCATTAAGGAAAAGAGCTGACGTGCTGATATGTTGCTGATATGTCAATAGTTTTAGCTGTATGAATTTGTTGTAACTAAATAGCCACCTGGCATCTTGTAATTGGCTATTCTAGATCAATTAGTTATTAGTAATAGTTGTTACAACGGTATGGTGACTATATATTGAGCTGATCTCAATAGAAGCTTTGTAATTTTTTGTTATTCTAAATGAATCTAGAATTTTCCTTTTCTCTTTGTTTCTTCTCTCTGAGTACTTTCTTAGAAGACAAACGCTAAGTCAGTTTCTAATAGGTATAACTTTCCAATCTCAGGAGGTATGCTCTGAGTGATGTTATTCATTGAAAAATTTAAAGTGCCTAATTGTTAACATTTGCCCCAATTGGATGAGGTTTCGCCATAAAAATTGTTTTGGCTAAGATCTATGAAAGTTAGGTTCGGATATATGCTCAAATGTGTTTCCATTGAGATGATTTTGTTCAAGATGTACTCTATTTAGGCTTGTGAAATTTCTTAGGCTTTTAGGAATTTGACCAAAAAGCTTATTGTTGTCCATCTCAAGCTCAGTTAATTGCATGAGATTTCCTATTTTTGCACGAATAGAACGAGAAAGCCTGTTGGAGTATAGGTATAAACCTTTTAAATTGCTCAGATTGCCAATTGAAGGAGCAATAATACCACTAAGATAATTCATGGCAAATCCCAAACTCAATAGAGGTTTGACTTTTCCTAAATTAGAAGAATAGAAGGAAAAAGTGAATTATAACTAAGACACAATATAGCCAAGTTGCTCAAGTTACCCAAAGAATGAGGGATCGAACCTGTAAGTTGATTTTCAGACAAATCTAGATGAAAGAGAGACTTCAAGTTTCCAATATGCGGAAGAATAGAAGAAGAAAGTGAGTTTTTCCAAGTTGTTTAAGTTACTCAAGGAATTTGGCATTGAACTACTGAATTTATTTTTACTTAAGTCTAATGTGGAAAGAAACTTCAGGTTTTCCTAAAGATGAAGGAATAGATCCAAAAAGTGACTAATTATTAAGATTGAATACAGCCAAGTTGTTTGAGTTACCCAAAGAGAAGGGATCCAACCAGACAAGCTGTTACAACACAAGGCTAGCCGTTTAAGAGAGCTTAACTGACCTACTTATCTTGGAACTGAGCCGTGTAACTTATTCATGTCAATGTGAAGGTGTTTTAGATGAGTTAGAAGGCCGATTTCTGGTGGTATTACCCCAGACAACCGATTATTTCCCAAGGAACTCGAGATTGGAGGGGTTGCCAATTTGAGGCGGTACGATGCCAAATAATAGATTGAAGCTTTGATTAAGATATGCAAAATGAGGAATTGATGAGAATGAGAATTCGTGAAACGTACCTTTAAGCCTATAGTGTTCAGGTTAATACTGATGACTCTTTTGGCAGAATTGCAATGAATTCCAAACTAAGCACACGGACTTATTTTGTTTTCTAAGTGGGTAGAAACATTGGTGGCATTAATAGGATAAAGGTTCCATAAGGACAACAAGAGCGGTTCCGGTTTTGAAGTCTTATTATCCATTTATGAAGAGCTTACGCCTCTTTAATAGAATCAAAAACAACATTTAGTGAAACATATATATACATGTTTATGTTATTATATTGTAACATATATATACATGTACACAGGTTCAGAGTCTCTCCAATTCTAAGGGTTGCTAATTTGTAAAAAGAATTTTTCTGGTTGTTGGTGAGAAAGTGTTGAAAAATTTAATATTCAAATCCACCTTTTAGATCATTCCTGCTCCATCCTCTTTTGCCGGCTACAGAATAAACTTTTTCTCTTAGATACAAAAGTCTTTGAAGTAATGCAGTTTTAATGGACCTTTACGTGTATAACAATAAAAGTGAAACAGCAGTCATTCCATTTATATATAAATTTAAATTGAGGATCCTTAATTGGTTTGATGGCCATATTAAAATGTGTGCTTTGTCGCAACATTTAGAGTTTGATAGTCAAAGCGTTATTATTAACTTTGCCACTTAATTAAAAGAAAAAGTTAATTATCGAGCCGACGGATTAAATTATTCTATAACAGGAGCGTGCACAGACCATTAATATTTCACCATTTTCTTCGAAATTACCTTGGGATCCGTCAACTAATATGATTTCGTCAACTTAATTTGACTGAGTCAAGTCTTATAATTAACATATAATTGGGATCTAACATTTTTTTAATTATAAGCTAAAATATGTAACACGTAGAAGTTCAGTTCGCATCTAATAGAATGTAGACTTAAATTTGACCCTCCATAATACAGTATTGTTTCTTAGCAAAACAATATTTTATTGCTCTTTGTTGGGAGAAATTCTAGAATTTCTCGTTGGATGTACGGAAATTGATTATCGCCCTCATTCCAAGTATCAAAAGAATACTGAGAACGCATGATGAAAAGAAATATAAAAGAGCAGTTTAGAAATGTCCATATATTTTTGCTGGGCTGACTCCAGTCTAGTTAATTTAATCAAAAGGCTCTCGAAGATGTGCATTGAACCCCGACGGATGTTCAATTTTACTCATAATTTTCTAAAGAAATTCAAAAGGAAACTCGATAGCATGAAGAATGGCTTGAAGCCAAGCAAAATAACTAGAGCCAATACCCAAAGGATTGGCAAAGCCGGCTTAAAAGCTACCCGCAGCAACAGAGATGCCAGGATTACCCCTTGACAAACCATCAGTATTGGCTTTAATCCAGCAAAGATAAAGCGGGGGGCCACAGCCACACCATTACGAGCTTTTCAAAGATCATGTAAGATACCCAAACCACCAAGCACCCAAAGTTATGAACTTGAACTGAAAAGCGCTTGGCAATCAGCAGATTCCATAAGTCACCAAGATTGTAAGGAACGTGAACACTAACTTTGAAGCAATTAAACCACCAAGCCCAAAATAGATTTAGCAGTTGCACAATTTGTAAAAATATGAGAAGTCGAATCCATCCCATTGAAACAGAAGAGACAACAAATAGAAGCAATGTGAATGCATTTACTTGATTTTTTTTTAATATTTGTTGGAAATATAAAATATGAATTTATTATAAGAAAAATATTTTTAAAAATGTATTAGTTGCAATCTATATGAAAAGCAAATATCTATTTAAGATTAAATTAAATTTCTTTTATTTTTTATTCAATATCATTCTAGTTTACAAACAATTAAAAAATTAGAATAAAAAAAAGAATAAGAATTTTTTTTCTTTTTCTTAGTATTTAAAATTTTTAATTTAATTTATTTTTCACCTAATTTATAAGAAATATGAATAAAAGTGTATTTAAAAATAAGAGAAAGAATGTAAAATTATGATGTTTTGAGAATTATATGGTATTTTAAAACTAATAAGGGGTTAATTGATAGATATTAATGTCAGGTTGTCACTCGTAATTTATTATAATCATAGCAAACTTTTTTATTCTCGTCACAAATTTGAGTTGGTGATGCACTCCATTTTAAATCGGTGAGTAGATAATCCCTGCTTCCATCAAATATGTCGAAAGATTTAGCCTGCCCACTCCATCTGAAACTACACCAGAAAAGAGTTGATCGAAAAATGTTAGGATGAAATTGAAATGAAAAGCTCTCATCTTGATGGAGCAAATGTACACCAAGGTCATCATCCTTGGACTTGCAATGAAGGGTAAGATCCAAGCCATTTCCTAATTTATTGGAGATTTTTACATGAGTTGGAGCGTTGAATGAGAAGGCACTGTTCACGTACGTGTATGAAACAAGAAGAGCTAGTAACAACATAGTTTTCTTGAAGCAAGTCATGATTCTATATACTTGTTTAATTCTTAATTTGTGTTTGAATTTTATTTTCCATGCAAGAAAAGAAAAAAATGACGGCTCTCACTTTTAATAAGCAAGCATGTGTAACAATTATGCTATATAAAGAATGATGAAGTTGTGGATAAGAAATATGGATAAAATATTTTTGGATCTTTGTCTTCGCTACTTATGGTTCTTCTTAATATAAGCATAAAATATAATTAGATATAACAAATATAGTTATATTAGCTTCTTTAATTAGACATGACAAACATAGTTGTGGTAATAGAAGATCAATAATAGGTAGATTGCCAATTTCCCCTTACGATCATTAATATTTAACACTTACTCCTTATTGTTTATATAATACTCAGTAAACCTCCTGGAATCATAATTTTACAATATTATCCTTATTTTTAAATATTTTTTATTCATATCGATTATAAATTAAATAAATCATGTAAGTTGAAATTGGAATAAAAGAAAAAATAAGAAATATATATAGGTTTCTGCATGAATTCAAAATTAATAATAAAATACATTTCTTGTGCATTTTATTATTTTTAATTTTTTTCTTAGAATAACTATTATTTTATATTTTCAAGATAAAATATCAATCAAATGACCTATGTACCCCTATTTTCCCTTAGTTTTTTGTGTTAAGATGGTTTTTGGATATTATGAAAATAGTAGATAGGTAAGTAGTATATATTGATTTCGGTGGTGAAAACTACAATCTCCCAAAATAAAACTATATATTGGATTTTTTTTCCTTTATTTAGTTTTGATTTTTTTCTATTTTAGCCTAATAAATGGAGAATGAAATTTTTGTCATTTTTAGAAAATGATTTTTTGCCACTAAGGTCTTTGATAAATTTTAATATCATATTTCATCCTAGATTTTACGACTCTAACAAAAAAAACTTACTATTAAAGTGTAAATGTGACATGTTGACAAACAAATTAACTAACTTTAACATACAAAGGTTTTATATAATTAATTTTTATGTGAAAAGGCCATATTTATCATTCAACAAAATATTTTTTCTGTTACACTCAACATCTAACATACATGAGATTGGTAATTAAAAAATTATTGGGGACCTATGTGACAAAAACAATATCTAAGACGGGCCGAAGTGTCAGCCTGCCCGTAAAATAGATACATTTTGAGTTTAATCACAAGAACTGAAGACCTTAGTATGTGCATGTGAGAAAACCGGTGAAAAAAAATTGATATATAAATTGCACCTTTACCATTTTTCCTGTTCCATTTTCTTTCGTCATTTCGAAGAAAATCACTATTTGGAAGACTAAGTTAGTTTATATAAAAAATGTTGAAAAAAAAATTAAAGTCATATTAGTTTATGCAAATCCCTAAAAGAAAAAGTAGTTTTGGAAAAAAAAAAGGTGGAAAATTAATGCTCTGTGAACGATCATTCTATAAATTAATTATTAGTCGGTCGGCTACATAATGAAAGTTTTCTCTGGGATAAACATGGAGGATGTGTTGCCCACTTACAAGATTCAATCAGCTCAATTCCAATTCTAAACTTGGAGGACATGTATCGACGTTGACGGATTGGGATTTGTACTGCCAAGTAGGTGCTTGAAGTTGTGAAAAATATTTGTGTTCTTGCGTTAAAAATAGAGTATAACCAAAGAAGTAAAAACAGAAAACGAAAGAAAAAAAACAAAAAGGGCATCGGAAGCCGATCATCATTATAAAGTTCGTACTCTACTGGATTAGAGTATTAAAAAATATATGCTATAGAATTGAGCTGAAATGACAAATCATGATAGGAAGCCACAACAAAAATGGCCAAGGAATAGAATTAGGATTGAGTGCTTTCTTGCAGGAACAATGGCATAGGCTAGGAATAGAAATAGAACTCAGCTGAAATTACAGAGAAGCCACAACAAAAATGGCCTATTGGGCTTAAAACTAGGCCCATTGGGCTTGCTTGGAGGCTGCTCTTACAATCAACTCTACATCTGAGAAAACCAAAACTTGTTCGGTGTTTTCTACTTACAATGTGGTGAAATGGAAGTGATGCTAATATCTCTTTTCCCACGTAGGAAAATCATATTATTAAGGAATATTTCACTTTATGGTAACTTTTATTTTCCAATTTCTGTTTTTTTTTCCATAAAATATGCATAACTAAAATAAGATTCCGTTTGTGAGTATCGTACCCCTTAATTTGAGCACCATCAAATGATCAAAAAGTTATTTTTTATAAAATCTAACCATCGGACAATTCCTAAATTATGAGTTACATTACCCCTAATCTCAGCTTATGTTACCCCTCATCTCAGCCCCATGATCAATTGGCCTTTCCTTGTATCTAAATTGAAATCGATCTCGTTTTAATTTTTTGCAATGCAATCACCACAAATTATGCAGTTCATATGTATTTAATTTTATGTGTTTAAAACAAAAGTCAACTTTTGAGCTTCTACGTATGCGCATGTGTACTTTGTCATTTTCACTCTTTTTTTTCTTCTTCTTCTTCTTTATTTTTATCGTTGGTCTTTCCTTAATTCCTTCTTCATTTACAAATGGTGCACAGGTTTTGAAGAGTAATTTTTTTTTTCCCAAAAAGATCTCAGATACAAGGAAAGTTAAATGAGTTTAGGATTGAGATTACGAGTAAAGCCCAAATAATGCTTGAAATGCAAATCATATACTTATTTAAATTGTAAAATATTTTACTATCATCACAAGTTTAAAAGGTTATCATAGTTCATGCAACAAAAACGAAAAAGAAATAAATGAAAAAGAAAATTTTGAACATTTTGACTTGGGGATTTATTTTCATAGTAGTTGACACACTGTGTGCATGGTTGGTCTTGATTCTGGACTCTCATTTAAGCATAAAAATGCAACCTCCACGATTGATATCAGCTCGTCTTGAACATTTTGTGGTGGTGTTGGAAGCCGAGGATCCAAAATTTCATTGAGTGATATGTTCCTATTGGAAGATGAAGACGAAATTGAGGAAATAAAATCTCTTGGATGATCTCCCTTTATCACTTCCAACGCGATTACTCCAAAACTGTACACGTCACATTTTTCGGTAACCTTCATTGTGTAAACAAGCTCTGCAAAATGAACGACGAAAATGATCATTTAGATATGACGCTTATAAATGTAAAAAGTGATTAAATAATTAATTTAAGAATGCATACCTGGAGCAATATATCCGAATGTTCCCACTAATTCAGTACAATTGGACGAATCTGGCTTGAGAAATTTTGCGATTCCGAAATCTGAAACACGAGCTTCATAATCTAAACCCAGCAACACATTCTTACTTGATATGTCTCGATGGACAATTGGCGGGAAGCAATCATGATGCATGTAAGACAAGGCGTTAGCTACACTTCTTATCACATTCATTCTCACAGTCCAGTTGAATTCTTCAATTGCTCCATCATTGCTAAAAAATGTGGCCAAGCTACCCCTTTCAAGATATTCATAAACTAAAAATGAGTTTCGAGGATGTGAACAAAAGCCGTAAAATTTCACAATACTTCGATGTCGTAACTCTGTCAATGTCTTGATTTCATTTACGAATTCCGGTTGCGCTACCATCTCACAGGGCCATGGTGAGTGAAATTTCTTAACAGCTAAAATCTCCCCAGATGTTAGCTTAGCTTTGTAAACACTTCCCTGTCCACCTATGCCAATGCAATACTCAACATCAAAACCATTCGTCGCTCTAACGATTTCTTCATACAAAATTTTGCCTTCAAAAGTTAATATTGAAAGCAGTCCTTGATTAGTCACACAATTTACTCTATTTTCACTTGAAGGCCCCTCCCTTCTTCTCAAAATAAAGAACATTCCTATTCCCAGAACTGAAAGAGAAAGTGCTCCTAAAAGAGGAAACACTATTATAAACCATTTTCTTTTAGAGATCTGTTTGTGTGGTGTAAAGGTGGCCTTGCAAGATTGAAAGCCTTTAATATCACCACACAATCCTTTGTTCCCTTGTAACGCTTCCATAGGATCATATTGAAATATTCTGCTGTTAGGAATTGGACCTCGTAACTCGTTATATGATACGTCAATACACGACAAGCCATGCATTCCTTCAAAGCAACTTGGAATTAAACCGGAGAAGTTGTTGTGTGAGAGATTAAGCTTCTCCAAACTTTCCATATTGCAAATTTCACACGGAATCTTTCCTTCAAGAATGTTGAGACTCAAATCTAATTCTGAAAGTTGAATCAACTTCTCCAATTCAACTGGAAAACCTTTTCGAAATTGATTGTTGCTCAAATTCAAGTAATGCAATTTCAACAAGTTTCCAAGGGTTTCCGGGATAGAGTTGCCCAACTTATTTGTAGACAAGTCGAGATACTCAAGTTCTGTTAATGAGCCAAGTGCTCGAGGTAGATTTCCATAAAGTTGATTCCCATTCAAAACAAGATAGTTTAGAGAACTTAATTTTCCAATTTCTATTGGAATTTCTCCAACTATATGATTTAAAGAAAAATCAAGTTTATGTAGTTGGTGTAAGTTTGCAATCTCAACTGGTATAGTCCCAGAAATGTTATTCATTGAAAAATTTAACGTGCCTAAT
Organism: Citrus australasica; assembly: GCA_029618585.1. NCBI lineage: Eukaryota > Viridiplantae > Streptophyta > Magnoliopsida > Sapindales > Rutaceae > Citrus > Citrus australasica. The sequence goes on along the minus strand of JARCIV010000003.1, from coordinate 31,167,598 downwards.
TGATGACATTTCCCCCAATCAGATGAGATTTCACCATAAAAATTGTTATGGCTGAGATCTAAGAAAGTTAGGTTTGGGTACACGCCAAAGACTTCAGATATATTTCCAATGAGATGGTTTCGTTTAAGATTTACTCTGACTAGACTAGTGAAATTCCTCAAATTTTTTGGGATCTGACCAGAGAGTTGATTATCATACAGGTATAAACCGATTAAATTGTTGAGATTGCCAATTGAAAGAGGAATAACACCACTCAGATGATTTGTGGATAACCCTAGATGTAAAAGCATCTTCAAGTTTCCAAGAATTGGAGGAATAGAACCGAAAAGTGAATTTTCAAAAAGGTGCAACACAACTAAGTTGCTCAAGTTACCCAAAGAAATAGGGATTGAACCGCTCAACTGATTGCTGGATAAGTGCAAATAAGAAAGAGGCTTCAAGTTTCCTATCATTGAGGGAATAGAACCAGAAAGTGAATTTTCATAAAGGTGCAATACAACCAAGTTGCTCAAGTTTCCCAAAGTAGGAGGGATTGAACCACTAAGTTGATTTTCAGACAAGTCCAAGTGATAGAGAAACTTCAAGTTTCCAATAACCGGAGGAATGGATGCAGAAAGTGAGTTTCTATAAAGATACATTTTAGCCAAGTTGGTTAAGTTACCAAAAGAAAAAGGAATTGAACCATTGAGTTTATTTTGGCTCAAATCTAAAGTGGAAAGGGACTTCAAATTTCCTATGGTTGAAGGAATAGAGCCAAAAAATGAATTATTGTTAAGATACAACCTAGCCAAGTTGCTTAAGTTACCCAAAGAAAAAGGGATTTGGCCATGCAACCTGTTACAACAAAGGGCAAGCTCACTAAGAGAACTTAACTGACCTACTTCTCGTGGAATGGAGCCATGCAACTGATTCACAAAAATGTAAAGGAGCTTTAGATGAGTTAGAAAGCCGATTTCTGGTGGTATTACCCCAGACAATTGATTAAATGATAAATCAAGATACTCAAGCTTGGAGAGGTTACCGATTTGAGGGGGAATGGTACCAAAGAATACATTGTAGCTTAAGTTCAGATACGCAAGATGAGGAAATGATGAGAATGAGAATTTGTAAAGCGTACCTTTTAAACCTACAGTGCTGAGGTTAATACTGATGACTCTTTTGGCAGGATTGCACCGAATTCCAAACCAAGCACAAGGGCTTATTTTAATTTTTGAGTAGAAGGAAACATTGGTGGCATTATTAACAGGATAAAATGTCCATGAGGACAACAGCGAACGGTTATGTTTTTGAAGGCTTGTTTTCCATTTAAGAAGAGCATACGCTTCTTTAGTAGAATCAGAAACAACGTTATGTGAACAACTTAACAAAAGAAATAGGGTCAGCGTATTCAGAGCTGAAGATCCCATTGTTTTGATGTGTTTATGTTATTTTGTTATGCACATCCCAAACTAGGACATGATATATATATATAGACAGATTACAAGAACTCGGGAGTTTAGTATGCATGTGAGAAAACTGGTGAAAATATTAATATACAAAACCCACCTTTACCGGCCATTTTTCCTCTCCTTTTTCTTTCGTCATTTCGAAGATAATTACTACTTTGAGGAATAATGTAGTTCATGAAAAAAACAAATAGTGGAAAAAATTCAAGTCTTATTAGTAGTTTATGGAAATCCCAAAGAAAGAAAGTAATTTCTAAGAAAATGGTGGAAAATTAATGGTCTGTGCACGATCATATTTTAAATTGATTATTAATCGGTCGGCTACATATTGACATTTTTCTCTTTCGGATACAAACCAATAAAAGTCTTCTAAGTCGGCGGAGTAAATAATAACGCTTTAATGAACCTTTATATATATATAACAATAGTAGCGAAAAAAGCAGCATTACATTTACATATAAAATAAAATTGAGGATTCTTAATTGGTTTGACAGGCATTTTATAATATATCGAGCATATATATTCTACATACATTGTTGTACACATGTATAAATTTTCATGAGAGCGTTATTATTAACTCTGCCCACTTGTTAAAAGAATTTGCATTCCTAGGAGAAAAAGTTAATGATGGAACCGACTGATTAATTTAAAACAAGAGCGTGCACAGACCATTAATCTTTCACCATTTTCTTGGAAATCTCGCTCCCCCTAAGGGGATTTTTCTTATGGATTTAATTGGAAATTATCCAAACTATGCTTGAAAATAATACAAATGATTAGAAATTAAAGGGAGCAAAATGATATTGGACAAGCCAAAAATGGAAGTCAATATGGTTTTAACCCACCAAAATAATCACTAAACCCACCTTCTAATGAAATGTCTCATAAGTAAACTACAATTATAGACAAGACAATATGGTTAAATTAAAAAAAATTAATTAAATTACTCTTCCCATCTTGCTCTGTTGCTTTGTTGCTTTGTTCAATGGGTATTGATTGAATCATGCTCAATGGTATTCAATTAACTGGAATCACAAAGACTAACAACTAAAGGGATATCCTTTGTCAATAAAAGAAAGAAAGTGCAAGAGGAACAAAAGTTGTTTGCTTGCTTGATATGGCCTCTCTTCTAAGTTTAAAGATGACAATGCTACAATTTGAATTTTTTTTTCCTTGTATGGTACTGGAATAAAGATGGAAGGAAGTTGGATATAGGTAATAAGTTCTTCGCAACCCAATTTCTTATTACTCGTGTAGGTTTTTTTAACCAACATATCTATATTCATGCGTCAATATATATAGTACCAATAAATTGGTGGGGAAGATTTTGTATTTGGCGTGATCGCAAAGGTAATTGGAATAAGAAACAATGGATGGAAACAATGAATATGCAAATGAAATCATAATCTTTGGTGGAGAGAGATCCATAAATAATCGTCGAAATGGAGAAAGGATGAAGAAGCTGTTGATGCGAGATTCTGGTTTTCTGCTCGTCCACGACCAGGATCTCTCCTCGTAAGACCTCTTCTCTGCAAACTCCTGCATACACAAAGACAGGTCAGAGCTCGCTGGGTGTTTTCCCGGCGTAAACCCTCCGACGTTCAAGTCAGAAACGTAGGCTTTGCCTTTCGGGGAAACACGACCACTAATATTATGGCTCTCTTTTGATCTCTCAATCGAAAACTCTTTTCTTAAGTCTTAATCTCAAGAAGTCTAACCCTTTTTCCTTCGTTGGTTACCTTTTTATATCATTCCTTTGAATCCGGCCCTTCCTGCAATCCACGTCCATCACCTCTCTCAACACTCAGAAGTGGGTGTGTCATTATCATAGTTGTGGCTGAGTGGACTCCGTACCTTGATTCTCGGGCAACGATACACGTCTTGCCAACTGTCATTGACCGGGTCTCTCCCCCTCAACCTCTATCAGGAATGGCCTTATGCTCCCAGCAGGAGGCCGGGTCTCGCTATGGCCCCGTGGAGGGTGCATTTGTGAACAAGCAGAATATTCCTGATCCTTGTCACCTGTTACCAGACTTCTGCGGAATACTCCTGTCCGTAGAATCCTGCTACCAGACATCTGCTCATCATGGTTGGCCTTGTAGAAGTATTACCCCCAAACATCGGTTCCCTAGTTTCTGGTGTTGGGTATTGTAGTGGACCAGCAGTAGAAACTCAACAGTTCTGGCTTGCGCAGGGTAGCAGAAGGCTTTGAGGAGTCGTGTCACATTTAATTGCGGGCAAGGTGATGTGGTAGAGATCTATCCCTCCATTTGAATTTCAAATCGATAGTTATGAAACCCTTGGAACTCGTGCCATTAAATGCTGACAGCCCAAGAGTTCGTTCCTCATTAGGGAACCCAAAATCCCCAAAAGAGAAACTCATCTCTTAGCCCTTTTCTACCTCTTCGGTGACTGAATAATTTCTCTCCCTCGGCGTAAAAGCTACTTTCCTTGTCTCTATTCCACTGGGCCACAACTGCATGTATTATTTCTATTTCTTCGGTTTTGGCTAGTTGTAGAAAATTTCTTTTCTCTCTGTTTTGCTTGGGTAGTGTTTGGTGATATTGTTCTGGTCATAGTTTAGGAAATGTCCAAAGGCAAAGAAAAAGTAATTGAGATTGATGACGACGAGTTAGACTTCTTGCCTAGTCTACTCGCTGATTCTGCCTTTGACCCTGGAATCCCTTTAGAACCGATTAGATCTAGTGTTGGGACTAGTGCTAGGAGGATGTCTCCCTAAATAACCTCCTCAACTAGTAATAGCGACAGCGAGAGATCTTCTGGTTCGAAGGATACCTTGAGTGAGGACCCGGGAGAAGATTCTAGTGAAATGTCCTCACCAAGAACATCACAACCAGATATGAAGAGCAAAGTAGGAGGTAGGGCTTTATCGGAGCATTACGCTATTGACTTCATCACGTGCACGACAATAGTAGACGACCTTGTTGACCTCCGGACTAGGTATGATATTCCTAATGATATACCCTTTAGGATCCTAGGAAAAAAATATACTCCCAGTTGGCCTCCCAAGGGATATGTTACTCTTTTTTCTGAAGAGTTTTAAGTTTGGGATGAGGTGCCCCCTACAACCCTATTTTGCCCGAATACTTAATGGGTTAAACTTAGCTCCTTGTCAACTTAACCCCAATGGGTGGAGGGTACTTTCTGTTCTGTTCATTCTGTGGGACAGATGCTACCAAAACAAGCCCACCATTGATGAGGTAAAGCACTTGTACCAGTTAAAGAGCGGCCCCAAAAACGTCGGCTGGTGTTACTTCATGTCGAGTACCAAGGCCAGAAAACCCATAACTAGTCTTTCAACGGGTGGTGGTGGGAATTGAAAGAAAAAATTCTTTTTTGTTGGGGGTCCATGGGGTCAAGTTGCATAGATTGATGGGAAGAACTATCGGGTCCCCTCCCGTTACGTGGTCCCAAGTTGCCTACTCGCTTTAAATGTCTTGTATCCCTAGTTGTTCTTATTTTTTATTTATCTCTAACCCAATTTTTGTTTGAACTGAGGTTCTTGGGGTGTCCACTACAAGCTCAAGCCTGAACCGCTAAAGGAGGTTGAGGCTGTCTTAGCCAATTCCTTCTCGGGCCGAGAGTTACTATCTACTTACAACTTCTTTGAGTCTCGTCTGGTGCACACTGATCTTAAGATGATGCTGTGATCGGGGCTTTGAATCAGAAGCGTCCTCGAGCTCATACAGCTAAGCACGACCAGAATAAGGATGCTCGTTCTTCGAAACGAGTGAACATCGCGGAGCAGGTCCCCTCCTTGAGGACTCTACCACCTCCTCCTACTAAAGCCAGCGAAAGTAGTGGGACAACCACTGATCCCAATTCTCCTCCTCTGCCAGCAGGGTCGAAACCTAGTTTGCCCGACAATCGACCAGAGCATCTGGTCCCCTATATTAGTGAGTTTTCTAGGCTCGTTAGCAAAAAAGACCTAGAAGACTTTGACGGCAGCACTCTGGGCGAGCTGGTGGGGGCTATGCAGTATAGTTCTTTATATCTCGGCTGCATGGCCACTTACTATAAGGTTAAGGTCGGCAGCTATGACCGAAGGATGAAAGAAGAGGTTCAGTCGGCCAAAAACAAAGTTGATGCTGCCGAGAAGAAAGCCGGAGATCTCAACCTTGAGAATCTGAAGTTGATAGAGCGGGAGTCTCTTGCGCAGGCAAAGGCAATCACTCTCGAGGAGGAGCTGACTAAAGTCAAGGAGGATCTGCCAAGACAAAAGGCTACTTACGAGGTTTAACTCGAATCTCTCAAAGATTCCCACCAGGTTCAGGTTAAGAACCTAGAGAAGGAAGCTGACAACTAATATGACCAAGGGCATCGACCTTCTTATCGTTGCATCATGGTTGTCCTAGAAAAGCAGCATCCTGATCTGAAGATGGATGAGCTTGCTGCTGGTGTTGCTCAATATATGGATGAGGAGGCAGCAAAAGAGGATGTCCAAGAGTTGGAGCCAAATGCAACTGAGGAGGGAAACTCTCATCCTGGTGCAGTCCATGTTGATGATGCCGAGGCAAGTACTCCCCGGGTGCAACTGGTGATAACCCCCTGCTCCTGAGGTGGACCAGCCAACGGAGACGACCCAGCTTACTGACCCGTCATCCTCTTGAAAGTATCTTGTGTCGTAGGTTTCTTTCTTGGAATATTGTATGTTAAACTAGCAGCTTTCATAATTTGTTGGCAGATTAGTTTATTTTTTGTTTGCTTATATTATGGTCGAGTAGGTGTTGGTATGCTTTGGCTTCTGGTCTCGCCATAAAACAGACTTTGAGATTTAGTGAGCCTTTGCATGCCTTGGAAATTTTTATAATGTTTGAGGGTCTGCTCGCCTTTGCTTGGTCGAGCAGAGCCTAGGACGCTTGGCTTCTGGTCTCGCCATAAAACAGACTTTGAGACTTGGTGAGCCTTTGCATGCCTTGGAAATTTTTATAACGTTTGAGGGTCTGCTCGCCTTTGCTTAGTCAAGCAGAGCCTGACACGCTTGGCTTCTGGTCTCGCCATAAAACGGGCTTTGAGACTTGGTGAGCCTTTGCATGCCTTAGAAATTTTTGTAACACTTGAGGGTCTGCTCGTCTTCGCTTGGTTGAGCAGAGCCTGGCACCCTTGGCTTCTGGTCTCGCCGTAAAACAAGCTTGAGACTTGGTGAGCTTTTGCATGCCTTGGAAATTTTTATAACGTTTGAGGGTCTACTCGTCTTTGCTTGGTCGAGCAGAGCCTGGCACGCTTGGCTTCTGGTCTCGCCATAAAACAAAGTTTGAGACTTGGTGAGCATTTGCGTGCCTTAGAAATTTTTGTAACAGTTGAAGGTCTGATAGCCTTCGCTTGGTCGAGCAGAGCCCGACACGCTTGGCTTCTGGTTTCGCCGTAAAACAGGCTTTGAGACTTGGTGAGCCTTTGCATGCCTTGGAAATTTTTATAATGTTTGAGGGTCTGCTCATCTTTGCTTGGTCGAGCAGAGCCTGTCACGCTTGGCTTCTGGTCTCGCCATAAAACAAGGTTTGAGACTTAGTGAGCATTTGCATGCCTTAGAAATTTTTGTAACAATTGAAGGTCTGCTCGCCTTCGCTTGGTCGAGTAAAGCCTGGCACGTTTGGCTTCTGGTCTCGCCATAAAACAGGCTTTGAGACTTGGTGAGCCTTTGCATGCCTTGGAAATTTTTGTAACATTACAACTGACTGAAATTCCTCATCGTTTCATTAATTATTGAATTCAACTTACACGAGGTTGATTTAACATAAAACGAATAACAACAAGAGCAAATAGAAATAACTTTAAAGCATGAACGAGTCTTACTGAAAATATTTCCTGAGGTGTGCTGCGTTCTAGGGGTGTTTCACCTCATGGCCATCCGCGTGAACAAGCTTATAGGCTCCGGGTCTAGCTACCTGCTTGACCCTATATGGCCCTCTCAATTTTGTCCAAGTACTCATTGTGTCGAGTCTTTCGTGTTCTGATTCACCCGCCTTAGTACCCAATCGCCGACCGTGAATTGTCGTATACACACCTTCTGGTTGTAATACCAAGCAACCCTCTATTGGTAGACGACTGATCGCTTCGATGCTTGCTCCCTCTTCTCGGTCAGCAAATCCAGATTTAAGCACATCTGGTCTTTGTTTTCCTACTCATTGAATCGATCTGTCCGGTGCGTGGCTATCCCTATCTCGACCGGTACAACAGCTTCATGTCTGGAGGCCAAGGCGAACAGAGTTTCACCGGTTGCTGTTTTGTGGGTTGTCCAGTACGCCCATAATACACTTGGTAGCTCATCAACCCATGCACCCTTTTTTGCTCCAAGCCTGGTTTTCAAAAGCCTCTTGATTATCTTATTAGCTGCTTTTACTTGTTCGTTAGACTGAGGGTGAGTAGGCGAGCAATACTTCAACTCTATATGGTTGTCAAACTACCTGCCATTGTCTACTATCAGGGCGTAAGGGATCCCGTACTAACAGACTAGGTTTCTACATACGAAGTCAGTCGTCTTTTTCTCTGTGATTCTGCTAAGGGCCTCCACCTCTATCCATTTCGTGAAATAGTCTATCGCTACTATTGCATGTGTTGCAGCCCCTCGTCCCTTTGGTAACGGCTCAATTAAATCAATTTCCCATTGAGCAAATGGCCATAGCGAGGCCATGGAAGTGAGCTTCTCTGGTGGTTGGGTAGAGAAATTTGCAAAACTCTGGCAACTCACACAACTCCTAGTTTTCTCCTGCGCATCCTGGTGTATCGTCGGCCAGAAATATCCCTGCCTTAGAGCCTTGTAGGCAAGGGACCTCGCGCCAAAATGGTTTCCGTAAATTCCTTCATGTACTTCTCTCAGTACATAATTTGCATCATCCTCATCCAAACACCGAAGGAACGGTAGGGTATATCCCCGTCGATATAATACCCCATCAATCATTGTGTACCTCGACGCCTGGGCTCTGATCTTCCGAGCTCGTAACTTATCTGGTGGTAATACCCCATCTCTGATGTACGAGATTATCGGGTCCATCCACAAGCATTTCTGTTCTATCCGCAGCACCTCCAAATTCTGCTCGATGCTAGGGCTGGACTTCACCTCCAAAGGGATTGACTTAGGCATTTTCGAATCTGCTACCGCTGCCAATTCGCCATAATATCTGCTCGACTATTCTCCTCCCTTGGGATTTGTATCACCTTAACCGCCTCAAACTTCACAATCATCTGCTTGACTTTCTTCAAGTACTGTTCCATTTTCCCATCTCTCGGCTGAAACCTTTCACTGACATGATTTGCAACTAGTTGGGAATTAGTTCGGATTTTCACCCTATCCGCTTTCACTACCTTAGCCAATTCCAAGCCCACTATTAAAGCTTCGTATTTTGCCTGGTTATTTGTGGCTGTGAATTTCAACCTTACAGCATAAGAGATCTCTTTCCCTTCTGGCCTTCCAAAACAATCCCTGCTCCCCTGAGGATCCATCCACAGACATCTGCCATACCCGATCTTCTTTGTTGGCTGTAGCAGCATCCAGCTGGTCGAAACCTACTTCGGGCACTGTGAATTCTGCCACGAAATCAGCCATTGCCTGGGCCTTTATTGCTGCTCGAGGTTTATAACTTATGTCGAACTCGCTCAACTCTATGGCCCATTTCACTAGCCGACCAGAAGCATCCGGCTTGTGGAGAGTCTGTCGTAACAGTTGGTTTGTTATTACCGAGACGGGGAATGCTTGAAATTATGTCCTCAACTTCCGAGTAGCAACCACAAGAGCAAGTGCCAATTTCTCTAACGATGGATATCTGGTCTCGGCATCGAGCAAGGCCTTACTTGTGTAATATATCTAATATTGAACATTTTCTTCTTCCCTCACTAAAACAGAACTCGTGGCATGATTCGATACCGCCATATATAGGAACAACACGTCCCCCTCCCGCGGTGTGGACAACAAAGGTGCTTGCTGCAAATATTGCTTCAAATTCTGGAAGGCTTCTTCGCATTCAGGGGTCCATTTTATTTTTTTCCCCTCCTTATCACTTGAAAAAAGTGTGAGGCACTTATCTGTTGTCTTGGATATGAACCGACTCAACGCCGCCAACCTCCCCGTGAGGCTCTGTATCTCCTTCAGGTTACGAGGAGATCTCATCTGCATGATTTCCTGGATCTTCTCAAGATTCGCCCCGATTCCCCGATGACTCACCATGAACCTGAGGAATATGCCCGACTCGACCCCAAAGGCACACTTTTTCGGATTGAGCTTCATCTTGTACTTCCTCAAAAGTCCAAATGTCTCTTCGAGGTGCTCGACATGTTCCTTTGGGTTTTTTGACTTGGTTATCATGTCATCCATATACACCTCCATTGTTCTCCTAATCAATGGCTTAAAGATTTTGTTCACCAACCTCTAGTATGTGGCACCCGTATTTTTAAGACCGAACGACATTACCCTGTAATAGAACAAACCATGGTTAGTGATAAATGTCGTGCTCTCCTCATCCTGCTCGAACATTGGGATTTGGTTATATCCCGAAAATGTATCCATGAAGCTAAGCAGGCCATGCCCGGCTGCCAGCTAGTCGATCTTGGGTAGGGGAAAGCTATCTTTCGGGCACGCCTTATTGAGGTTTGTGAAATCTACACACATCTTCTATTTACCGTTAGCCTTCTTCACTAGCACCATATTTGATATCAACTCAGGGTAATTAACTTCCCAAATGAATCCTGCCTTCAAGAACTTCTCCACCTCGCCATTTATAGCCTCATATCTCTTCTGGTTGAACCACATTCTTTTTTGCCTTACCGTCCGAGCACCCTTCCTTATTTCAAACCTATGGCAAGCGACCTCAGGGTCGATTCCCGACATGTCTTCATGTGTCCAAGTAAACCATCTGCGTGAGCTCACAGGCAATGCACTAACTCCTGCTTCTGCTCTTCTTTAAGCCTTGACTTGTTTTGGATTGTTTTTCCTGAATCACCTTGTTCTAAGCTTACTATTTCCAGCTCCTCCACAGGCTCCTGTCTGTCATTCTTGGCTCCCACTCGAGTATCAAGTGACGTAATTTGCAATGCTTCCCTTGCTATTGTGGAGTAACAGCTTTGGGCAATTCTCTAGTCTCCTCGTACCACCCCGACCACTCCATTCACCCGATACTTGAAAGCTAGATAATGGTTGGAAAGTACCACTTTGCTCATCCTCAGGAAGGGGCAGCCTAGAATCATCTGGTAAGGACCTTCTTCATCGACAACTACAAAATTCAGGATCATAGTCTTTTCTGTCGGGGAGCTGCCAATTGTGATGGGCAGTTCGACCATACCTAGAGGAACTGGCTTTCCTCCTCCAAATCACTTCAAAGAGGTATTAGTATGCTCTAACCTCAAGTCTGCTATTTCCATCTCCTCCAGAGTTAACTTGAACAAAACATCGACCGAGCTTTCCGTATCTACCATAATCCGGTCAAACTTCTTACTAGCAGCAGTAGCCTTAATAACTAAGGCAACCTCATGTGGATATATGATCCCTTCTTCGTCTTCATATGTCCACATGATCGGAACTTGTCTTATTCTTGCTCGTTTGGCTGGTGGGGTATTGAAGAACACTTATTTGCTAGTCATGGCATACCTAGCGTAGTTCTTTCTCGATCTATTGAAATCTCCGGCCAATGGTGGGCCCCCATCAATTACTCTTACCATAGGCTGCTCGTGTTTCTTGTTCCTATCACTCTGCTCCCCTTCACATGGCGAGGCCACCATCGGGAAGGTCCCATCCACAAACTCATGCAGGTATCAATTTCTCACCAAATCTTCAACCTGAGTCTTGAGATCTCTGCATTCAGTTGTGGTATGACCGTGGGTGCCATGGAACTTGTAATAACGTCATTCTCTCCTGCTGGGTAGCTTTGTTATTGGGGTAGGGAGGTATAGTAATCCCCGTTCCTTTATGGTCTCATACACATCGTCCAGGGGCATCTTTAAAGAAGTACGACGCCCATAATCTTGGCTTTGGTTGATCATGTGTATCGCCCTTTCCCTGTTGGTGTCGTTCTGAATTGAAGGAGGAATTGAAGGGGGTAACAGTACTTCTGGTCTGCTTTCTCTACCACTATGTGGGTGTGGATGAGGATGACTATATGTCGGGTCAGGTCTTCTCCATGAATCTCTGGCTGGTGAATGAGGAGGTTGCGCCCTGCTGCACTGATATTGGGGTGGCCTTTAATGAGGCTGGTAAGAGGTGACCCGGCCCCCTGCACCACTGCCTGAGGCATGATGGTCCTTCTACTTAATCGGCCCATTTCCTGGTAGAGCTCTCTTCTCTTTCCTCCTCAACCCTTCCAGTTGATCTATCTTAATTCGTGTTGCCTTTTCCTCCTCAATATCTATGTCCCTCTTGGCCTGCTTGTAAGCAGCTGAATATGTTTGAATAACAAGATTCCTCAAATTATACCACAACCGTCCCATCTTCACCCCTTCTTTCAATCCCTTTAATGCTTGAGGATGGTTGAAAGCTCCCAAATCGAGGACAACACGATGGAACCTTTTGATGAATTCCGGAAGGGTTTCCTCCTCTCCCTGCTTCATGCTCATCAGCTCCATCATATCATCTTCAGGCGCCATTGCCCCACAAAACTGCTCTGTAAATTTCTGGCACATCTACTCGAAGGATTTAACGCTCCCTCGAGGAAGTTTCTGGTACCACTCACGTGCTCGTCCCTCTAGAGACAGCGGGAACACCCTGTATCTTTAAGCTTGGGATAATCCTTGCACCCCAGTTATGTCGTTAAAGCGCTCTATGTGCACCAATGGATCGGTTCGCCCCCAGTATCTGAGGTCTGGGAGGCGAAAATCCCTTGGAATGACTGCCCTCATGATTTCTGCCGAGAGCGGGGATTCTCCGTCTAGCATTATCCCCTAACTAGGTGTTATGCTCCGTCCTTACATGTCATCTATTATCTGCACTAATATGCGCACTTCTTCTTCCAGCTGTACGGCACGACCAGGGTCACGTGCTGCAACCTGATCTCGCTCCTACTCAACATCATGCAGGTGTTGCCGGAGTTCTCATTCCTCTGCATTCGCCACCCTGTCATCATTATCAAAGATCTGCCTTCCCGGGGATTGATCTTCTCTTCTATGGCTTTCTCCCCGTAGAGATGAGTTACCCCCTCACCACCAAATCTTCTGGTGGTCCGACCTCTCACCATATTGTCGTGCCCTAGTGTCACTCCGCCACTTCTCACCCCCTCCTCTTGAACTCCCCTTCATTCACTTCTCAGCTCGTGTAGGATGGTTGTCAGGGTCTCCATCTGTTTCTCCATCTGTTCCATCCACTTATACATTGCTTTTTCTCGTGCTTCGTTGGCTATCTCTCTTAACGTCACGGACTTGTTAAGCCTCAAGTCACCTCCTTGTGCACTGCCTCCTCCTACGTCCATTGTTCCCTCACTTCTTTTCCTCTTCTTCTCTTTATTAACTGAAGCTTTTTGCTCAGCTCCCTACAAACGGCGCCAAAATGTTGATGCGAGATTCTGGTTTTCTGCTCGTCCATGACCAGGATTCCTCCTCAACTAACTCGTCCACGACTATGATCTCTCCTCATAAGACCTCTTCTCTGCAAACTCCTACGTACACAAAGACAGGTCAGAACTCGCCGGGTGTTTTCCCGGTGTAAACCCTCCGACGCTTAAGTCAGAAACGTAGGCTTTGCCTTTCGGGGAAACACGACCACTAATATTATGGCTCTCTTTTGATCTCTCAATCGAAAACTCTTTTCTTAATTCTTAATCTCAAAAAGTCTAACCCTTTTTTCCTTCGTTGGTTACCTTTTTATAGCCTTCCTTTGAATCCGGCCCTTCCTGCAATCCACATCCATCACCTCTCTCAACACTCGGAAGTGGGTGCGTCATTATCGTAGTTGTGGCTGAGTGGACTCCGTGCCTTGATTCTCGGGCAGCGATTTACGTCTTGCCAACCGTCATTGGTCGGGTCTCTCCCTTTCAACCTCTAGCCATGAATGGTCTTATGCTCCCAGCAGGAGGCCGGGTCTCGCTATGGCCCCGTGGAGGGTGCATTCGTGAACGAGCAGAATATTCCTGATCCTGGTCACCTGCTACCAGACTTCTGCGGAATACTCTTGTTCATAGAATCCTGCTACCAGATATCTGCTCGTCATGGTTGGCCTTGTTGAAGTATTACCCCCAAACAGAAGCCATGAAAAAATAATAATTTTGTTTAATAATAGTATAATAGGTATAAAGATGAGTTTATTAAATAAAACATAAGTTCTTAAATTTTGATGATAGGTTTGTTAAAAACCTGGATTTGATGAGTATTTTAGTGGGTTTAAATAATCTCACCCTTTAGTTTAACTAAATAGTCTAAATTCATATTTATCTTTTAGTGACAAAACTATAATTATAAAAAAAGTTGGACTATTGCCATTCCTCTAATCTCCTCATAAAATCTCTTTATCCAATCATTTTTATTTAATTCCAAAATGTCCTTTGTTCTTTGAAATACATGATTGACACTAAAAAGTGTACATTTAATAAGGATAAAATTATTAGCTTTTCACTTATTGTGTCGATTAATGCATTCATTATTTCTAAATTATTTTAATACTCTCCAAATATATTTTATGTTAAATTAATTCGTAATTTATTAATTTTTTTCTTTTAAATATTTTTCAGGAATAAAGATGAAATTATAATTGAAAGCGGGAACAAAGAAGAACTACTAGAACATAATTGAAGAGATGTAATAATAAATAAAATAAAATAAAAAAAGAACAAAAGTATGTTGGTGATTGTCAGGAGGCCATCACGCCTCCTGACCATCACACAATTCAATATATATATATATATATATATAATATAAAAATAAAATAAAATATTAATATTAATATTAATAAAATAAAATAAAAGAAGACGATTCCCTTGCCTATAATAGGCAAGGGAATGCAAGCCAGAAAGGGGGACGCGAGAGAGAAGCTTGAGCTGATTTTTCAAAAGCTGAGAGAGAGTTTAGCTGAAGAGTTTCTTTCTTTCTTTCTTTGTTTCTTTTCTTTTGTTGTTTCCGTTTGTATCAATTTTCTTTGTAATATATTTCAAAAAGTTTATCAAATAAAAAAAGTGTTGTGTTTTCTTTCAATATAAGTAGCTAATTTTATTAAGCTGAGGTGAAGGGTGAAGCTCAATGTTTCAAATTATTAATTATTATTATTTTCTCAAATGAGTTTTTAAGTTTATTTAATTCTTTTCTAATTATTTTTATATCATGTTAATTTATAAATTTCACTGAATTTTATGGTATTTTGACATAATGTTGACACATTAATATAGTGTGGCACATTAGGTACTTTATTCTATATTTATCCATACACATAGAATTAAATGATATAATAATTAATTGGTAAAAGTGAGACAAAATATAAATGAGAGAGTATTAAAATTATAGTTTGAATACAGAGAGTGGATCCTAAACCTTAGCTTATTTTTAAATTGATTTCAAATAATTTCTTTTCTCCACAATCAATTTTCTTAGTTTTACTAGATTTAAAACTCTCTGTGGTTCGACCCCGGTCTCACAGGGTTATATTATAACTAGACATTCTTATACTTGAGAGTAATACACTTTTGAGTCGTGTCAATGCACTTTCTATTTCTTAAAGTAATTTTTTATAATTAAAACTGAAAATAGTATTCTACTTTTTTTTTCTTTTACAATGTTATTGTTACCCTTCAAATAAACTAAATTCTAGGTGATGAATATTTGAATATCAATCATTAAGTTAAATTACACATATATTAAATTATAATTTGAAAGCAACCTTATATATAAAATTCTTGATGAGTAAGAAATATGAAAAAAAAAATATTATAAATCTTTACAATTGATTTCAGTTAGATAGAAGTAATAAGTAAAAAAAAAGGGATTGATAATGAATGCAAGTAATTTATTGGAAATTTTTTTAAGTATGTTTAATTTTATTTATTTTTTTAAATGTAATTTTATTTAAAGTAGGGCTTTACAAGAATAATGAAGGGGTGCCAATAAATTCATTCTTATAAAAATTGCGGGATTTTGAAAAGAGTGGGACTATTGACACCCCTCTAAATATCTCTTGAAACCCCTTTAATTATTTTACAATTTTAACCATTATTAAAATTACATAATAGGACAATTTCTAATTAAATTCTACTCAAAAGTTAAATAATTTTTTATTTTAGAAATTAAAAAGGTTGTTTTTTTAATTTTCAGGTGAGGAATTTACCACCAATGGCTACAATAAAAAGAAAGAAAACTTTTTTTTAATGGTAGAAATCTGGTTGTTGAAATGAGTTTTAATAATAAAAATTAGATAATGGGGTTTACACAATAAATTTTACTTAAGGGTATTTTTGTCATTGACGGAGGTGTTAAAAGAATTTTATAATTTTTTTAAAATATTGAAATGAAATTAATTAAGAAAACGGGTGTTAAGAGATATTTAGAGGGGTACCAATAGTCCTACTCTTTTAAAAATTATTCTCTTAAGCAGATTCCAAGACTAGCACTAAGCCCAGTGGGTTTTATCTTATTGAACTAATTATATATATATATATATATATACACACACATACATACATAGGGATATTGAGGTATTATGAAAATAAGAGAGAATTAAAATATGATTTCAACGTAGAGAAAGTGACAATTTCGCAAATTTAAGGTCATAGTGTCTCATGATTCCAGACTGCCAATTAAATAAATAACAGAAAGTTGTGTAAGCTGAACGTTCAGGCTCAAAACCCATCTAATTAAGTCCATGCATTTTTCTCGTTTTCAATTTTCAGAGATACAAAATTTATATCACAAATGATTCAGCATTTATCATATCATTCATTAATATGTGGCATAAGATAATTATCACATTAATGATAAATAATAAATTCACTAATACAATATATACATTACAAGCAATGATTGGAGACATATGGCATATGTGGTCACATTATTACCTTAAAAAATTTTGTCATTTTACGATAAGGGAAAAAAAAAATCTTTTTGGAGACAACACGTTTATATAGCAGCTGTTATCTTTTGGGATCCTGGTTGCAATTTAATTTATTCCTTATGTTTAATTTTAATTCCAATGGTTGCGTGCTCACCTTTGATTATTGCAAATGGGAGAGGGTTCCTGCAATGTTGCTCACATGTTTTTTTGCATACAATATTTATTTCTGCAATTCCACCAGACATTGATTTCTTTAACCGTAAAAAACAATTGGCTTGAATTAGCCATAAAATAAAGAGACATGATAAAAAATTATCGTTCAGCCCATGCATTTAGTCCACACTAACAAAACAAACACACGGACAAGCTGCACCGAGCACTGAGCGGTGCTTTGGCGTGTGAAAGCTACATCTATGAATAAAGGTTGCCTTGTTTTCTGTTTGAAGAATGTTTATTTTTATTTTTGTAAATATGGCACGTTATTTTTATTTATTGAGTTAATGTTATAGCCAATAATCAATATAGGCATGGAGCCTAATTTTTTTTTTTAAGGGGGTGAATAAAGTTTAAATTAGGGTTGGCAGAAAAGCCCGGGCCGGCCCAGGCCCGCGGGCTTTAAGTCCGGCCCGCGGCTTGAAATTATGGATAAGGGCTTACCCTTGACAAAGCCCATAACATACGGGCTCAGTCAAGGGCCTAA
This sequence comes from Citrus australasica, assembly GCA_029618585.1. Classification (NCBI taxonomy): domain Eukaryota; kingdom Viridiplantae; phylum Streptophyta; class Magnoliopsida; order Sapindales; family Rutaceae; genus Citrus; species Citrus australasica. Next base: position 31,150,485 of record JARCIV010000003.1, on the reverse strand, counting down.
ATAAAAAGCCCGGGCTTTATAATAAATAATATTTATATATTTTTTTAAAAAATTATATAATATAATAATGATAATAAATTATAAAATTGAAATAAAAAACTCATTCCCGTAACAAAATCCCTCATTCTCGTGATAAAATCAATATAATAATAATTATGTATTGGATAATTATGTTTTAAAAATTTATAATTTTATTAAATAAAATTTTATTAAAAATTTGTAAAAGTATAGGCCCGGCCCGGGCCCGTTAAAGCCCGTCAAAGCCCGCCCAATTTGGATGGACTTTGAAAGGGCCTGGACATTTTAACCATGATATGGGCCTGGGCCTGGGCTTGACAAAGCCCGGCCCAGGCCCTTAAATTGCCAACCCTAGTTTAAATTGACTTTTGAATTCTTTTATCTTCTAAAGGATTCAAATTTAGAAGATTAGTTAAAGAAAATTGCTGAAACATCACTAGATCAAGTCTTTGAGGACACCGAGCTATCTCATCAAAAAAATCCTACCGACTATAGCATCCTTTAATCCAACTTCAAAATCATTGGCTAAACGGAAATACCGAATTTTAGTTTGCATGAATTTAGTTTCACCCATATGCGTTAACGGAAATACCGAACCACTATTTTAGTTCGGTAGGGGCTATAATACCAAATAGAACTTCAGTGGACAATAACGTTAAAGTCAGTATAATTTCGAGGGCCATTTAGGAGGACTGTAATGAAACAATCTACATCTATATGTACTATAACATAAACGTTTAAAATATAGGGCCCAAAAAATAAATATTTCGTAAATTTTCAATTAACCCCTTATCTTTCCTGAAATTAATTTTTCCCCTGGGGCCCCTACTCAAAATTTCAGGGGAGGGGGAAAAACACAAAGAAAAAGGAAAAAACACTACTAAAGATTGCTTGCAAATTGGGGGTCGCAATGTTCTACAATGCAACATCTTTCGCCTGTTGCAGCTATCAAAGTCCTTAGCCGGGATGCTTGCCGATTTCCAAATTAACTACATATGTACTTTCAGGATGCCTTGGTGCTTTAGTTCTATATTCTCTGTATTTTTCGTAGCCAAAAGAGAGGAGATTTTGATAAAGTATTGTTGAGTGTTGAAGTGTCTTCTACTTTCTCTTTATTGGTCTCTGAGCAAATACTAACTTGAGCGCTAAGGTCAGAACGATGATTATGGTTCGATAGGGTTAAATTAAGAATTGAAAGACTTCTAGACAATAAAATATAAATACTATAGACCTAAAGTCCTAAGGGGGCTTAAACATAAATTTCACATAAAATTGGATTGATTTCACGGAAGTGTGTTTTGCAGATTTCAAAGTTGGGGATATTTCCACCCACTATTTGTGTAAATCCACCCAACTTCTATAAAAACTATTTATAATAAATACATATTTTTTTCTCATAAATACAAATCAACAAAAAAATTATGTAATTTATCAATTAAATCATTCTTACATTTTTTTCTTACTTATTTTTTTCTATTAAAATAGCTTTAATATAAGTTCTATTTAATTATTTTACTTCATGACATAAAATGACCCACTTATCCGAAATAATATGTGTTCTTGTATCTAATACTTTAGATACTTAATTTTATGACTTATAATATAATCTAACTTCTTAAATTAAATATAATAAATTTCAATATTTTAGATATAAATGACATAAATTTGACAGCCTAATAATTTAATGAGTATTTTCTCATAAAGACATTATGTTAGTTTAATTAAAAATTAATAATCACACTAATAAAGTAGAATTAACTATTTAAAAACAGTGACTTAGTTTAATTAAAAATTAATAATCACACTAATAAAGTAGAATTAACTATTTAAAAACAATGAATTTTGTATAAAATTAAAAAATTGTTGAAGTTAAATTAAATTTTTGGTATTTTTACCTTTTAAGGGTAACATAATCAATTTAAAATTAGGTTAAGCAATCTTATTAGTCAAATATAATAAAAAAATCTAAGTCACAACAAAATAAATTAAGATAGATTTAATTGATTAATTCTTTTGAATTCTTCTTTATTTAAAATTTTTAAAAATAATGAGAATTTTTTGTAATTATTTTCTAAAAGTGGGGTGAATTTATAGAATTTGTGGGTTGGAAATATCACCAACCAAATTTCAAATGAGCTAAAACTAGCCAAAAAGAGAAGAGATTTTAATCTTGAAGTGTGTTTTGGTCATTTGAGTTTCCAATGACCGAACATGCAGTTGATCAGTACACCCTCTCCTCATGTGTTGGCCTCTGAGCGTTAATAGGATTACATATAGCGTCGTGCTAAATAGTCACACCCATATATCTAATATTCAAATTAAATAAGTAATAGTACTGTAATAATATATATTTTGCTATTAGATTTTTGTTTGAATACCAACCTTATAGTCAATCGCTTGTGGGCGCGGGCCGGGTTATGCACTGATCAGAGAATATAACTTTAAAGGTTTATGATAAAATTTATTCTACAATAAAAGGTAATACAACTAATTAATGTGCACATATTATAATATCATTTACTTAATATATTCTAAAATTTCTCCTCTTAAAAATACTCACTTGACAAAAGATCTATGATGTTCAATACTAGATTATTTACACCTAGAGGATTATAAATGTAGCATGAAAATATACATATATTTTTCTATGTGAGTTGGGTTCGAATCCCGAACTTCTTATTTCACTCCCCAAAACAATTGTACTTTTTGAAACAATGAAACACAAGAAATTAATCACATTTGTCGCTACAGATTGTAGCAACACCACCCAAAATGGTGATTGAAATTTTTTACAATAATATTTATCGCAAGGCCAGGCTCCAAACTATCCCAATGAAGGAGCAACGCCACAGGCTCAAGCAATAAACCAACCTAGCTACTAATCAATATTTGTTATACAATCAAACTGAAAACGACTTTTTACTACTACAAGCAACCTTTAGGCTGAACTAAACCAGAAGCAGATCCATCAGCATGGCTGCAAGAGGCTGCAGCAGGTTGATTCTTATAAGTAAGCTTTACATCTTCCAATCTTATCCTTGAGCATGGGTACTTTGAACTACAATCAAAATTCACTGCTACTTCCGTTGCTGACGTTCCATGAACATCTTGATACGTTACATCGCTAATTTTAACCCCTGAAACCTGTTACATAAGGAATAAAACAAAATTTTAAGAATTGTTATGGCACCGATATATTAATGAATTTTCCTTCGATACCCTTTCGATGTCGTACCTGACCGGGGCATCCTATGTTATCAGGGCAGTAATTTTGATCAATTATGATGGGGTTTTGAACATTCTTCATGATTGCATTTTGGAAAAGAATGTTCCTTGCAAATCCGTTGCTTGGTCTTCCCCAAGATTTAATTCTCAGTCCATTTTGAGTGCCTGTAAATGTCACAGTTTTAACTGTAACATTTTGGACTCCAGCCTCATTTAGGTCCTTCCCCAAACTCCCGATGCTGCATAATAACATCAAAAAAGTTGTGAATAAAAAAATATATGTTAAAAAATAATTACAAAATTGAAATGATAATAAGGAACTTTATTTTATTTTATGTTACCTGATTCCATGGCCAGGGCCACATGCAACATTTTCTATCCACAAATTAGAGGTTCCAGGGCCAATAGAGACGCAATCATCGCCTGTAGAGATTCTAGTGTTCAAGATTGTAACACCACTTGATAATTGGACATGGATGCCGTCGGTGTTGGGGCTGTTTCCTGAGGCCAAGACCTTGACGCCTTTCAATTTCACATTGTTGCAGCCATTAAAAACAACGTGGTACATTTGGCTATTCAGTGAAGTTAGTCCATTGATTGCAATGTTGTTGCAATTTGAAAACCCCATCGACTGCAGAAAAGGCATATTTGTAAAAAATTGATTAAAAATCAGTGAAAAGACTATCCAAGTCGCCCTTTTAAACACAAGCATCAATTGCTAGATTGAAGGACAAATTGGTCATTTCATCATACCGTGGCACCGCTGGGACAATTTTTCCCAGAGTTTTTGCAAGCCCATAAGGCAGTCCCTTGGCCGTCAAGAATGCCACTGTTGAGGGTAACTCCGTCAACATGCTGGAAGAAAAGCCAGTTTCCGGCATTTCCAATCACGCGATAATCAGATGGAGCAACAAGGGTACCATCAATGCGGATAGTAATACGATTGTTCTTGCATGGACCTTGAAACGCAACGTTTCGGAGAAAGAATCTTCCTGGCGGCACGTAAATGGTGGCTGCTCTTGGTGAGCCGCAGGCATTACCCCATGCTGATAGAAATGCTTTTGTTGAGTCCGTTCTGCCGTCGGGTTTGGCTCCGAAACTTACAACATTGTAACTCGGTGGGGCTGCTAAAGACGAAGTGTTGAAAATGGAAAGCAAGAGAATTGAAATAAGGAAATTAAAGCAACACATTTTGTTATCCATTTTTTGTTCTGAGCAAGAAATTTGAGAAGTTGAAAGAAGTGGAAGTGGTGGTGAAACGGTTGAGATGGAAGGGTATTTATAGGATTTTAAAAAAAGAATTTGGATTTGATCTGCATGCATCAGAAGAATTCAGAAGCAAGCTGCGCCGAACTTTGTGAGCAGTTTTTGCTTTTTAATTTTTTTTCCAAGTTTAGTTTACGGAAATACCCTTGCTTGATTCTTGGATGACTTGTAATTAATGTTTTTGGACATTGCATTTTGTCCGCCAACGTTAATTAAACGGAATATTTACTTTCTATATATTATACCCTTGTTGCTTTATATGCGCGTTACTTGTTTGGAACTTTTTTTTTCCTCCCCAAATTCAACAAATTATAGTTCTTCCCATTTATGATTGATCTTTGGTTTCTCTATGAAAATTAATTGATTCGAATATACAATAGTTTACGTGTTGTGAGCTACATGTGTGACAATGATGTAATAATCAATTAATTGTCTTTAGTAATTTTGTTATTACATAAATCAAATTCACTTGGTCAAATTGTTTTCATTTATTTTTCATGTGTCATAATTTAACTTACTTTTTAGGTAACCTTGGCCGTTAATTGTTATCTATATAGCATATTAATATTTAATGCGGACTCCAAGTGATATAAAGGACAGATGCATGTACATGGTTCTTGAGTGGGGGAGATATTATTTATATTTACTTACACAGAAAGGATGGTAATTGTTAAAATTAAATTGAAAATCAAGCGAAAGGCTTGACCCACAAGGAAAGCCAAACCAAGCCACCAAATACAGCGTAAAAGTTTTTTCTTTATTGTTAATTAGCTAGAGTTTGCGCTCTTCGTTTGGCCTCCCCCCCCCCCCCCCCCACCCCCTGTTTCACATTAATAACGACTCCTCTTATTTTCTCAACCTTTTCTTTTTAATTTGTTTTGACGCAATGTGGAACCGATACTAAATTTTATTCTAGCTAACATTCTTTAAAACTCAATAATAAGAGATCTCGCAAGAAAGGGAAAGATTTTAATTAAGAAAATATTGAAATATTATTCATGAAGAGCTTCCAAGCCTGTCAAGTCTTTCGACAAATTTCGCTCAATGTTCTCGCCAATTAACTTTGTCTTGACAACCATATTTTTTTTAAGAATAACTTTCTTGTCTCTACTATAAATTAGGCAAAACCATATCAATTATCTTTGGGTCTTTTTGAATAATTGGTTTAAACTTATATCCCTACTATAACTCTGCTTGTCCTAATTTGTTGTTTTTTCCATTCATTTTTTTATTTAATTTTCAGATGATTAATATTATACTTATTTAAATGGCGTATATAATTTATATTTCTATTAAAATGCATGACATCCAATGTGAAACTTATTTCTGGGTAATAGGTATTATGTTTTTTAATAAAATACAAAATTCAATATAATGAAATACTAAACAATGTGCTACCATGTGACAATCATCCAACTACAACTACAACAATACATAGGTTATACACTATTTAGTAAAAAGAGTGTGTTTGTCTCATCCCACATCACAAGTGAAGGCAAGCATAGGAGTGTTAATGAGTTTTGTGGGTTTCTCTAACGAGTAGATGCATTTTGGATGAGGGTCACTTGCATGAATCTCAAAAGCAAGTTCGTGAGGGCAGTGGTTAAACGTTATTTTAGTTTGACAGAGACCACAATGTAGAAACAATAAACTTTAATAGGTTGTAGCATAAGCCCAATAAATGCTCATGCAAATATTGATGGTATATTGGATCCCGCTTGCAACCTAATGTGCGGATTCACTGACAATAATGAGGACAAAGGGTCTTAACAGAGTGAAGAGCGTAAAATTCCACATCAATACCAAAGGCAAGCCTGGGAGATTGTATAAGACTTTTCCTCTGGGAGGTTGTATAAGCCTTTTCCTAACATGTTATAGGTGATGAAGGACCTAACTATGATGAAGTTAGAGAGCATTTTCCGCAACGTGGGCTCAAACGTGACATGTGGAGCAGAATAAGGAGAAGAAATCGGCGGCTCTTGTTTTGATGATTACGGTTGGTTTTAATTAAGAACTGGCTTTCCTGAATTTTTATTTTTATTTTTTTGTTATTATTTTTCTAGGTCGTGTTTGCTTGCTTTCATTTCACCAGGGCGTGATCTGGGGACTTGGCCAGAAAGTTAATCAAATAGAGTAATCCATGCGAATACTCAGCTGAGTTTTTAAATTTTATTTTATTAAAACATAACCCCATGTTATTATCGATCGTTTTTCTTCTTTTTGTTATTTTTTTTTCCTAGCGCAATAAATGCTAAGACATTTATCTTTGTGGTCCAAATTAATTAGCGCAGCATCTTCCATAGAATATTACATCTAATAACCATTGGCTTCTATCCTTTCATACTTATTATACATAACGGACCTCTGCCTGTTAGAATATTAACTCTAATAAGTAATAACCATTTGCTCCTATCACTTCCATACTTGTTATACATAATGGACCTCTGCCTACAAAATAGATTAATGCTGTACTTATTTCTGATACTAAATTTAGATACTCACTGACGTGGCAGCTGACACAGCACTATCGTATTAGCTGCTGCGTCACCCGCTTTTTTTAATATTAAAAAAAATTATCAATTAACAATCTAATTAAACGTCCATCTTTCATGCTTTTTTTTTTTAATTTTTCCTTTGCTCCTTAGTTGTTGAAGCGGAAGAAAAGAAAAGAAACAAAAATTGTCAGACAAAAAAAGATGGGGTGAGCCATTAACGTTTGATTAGGTTTTTAATTTTTAATTTTTCTTTAAAATCGAAAATATTTAAAAAAACGGCTGACATGGCAACTAATGTGATAGTGCCACATCAGCTGCCATGTCAGTGAGTATACAATCTTAGTATTTGAAGTATAGTAACTCTATCTACTAAAATTTACAAAATTAATGTTTTGTTTAAAATTATTCCAAAATCAGTCTATCAGTCTATCAGTCTATCAGTCTATGGAACATTGCCCATCAAATCTCTTTGTTCTCAAACCGAACGACGGTCCACGTCCGGATAACAATTTCGTTCAATGGAATCTCTGTACTTAGATAATTTTTTTCTGCCTATAGTTTAACCAAGGTCTAAGATTTATTATTATAGTAGTAATAACAAATTGTATCTAGGTAGTTAATAGATATATTATCACTAAAGCAATCCAATATTATTCAAGAAATTAATTGTTGTGTGAACAGATGATTTTTCTTAAAAGTGACTTTTACTGGAATCTTGCCAAGTTCATGAATATGATCATTTGCGTGATGATGTAGAAAATTAATTTAATTTCAATGTCAACTTGTAATTAATAAAGTAGTGGCCCGCCGCAATTTTGCATGTTCAATGATATACTCCAATCCGTTTAATATTATAGGTCGATCATGTGACGGAATTCTTTTAGGTTAATATAATTCTTAATTTATTTAATTTTGTAAACCCATTACGTGTGAATGTACATAGCTAATGGTTTTAAATTAAAGACTGCCCATTGGCACATACGATTTTTTAATTTTTATGGGGAGAATGACCTTTAACTAGGTTCCTAATTTTTTTCATTATGCGCCTTTTATTTTTGTTAATTACATTCATAACTTTGTTATTTTTATGTTCGAACTTTTCCGTCAAAAGATAAATGTGAATTTTAACATACAAATTTATTCATATTTTTTGACAAATACATCATATTAAACTGACAATAAGTTAACAATAATAAAAATTCAAAATTACATTTTTTTTTTGTTTTAGTTTTAGTGTAAAAAAACATAACTGATAATTAAAAAAAATGAGAACTGAAATTATGTGATAAACATTAGGGAAATGTCTACAGTTAAAGATGCAATATTGCCAGAGATATCATAAGCTAATTTCAGTTACTGTGTGACTGAACTATTGTTTGACTCAAATTTTTTATTCGCCTACTCTATGTATAGGTATCTATCTAGCAAATTAAGTTGCTCATTTCTTCAAAATACTGATGATGTTCAGGTGTGCGAACGTTAAAATCATGAATGGAGATTTTCCTTGTTACATGGCTTCAATGTTTCAGGCAATTTTTATTTAAATAGCATGTGATATTTGTTGACATTTCTTTCCTGTAGATATTAAATTTGACACATAATATTATTCAAATTTCAACTCCACATCTTTTACAGAAACTGGATCCAGTGCAATTCCATCAACATCAACCACTTGTTCTAATAAAAATTTCAGAACCCATGTGATGAAGAAAAAATATTTTCCATGAAAGATGTTGTAGATGTTGGACATTTTGTTATATATAATCGTATGGATAGATCGTTGAATTTGGTTAAAAAAAAATCAATTCAAAAAATTAATTATTATTACGTTATTTCTCTCTTTTTCTGTTCTAATTTTTTGCAGATTTGAGGAGGTGAGATTTATTATATTCCCTCCAAGTTGATGTGCTTTATCTCTTTTTCATTCAAAGAAAGTTTTCATCACTCACCAAGCTTCATCAAGCAGTGGTAATAATAGTAATTATAATCAGAATCATAATATAAATCGGTCTTATCTGATTGAGTTGATAGAATCTCGTCTTAAAAACAAGAGGTCGGGGACATGGTCACATGAATGAGGAAGAGACTAAATTACCATTAGGCTAAAGAATAAAAAATAATATTGATCATGATTAGAGATTATTATACTAAAAAAATAGTATTTTTTAAATTTCTTTTGAAAAAAAAAAAAACTACTACCCAGCTGTAGTTTCTAGGCTTATAGACGATTGAGTGAAAGCCAACTCATTCTTTTTTGGGAATTTCTTTATTAATTTTTTAAAAGAATGCTCGGTAATCTTCTAATTGATCGCTTGTTTCAATAATTCATATTAGGCAAACAGTCAAGGCATTTTACTAGTTGATTAAGCGAGCTTGTCTTACGTCTCTGTTCATGCCAATTATGCACCGAAAGGATAAAACTTAGGCATCAAGACAAATTCAAATGATTCATTGCTGTCTATTGCTTCTTGTTAAAAAACATTACCCATCCCAAATTTGACTGTTTTATTCAGCACAAATTCAGTCACCACATGGAGATTTCTTCAACTGCCTAATGGAAAAAGGTTAATGCATGATTGTTAACAAAGGGAATTAAATTAGATTAATTACTAGCTATTTAAGGAATTAGCCTGCCTACCCGTAACTTCTATTGATGGTATCACCGCAAATTTTGGCTCAAAAGTGGTATTGGCTTATTGCTTCTTCGCTTTTCAATATTTTTATTTTATCAAAGCAGAATAACTTATTCTAGTTCTAGCTTCATTTTTTTAGTTTAATTTTACCAATTACTCCTTCCAATGTTATTTTGTAATTAATCTTTTGATGTTAAAACTTTCAAATGAAAAATTCATTCCGGTCATTAATTAGTCGTTTCTTTTCGTTAAGAGTTTTGATATGAGAACTTAACCGCATATTATGAAAATTGTGGGAGAACAGTCACTCTTTTTAAAATAAAATAATAATGCATAATGAATTTAGACTAAGAATTCTCTCTTGATCTAAAATTTGAACTAATAAGAAAAACATTAATACATAGAGTAATGATAAGGATCCTAACATTTCAATCTCAATATGAGTCCCAATTTATATGTGCTACCTCTTACTCTATATATCATACCATCTACTCAGCTATATTTGCCATATCTTTTTCCTTAAAATGATAAGGCCTTCCATGAGCCAGATTTATTAGTAAAAGAAAAAATGAGTACAGTAGAGAGTAATGCTGAAAAAAAAAAAGGGGGAGAATATATTTTTAGTTAGGAAAATCCCACTTATCCTTGAATCAAAGGTCATGTAAACTGATGGAGAGGTTTCTCAACAACTAAGTAAAATCAAGACAATGAAAATTTAAATTGGCCAATGGATCTTTTACTTGATTGACTGACGGTAGATATGAGAATTCATTGAAATGATATTCTGAAGATTGTAGCTCGACAAGTTAAACATTCGTTCTTATTTTTTAATGAACCAAGGAGACTTGAAAGAAGATATGTGTACAAGTGAACGCCTGATACCATAAAAGTCGGTTTATATATGATTGTGACATTTCGTACCCTGACCTTCTAGATGGCTAGTTAAAATAATTTGCTTGAAAACAACTGAACAAGTTCATGGGGCTTAATGGTGTTGCATATAAATATATAAGAAAAACGTTTCGAAAATTTAATTAATATATACCTTTGTTATGGCCAGAACTCAACCAATCACATGCTACATTTGAAAAATAAAAGTAAAATTGAATAAAACACTGCTTGAAACAAGGAAGCCCCAAAAGAGGGAACGTGGCATTCACAAACCATCAAGATCGAATATAAATTGTGTCTGTGTGTGTTGGAAGATCTGAAGGAATTGCTATATACTGTCTGTTTATTGGATTGGCCACTCCTATGATTGCTATCAATTTTGGGAACAATTGTTGATTAATTTTTTTTTTAAAAAAAAAAAAGAGAATGAAAGAATTGATATTATACAGTTGTTGATGTGAACATGTTGGCCTGGCAATAATATTGAAGAAACAGTGCAATATGAAATTTCCAAATTTAATTCTTCAAAGAGAATAATATATGTTCATACTTTTGGGTCCGGCTATTTATGGTGTCCCTGTGACGGCATATCCCTAGTTTCTGTCCTTTTCTTATCAACTATTATGAACCATCAGATTTAACATAAAAATAGTTTAATGTTAACTATGGATTTAATAGGTTATTAGCTCTATAATCCCTATTATTTGTTTGCATATTAAAAAATGATAAAGTTTCAACATTTTGATACATAACTCTAGATCATTTTAAATTTTTACACTTAAGCCCATTGCCTAGTTTGACCTTTTTAATAATTTATTTTAAAATTTAAATTAAAATATATTAATAAGTTAATATATAATAGATCTATATATTATTTAATAATCACTATTTAACATAGGAAAATTTGACTGTACGCTAAATAAATTAACATGTGCTACTCTGCTCTCAATATTTTGAAAAGTGTTTAGTACATCCTCATCCGTTAGCTTTTTTATTTATTTAACCATTGACCACTTTGATCATATAAAAATTTAATTATACCCTTATTTAAAATTAAAGTAGAAAAAGATTAGTCACCATCACAATCAGCTCCAAGAATGTATTTCGTCTTTTGGTTCTAATCATTATAAGTCTAAAAAAAAAAATCGTACAATCACCGCTAGTTTTATTGTCGTGATTAAAAATAAATAACTCACTACCATTAATTTAAATTGTTAATCATTACTCTTTTTTTTCTATTTTTCTCCTATTTTTCTCTCTCTCCTTTCACTCTCATTTCCCCCACTTTCGTTCATTTTCTCACTTCGCAAACACCATTATAAAATAGGGACAAAACTATGGTGCAATTGTGGTATCATACCATAGTTGCACCCAACCATTGGATCCAGTCACAGTTGTCACCATAGTTGGATCCAATGGCTGAAAGCAACTGTGATATGGTACCACAGTTGCACCATAGCTGGACCCATAAAATAGATCTTTTTAGATTTTATTATTTTAGAGAATTATATTTTGTACATGATGAAATAACTTTAATGGGTGAAAACTAATAATTAATGGATAAGACTATTTGAACCTATAAAGTATTCATTATATGAGGATAGTTTACGAATATAAAATTTTAGATGTAAAATGGTTTTGAACTTTGGAGAGTAATTTTTAGAGGTTAGAGTAACAAGCTAACTGCAATTTGTCATTATATTGGAGTGAAAATGTAAATGATAGAGAGAGTAAGGAGCTAACTACAATTTGCCGAACACACAAGGGCACCATAGCCCGACCCCTTATTGAAATGACCCGCCCCAAACCCCGCAGGACGAATCTATCTAATCTCATCAAAACTAGATAAATAATAATTTAATTAGTAAGAATTATGTTGAAAATTTGACAGCGTCTCCTTTATGAATATATCACTCCCAAAATAATTCAATACACAACCAACTCCAATTATTGTCATTCTCAACAAAAAAAAAAACTGAATTTTTACCCAAGATATCTTCAGGGTATTGAAAGATTATATTATAACTAATGTTAACATACATTGATTTATTCTTAATCCCAAAAAAATAATATAACAAAATTATGTAATCCCAAAAAATTGAGATGATCAGAATGTCCTAACAAAAATCATCTATATCTTCTAACACCATCACATGGCCAAGACTCAAAATATATTTGCAGTCGCTAGGTTGATTTAGTGTACCTGTAACCTCCTGTTAGGGGGGAAAATATAATGAAAACAAGATGAGTTTAAAACTCAGTGAGCTCAGTGAGTAGATAATAGCTTTTAAAAATAAACTTTAGATAATAGCTTTTGAAAATAAACTTACTTTAAAAGAAACAATCATATCATTTCCAAAGACGATTTCATCAAACCATATGCGACAAACTTGTTAGCTTATATAGCTATAGATATTGATTTTGATGATAACAAAACACATGTATTTATTAAACAAATATTTATAAATTGTGTTTTTATAATAAGAAAATGAAGTTATAAAATCAAAGTGTTTTGGACTAAAATGAATGTGTTTTTAAAGCCTTTAATTTTGAATTTCAAATTTGGACTTAAATGACAAGTTTTGAAATCTTTGATTTTAATAAGTATTATTATAACATTTCGGAGTTGGATGTTTTTATAAACATTTGAAATGTTTTGGGCCATACTATAATTTATGAACATTTTGGACTAAAGTGAAAGGTTTTGAGAACTTTGAAAATATGGGTATTATGTTGAAAAGGACCTTTGTGAGAAACAATAAATCTTTGGGGTCATAACATAATTTCAGAAATTTTTTGGATTAGCAAAGTAATATTTATAAATTCTGAAATTGGACCTATTTGTAAAATTTCATAACATTTTGGGCCATAATATAATTTTATAAAGTTTTGGGGTCAAACTATAAAATTAGAAACTATTTCACTGTAGCCGTCACTGTAGCAACCGGCTAACCGGTTGTGTAAATCCGGCAAGCCGGTTTCGGGCAGAATGCATGCAAAATTCAAGCGGCTAACCGGATGTGAAATCCGGCAAACCGGATTCGAGGCAGAATGCAACCAAAACGCAAGCGGCTAACCGGATTCGACAAACGGCAAACCGGTTGTTCAAGATTTCAAATTTGTGATTGTAACGGTAACATCAAGCGGCTAACCGGATTCCATATCCGGCAAACCGGTTCCGACCAGAAATGAACATAACGGCTAGTTTTTGAGTTCAAACTATATAAACTCAAAACCATTTCATTTTTGGTAACTCAAGCAAGTATAAACAAGAGCACACAACACATATTGAGCTTCATTTTCGTAACTCATCATTTATTAGCTCATCTTTGTTCTTCAATTTGTATATCCACTCTTAAAGAGAGATTCATTGTTGTATTTATTATTTCTCATCAAATTGTGAGTGTACAAGTGAGGAAAACACTTGGGTTAAGAGATTGGAGATATAATCTCTTGTTGTAAAGGTTCATTGACACCTTGAAGTCAATTGTAATTGGTTGAAGCCTTGGAAAGGCTTGGATAGTGAAATCCTCAAGCCCGGTGTGCTTGGAGGCGTGGACGTAGGCGGGGATTGCCGAACCACGTAAAAATCCTTGAGTTCGTTTTCTCTTCCCTTACTCTTTTAATATTGTGCTTGATTGAATTTATTGTTTTGATTCGTTTAAGGCATTAGATTAAATTGTTGTGTGGATTTGCTAGGATAAGTTTTAAAATTCCAATTCACCCCCCCTCTTGGGTTGCACACTTGTATTTCAAAACTATTAATAAATCATTTAATATTTAAATCAGATTACTAACCTTGAAGAGCATATATAATATCGTACGTAATAACTATCTAAATCATATCACAATATCATATAAAATACATAAATCTGAAATCATCACTAAACAAGTACCCAGGGAAGTAATCCCGTCGTATCCAGACCTCAACGGATGGACAATGACGTACTATCTAGGTACTGTCATGCCCCAGAGCTAAACGGATAGACAAGGAAGAGCTATCTCATATCTCGTCATATATGTGCATGCATAATCTAGTCCCCAAAGGACAAAAGTGCCTAAGCACACGGTCCAAAGCCTCTGTGTGTACTCAGAAAGACCCTAAAGGTCTGTATCTCATCTCTATCATTTGTTTTTATATCACTGTTATCATCATGTCATATGCATATGCCCCCAAAAGGTAAAAGTGCCCAAGCACATGATGCAAACCCTCTATGTATGTTCAGACGAGCTCCAAATGCCTCTCATCTCATTTGTATCTTTGTATTTAGAGGAGAAAAGTACTATCCAATGATTTTAAAAACAACTTCTATACTCATATTCATATACATTTTAATCATACTTTAAATCATATTTTTTTTTATCATCATATAAATTCATTTTTCTTATCTTTTAAATACTATCATATATTAGCCATTAGACTTTAGTGGTGAGAACTCATGACCTTACAATTGTGAGTGAAAGCAGTCTTCTCCCTTTTAAAATGTAAGTGGAGTAAATATTCCTCGAATATTAGATAGAATAAAAATCTAGGCGTGCTTCATAAGAATCGATGTAAATTAGTCCCAATAATAATCTAATTTGTAAATATCAATTGTAATCTCATGTAATATGAGTTATACTCTTGCGTAATAATCACATGTAATAAAAAAAATACTATCATATATTATTTAAAGTCGATACGAAAAACCATTAACTAAACATTTCAATAAAATATCAATACATGAATTAAATTTATTTCAAAAAAAATTATTAAATCAAAACATTTAAAATCTTATTTCGTAAACATTCTTTATTATCATAATTAACTGTGAAAATAAATTTTTTATATTCCACGCATAGTGATAATATTTAGATTCGATTATCTTCCAAGTCTCGCAAATCCTCTTAAATCAAGAAAACGATATAATCATTTTTCGTAAATCAAAATTAGGATCAAACTTATGCAATAAACTCAAAACAAACATTTATTCATAATTTTACAACTTTAGTATCGATAAAATTATTAAATCCATAATTTTACAACTTCAGTGTCAATAAAATTATTAAAATACCCTCGAGTCTGTAAATAATTAAAATATTCTGAAACCACAAACCACTGAATTACCCTCGAAATCATAATTTCAACCAATCCTCAATTTCACAAGTAAAATATCCACAGATCAGAAATTATAAAATCGTCCTCAAAATGTGAGATTACCGAATTGCCCTCGCCAATCAACGGTGGCCGGGAAGCTCAGGTCTGATAGTTTCAATTACACCGAGTCTAATAACGCCGACGGTGACCTCCCACGCGCGGCAACAACGGCGGATCGAGTTTCCCAAGCCGCAAGCTTTCCGGCGGTCGTTCGAGGCCCAAACGGCGGTTTCAGGTGGCGGGGCTGGTCGGAAAATGATAAGATGAGCTGAGGATCAAGATCCAAGTGGTGTCGTCACCCAAAATTGGCGGAATCGACGGCGAGAAGGGGTGGGTTTTACCGCAGCTTATCGTGCTACAAACGGCGTTCCGGTCGGTTTTCGGCGACGGTGACGACTGGAATATGACGGCCAGTATTCAAGCTTCATATTGGTACCTTGCTCGGCCAGTGAGGTGGCCGGAAATTAGAGATATGGCCAGGTCGATTTCGGGTCAAACGGGTCGGGTTTCCGGGAGGTCTACAGCTTCTCTCATTCTCTCACACGCATGTGTGTTCCCTTGTTTCCAGCTTCTTTTATTTTATTTTCAAACCGTCTCTTTTTTTTTTCCATATATTTTACACTTTCTTATTCCATGGGGATGTGCGCATATAGTTTGGGCTCACATGGCTATTGAATAACTTGCAAGCTGACACGCAATTTGTATTCTGCCACTTGGAAGCAAGAGAAATGCACCTGAATCCACGCCTGAAGTAGTGAAAAAAAAAACTAATATATAAAATAATCACATAATTTTTTTTAATGATCTCATTAATTGGATCCCTTCTTCTTTGCTCAATGTGTTGCTTAAGATAATTTGTTCAAAAATCAATCTACTTCCTGTTTTAATTAGCAGTCTTGACTAAATATAGTAACGATATACGTGGCAAAAACTTTCCCAAAAGTCCATTACCAAAGAATGTGGGACGTGTGTAATATCATGATGTTAAAAATTGTGAAATTTTATTTTTACGCACACATGAATGTCACATTAATTGAAATAATTTTTTTTAATATCCTAAACTTTTTTCAAATATCTAACATTACTCATTGTTCATAATTAAGGTAAACTAGATGACACTCTTTTAAGTATACTATAAACGTTTATATATATATATATAATTTGAATTTAGAAGCACTTCATATATGTTGTTGTTTCTGTTTTTCTTTCTTTCTTTCTTTTGCTTCCCCCAAAAAATTTGCTTTTAACTTGTTTTGTTCAAATTGTAACAAGGAAGCAAATAGGGAATAACAGATTAAGGCAAGTACGGTTACGAAATCAAGAGAAAAGATTGCGAATGATATGGATAAGTCGATGAAAAAATGGCATAAAATATTAACTAATCAACATAATCAATGAACTTTTATATGCTGTGGCGGCGGCTTGGTTTGGCGGCGTTTGCAGTATCACGTTAAGGGCCAAGTCCTTTTGCTTGTTTTTGATTCATGAATAACTAAACTTTGACATACATTTTCTCCTTTCCCAAGCTACCATATACATGTGCATGTATGTATGCTTTAGATTACTTTGAGTCCGTACTAATTCTAACTATAATAAATTGCAGCATTGTGCATACTATTTTTCACTTATAAAAATATAGGAAATAAAACTAATATAGGACATATTAACGTATAAAAAAATTCTAAGGTACATCTTTTCGACCCAATATATTTGTAAAAATATGCGTTTGAGTTAGACCACCATACCCAATTTAATACTAACTTATAACTAGTTACTATAGTATGTTGTTGTCCAAATAAAAATTTATAAATATATAAATATTTTTGATTAATAGCAAAATTTTTTTGACGATCGTAATCTACAAACTATTATAAAATAGTTTCTTCCCACATGCTTATTAATGACCAAAGGATGAAGCTAGCATAAATCCATCTAACTTTGAACTTGGAATGAAGCTACCCAAAAGGCCAATAGTAACGTGGATGGTTAATTAGGATATATGGCTATAACCAATAGGTAAACAATACAGTAAATATTAGCAGTAAGCTGAGACAATCCGAAGTCCGAAACCATAGAAATTGCTCAGAAAGTTCGGCGCAGCTTGCTTATGATGATTCGCGCATATCAAATCTAAGTTCTTTTTAAAATTCTGCGAAACCCCTTCCATCTCGTCAACCGCTTCAACTCCATCACCTCCAATACTTCCAACTTCTCACATATCTTCATTTTTTTTAAAAAAAATAAAAAATTATAATTACAAGAATACCTCTAAAAAAATCTAAAACAAATAATTTTTAAATGAAATTATAATAATAATAAATTAACATCTTGGAACTATAATTTTTGTAGTTATAATTTCAGTTAATTTTTGTAGTTATAATTTTAGTTAATTTTTGTAGTTAAGCTAAGTATAAGGAAGTTTATAAAAATTAACATGAAGAGAAAAGCTCACTATAATTGTTGTAAACTTCCCTATAATTACTATTAAGAAATTTCCTTATACAAGTTAAATGAAATTATAATTATAAAAAATTAACATGATAATTTTTAAATGAAATTATAATGATAAAATATTAACTTATTGGATTTGATATTTATTTATTTTAGTAAATTCATGAGTATTCTTGTAATTATAATATTTTTTAAAAATTTCATAGAATAAAATAATTTTTTAATTCATTTAGGAGTAAAATAATTATTTTTTAGTGTCAAAGTGGTTTATTAATACAAACTTAAAAGCAAAGGTGGTGCAAAGAACATGTCAAATTTTTGAAGTGGTTAGATGTACATATGACAAAACAAAGATGGTGCAGAGATAATTTTCCTTTTTCGTTTGGCAAATGCTTATTTCGTCCACATATTTTGATTTAAGTATCTATTTAGTATATATAATTTAAAAATTGTCTTAGAACAATTTTATAGTTTTTTTTTTTGCCCTAGTTTTTCTTTACTTTTACAATAATACCTTGTAATAATATTCTTAACATTAATTAATTTATTTGTAAAAACTTAATTGGTAAATTAACCAATAAATATCAGTATGAAATAATTAGCATTTTTTGTACTTTTGCAACAATCTTACTAATAATTTATTTATAGATAAATTAATATCAACCATCTTGTAACAATGTTTAATATCCTCACAATAATTTTTCTAATAGTAATTATTTCGTATTGCAATTTTGTTTTTCTGCAGTCAATAGGCTTTTCCAATTCCAACAACATTGCACTCAACGGATTGGCGTATGTACCACATTATTTTTAATGGCTGCAACAATGTGAAATTGAAAGAGACAAGGTCTTAGCCTCCGGCAACAGCCCAACACTGACGGCGTTCATGTTTAATTACCAAGTGGTGTCACAATCTTGAGCACTAGAATTCTATAGGCGGTGACTGTGTGGCCTTGGAACCAACAATTTATGGACCGAAAATGTCGCATGTGGCCCTAGCCATGGAACCAGGTTAATAATAATGATTAAAAAAAATTATAAATTATCTTTTCAATATTGTTTTTGTTTTATTTGTATATATATTTTCAAAATGTTGAAGCAACTCATTACTCAGAAGTTACAGAGCTCAAGAAAAGCAAGCTTAAAGAACTCAGCAATGCCAAGTGAGCAAAGGTTGTTGAAGACGAATGACAGCTCAACATAGTTTGTTAAAGTTACTGTTAGCACACATAATCACAAGTAACAACATACAGCTAGCTTATTAGTTAATAAATTCATATTAGGTACAAGTTTTTCATGTGTGTAAGCATATATAAATATGTACATGTAACTGATAAAAAGTTGAATAAAACTTTTAGAATTCACAATTACATTTTTTTTGAAATTTTCCTTTAAGGCAAACAATATTTCTTAGTTGCTTTCATGGTATGAGAGCCACAATGGCTAGCTCAAGCTCTACAACTTCAAATCAAATTTCTTAGTTGCTTTCACGGTATGAGAGCCACAATGGCTAGCTCAAACTCTACAACTTTAAATCAAACAATCACCAACTTAAATCAATTTTCACAAACATCATTCACCTTTGCTACTACTGTGAAGTTTAATCGATCCAATTTTCTACTTTGGCATAAACAAGTTTTAACTTCAATCAAAGGAAATTGTCTTAAAGGATTCATCACAGAATCTCAAATTATTCCAGAACAATATCTCTCTGACTTAGCAGTTGATGGATCTGTTGAAAAGTTTGAAAATCCAACATATTTCAACTGGCGACCATAAGACCAAACACTACTTGGTTGGCTGTTGTCCACCATCAGTGAAGATATCTTAAGTTCTGTTCTTAGCTATGATACGTCATTTGATGTTAGGAGATCTATTGAAAGGTAATTTGGAGTTCAATCTAAAGGCAAAGTGATGCAACTTCAATATGAAATGAACATGCTTGCTAATGAAATTGAAGAATATTGTGCAAAGATGAAAATGCTTGCTAATAAACTTGGGCTGGTGATAACATAACTGAAAAGGATCTATTAAAGAGGATTTTGAATGGATTAGGCTCTAGCTATCCAGATCTGACCTCAATTATCACTGTAAATAAAATGAGCTATGATGATGCTTATGCTTTTTTATTAACACATAAAGCCAGATATAGGACCAAAGGCTTATATCCATCATTATCAGTCACTAGATATAAGACTAACCTCTATGTTAGTAGCTCTTGCTGATCCAAAATGGCATAAAGCTATGAGTGAAGAGTATCAAGCATTGTTAAATAACCACACTCGAGAATTAGTCAAGCCTTCTCATCCCAGTCAAGATTATTGGTAACAAATGAGTTTTCAGAGTAAAACACAACCATGATGGCAGTGTAATAGATAAAAGGACATGCTTGTAGTTAAAGGCTTCTATCAAGTTCAAGGTATTGACTATACTGAATCCTTCAGTCCAATTATAAAGTCATCAACTATCAGAGTTATATTGAGCTTGGTTGTGATGAATAAGTGGATTCTAAGGCAGGTCGACATTAATAATGCTTTTCTCAATGGTTACATAATAAAGGCAGTCTATATGCAGCAACCGAAAGGTTTTATTGATTCAACCAAACCTAATCATATTTTTAATTTTCATAAAGCATTGTATGGACTCAAGCAGGCAACTAGGGCTTGGTTTGATAGATTGAAAATGACCTTAACACAACAATGGGGTTTCAATAACTCCAAATCAGACACTTCTCTATTTTTTAAAAGAGTTGATGATCACATTCTTATTTTTTTTTTAGTAAATATTGATGACATAGTTGTCACAGGATTAAGTCCCTTGTTGGTTACTCAAGTTATCTTTGACTTCCAGTCAACTTTTGCTTTAAAAGATCTTGAGGAGCTTAATTACTTCTTAGGTATTCAAGTTATTAAAAATTCAACTAGTCTTTTTCTCTCACAGTATAAGTACATTGCTGATTTGCTGGCTAAGGTTAATATATATGATAGTACCCCTTACTCTACTCCTATGGCTTCAAGGTTTCATCTTACAAAAAATGCCGGTCTTTCTCTTTTAGATGTTACTTTATACATAAGCACAATTGGTGCACTCCAATACATTACTCTCACCAGGCCTGAGATTGCTTTCTTAGTCAACAGGCTTAGTTAGTTTTTTTGTGCATCAATTGACCTTCATTGGCAACCTGCAAAAGAGTGCTTAGATACTTAAAAGACATTATACATCTTGGTCTTCAGTTTTACTCCTCTAGCACAGTCCATCTTGAATGCTTCTCTACTGCAGATTGGGCTGCAAACGAAGATAACGGGAAGTCCATTGTTGGTTATTGTGTTTACTTAGGTCCTAATTTGGTTTCATGGTCTCCAAGAAACAAGGTGTGGTTTCTAGATCCAGCATTGAGGCAGAATATCAAGAACTTACTACGTCTGCATCAGAAGTGCTCTAATTGAGATCATTACTTGTTGAAATTAATATTGCGTCAATCCCAACTCCTATTATTTAGTGTAATAACCCAAGTGCTACTTTTCTTGCTAGCAATCCTAAGTTACATTCTCGAACTAAGCACATTGAATTAGATGTGCATTTCTTAAGAGAGAAAGTAGCAAACAACCTTTTCCCTATTTTCGTTCCAAGCTCAACATACTTCCCAATGTTGAGCTTGAGGGGGAATGTTAGGAATATTATAAAAGACTCTAGAAGACTCCAGTAAGTTCAAGGTTGCTCAGGTTGTTTCTGGTAGCTGCTGATGTTAAAGAAGCTCAACTGATGCTTAGGAAAATTAGTTAACGTTCATGTATGTGTGTAAGCCAACATGGCATTAGTTTTTTATAAGATGTACAACTGTCAAAATGTTACTGGTTGTATATTAGATGAGTTTGTTACAATGATACTGTATAAACTCCAGCCTCTGTATTCATTCATAGTTAAGAAATGAATTGAAAATTTTCTCTTCTTCATTCAACCTTTTCCCTTTATTTCTTACCAACCAAACACTTTACTATAAACATTTGCAGCTGTATAGCAAAATTGCAGAGTAGTCGAATTCTTTATTAAATATTTCCATATGTGCTCTAGCCAAAATGTCAATTCTTAATGTTAGTTCTTCCTCTGTTGCAGTAAGGTGTTTTATTTTCCCTCTAATCATAGGATTTATATGATTATTTATGTGGAAGTTTAATTATTGGGTTATTATATAAGAAAGTTAAATTATAATGGTTTGTTTCTACTCCAGATTGAATATCCACATGTTATCAATGAAAATTTTCAATCTCAGAATACTATAATCGAAACATTATATATATGTATTATCATTTTTGTTTATTAAAGAAACTTCTAGTTTTAGAGGGAAAATCTCAATCCTTAATTTTGTAGAACTTGCAATATCTAATTTTATGTCTTATTGACTGAACCTCTTACTTTTTCATCCACTCCACTTTTTATAAAAGACAATATATAATGGAAAAGAATATACATAGATAGAAATTTTCTAATCTAGGATTTTAAAATGCAGGAAAGTCTGGGAAAGCTTTAAAACATTGCGGTTTTAAAGTGTTAATTTCATAATGCTTTAAAACCATGCAGTTTTAAAGCATTTCCAGATTTTTCTGTACTTTAAAATTTCGAACTAGAAAACTACTACATACATACATAATACATACTTTTTTTGTGTGGAATATATGGTGGAATAGAATGTACATAGTCTTTCTCTCCCGATGAAAAAAAGCCTATGTCCAGAAAAAAATTAACCAAACCAGTAATTTGGTTTGGTTCGATTTTCAAAATTAATAAAAACCAATTGATTTTATGAAAAAATCCGAAAGCGAAAAAAACCATAAAATACTAAGAAATTAATTGAAAAAATGAAAAAAGTAAACCTAATTAGGAACGAACAATTTATATATTTACCAAAAATAGATCAATTTAGTTTGATTCTAATTCGAATCAAACCATCATGTGCCCATCTCTACCTATGGATGTCTGCATTTTTTTCGATGTGGATTTAGGGTTTCACAACTATGTTAAGTGCTTTTACAACCCTGTGAGATGATTAACAATGGTGGGTGATAGGAATGCAAGCATTAAACATGATCAAGATTGCCAAAATCAACAATGGCTAGTCAATCCTAGCAATGGCTAGAAATACCCTTCATGGAAAGAATCATGCTTCAAATCATGATGTATTAAGAAAACTTCTTTTTATTTGTATAGAAATTCTAGTATATAAAGTCTAGTAACCTCTTGTAAAAATATACATCGAATATAAGCAAACTATAAAACCTTTGATTTCTATACTGTATCAGAGCTATGGCTGAGAAAGACCAAATTGAGCCAAAATTAACCATTGAGTCCTTTTATCATTGTGCTAGCCTCATCTCTATTAAGCATTCTTCTCATAGATACATTCTTCGGAAATCCCAATTCAGCCACTGATTAGAAGTCTAGGCTTAGAACATCACTAGAAAATGGAAAGATTCCATCCAAACTCATAATTATAGAAGGAAAAGTTATCATTAATCCAAAGTTTGCTCTCTAGACAAACAATGATGGATTACTGATGACATGGCTTCGAGGGATGATGAATGAAGAAGTTACTGATGACATGGCTTCGAGGGATGATGAATGAAGAAGTCATCAACATAATTGTTGGAGAACAAATGACTCATCAAGTTTCAATATCCATTAAAGATTCGATGCTTTCGTTAACTAAAAGAACAAGAAAGCTGGTTGAAGGAAACTTATCCTCTCAAAAAAGATCTTTAAAATTAGAAAAATTTCTTAAAAAACATTCAATGGAACTTGTGAGAAACTATCAGCCATTAGGAAATCGATCCTGGATTATGACAAAGTATTTCAACTTGCTTGTGCTCTTGGTCCCAAGTATGTTCATCTAAAAATGGCGATGCTTAATCATAGTGCAGTTGTTTGTAAGGAATCCTCAAGCTTTTGCCACCATGAACCTTGAAGACATAGATCATTAATTCTATGCTGATTTAGAAGCCCCAGCTCACATGACCAACAATACTGGTAAACTTGCAAAAATCACCCTATAGAGGGCATAATAAAATAAATGTTGGTACCGAACAAGGACTACAAATCTCACATGTTGGTGATGTTGTTATCAAAACTGAAAACGGAAACCTCAATTTAAAAAATGTTTTATTAGTACTAAATTTATAGAAAAATCTCTTTTCAATTGCACAACGTACTATTGATTCACAATGTTCTTTTATTTTTCACTCACATGCTTTTATTATTAAGAATTATGAGAACAGGACATCGGTAAAAGGCCAAAGACAAGGAAATCTCTAGGGTTTAAACTTAGCTCCTGGAACAACCTTGAAATTCTAGTTATGCAACCTAAGAGGGGGGGGGGTGAATTGAGATTCTAAAAATTATTCAATTCTAAAACAAAAACTCAAAGCAAATCTTCAATGAATTTAAAGCAATAACAAATAAATCAATCATAATGTAAAATGATAAGGGAAGAAAGATTCAAACACGGAGAATTTTACATGGTTCGACCAACGTCGCCTACGTCCATGCCTCCAATCTTTCCGGGCTCGAGGATTTCATTAAGCAAGCGTCTGAGGCTTCAAATGCTTACACTAGACTTCCAAGGTGTCAATGAACCTTTACAACAAGAGATTATCCCCAATCTCTTAACCTAACTGTATCCCAACACTTACAATCACTCAAAACAAAAAAAATATAAATTTGCTTTTGACTTACACAGTACTTAAGATTACAAATTAATACCCAATATGTGAATAAATGAAACAAGAATGTGTTTAAAGCTCTATGAAGGTTGTATTCTCGATTATAAGCTCAATGATTGTATTGTGAGCAGCCTTAGTTTGAATTTGAATGAGTTTATTTATAGTTGGAGTTAAAAAACTAATCGTTATTGACTTTCTGCACGAAGTCAGATCGCCGTTATCTGGAAGTCGGATCATCATTTTGACTAGTCCAAGTTACCGTTGGACAAAATTTCAAATTGTTGGATCGCCGTTAGCACGATATCGGATCGCCGTTAGTGTCCAGAGACTAATCTTTCAATTCTGTTCAATGTCAGCTAGCTGTTATCAAGATGTCGGATCGTCGTTTTCTACAGTGACTGCTACAGTGAACTATTTTTGTAAAATTATAATTTGGCCCCAAAACTTAATAAAATTATACTATGACCTAAAACTTTATAAAACTTTTCAAATACATCCATTTCTAGAATTTCAAGCAATATTTGCTAATTTCAAAGTTCTCAAAACTTTTTAAATTTAAAACATTAACATGAAGACCATAAAATTACTTTTTATTGAATATAAAGTCTTTATAGTATGAAAACTATATGAAAGAATAATTTGAGCTTTTAAATCAATCTTAATCAAGTTTATCATCATCAAAATCAATATTAAAGAAGTATTTATGTTAACAAGCTTTAGTCAACATATCTGCAACATTATCATCTGTATGAATTTTCTGAAGCTTTACAATTGCTATTGACACTTCCAGCCTGATAAAGTGTAGCTTGATGTCAATGTGTTTGGTTCTTTTATGATAAGTTTAATTCTTGCTTAGAAATATGGCACTTTGGCTATCACAATGCATCACCACAAACCTCTGATTGACTCCGAGCTCTTTTAACACACCCTTCAGCCATATTGCTTCTTTTATAGCTTCAGCAATAGTTGTGTACTCTACTTCAGTAATTAACAAAGCTACTATACTTTGTAACCGAACTTTCCGATTTATTGTGCAGTTATTATATGTGAAGAAATAGCCAGGTAGGGATCTCTGACATGTTTATAGCTTGATAGAAATCAACTCCTGTATGATGGCCTAGTATAGTTAGTGAATTAATGTGCTTAATTAAAAGTACATGGTTTTAGGACTTTTGGGTTTTACTATCTAAGTCAAAATTGAATGAGATATTGATAAGAATTTTGTCTTGATAATAGAATAATTTTGATTATTCTATTAGGGTTATTATTGATTGCATTGGATCAAGGTAAGTGAATTCATGCATAATGTTTATTATAAGTATATATGTAAATATTTATGAATAGAATAATTTTGTTCAAATGGATTGGCAAGTTATGGTTTTGAAATTATTTTAAAACCTTTTATTAAATTTGTTTTAAAAATAAGTTTAAAATACTTGTTTATTTATAAATTTTTTTCCTTAAAAATATCTGTAAAGTTTCGCCAATTCAATGTCTTATAAGCATTATATTAAAATATTAATGAATGATTGATATTGAAAACTAGAAACTGTTTTAAGGTTTTGACTCATTGTTCGTGGTTACCATTATTGATATTTTTGAACAGCTAACTGTATTGTGCGCACTTATTGATGATTATTGCAGGCTAAAGTATCCTAATTGAACTATTGGTCGAGTTTTTAGGAGTACAGGTGATATATTGAAATATTGACCAGGTCACTGGGAATACAAGTAACACTATGTGGCATGAGCAAATTAAACAAAAGAAAGGTTTTATTAACAAAAGATTTCTTATGCGATTATTTATTGAAAATGATTTTTATGTTATGACTTAACTGATTATGAGTTACATATGATTATAAAATGATTACTATTTTCCTGACTTATAGTACTTCATAATAATAATTATATGCTTTTTCGTACTAGTAACCTTATGCATGAGTTTGCTTATCGAGTTGACGGCTCACCCCTCATCTCCACCATTTTGCATATTGATTTTAGAAATGTGGGCTTTTGGTCTAGCGGAAAGGATTTGTTAGCTGAAAAACTTTGACATTTTCTAGATGAATTAATTGTACATACTTTGATTATTGCTTAAAGCTTTTTTTTTGGAGGATTATTGAGTTATTTATTATTTTGGAGAATATGTTTTGTCTATTGACAACATTGACTTTATTTGGGATTAGTTATAAGATTAATGTTGTAAGGTTTCATTCCAAATTTCTCTTGAGTTTTTGGGTGAATTTGGGGTGTTATATTTATGGTATCAGAGCGAAGGTTATAAGATTTTGTAGACATTTAAGGTCAATGATCAATATCTTAGGACTGAAATTTCATTGAGGTTTTGTCCACTTTTAGAATTATAGTGATTTATGATAGGTAAAATAGGGAGCTGATTATAGGTATGTAGGAAAAATTGTTGTCATTGATTGATTTGTATGATTGATTTCAACGTTTCACATTTTTGCTCCTGTTGGAGAGTTGACTTTCAAGTTACCGATTTGCTCATATGCGCATATACGATTTTATCTGTATTTTGAAAGAAATACTTATTAAGTTTGTTTGTATTGTATATACTTGATGACCAATAGGATAATGCCACGTAGAAATGATATCAGTCGAACTTTACCACATGAGAGTGATAGAGTGACCCATAGGGTAACTGGCCCTCAGACTAGGGATGGTACTAATAATACCTAATGTACTACTGTGGCAGACGAGGTTGAGATGAGTAATCCGCGAGGAGTAGCTAATGAAGAAAACCCCACTCTTCGTGAGATGGTTCAAAATGTTAATCCATCAATGCATATGTTAGTTGGCATACTATAGACTGAAACTATGCTTTTGGAAGGGATTACTCAGATTTGGAGGTCTTTCTCAGAATGTTAGAGGCAGAGGGCAGAGTGTTGTTGTAGGCAATCAAGTGATAGTGACCTTGAGCAGTTCTAAAAATTAGGCCACTGGTATTTAGAAAGGATTTGTTAGCTGAAAAACTTTGGGCATTTTCTAAATGAATTAATTGTAACTACTTTAATTATTACTTAGAGCTAGTTTTTTTCTTTTTTGGAAGGATTACTGAGTTATTTATTATTTGGGAGAATATGTTTTGTCTATGGACAACATTGACTTTATTTGGGATTAGTTATAAGATTAATGTTATAAGGTTTCATTCCAAATTCCTCTTGAGTTTTTGGGTGAATTTGGGGTGTTACAAGCTAAAAAAGTCACTCCACCCAATAGGCTAGTATTTTGGGTAGGATACCTATAAATTTTAAATCAAAACCTCCCTGAACAAGTGGTATCAGAGTCAAGTTGCATTGCAAAGCAAAAATATCATTAACGAGTTTTTCAAAACCTATAAATGTAGGAATATAAAATTTTAACAGAAGATTCAATTTTGGCTGGTGGCAGGGTCAAGTCAAGGATATATTGATTTAATTTGGTTACACAAGAAAAGTAAGGGTAATGAAAATCCTCTTCCACTAGTGGAAACACTTGGGATGTGTAGACAATCAAGGCACTTTAAAGAAATGTCAGAATAGAGTAAATCCGACAAATAACTCTAAATCAGTAGACGGAGATACTAATAAGATCAGCTAGTGGTGTGCATCATTTCTCAATGAGAGACTAGTCTATTTTGTTTAGCATGCCATAGAAGAAGATGTGTTAGCTGATCTACAAGATTCTCACAGGAGGCATGATTTGGCATTTATGTGAGGTGGGATTTTTTATATTGACGGCTAAGTGTAACACTCCGCTTTCTTAACTATAACTAAAATAAGGTTATTTATTGTTAAAAACATTTGAAACCTCATTACTGTTAATATAAATACAAATTCTAAACAAAGTTTTTACATAAACTTAAAACATAAAAACTTCGTTACAAAATGTAAGAGACACATAGGGATTTTTTTAGTATATATCTTAATTACTTATAACAACATAAACTTATATGTTTATTTTTTATAGAAACACAATTGAGCCATTATAAAACCCAAGGCCTATTATATCCATATGCACTTAACCTCAGTTGGGACTTGGCATCAGCTCACGTAGTACTTTCATTACCTGTAATGAAAGTACTACGTGAGCTAATGCCCAGTAAGATAATATTTTGATGCATGTATTAACTACAATATACATATATGACTTAATGAACATTAAGTCTTTAAAAGAAACTTAATAAATATAAAACAACTTTGTTAGGGCCCCAGGTTTCTTGCACTACAAGGTTGGTATTTTTCATTCTTTAAAACCACATGCCCTTGGGCCTTATTTAATTGTTGATCCTTTGGGCTTTATATATCGACATTCCCAAAAGATTACTCTTTATTTAACCTTTAGGGCTTGGTCTCTTTGAAAACTTTGCCACCTAGTAGTATAACAACCTATTTTCAAAATTCATTTTTAAAACGTCTTTTTTATAAAGTAATAATGAAAGGCATACATTCAATGCAACCTATGTCATAACTTGTAAAGTTCTTAGATATATAACAAGGCCACCCATGTCATAACGTATAAAGTTCCTAGATATACAACAAGGTCAACAAACAAAGCTTTTTAAAGACAACAATCTTTCACATAGGTGACAATGTCGTCCATATAAAGATTAAATAAACGTGATTGTAATGTAGGCGAGATAGCCAACCATAGAAGCACTAAATAATAAAAAATCACATCATAATCACCATCACAAGATAAAGAGTTCTTTAAAGATGAATTTAAGTATAATAAGAACTTTGTCCTTAGATTGTAGTTGAAGTGTTACTTACCTTTTAACCTTGACTTCTCTAGACCCTCCTAACTTGAGGATTTCTCTACTTTCAAAATCTTTTTGATGTTATTACTTGGAATTTCTAAGGTGATATGGAAAATGAAAGGGTTAGGGGTATTTATAAGATTTCCTGAAGCTTTTAGATCGCTAAGATTTTGCCACCAGAACTCTTGATTAATGTTTGAGATTTATCCTTCCATAAGTATCTTGGTAAATTGTAGAATTCCTAAATATTTCTACAAACATCTCATATTGCATCATCGCTTATGTCATCTCTCATATTATCATTACTCTAGAATTTTCATAAATATTTTATTATTATTATTTTAATATTTAAGGAGATTTGTTAACTTAAAATTAATTCTATTATATTCAAGTGAGAAAGTTGTACCTCACACTAAGGACACTTAATGAAGCCAAACATAAAAGTGGGTATTTTCAACAAGGTGATCGACATATATCGAATATATGTACTCGAGATAAGGTAGAGTATGATAATTCTTTTTGTAGAGAATTATGACCGCTAGATAGAGGGCAAGATTTTACCCATGGTGGTGTGATTCTCATAAGCCTTATGTGAGTGTGGTGTTGGTGGATTAAAGAAAGTGGAGATGACATAGTTGTATGGATATATGGTGGATCATGTTTTGTTGCTTAATTGAAAAATTCACCAAAGTGGAGATTGTTAGGAAATATATCCCCTTTTTTCAATGAGAATTGGTAAATCCGAAGTTAGGATATTTCTTAAACTTTTCATATTTAATAGTTGTCTTATTCAATAAGGATTTCCTAGGATATTTTTTTTATTAGGATTCTTATTTAAAGAATAAATAATTTCTCTTTTGGAACTTAAATTACAAAGAAGAATACAACTAGTATAAGGAAATGAATACTTTTCTTATAGGAAATAGTCACTATATATGATAGTTGGGTTCATTTATTTATATAGTGTAACACGACAATCAGCTTTAAATAGACAATTCCTAATAGAGAGAAACAATAAATCTATTGAGATATTTGAGTGTTATTGAAATTTTGGATGTAAGAAAAATACTGGAGTAATTGTAATAATTTTTCACATAAATATTTTTCTCTCGTCATCTTTGGCGACCATAGTTTTTCTTCAGTATAAGAGTTTTCTACATAAATTGTTGTGTTGTGTGCTTCGAAATAATCTCCATCAACTTTTTGTTTATTATTTGTTTGATATTTTTTCTTGCAAAACCTTAAGTGAAATTAAATTTCCTAACAAATAGTATCAGAGCCAGACCCTAGTTGTCAGAATGCGGTGGTGGAACAACTTATTGTGTGGCAGATGAAACAACTAGGGTTCAGTGGTAGTTTCATCCAAGGGGCATTTTTTGAATGAAAGAATTGAGGTCCAGTGATGGTTTCGTCCAAGGGGATATTATTATTGTATCCCATATTGTCTAGTAAACAGGTGTTATTTGGGTTTATAAATAGGATAGGTCATTTCATCCAATAGGTTGGTTTTTTGGATTAGATACTTAGAAATACTAGACCAAACCCCCCAACACCTTCTTGTGCATAGATGTAAATCTAGAATCTAGACCAACTGTGCATACAATTTGTCAATGTTAAACTGATATTGTAAATATTAATGTTTTTCATCGCCGCATATACTTACTTATTCTCTAGGAAATATAGAACCTGTGGCAATGAGATAATACCGTTACTTAACTACTTGTGTATTAGAGTTAAGAGTTTGTATAAGTATTTGTAATTAGAGTTTACTTATGAGTTTGTTTCTTTAGTATATTACTCATTATTATGAATTCATTCTAAGGATGAAGGTTTTCCCATCTAAGCTTTGGTTGGTATAATATATTTTGTAATAATGAGTAATATACTAAAGAAACAAACTCATAAGTAAACTCTAATTACAAATACTTATACAAACTCTTAACTCGAATACACAATTAAGTAGTTGGATCATGATCTGTCAAGTCCAAGTTTGTATTGGACTAATACTATTAAGCCCCCACCAATATCCTTATAAAACCCATTCTGTATCTACAACTTTTCATTTATGTGAAATTACATAAAACTATACAAAATTAATAAACAAGGCCATATATTTTCATTTTATGTAATATCTTCACATTCATGTCATAAACTACTCATTTCTATCTAATAGAGTGTGGATTTAATTTTCTGATATTTGTAAAATGATTTTGAAGTGATAAAGGGAAAATACATAGTTTGATAATCAGATGTTAAAAAAATAATTAAAAAATCATAAGATTTATCAAATCTATAGATTTTTCATTATCAAGTTTGCCATTATATTAAAACCATTTCAAAAGTTAAGAGCAAAATAACAGAAACCCCAAGAAAGTAATAGATGGGGTGTGAAGAGTTAGTCAAAAGATGTAAAAGTATAAGTTTTATTTTAATCAATTTTTTTAAGTATAATTTTAACTAAGAATTGAGCGATATTTATTAAAAAAAAGGTGGGGCTTAATTAAAGTTTTGGGAGCTGCTAATAGTACCACTCTTTCTTCTTTCTGGCCGCAGCATGAAGCAGAATTTTGATGGACCAGGATTAGGACTGGCCGAATTACCCATTTGTGTCATTCAGCTCCTTCAAAATCTGCAAGGATTGAATCATAATATTAAGTTCCTCAGTTTTAATCAACTCACTGATAATTGTTATCATTACCTTTTACAAATCAGTGGATAGAATCTTCTTTTTCATGCATTGAGATAGTTTGTACGGGCAAAATGGTCTTTTTGACTTCGATTTCTAATAAATTTTAATAGGGCCTGTTTGGGTTAGTATTTGCTTTTACTTCTATTTAAAAGTAAAAGATAAATAAAAGCTCTAGCTTATTTTTGCTATTTGGATGACCAAAGTAAAAGATCTTTTTTTTTTTAATGAGAATCTCTTTTTGAAGTGTTTGGATGACCATCTAAAAAGGACCTTTTAATTATTATAAAATCATTAATACTCTTAAATATTTGAGTCTAACAAATACTTATCAAATTTAAAAATCAATGACAAACAAAATAATGATTTGATCAATTTAGTTAAACTTTTACAAATTAAAGAACCGTTTTTCTTTATAAAAAAAGAACAAAAATAACTAGATTAAGTTTATCTAAGCATAAGTCCCTAACAATATTTTCATGAACCACTCTCATTTCAATGTCATCCTCAATAATATTTTCAAAATTAGAGT
The DNA here is from genome assembly GCA_029618585.1 of Citrus australasica. Taxonomy (NCBI): domain Eukaryota; kingdom Viridiplantae; phylum Streptophyta; class Magnoliopsida; order Sapindales; family Rutaceae; genus Citrus; species Citrus australasica. The sequence continues at coordinate 31,117,679 of JARCIV010000003.1, read as the reverse complement.
GATTGTATAAAGGAGGTGTTACACTAGAAGTTGGTGCCCAAGCTCTTACTCCTGTTGTTGTAACATCACAAAATAATTCATCTAACATAAAAGCATGGTCTAGGCCCTTAATTCGAAATTTTGCAACTTTTAGGTGTTTCCGTTATTATAATTTTAGAACTAGCAACATAAAAATTTAATACATGAATTAAATTTAAAATAACTTGAATTCAAATAACCTATTTGTAACTTTTCCTCCCACCATTCATTTGTAACTTCTATTGTTTGTCTCTCCACATTCCAACCTAGCCTTGTTTCTCCCCTCACCAATGCATCCCATATTTGCCACTCTTTCTTCACAATATCTCAACGGTTCCTACGTTGCTCGTGATCATAATTTTTATTGGTTGCCGCTGTGAAATTTTCTATAAGATTTTTCCAACCTTGCTTACTTAAATGTATTCCACTTCTATTACTAGCTCTCACTTGCTCCACAACCAAATTAACCCAAATTTCATGTGATTTTAGATCCCAAATAGCTTTGAATTTACCGTGGGAGACACCATCAATTGCCATCTAATTCTAGCTAAGGGTAATAGATATTTATCAATAGACATATCAACAACACCAAATCAGAGCAAGAATAATAGAAAATTAATAAACACAAAAGAATATAAAACAATTCGACAAACACAATTTGGCAGTAACTGATGCCACAACTACCAATATCTTCAAAATATTAAATATCAATTATTGTAACTTTAATTTCAGTTACTTGTTACTGCACATGCATGTCATGTAATATGCATATCAAACAATATTCTTCATCCTGAACAATTCAAACTAAATGCAATTCCTCACTTTACATTCTGAACAATAACACTTCTATATGCCCACATAAATAAAAACCCATGTGAAATAAATAAAAACTTTATAAATTAACAATACAAAATTAATTAAATTTAATTCGGCAACTTAACTTCTACTCCATATTCCACCAATTCGTAAAACATTATTCTTCGTTCCAAGTCAACTTTATAAATTTACTTCAAAAAATAATTAAATAAAGTATAACCGAATGGACAAAGAATTAAAGCATGAGATTTCCATATAATTCTATATAATCAAAGCATGGGATTTCCGTGTGTGTATATATATATATTAAAAAAATTAAAAATAAGATGCAAATCAAAGCATTAGATTACAAAAAAAAATTCTTACTTGAAAGAATATTGGTGTGCTAATTGTGCTCCTTCTGTTTTTTTTTTTTTTGAACAATGAAGAGGCAAAACAAGAAAAATACATAAGAAATAAGGTTTAAGGGTTTGGATATGGATGTAATACTTTTTTGTTCCTTTGTTAATTTAAGGTTAATTTAGGAATTATAAAAAGTATAATAAATGAGAAATAGCTTCTCAAAAGGTCTTTTGGGAAAAGCTAGAACTCCTTACTTTCTCCCCAAAGACCTTTTTTATTATAAAAAAGACTTTTGGTTTGACACCCAAATAGTCACAAAAGATCTTTTTTATTTCTAAAAGCCAAAAAAGAGCTTAATTAAGTTAATCTGAACATATACATAGTATTAACGGTAAAATAATTGACAAATACACAAAGCAAAAGTTAAGTCATTTAATTTTGGGGTCCAGCTGTAATACAATTGTGGTTTCGTACACCATTTTTTTTTTATATCTTTTTATGATCCAACTATTGGATTCAACCCAAGAATTGCAAAAGTTATGCTAACGGCATGGATGTAATAACTTGGTTATTAATGATGTAGTCCCTTCTATTTATTAAAAAAGTAAATAAATAATAAGTTTTAAAATTTTGACACATTATTCCGTAAAAATATTTTATTATGTGGATCATATGTAATTTAGTAAATGAACATATTTATATATTAAAAAATATGGACGGATTATTTGAACTTGCTAAAATACTCTCCACTCCCATTTACTAAAAATACCAATTGGATTATAATAATATTATCTTGTGTTTAGTGTAATGCAAGATTGGACAAGGTTTATTTAAATTTTGACAATATTAAAATAAATAAATATTAAATAAATGCTTGGATAGTCATTAAATTTCATTATAGAGTTTATAAACAATATTTTCAAAATAGTAAATTTCTATATGTAAATTTGAAATTATGTAAAATTATTTATACCATATCATATGTATGAAGTAGATCAATTATTTATGTACTGTGAAAAAAAATAAGTTGTATAATATTTATTCTATTACTTAAATTTAAAATTATAAAGAATGAAACTTAAATTTAAAATTGTAAAGAATGAATAATAGCTTAAATTAATAGATTATGAGAGAATACTTTAAAAAAAATTAAGATTAACTAACTTTGAAGGCTTCTAATGTAACTTTTTTATTTTGTGTTGTTAACATGAGACAAAAATTTAGTGTTGAAAACTTATTCTAGGGTCTCTTTAGGGTTAAAAAACATCATTATCATATGATAATTTGGTAGCTCAAGTTGTATTATTTTTAGTTTACTTATTCATGCCAAACACTATATTGAGATTAAATTTTAGTAAAGTAAACCCATCCCACCATATTTGCCCACATTCAATAGGCCCTAGTTGATTAGATCTTATTATAGAAAGTAAGATATAATTCATTTTTTACAATGGTAAAGAAGAAAACATAAACACAATATATTTTTTTTGAGAAATGCAAGTATTATTTTTCTGAGGTTTTGTGTTCAAAAAATTAATCTAATTTATGTAGTTAGAAGACTCTATTTTTTGATGTTTTAGAAGAATTATATGTTTGATAATGAATAAATTAAAATTTAAAGTAGGACATACTACTTGAGAAGGAGATAGACATAATAAATTTTTTAGAATTTGAAACTATCATATTTTAAAATTATTATATTTTAATTGGGGCTTCTTACATAAATTATTAAAATTTATGATTCTTATTATTTACAGAAAATAATAGGGATTGCTGAAGAAAATGCCAAGTAAAATTTGTGGAATTTTGATACAATTTAATTGGGGTTTATTATATAAATTTTTTAAAACTAATAGTTTTTATTATTTACAGAAAATAATAAAGACTGTTAAAGAAAATACTAAAATTAAGCGTTTGGTACAACGATTGCAAAGTAGTTTTGTCCTTAATTGTGACCTATCACTTCATCATTGAATGAGACCATCTGTTCACAACTTCACATAATAATATCATGTGCTTGTTCGCATGATAAAGAAAAAAAAATTGAAAATTTCCAAGTCGTATAATTGAAAATTTTGATGTCATATATTGGGATGTTCTGTTTGATTGAACGGATACCTCGTTATTGAGATTTTCCTCTCTCTTCCTCTCGCAATAAACCTCATTATTGAATAAGCTTTCATTCTTGAAAAAGAAAAACAGAAAATTACTTTGACGTTCATATACAATAAATTTTTTATAAAATAATAATGTTCGGATCTTATAAAATCTATTAATTAAAAGGGACACTAATATAAATTATTCCGCTAAATATATCTTAAATTAACCAAAAAAATAAAAGTAAAATTTTTCCAATTTGAGATCTCAACCCTCAAAGTTTGGAAATACGAAAAGCAAAATTAGACATAAGATCAAACTATTTCTAAATTTCAAGAGAAAAAATTAATAATAAAGTCATGATTTATTTAGTAAAATATTACAACAATTATATTTTTAATTTTAGTAGATAATTATTTTATAATATGAACGGGATCACAGAGTTATATAAAGATTTTCAAAAAAAGTATTATCTTATTAATTAACCAAAATTATTAATTTAGCCTATTAACTTAAGTTGTGACCATAGAAAATTGTTATATAATAGAGGTATTAATTTATCGAATATTAATTTATAGAGGTTATACTTTTATATATGTTTTCGATTGAATACTGTTACAAAATCATTATTAGCAATGTATAAAAAATTACTCCAGTTAGGTTCCTAACAAAACCTAATAGAACCACAAATGATTCTACTTAAAATACAGTCTTCTTAGGCAATGTATAGCCTTTGTGGGAGAACTTTATAAGCCACTTATATGCTTGTCACATGTTTATAATAACAAAATTGAACTAGCATTATTATATATTACATTAATATGTAATAACAAAACAATAAATATATTAATAAACCAGCAGCCAGTATAGTTACAGTTTTCTTATAATAGATTTGCCATCTTATCTACGGTGCTTAGGTTATATCGGCGTCTATTTCTTAAAAAATTCTTTTGTAGCACAACGTTATTATTTCAGCAAACTTCATATTAGTGTTAGGAACTCTATCATATTGAAATCTAAAGTTAGAGAAAATTCATTTGATTCAAAAGAGAGAAAGATTTTTGTGTGTTTGAAACATAAAATTGGAAGAAAATTTATAAAATTTTTGGAGGAAATTTTAGTCCAGAAAAACGAAGCACTAACTCTTGAATTTAATATTCAAATTTATGAATTGAAATATAGTCCATATCTATCGCATTCATTTGCGACTTTCAATCACATATAACAGCCTTTTAATAAGATGAAATTTCCTCTTAAAAAATAGCCACATTCATCCCTTGACAGTTCTTTAATATTTTACTGTTATGATCAATATCAATATTGATATTGCTGTTACGCTTTACAAATTTAATTTCAATTTAATTCTAGTGCAATAAAAAGAAAATGGCAAAACTATCTTTAATCTCCTCATTTTTTTTTTCAAATTATTAGAAACTAACTTGGTGTTTGACTTCAAAGAAAATATTCAAAAAGAAATAGAAACTTCTGGATACATATCAAGAATAACAGAATCATACATACACATAGAGGTGGGCATGGGTTGGTTTGGGTTGGATTTTAAGTCAACCCAAACCAAACCATAAAAATTTGGATTCAACCCAAACCAACCCAAATATTTTTAATCCAACCCAAACCAAACCATTTGGGTTTGGTTTGGGTTTGGTTTGAATTTTATTATTAAAATAATTTTTACTTTAATAAAATTTAATTATATCAAAATTATAATAATTATTAAATTGATATTAAAATATAAAAAAATATAGTGGATAAAAATTATAAATTTTACAATAACTTAATCCTTAAATTAAAGAATACTAGAAAATCAAAATAAAGTTTAATCACAAAAATTATTATTTCTCAATAAATAAGAACGTACACTTTAATAATAAACTTTCACAAACATGACATTAACAATCTAATAATAAATTTTGCCACTTGTTATTTATTATGTAATATTTGTTTTTATTTATCGTTTTGGTAGTTTTGCGTTATGTTGTCTATTTGTATGCTTAATTTTAGGGAGATTGCCTCTTTCCCCTCTACAGTAATCAATATATATCATTTTTCCCCCTTCTATTTTTATAATGGCCAAAAACCCCCCTAATAGTATAAGTTTACAATATTACCCTTATTTTCAACTACTATTTTATTTATATTTATTATAAATTAAATAAATCACATGAATATAAACTAAATAAAAAATAAAGCATTAAAAATAAGAAATATATGTTTTGATATGAACAAAAAAATTAATAATAAAATTTTTTTTATACTTATTTATTTTGTAAAAATTTTCTTATAATAAATATATAAGAAAATTATTAGTAAAATGATAAAAAAATTATTATAAGAAAACTTGAATGACAAATAAAATTTATTATAAGATAAATAATAAAATATTTTACCTATACTTTTTACATTTAATTTTAAAATATTACAAAATGTTTATTATAAGAAAATATTCACAAAATAAATAATTACAAGAAAAAATTTTATTATTAATTTTTTTGCTCATATCAAAACATATATTTCTTATTTTAATACTTAAGTTTTTATTTAGTTTCTATTCATGTAATTTTTGTAAATAAGAAAAAAAATTTATGTTATTTACAATAATATTTATTTAATTTAAATTTATTTTTACTGTTATTTTCATTTTCTAACTGTTGACAATTGATCACGCCGCAAAAAATTTAACGGTGGCCTTTCACTTATTTGTGTTCATTTATTTTGTTTTCATTTATTTCATTTGAAAAATTTGAGTGTTGGGGTTTTGTCCATAACCCATGGGTAAACCATACCCAACCCATAATGAAATGGTTTTCTATACAAAACCCACATCTAACCGATTTTCATGATTTACCCAACCCAAACCATTTAATTTGGTTTGGGTTTGGGTAAACCCATGGGTTGTGGGTTTATGCCCACCCCTACATACACATCATTGAGCTTAGCTCAATTTATAGTCACAAAGCTATTATATCGGCTTTGGCTTACTAATAACGAATTTGATCTGGAACAGCCTATTACAAGATGCCATGTGGCTAGTAATTATAACAAATTCATATAATTGAAACTATTGACATATTAGCAACATATCAGCTGGAGCTCAATACAAGTCAGCTCATTTTCTTTGACACATAAGCTAAGCAATATCCTTGACATCCCCCTCAAAGTCGGCATGGTAAAGTAAGGTTGAGCTTATTACTTATGTAATGAAAAAAGTGATAACTGTGAGAATATCTGCAGGTTGATCTGAGCTGGAAATGTAATTGACTTGAAGACTATTGGCAGCAACGTTTTCCCTGAGAAAATGAACATCTAAATTAATGTGTTTTGTTCTTGAATGAAACTTTAGATTGAAATACTAACTAGGCAACCCAAGAGGGGGGGTGAATTAGGATTTTATAAATTATTCAACTAACAAATGAATTATCAAGCAAATCTAAAACGAAATTAAAACAATAATAATTAAATCGACCACAATTTAAAAAGATAAGGGAAGAGAGAATCAAACACTAGGATTTTTACGTGGTTCGGCCAACCTCGCCTACGTCCACGCCTCCAAGCTTTCCGGGCTTGAGGATTTCACTAAGCAAGCCTCCAAGGCTTCAATTGCTTACACTTGACTTCCAAGGTGTCAATAACCTTTACAACAAGAGATTATCCCCAATCTCTTAACCCAAGTGTATCCCAACACTTACAATCACTTAAAGAGAAAGATTACAAACTGTTTTTCTCTCACACTATATCTAAGATTACAAATCAATGCTCAAAGTGTGAATAGATGAAGTAAGAATATGTTCAAAGCTCTTATGAAGATTGTAAACTCGAGTATAAGCTCAATGGTTGTGTTGTGATCAGTTCTCTTCGAATTTGAATGAGCTTATTTATATTTGGACCTGAAAAACTAGCCGTTACTGACTGTCGGCCCGAAAATGGTTCACCGTTAGCCATTAACGGTTAACCGTTTGCGCTGGTCAAAGTTACCGTTGAGGCCAAAATTCAAATAAACGGTTTGCCGTTTAGGGTTACTCTTTCGCCGTTAACTTCCAGAGACCTGCAAGATGAACACCCGTTACCCGTTTATAGTAAACGGTTAAGGATTTGCATGAAGTGTCTCTCTGGTTGTTATCGGTTAACCGTTTGTGATAAACGGTTTGCCATTAGCTTCCAGTAACCTGCAAAATGAACATCAGTTATCCGTTTTAAGTAAACGACTAAGGCTTTGTATGAAGTGACTCTCTGGATGTTATCGGTTAACCGTTTCGCCGTTAGTTTCCAGTAACTTGCAAAATGAACATCAGTTACCCATTTTCAGTAAACGGTTAAGGACTTGTATGAAGTCACTTCTCTGGACAATATCGGTTAACCGTTTGTGATAAACGGTTCACCGTTAGTTTCCAGTAGCCTGTCCATTTTCCGTTTTTCATTAACGGTTAGAGCTTTGGCAAATTGTTGCTCTCTGGTCATAATAGGTTAACCGTTTAAAAGATACCGGTTCACCGTTTATTTCCAGAAGCACATTTTAAACCAGATTTTTCAAAGAAACTTTTTCCAATTTGAAAATCCATCTTTTATAAGTATGAATGGAGTAGTTTTTATGACTTTCATTTATTAAGAAATAACTCCAACATTTTTATCAAAAATCATTTAAAGTTTGTTATCATCAAAATCAATATTATTAACATATTTATGTTAACATAGATTACATGCTAAAGCTGCTGCACTAAAGCTACTGCACTTTGATCATTGCACTAAAGAGTTGGAACACAGGAAGGAGTGAGAGCAAGTTCATGAAGCAGAGACCTTATCCACAAGGCTTTTATGGCTACTACTGCCAGTGCTCTATATTTAGATTCCGTGATTGATCTAGAGACAATAGCCAGCTTTTTTTAGCATTATGACACTAAGTTAGGATCAAGGAAAACACAATATCAAGCCACTGATTTTCTGTCATACCTATCACTTGCATAGTCAGCATCACTGAAACAATCAATCTGTACTGTGCAGTGACTTTAGAACTAAAGACCAAAGAGAATGGTGCCTTTTAGATATATGAGGATCCTCTTACAAGCTTGCCAATGATTTACAATAGGAGCTGGTAGGAATTGACTAAGTTTATTGATAGAGAAAGCAATGTAAGGTCTAGTCAAAGCAATATATTGGAAGGCTCCAACAGTGCTCCTATACAATGTAGCATCAGAAAAGAGCTTACTATCAGCTCTAGTAAGAGGAACTCCAGATGCCATTAGTGTTGAGCAGGATGTACTATCTTGCATATTGACCTTACCAAGTAGATTAGCTATGTATTTAACTGAGAGAGATGAATTCCTCAATCATTCTTAGTGACTTGAATTCCTAAAAAGTAATTCAGATCTCCAAGATCTTTCAAAGCAAAAAATGATTTCAAATCTGTAATGGCTTATTGTACAAGCTCAAGATTTAAACCTGTGAGGATGATATCATCTACATAGACTAGAACAAGTAACAAATGATCTTGAACTCTCTTTTTTTTTTAAGAAAAAAAAAAGAGATGTATCTGATCTAAAGTTAGTAAAATTTCATTGAGTTGTAAGCACTAATTTAAGTCTATCAAACCAAGCTCTAGGGGCTTGTTTGAGACTATATAGGGCTTTATGTAATCTGCACACATGATTAGGCTTGGAACTGTCCATAAAACCTTAAGGTTGTTCCATTTACACCTCTTCAGTCAAGTAACCATTGAGAAATGCATTGATATCAATTTGTCTCAACACCCAATTATTCATAATTGTCATGCTTAAAATCATTCTTTAAGTGGAAGATTTAATAACTGGGTTGAATGTTTCAATTTAATACAGGCCTTGAGTTTGGTGGAAGCCCTTAGCAGCAAGCCTAGCTTTATATCTTAACACACTCCCATTGGGGTTGTATTTAATCTAAAACACCCATTTGGTTTCTATTAGATTAACAAAAACTCAGGTTTGCTTATCCATCACTACTTTATACTCATCTATCATGGCTTGATGCCATTTGGGATCTGAAATAGTTGCTGAGACAATAGAAGGTTCTGTAGGTTTAGTTAAGAAATTTATTGTGTAGAGCTTTGGTTAAAAATACTTGCCTCTGACCTAGTGATCATGTGATGACTAAGAGCAAATTCCTGTGAAGGAGTTTAATGATGAACATGTGAGAAATTTGGTTCTGCAGGCTGAGATGCATCAGGTAAAGAGGGTTGTGAAGGGGGGTTGGGGATAACAGGAGAAGATGAGTATGAATGTAAATGAACAGCTGCTGGTGGAGATTGAAAGAAAGATATATCAAGTTAAATAACAGGAGAGACAGTCGACTCAGATAGAAGAGAAGAAAAAGAGTGACACGATGAACAAGAAGATGGATATGAATTGTGAATTAAGAAGTAATCAATTAGGGTTGGCAAAAAAGCTCGGGCCGACCCAGACCTATGGGCTTTAAGTCATGCCCTCGTAGTCAAGTCATGGACTTGGGCCAAGATTTTCAAACGAGCCTGGGTAAAGGCTTTTGGACAAAACCCGGGCTTTTACCATTTATAAAATTAAAGAAAAGGGAAAAAGCCAAAAATCAATATATCACAAATCAAAAGTCACAGTTCTATTCAATTGCCAATCCTTAAGTTAAACACAAACAAGAATCAAAAGCCAATAGCTGTCAATCGACACCCATCCAACTTGAATCTCAGCCATCACCGATCAATCCAACCATTGTTGTACTCTAAATGAACCCAGGAGTTATCACCACCAGCGAGCGATGTAGCAACCATGAGATCGCAGCACACCACACAACAAAAACAGCAAACCCAGCACACGAGCGTGAGCAACAGCAACGACCAGCGAGCCTCTTTGAACCTAGCATGTGATCGTGAGCAGTAGCAGTGACCAGCGAGCCTCTTCGAACGCAGCTCACAAGCATGAGCAACTGCAGTGGACAACTAGCCTCTTCGAACCCACGTGATCTTTAAGGTGCAGAAAAGTGCGAGATCAAAGGCTAAAAAGGAAGAGATTTGCAAACAAGAGCTAGAGACTTGTGTGTATGACATTCTCCATTAATCGTTGAGCTCTTTTCATTTTGTATGAAAAAAAATTCAATTATGTAAATAATGACAAAATTTGAGTGACCATTTGCCTTTAATCAAGAACTTAAATTATTATGGAATTGTTATGAAATTATTCTACACTATCAACAAGCGATGGATGAATGCATAAATATGAAAATTGTTTATGTGCTATAGATTATAAGATTTTCCTTCAACTAAATTATTATGAAACTATGAGTTACTATAAGTCCAAGCCCGGCTGAGTCAGGCAGGCCCAGCCCAAGCCCAGCCCGTCAATACTTGGACGGGCTTTTAAAGGGCCTAAATTTGAAAACAATTATATGGGCTTGGGCCCCGCAATTTGCCAACCTTATAATCAACTCCTCATTCATAAGGAAAACAAGACTCATTAAAGATTACATGATTACTGATGTATATTCTACCTGAAGAATGAAGACACAAATAATTTTTAAATGATAAAGAGAAAACATATAGTTTGATAATTAAATCTTACAAAAAGAAAATTAAAAAGATCATGAGATTTATCAAATTTATTGAATTTTCATTATCCAGTTTGCCATTATATTAAAAATATTTCAAAAATTAAGAGCAAAATAACAAAAACCACAAGAAAGTAACTGATGGGTGTGAACAATGCCGACAATAGTTCTTAACAATTTGTCTCCCTATAAAAATTACGCTATCAATTACCAAATTATCAGTTTCTTAGAGTATTTGGATGTGCATGATATTCACTACTCATGAAACAAGAAAATCTTGTTTCTTTTTCATTAAAGAAACAAACATTATATTAAGATCCGTTGCTGGCTCATTATACAAAGCACTACCCTTAGTCACTTCTGAAGTGTTATGGTCGGTTGAAAACTCGGGAGGAGCTTTATAGGAAACATATTGTTGTTTCTATTTTTTATGATAGATGTGGAGGGTCGATTGAGGATATCCTTCATTCTCTTCGTGATTGTGTTACAGCTAGGAGGGTATGGTCCCAACCTCTACCGACTCATTATCATCCTAATTTCTTCCTTTGCCCTTTTAAGGAATGGCTCCATATGAATCTGTGGAGAGGTAATAATGCTGCAAGTCAAGAGTATTGGAGAGTGTGCTTTGGAGTGGAGGTGTGGTGTTTATGGTTTTGGAGAAATAATGTCCTCTTTAATCATGGGTCGTGGGATAATGGCTTTATAGTTAGAGATATTAAAGCTCAGATGCATGAGATCTTAAGGTGTATCCAGCAACCTATGACTGTAAAGGAACAGAAAGTGGAGAAAATGATTCGTTGGAAAGCTCCTATTTGGCCGAGTGTTAGCTTAAACACGAATGGTGCTAAGAAGGGGTCCGGTCATTCTAGGGCGGGTGTTTGATTCGCGACTTCAATGGAAATTGGCTCATGGGATTTACAGTTAACCTTGGAACGTGTTCTGAGCTTTGCGGCTGAGCTTCGGGGTCTATTGCATGGCTTGAGAATGGCTTGGGAAAATGGTTTTAGGCTTATTCAAGTTGGAGTGGATAACAAGAGTGTGGTGCATCTTTTGGCATTGTCTTCTATTCCAGAAAATGAGAATGCCACTCTTGTTAAGGCTATTAGGAAATTATGAGATTGGATCGTTCAACTAGAGCACGTGTACAGAGAGGCAAATTGTGCTGCTGATTTTCTTGTTTCTTATAGTTTAAATACTCCTATAGGCTTGCATATTCTTCTTTCTCTTCCTCTTGCAATTGTTGGCTTACTTTGTAATGATGCTTATGGGGTTGCGCATTCCCAATTAGTGTTGCCTTAGCTCTTCGTGAGCCCTTTTATAATAATAAAAAAAAGAACTAAAGTTGCAACTGATAAAGCCTCTTGTTTTGCACTATAATAACAAAAGATGCAGAGGCTTTAGCTAGCAATCACAAGTATTATACACAAACCAAGCATAAAGAGTTGGATCTTCACTTTGTTCGATAACATCTAGTTTAGAAGGAATTAGTTATCGAGCATGTAGCTTTGATCGGCTACTTGATGTTCACTAAGCCACTTGCGTATGATCAATTTGCATATATGAGTATTAGGATAGAAGATTATTTGTCCTTAATACGATATGTGAATACTAAAAGTTCCCATTGATTTACTTCTTGTGGATACTCATTCCTTCATTGTATTGATTGTGGTTTCATTTTATAGTCTGTAACTCAATATATATACTTCTAAGAATGTTAATGAAATATATATAAAATATTTTCCATTCACTTTAATTGTCTTGACTGTTTATGGTATCATAGCAAATACACTCCTACGAGCTCTTTAAATGATCCATGCATCACCTTTTCTTGTTGAAATCCCTCTACCATCATGATTAAACATAGTACAACCACTTCTTCCTCTAGCCAGACCATAGCCAGTTATTTGTCAAGTAATATTGTTGCACTCAACTCCACACAACTACCCATCAAGCTAACCTTAGAGAACTATCCCTCATGGAAGGCTAAGTTGGTTCCCTTCTCTTTGGTTACGATCTACTTAGATATATTGACGGATCCAAACTATGTTCACCTTCTAAAATATCAGCTAATGGACAAAAAATTCCAAATCCATACTTCATACTATGGCAAAGACAAGCCAAACTATTCATCCATGGTATCCTCTTATCTCTTTCTGAACGAGTAATACTAATAGCCAGTTCATCCAAGACAGCCGATGAGGCATGGACTCCTTTTTCCAAATATTATGCCAGTTCGTCTTCCTCACAGGTAATAGGACTAATGAATCAACTCTCTGAAAATTGTGGTGCCATATCTATTGCTGAATACCTTGGCTTCATTTATGGCATTGCTAATGAGCTTGCCATCATTAGTTCACATATACCTCCTGCCAATCTCATTCTCCATGTCTTAAATGGGGTTGGTTCAAGTTTAAAGATCTTGCTACTACTGTCAAGACACGAGGCACTATGATTGATTTTAAAGAACTCCATGTCAAAGTTATAGACTATGAGTCATTCCTCAAATAGGAAGAACATCATTCAACTGCAATATATATATAGCAAGTCACAACAAGTCTCGCATATATATTATTGGTTGTTATATGTTTCCTAGTTTGATAGGATTTCCTTGTGAACTAGGGTTCTTATCAACTAATGTACATATAAATATTGATCAATAGAGAACAAAAAACATGAGCGTTTTTCCATCGTGAATTTCTTCATGGTATCATAGCATAATGGAAGACCAAACTCAAACAAAAACAAAAGATAAAGAGGCTAGTGGAAGTAGATTGGGCAAGACAATGATGTCTCTTTACTTCCTCTCGTCCAGTGATAATCCTGGAACTATCATCACTCAAGTGCAACTTCGAGAAAGCAATTATGACAAGTGGGCAAGGGTTATACGGACTGCATTGCGCGCCAAAAAGATATTCGGCTTTATTGATGGAACCATGAAACAACCTGTTGATGACTCGACTGATTTGGAGGATTGGTGGATGGTGAATTCAATGTTGGTTTCCTGGATACATAATACAATTAAACCGAACCTGCGATCTACCGTGACTTATACAGAAGTTGTTAAGTTACTGTGGGATGATATCAAGGAAAGGTTCTCTGTTGGGAATGTACCACATGTGCAGCAACTCAAATCTGAGTTGGCAAATTACAAGCAGCGAGGTATGACTATTTTGAACTATTATGGGAAACTCAAGATCTTATGGGAAGAATTGAGTAATTAAGAGCAATCGTCTGCTTGTCTATGCGGTAATTGTACATGTAATCTAAGCGTGGAATGGGAAGAATTGAGTAATTAATAGCAATCGACTGCTTGTCTATGCGGTAATTGTACATGTAATCTAAGCGCGGAATGGGATAAGAAACGAGATGAAGAAAAATTGCATCAATTCTTGATGGGTCTTGATGAAACCGTGTACAGTGGTGTGCGATCGCATATTATAAGCACCGAGCCGCTGCCAAAGTTGAACCGTGCCTATGCCATAGTCATTTAGGAGGAGCAAGTTCAATCAATGACACATGCTAAAGAAGAACGAAGTGAACCTGTAGCATTTGCTATTCAAGCTACGTAAGGATCACATGATAACCAGGATAAGTCTTTTGTACTTTGTACCCATTGCAACAAAACTGGACATGAAGCATCTTTTTGTTTCTAGCTTATTGGGTATCCAGAATGGTGGGGTGAATAGCCGAAAGCCACTAGGAATGCAGGTCGTGGTTACGAAAATTCACGACAGAATGGTGGAAACAATGGGCGTGGTCGTGGAGGTCCTGCTCGGGCTAACGCTGCTCAAGTCGCGACAGGGTCTAACAATCCGTCTGGAGAACTCTCGAAATCAGCTGCAAGTGGTCTCAGCGGTTTGAGCAGCGAACATTGGAACGCATTGGTTAATCTTTTAAACAGTAAAAAAGACAGCAACTGGGGCCTCACATCACATGACAGGAAACAAAAAAATCTTATGCGACATTGTATCTGTTATTCCTTGTTCTGTTCGGCTGCCTAATGAAAACACGACAATGGCAAATACAGAAGGAACAGTTGTGCTTGCTAGCCACCTGCAACTGAATAATGTTTTATTTGTGCCAAGTTTAACTTGCAATTTCATTTCTGTATCGTAACTAATTCGAGATGCCAAATGTTTTATTCAATTTTCTGATCAATTATGTGTGATACAGGACCGCATTACGAGGATGCTGATTGGAGCAGGTGAGTAACGAGATGGACTCTATTATTTCTGGGACATTGGTTCGGCTGCCGCTCTGCTAGTGTTGCCAACTGAGCTTGTGATTTATGGCATTGAAGGTTGGGGCATCATTCTTCTAAAGTTGTTCAGCTACTCCCTTTTATTGATTCGACTTCTTGTCTATCTAGTTTTCATAATTGTGATGTACGCTTTCCAGCAAAACAGTGTCGTGACAAATTTATTTTAAGCAATAATAAAGTTTCAAATATTTTTGAATTGATTCATTATGACTTGTGGGGACCTTAAATCACAGCTAGTTCTTGTGGTGCTCATTATTTCTTGATTATTTTTGATGATTTTTCTCGCGGTGTTTGGACATATCTGCTAGTCTCGACGAATGAGGTTGGGCGTGTATTACGCAATTTTTTTAGTATGGTCTCTAAAAAATTCCATAAACTCGTTAAAATCATACGGACAAACAATGGGACAGAATTTATGTATTTATCTGACTTCTTTGCTGAGCATGGCATTCATCATCAGACATCTTATATGGGTACTTATCAACAAAATGGTCAAGTCGAACACAAGCATCGACACATTCTTAATGTTGCTCGCGCTCTGCGCTTTCAAGCTTTCTTACCAGTTGAATTATGGGGTGAATGTGTCTTAACTACTTGCTACTTGATCAATCGAACACCTTCTGTTCTTCTTGACGGACAGACTCCTTATGAACAACTATTTGGCAAGGCACCATCTTATGCAAATATTCGGTCATTTGGTTGCCTCGCCTATGCCCACAACCGTGATCATTGAGGTGATAAATTCACTAGTTGAAGTCGTCGTTGTATATTCATTGGTCATCCTTTTGGTAAAAAGGGATGGTATTTATATCATTTGGAGAGTGCCTCATTCTTTACTTCCCGAGGTGTTACATTCGTTAAGTATGACTTTCCCTACAAGGCTTTAACTGAACCAGCTACTACTGTCACGCCTGCTCTTGAGCCTGATGAATCGGTTTTAGCTGAGGATTTATCACGTGATTTAAGTGCTCCTGTTGTCTCACTAGATTCGGTTCCTGTAGTTTCACAAGATACACACGATGTTCTTGAGACCATTAATACTCCATCACTTGTACCCGTTCTTGAGACCATTAATACTCCATTACCTGTACCCGCTTCTCTTACTCTTGATAAGCATGCTTCTAACGACAGGGGGGCATTGAGGCTGTTGAGACATCATTGCAACAACAGCCAGCCTTGGGGCGCGATCTTAGCCAGCGACAACAATCGATTAAGTTAAAAGATTATGTCTTGCATACTGTTCAGCATTTGAGTCCCTCTTCGCGGTCCCCTTCATGCTCACTTGCTCAATCACTTCCTGCAGGTAGTCCTTATCCCATACTTGATTATGTGAATTGTAATAATTTTTCTACTCGACATTGTGCTTTTCTAGCAGTGATTACTGCAGGAGTTGGGCCTGCATCTTTTGCTGAGGCCATGAGAGATCTTAGATGGCATGAGGGCATAAAGTCTGAATTGCAAGCTCTGGAAAATAATAACACATGGACTGTTGTGTCTCTACCACTTGGAAAGCGTGTAATAGGTTGTAAGTGGGTGTACCGGATTAAGTACAATGCCGACGGTACAGTTGAAAGATACAAAGCTCGCTTGGTGATCCTTGGGAACAAGCAAGTTGAAGGAATTGATTACAAAGAGACATTTGCTTCAGTCGCAAAACTTGTTACAATTCAAACTTTTCTGGTTGTTTCTGCAACTAAGAATTAGGAGCTTCATCAGATGGATGTTCACAATGCTTTCTTACACGGTGAGCTCAATGAAGAAGTTTACATGCGTCTACCGCCTGGTTCCACCTCAAACAAATCTGGAATGGTTTGTCGTCTAAGAAAGTCATTATATGGATTAAAGCAAGCTCCACGTTGCTGGTTTGCAAAGTTGGTAGCGGCTTTGAAGACTTATGGCTTTATTTAATTGAGCTCGAATTATTCTCTCTTTACCTAGCATCGGGATAGCATACATCTACTTGTGCTTGTGTATGTTGACGATATAATTGTTTCAGGAAACAAAAGCGAAGATATTCAAGTGTTTAAGAGGTATTTGAGTGATTGCTTTTATATGAAAGATTTAGATCCATTGAAATATTTTTTTAGTATTGAGGTTGCAAGAAATCCAACAGGAATCTTCCTGTCTCAGCGGAAGTATGTGTTAGATATTATCTCTGAGGCTAGACTACTTAGTGCAAAACCGACTCCATTTCCCATAAAACCGAATCATCAGCTAGCTTTGGCCGAAGGTCCTTATTTTTCTGATCCTGCGAAATATCGACGACTCGTAGGCTGATTAATTTATCTTTCTGCTACATGACCAGAGTTGTCCTATTCAGTTCATCTGCTTTCTCAATTTATGCAGCAGCCGCAGGAGCGACATTGGGAAGCAGCTCTACGGGTAGTTCGCTATCTGAAAGGTAACCCTGGTCAAGGTGTGTTTTTAAGATCAGATTGTGACTTGTAACTTTATGGGTAGTGTGATTCTAATTGGACAAGCTGCCCTCTATCTCGGCGTTCTTTATCTGGATGGTTTGTCATGCTTGGATCTTTTCCTATATCCTGGAAATCTAAGAAACAACACATAGTTGCGCGATCCTCTGCTGAGGCCGATTATCATGCCATGACATCAGTTACATGTGAGCTCAAATGGCTCAAAGGGTTGTTGATGTCTCTCGGAGTTGATCACTCACGGCCCATGCACCTGTATTGTGACAACCAGGCTGCTCTTCATCTAGCTGCCAACCCCGTGTTTCATGAACGGACCAAGCACATCGAAGTTGACTGTCATTTTGTTCGAGACGAAATTCAACCAAGAAACATACGGCCTGCCTATGTGTCTACTATTCAACTAGCTAATATCTTCACAAAGGCACTTGGCAGCAAAGAGTTTGAGTTTCTTCTTCGCAAGTTGGGCATTTGTAATCTCCATACTCCAACTTGAGGGGGGGGGGGGTGTTAACTCACGTGTATGTATATATATAGATAGCAAGTCACAGCAAGTCTCGCGTATATATTATTGGTTATATGTTTCCTAGTTTGATAGGATTTCCTTGTGAACTAAGGTTCTTATCAACCAATTTACATATAAATAGTGATCAATAGAGAACAAACAACACGAGGGTTTTTCCATCGTGAATTTCTTCACAATCCACAACGACATGGGCATCAAACACAGAAAAAAGAACAAAATCCAACCCGAAATTATGGTCAACGATATGATAATCAAGGCAGTCAAGGCAATAGCTCCAATAAAAGCTCTAATGTTTTTTTGTCAATAGTGTGACAAAAATCTTCACAATGCCCATAAATGTTACTCATTGAGATGAAAGCTTGGCTTACTAGTACCACCTAGCGCTAATCCCACAACTACAAGTGGTGGTCGTGGACCCAATTGGTTACTTGATTTTGTGCTTGCCATTATGTTACCACTGATTTCAATAACCTCTTCTTCCGAAAACCTTACGAACGACTTGACGATATTATAATTGTTGACGGTAGAGGTTTGCACATCACACACATTGGGAAATCAACAATCACCTCCAATGATAACTCTTTTTCACTTTTGAATGTTTTATATATCCCCGTAATGAAGTAAAATTTAATTTTAGTATCTCAATTTTGTAAAACCAATAATACCTTAATTTGAAATTTACCCATATTCTTTTTGTGTTAAGGATCCAACCACGGGGGCAACTCTCGCTCAAGGGCGGAGCAAGTATAACGTTTACGAATGGTCAAGCACAAAAGAGATCCATCCGGTGCCGAAGCAAGCATGTTATGGTGTTAAGACCACCTTTCATTGTAGGCATGATTGCCTTGGGCACCTGCAAAAGTCTTGAGTCAAATTGTGTCGTCCACTTCCTGTGCTATCAAGTCAGAGTCTATCCACCTTGTCATTTTGTGGTTCATGTCGCTGCAATTAAAGTCACAAACTTTCTTTCGGTGTGTCTAGTTAAAAAGTCGATAGCTTTTAGACTTATTGTGTACGAATATTTGGGGTCCGCCTTCAATTCGTTCAATGACTGGTTATTCTTATTTATGTCATTTTTATTGATTAGTATACCGAATATTCATGGTTATTTCCTATGACACAAATATCTAATGTTTTTTCTTTATTTCCCAAACTTAAACTCATGATTGAGAAATTTTTTAAAACCTCTATAAACACAATTTATTGTAATGGTGGCAACAAATATCAAGGCTTAAAATCAATGTTTGCAGCCGTTGGTATTCAACACCTAGTTTCTCCCCGTACACCCAACAACATATTGCTTTTATTGAGCGACGTCATTGTCATGCTGTTGAAACGAGTCTTACCCTTTTACATCACGCATCTCTTCCTCTTTCCCTTTGGTCCTATGCATTTAATGTTGTAGTATATCTTATCTACAGACTTCCAACATCAATACTTGATAATAAATCACCATTTGAATGCTTGTTTCATTCTCAGTCTAATTATTCCAAGTTAAGAGTTTTTGGGTGTCTCTCTTACCCATGGCTTCGACGTTACACCAATAATAAATTAGAACAACATTCTAAACTGTGTATTTTTCTGGGGCATTTCAATACTCATGATTCTTATATTTGCTTTGAACCCACGAACCACAAAATTTATTTTTCTCGCCATTTCTATTTATTGAATCTCACTTTCCATCTTTGCTTCCTTTACATGAACGTGACAAAATCAATAACTTTACACTTACCAAATGGGCCATGATTTATCCTTTCCTTAAATCTCCCCATCTTGAAAATCCTTCCCCAAACAATCCACCCATTTTGTCGTCACTTACTTATTCCAATTTGGCCTTCTCACCTACCACTTTAACACACAATCAATCCTATATTTCAAGGAATATTATTCCCACTTCACCTCTATCACCATGTGATCTTGTTTCTCCAAATTCACGTAATAATTCTCCCTCCCCTTAAAATTCCAATTTCGGTACCATTACCTTTCCTACACCTTCCTTATCCTAACGTGCCTCTTCCCCAGCACATGTCCAATCTGAGTCAACGCCCTCTTCATCCACCTCACCTTCCAATTTTGACACTGTATGTGCTGGCAACAATCTATGGTTATGCATCATCCCTTATTAGATTTCCCAAACGATGCATCTCTTGTTTCCTCTGCATGTGATGGGGTTTCCATGTGTAATCGTTCCACCCCGCCCCCAAATATTAATTATGTTAACACTTACACGATGATAACACGTTCCAAAAATCATATTTTCAAGCCATCCACCAAATTCTTCTTCACTGCCTCACAGCATTCTCTCCCCCTTACCACTGACCCTGTCTCAGTCACTCAAGCGCTACAACACCTAAAATGGAGAGATGCCATGTGTATTGAGTTTAATGCTCTTATTTGCAATGGAATTTAGGAGCTTGTTACTCGCTAAACCAGTCAGAATATCGTTGGGTGCAACTGGATTTTTCGAGTCAAAAGAAACCCTAATAGAAGCATAGATCGCTATAAAACCCGACTCGTTACAAAGGGTTTCAACTAGTGACCCAGTGTTAATAATCATGAGACATTAATTCTTGTCATTAAACCTACTACTATTTGTACTATTCTCAGCATTGCTTTATCTCGTGGTTAGCATGTTCATCAATTGGATGTTAAAAATGGTTTTCTTTATTAGCATGTTCATCAACTGGATGTTAAAAATGGTTTTCTTTATGGGCTTTTATCTGAAGAAATTTTTATGTCTCAGCCTCAAGCTTTGTTGATTCCTCCAGGCTCATTTATGTCTGCCGACATCACCACTCCCTTTAGGGCCTTAAGCTCCTCTCTCTTGGTTTTTTTCAACTCCAAGAGTGACGTTTCTCTTTTTATTTATATTAATGGGAATCTCACTGTTTATTTCCTTGTGTATATTAATGACTGTTGATTACAGGAAAGTCTGCACCTTTCATCTGCAAGATCATTGATGTCTTCTCTAACTGTTTATCTGTCAAGGATCTCGATTCCCTCAATCATTTTTTAGGAGTTGAAGTCATCCTCAATAACCATGGCATCCTTTTGTCTCAACGTCATTACATTCGTCACCTTCTCAAAAGGTTTAATATGAGTGGCATCAAGGAACCGGTAACTCCTATCTTTACTTCTCAGCACCTCACTCCTCGAGATGGCACCCTTGCTGCTAATTCCACCAACTATCGCAGCTCAATTGGTGGGATGCAGTATCTCTTTCTCACTTGACCTGATATCGTTTACTCTGTCAATAGGCTCACCCAATTTATGCATGCTCCCACTCAGAATCATTGGATTACAATAAAACGACTACTCTGATATTTGAAGCACACTATTTTATTAGGGTTTCTTCATCGATGTCCATCTCTTCACCTCACTGCTTATTCGGATGCTGATTAGGCTAGAAATCAAGATGATTGCCTCTATTTCTGCTAATGTTATATTTCTTAGGTCCAATCTTATTTCTTAATGCTAGAAAAAGCTCGGACTATCGCTCGCTCTTACACAGAAGCTTAATATGACTCCACTGCTGCTGAACTTGCTTGGCTCACCAACCTTCGTAGTGAACTCGACACTTACCCACCTCGGCCTCCAGGTCTCCTCTATGATATCATGGATGCCACATACTAGTGTGCTAATCCTGTCTTTCACTCTCGAATTATTGGAAAAGAGACTACCACAATCAGTTGCAAATTAAGCGGAAACAAAACTCTTTTCCTCTATGTGTGATTAAAATAAGATGTGTGCCACAAATAAATAGGTAGAAAAATTAACCAAAAAAATCCAAAGCAAAAATTAACCACAAAAGACATAGATTTTTACATAGAAAACCCAAATCAGAAAAACCACAGGACCATAATTCAATATAATCTTCCACTATATTAATGGGATTATAGCACAAATTCTCTCTAGATAATACTAGAAGTTAACAACATTAAGGATCTCAATATTCTTGACTTACAGAAACAACCTTATAAGTGTCTCTCTAACAAGTAGGTATATCAAATAACAACCAATGAGAGGATAAAATAAAAATCAAGACCAATAGGATTACAGAGGGCGATGCTGGGAACTTATCCTCAAAATTTGAGAGAAAACGGAGTGAATTTTCCTTTTCGATCATCGAATTAAAGATTGAAAATCTTGCCCCTAAATTGTAATAGCTAGCTACTGTCTTATTCTCTCTTTCGTCTTTTCCCATTCGTTCTTTTTTTTTTTTTTTGCAATTCTGTAATTAGGGCTTCCTCTTGCTTTTTAATGCCAATTTCATGGCAAATTTCATTCGCCCCCTTTAAGTTTGCTTTAATTGCTTAACTACCCAAACTTATAAAACTTTGAGTTTGGGCCACCTAAATGAGAAAGACCTAATAAATCTCTCTCTCCAAATCATATACGGGCACCACTAAACCTGCTCTTTGTATACAGCTTTTCAGCTTCTCTTTGGACAATGACTTTGTTCATCATATCTGACACATTTTCTGTTGTATGAATCTTTTTAATCTGCAACTGTTTCTTCTCAAGCACGTCTCATATCTAATGATATCTCACATCAATATACTTTGATTTCAAATGGTATGTAGAATTCTTTGCCAAGTGAATAGCACTCTAACTATTACAATACACAACAAAGCTGTCTTGCTTCACACCTAACTCTTGTAGGAAATTCTTCATCCACAAGGTTTCTTTGCAACCTTCAATAATTGCAATATACTTTGCTTTTGTGGTGAACAAGGAAATACATTGCTGGAGTCTAGACTGCCATGAGACTGCTCCCACTGCAAAGGTGAGCAAATATCCTGATAGAGATTTTCTAGAATCAACATTTTTCTGCCATATCTGCATCAATGTAAACTTGTAATACAAGTTTGTCACCACCAAAACATAAAATTGCCTTGAAAGTGCCTCTGAGATATCTAAGGATCTACTTCATTGCTATCAAGTGCTCTTTGCCTGGATTAGGGAGAAATCGACTAACTACACCAACTGCATGAGTAATATCTGGTCTTGTACAAATCATGGCGTACATCGAACTACCAACTGCTGAAGCATAAGGAACTCATCTCATCTCTTGATTCTCTTTCTCACTTGTAGGACAATGCTCATAACTAAGCTTGAAATGACTTGCAAGTGGAGAACAAATTGATTTTTCCTTGCTCATGTTACATCTTTCAACAATCTTTTCAATACATGCTTCTTGAGATAACTAAAACTTCTTAACTTTTCTATCGCGGGAAATCTTCATGCTAAGAATATGTTTTGCCGGTCCCAAGTCCTTCATTACAAAAGACTTGCTAAACTCTTTCTTTAGATTGTCAATCTTAGTAGTTTTTTGTCCAACAATCAACATGTCATCCACATAAAGCAAAATAATGATTTTGTCCAACAATCAACATGTCATCCACATAAAGCAAAAGAATGATGAAATTATTATCACCAAACTTCTTCACAAAACCATAGTGATCACACATTGTCTTGTTAAACCATGATTCTCCATGAAAGAATCAAATTTCTTGTACCACCGTCTTGGTGCCTGTTTCAGTTTATACAAACTTTTCTTCAACTTGCACACAAGTTCTTCTTTACTTTTGACACTGAACTTTTCAGGTTGCTCCATGTATATTTCCTCTGTCTTTACATCAAGTTGTTCAATCTCCAAGTTCAAGCTAGCTACTAATCCCAAAACTAATCAGATAGAAGACATCTTCACCATGAGGAGAAAAAATTTCTTCAAAGTCAACACCTTTCTTCTGACCGAAACACTTCACAGCTAATATAGCCTTGTAGCACTGTTGTGAGCTATTTTTCAGTCTTTAAATTATAAACTTATTTGTTATTCAGTGCACTCTTTCCCTTAGGCAACTTCACTAAGTCATAAGTGTGGTGTTCATTAAAAAATTTCATCTCCTCTTGTATGGCTTTAACCCACTCACATTTATGCTAGTAAGACATGTATTCTTCAAAACATTTTGGCTCCCCTCTATATGTAAGCATCACATACTCATATGGAGGATATCTAGTGGAAGGTTGTTGTTCTCTATTGGATTTTCTCAATTTTGGCGTAACTAGTGGTGCAGGTGGTTCTGGAGGTGCTTGATCAATTGGTTTTGCTAGACCATCATTATTATCCTCTCCAGCTCCCCCACATAATTAATTTTTACTTTTATATTTTTTATTAAAGAAATACAAAGCCACGTTCTGAGGTATTATTTCCAACCAACTAGAGATTATCTCATCTAAGATTAGCATGCCGTTTATTATAAACGAGGGCTAAAATATAGTTGTCAAGTAACTTTATTTAATAATTAATTTTCTACGCTATGTTTAGATCACATCATTCAATCCATTGTTGAAGAGGGCTTCCATTCCAATTTCTAAGAAAATTCTTTGTCACTTCATCCTCGAAAGGTGTTAAGTACTGAATTAACTTTCATTGCAAATTAACCAGTGTCTATAGTCACAGCATAAACAACTAATAATATTGGATCATCCTTATTTTTGGCGCATAATTTAATTTAATGATCATAATTTCATCGGTACATGTGCTATTTAAATGAAGAAAAATCAATTAACAAACGATCTATTACGCTAATCCTTGCATTGACACCCTTGACTGTTGTAGGGCAGCCAACAAGCCCACAAGGAATTTTGCCGTACTTCGCATGATCAACTCGATTTATCTCTGTGTCCACCTTAGCTGTACATGTACGTATGGCAACATGTTATATGATTATAAAAATTTATTTCTTTAATTATGTTTTTAAAGCAACATCTATAAGGGAACGGGACAAGACAGATTTATTAAAAGAGAAACGGAAAACAACATTCCATCATATGGTTAATATTTCTTCAGCATATTATTCATAAGGCATTATGTACTATTAACGGATTTTTCCAAACAAATTATTTATGTGGAAAATAAATTATTTTAATTAATTGTTTTGTTATGAAGACAGCAATAAAAAATGGACACAAATTGACCAAGAAGCTCACCTTTTCGCATGTCGGGGAAAGTCTTAGCTAGGTTTCTAGCTGCCACCTCCGAAGAAGAAACAAGTACAATAGACGCTACAAGAGCGAAAAGCAGGAAAATCTTAGAGCCCATTTTCTTATGCAAAACGAAATTATTTGAATAGAGGAATATTTGATGAAAAAGGATGATAAAATTAATATTTTGTTATTTCTATTTATAATAGGTTTAGGGAGGTAGATAGCCATCGGCGTAGAATTTTTTTTCAAATGTTTTTATGCTGCGTCACCAATAATAGGGTAAACGTCCTTTACATCCTTATAATTTGGTTTAATAGTCTATTACATCCCCATAATTTGCAAAATGTCTTAATATATTTCCACTCTCAATTTTTTTTATTAATTTGATAGCTTTTACCTTAATAAATTTGAATAATTGTAATAAATGAAAAAATTTCCGTTTCAAACAAAAAAAATATATTGAATTATACCATTTTGTACAGATTATCAAACACCAGTCCATACATATATAATAAAAATTTTACTTATAACGAAATAATATAATCGCCACTTGCAAGCAGCTACAAGATTGGACTCAATTAAATTAAGTTGACTGGAAAAAGCAAGTCATTCATAAGGACATCTTATGACATAATAGTGTACAAATTCTCTCAGTATATATATATGTTAAAAATACCAACCAAATCAATTAAGGGCCATCAATTTTATTTTATATATCAATGGAAAAAGCAAGTCAGCTTAATCTATTTTATCAATTTTTCTTTTATTGATTGTTGAATTATGAAGGGTTATTAAAATGAGTGGTGGTTCACATCTCAAATTTTTTATCACAATAAATTATCCTAAATCATATGACATTTATCCGTTAATTAATAAGATAATACAATTAATTCATTTAGATCTTGTAAAAAACTATCAATCACTTAATGAACAATACGTCATTTAGAATGAAATTTAGGATAAAAAATTTCAAATGGTTATCGTTACTCCATGAAATAGCATTATCTTAGAGGATCAAGGAAAATTTTTATATTACTTATTAGAAAATTTTATATTGGCTCAACAAGAACTGCATTTCATAATACTAAAAATTTAATTAGGTTTAAGGAAAATGTTTTTCCCTAAGGCCCAAAACACGTTGAGCCGCCACTACTACAGAGATTAAGCTCAAGTCCGCGCTTAATAAAGCTTTCACACCCACTAACAAAGTAACTCTTAAGTCAAAAGTTATATGATATCGATTGAAAAACGCAATTCATTTTAATTTATTGATGATATATCAACGTGAAATGGGGGTACATAATAGTATGCAATGTTAGCATATTCTCAAAAAGAATCAACCTAAATGCTCGATCAAGCAATAACATATATATGTTAAAAGTCCCATCAAACCAATTAAGGACCCACGATTTATCTTTTATACTTAAAGCAAGAACACCTTTCCCCACTTACAAATGACTTTGTGTTATCTTGATGACTGTGGCCAAAATCCAGAAAAGACCAATATTAATAGTGCTTCAAACTTTTCTACTTGTTTTATCACTTTTTTCTCAATCATATGTGGGATTATATCTCCTCAGCAGTAGTTTTTCTTTTCTTTTTTTATAAGATCTCCTTAATAGTAGTTAGCAATACAACAAAAAAGTTAATTGTGGGGCCGATGGACTAAATTATAAGATGAGCGTGAAACACACCATTGAGGATTAAATTACCTTTTTCCCCATTATTCTCAAGCTGAAAAATTTGATGTCTTGAGGTCTTGTATATATAAATGCCAAGCTCTAGTTTATGATCTGCATTAGAAAATACAACACATAAAACAATGGCATCATCAACCCTGAATATACTGATCCTATTTCTTCTACTAAAATTTCCAGAAAATGCTGCTTCTGGTTATACTAAAGAAGCGCATGTTCTTCTCAAATGGAAAACAAGCCTTCAAAATCAGAACCACTCTTTGTTGTCCTCATGGATACTTTATCCTGTTGATGCAACCAATGTTTCTTCCTACTCAGAAATCAAAAAAAGTCCATGTGCTTGGTTTGGAATTGATTGCAATCCTGCTAAAAGAGTCATCGGTATTAACCTGAGCACTCTTGGTTTAAAAGGTACGCTCCATGAATTCCCATTCTCATCGTTTCCTCAACTTAAGTATCTTAACCTAAAGCGCAATGCATTTTTCGGTATCATCCCACCTGAAATCGGTAGCCTCTACAAGCTGGAGTATCTTGATTTATTTAATAATACATTCTCCGGTATCATCCCATCTCAAATTGGTAACCTCACTAAGCTTGAGTATCTTGATTTATGTAATAATACATTCTCCGGCATCATCCCACCTCAAATCGGTAACCTCTCTAAGCTTGAGATTCTTGATTTAGGAGTTAATCAATTGTCTGGGGTAATACCACCAGAAATCGGCCTCCTAACTCAGCTGAAGATCTTTTACGTTGATACGAATCAGCTACATGGCTCAGTTCCACGAGAAGTAGGACAGTTAAGCAATCTTCGAAAACTTCTTTTGTGCCAAAACAATTTGTCTGGTTGGATCCCTTCTTCTTTGGGTAACTTAAGCAACTTGGATCTCTTGCTTCTTTATGATAATTCACTTTGTGGTACTATTCCATCAACTATAGGAAACTTAAAATCTATCTCAAAGTTAAACTTGGGTAATAATAAACTTAGTGGCTCAATTCCCATTTCTTTGGGTAACTTAAGCAACTTGGTTCTGTTATATCTTTTTGACAACTCACTTTCAGGTTCTATTCCTCCAACTTTGGGAAACTTGAAGTCTCTTCTCTATCTGCATTTCTTTAACAATCAATTCAGTGGTTCCATCCCTCTTTCTTTGTGTAACTTGAGCAATTTAGCTGAATTGCACCTTTCTAAAAATTTACTTTCTGGTTCTATCCCTCCATTTCAAGGAAATGTCAAATCTCTCTTGAATTTAGGATTTTGCATGAATCATCTTAGCAGTGCTATCCCTCCTTCAGTTGGCAATCTCAGCAATTTAAAAGGTTTATACCTGTACTCCAACAGTCTTTCTGGTTCTGTTCCAGCAGAAATAGGAAATCTCATGCAATTAACTGAACTAGAGATAGATAACAATCAGCTTTTTGGTCAAATTCCTAAAAGCCTGAGAAATTTAACAAGCTTAAACAGAGTACATCTTGAACAAAACCATCTCACTGGAAACATATCCCAAGTTTTTGGCATATATCCGAACCTGACTTTTTTAGATATCAGCCATAACAATTTTTATGGCGAAATCTGGTCTAGCTGGGGCAAATGTCAGCAACTAGGCACTTTAAACTTTTCAATGAATAACATCACTGGGAGCATACCTCCCGAGATTGGGAAGTTATACCAACTGCACAAACTTGATTTTTCTTTGAATCAAATAGTTGGAGAGATTCCAATTGAACTTGGCAATTTAAAGTCCCTAAACTATCTTGTTTTAAATGGAAATAAACTTTCTGGAAACTTACCTCGAGTACTTGGCTCACTCAGCGAACTAGAGTATCTTGACTTGTCTACAAATAAGTTGAGCGGCTCTATCCCAGAAACTCTTGGAAACTTGTTGAAAGTGCACTACTTGAACTTGAGCAACAATCAGTTTCGAAAAGAATTTCCAGTTGAATTGGAGAAGTTGGTACAACTTTCAGAGCTAGATTTGAGTCATAACTTCCTTGGAGGAGAGATACCGCCCCAAATCTGTAATCTGGAAAGCTTGGAGAAGCTTAATGTCTCGCACAATAACCTCTCAGGTTTAATTCCAAGTTGCTTTGAAGGAATGCATGGCTTGTCATGCATTGACATCTCATACAATGAGTTACGAGGTCTAATTCCGAACAGTACAGGATTCCAATATGATCCCATACAGGCATTACGAGGGAACCGAGGATTGTGCGGCGATTTTGAAGGCTTTCAGTCCTGCAAAGCCTTTGTCTCTCAAAAACATGTCTTCGAAAACAAATGGTTTTTAATTATATTTCCTATTTTGGGAGTATTTGCTCTTTTGTTCTTTGTAATTGGAATATTTTTTGGAAGAACGAAGAGGACTTCGAAAGAAAACAAAGGAAGTTGTGTGAACCATCGAGGACTGCTTTCAATATTAACTTTTGAAGGCAAAATTGTGTATGAAGAAATCATCAGAGCGACGAAAAATTTTGATGCTGAGCAATGCATTGGAATAGGTGGACAAGCAAGTGTTTACAGAGGTGAGCTACCATCTGGGGAGGTTGTAGCAGTCAAGAAATTTCACTCACTACTTCTAAGTGAAATTTCAGTCCAACGAGAATTCTTGAACGAAATCAAGG
Organism: Citrus australasica; assembly: GCA_029618585.1. Taxonomy (NCBI): domain Eukaryota; kingdom Viridiplantae; phylum Streptophyta; class Magnoliopsida; order Sapindales; family Rutaceae; genus Citrus; species Citrus australasica. Next base: position 31,088,327 of record JARCIV010000003.1, on the reverse strand, counting down.
CATTAACAGAGATACGGCATCGAAATATTGTGAAATTTTATGGCTTTTGTTCACATCCCCGACACTCATTTTTAGTTTACGAATGTCTTGAAAGGGGCAGTTTGGCGGCGATTCTGAGCCATGATGGAACAATAAAAGAATTCAGCTGGATTGTAAGAATGAATGTGATAAAAAGTGTAGCTAATGCTCTATCTTACATGCATCATGATTGCTTCCCACCAATTGTCCATCGAGACATATCAAGCAAGAATGTGTTGCTAAGTTCAGAATATGAAGCTTGTGTCTCAGATTTTGGAATCGCAAAATTTCTCAAGCCAGGCTCGTCCAATTGGACTGAATTTGCAGGCACATTTGGATATGTTGCTCCAGGTGTGCATTCTGAAAGTAATAAATTTATCCTTTGTCATATTAATTAATAAATAAACGTTATATCTACATGATCATTTTCGTCGTTCACTTTGCAGAGCTTGCTTACACAATGAAAGTTACTGAAAAATGCGATGTGTACAGCTTTGGAATATTAGCATTGGAAGTGATCAAAGGGAAACATCCAAGAGATTTTATTTCCTCAATCTCATCTTCATCTTCCAACCTTAACCTATCACTTAATGAGATTTTGGACCCTCGGCTTCTATTACCATCACGGAATATTCAAGACAAGCTGATATCAATCTTGGAGGTTGCCCTTTTATGCTTAGAAGAGTCTCCAGCATCAAGACCGACAATGCAGACAGTGTGTCAACTATTATGCAAATAAATCCGCCGGGCAACTTTGTTTTCGATCTATTTTTCTCTACATCAGTGAGATTTAAGTAGTTTGTCTGATTATGAAATGCAATGGTTTGTACGTAAATCGATCCTAATATGTATTATGGATCTCCGGATTTGTTATTATTTTAGCCAGGCTTCTGATTGGTGTATTTTTCTATGTAATTGGTTGAGTCCAATTAAATTGTTTCCTAGATTTTACAAGATCGTGAGGGGGTAAGGCTTACAATTCGCCTTGACCAGATGTAACTTTTTTTTCTTTTATGAATAAAAGAGCAAGAACAGAAAGCAACCATGGAGCTAGCATTTGCGCACAAAAAAAAAAAAAAAAAAAAGATTTTGAACTTACCTTCATAGCTAGGATCCTTTTTAAGGTTTCAAATGAGTTCTGGGATATATTTTGGTGAGAATAGATGTAGGTGAATTCTAGTAGAATTCTGATTGTAAATATATAAGTAGAATTGTACCATATTGAAAAAATAAATTAATTAAATTATACAAATATATAAATTTTCTTCATAATTAAATTAGGTAAGTTCAAAATGATTAGAAAGGATCCTAGAAAATCCTCTTTGTATTTGTGAAGGAATCAGGACCATATTGATTCAATTAAATCCCAAGATAAAATTAATCATTAATCAATATGTCAATCCTAATCAAAATCACGAACAACTTAATCGAAAGAACAGAAAGCAAACATAGAGCATCAATTAACAAACATGAAAACTCAGAATTTATTAGTTATCTTGAAAACAAACTTTAATTAGCGCCAAAATCAGAATTTGAATCACTCTCTAACAACATATTTTCTTCATCTTTGGAATATTAATGCATTAGTATTTTTTTTTTCGTTTCTTTTTCTTAATCATCTTTTTTTCTTAGAAGTAAAAAAATGCTTGTTTGAATCTGTACGTGAGCCATGCCTAGCTGCTTAATCTCACATGGTCCAATTAAACATATGAGTACGTCTTACACTCTCAAAAAATATTTTTCTGCCCCGTTGTAATCCAACCTCGCAACATCGTCAAGATGATCAAGAAACTCTAATTCTAAGTATCTACAAGCTGTCCTATCTAATTAACAATGGACATAAATCTTCTACAATATTTGATTCTCTTTCAACAAAAGGGAAAATAATCAAACCCCCATTCTTTATCGAAATTTATTTCCATTTCCTCCCTCATTTTTCATAACCCATCAAAATACTCGTGCAGTAAAAAATGTAAACCATTTGTGTGTGTGTGTGTGTTTTATTATCTTATCCCTAATATGGTCATATAGATAAAATCCATCATTGATCAATGCAAATTTCTAGGAGTAAATTAAATAGTAGCATACTAGGGGCAGAGCTCCCTCAAGACTGGCAAGTGCCATGTCTTAAAAGGGAGATTGATAATTTCCACCCTATTGTAATCAATATATATTATTTGTCCCGCAACTACTTTTATAATAGCTAATAATTCCTCTGACAACATAAGTTTACAGTATAGATTAAATAATCACATGAATGAAAATAAAAATAAAAATTAAGTATTAAAAATAAGAAATATATGTTTTGATGTGAAAAAAATTAATAATAAAATATTTTTCTTGTACTTTTTTATATTATAAACATTTTCTTATAATAAATATAAGAAAATTATTATAAATTGCTAAAAATTATTATAAGGAAACTTGAATGATAAATAAAAAAATTATTACAAAATAAATAATAAAATATTTTTCTTGTATTTCTTACATTTAATTTTAAAATATTATAAAATATGTATAAGAAGAAAATGTTTACAAAATAAAAAAGTACAAGAAAAAATTTTATTATTAATTTTTTTGTTCATATCAAAATATATATTTTTTGTTTTTAATACTTAATTTTTTATTCAGTTTCTATTCATATAATTTATTTTATTTATAATAAATATCAATAAAAGTGTATTTAAAAATATGGATAATATTGTAGACTAATGTTGTCATGGGGATTATTAACTATTATAAAAACAGTAAGAGGGTAAATGGTATATATTAAGAGTAATGATATAGCCACAAACTCTTGTACAAACTTGTTTTGTACAAACTGATGTAGCATAATAAGATTGGTTAAATTAAATATCACTTGGCTCACATGATTTGTTTTTATTATTTTATATTTTCATTCAACCAATAAATTAATGTCACATCAGTTTGAATAAAATAAGTTTGTACAAGAATTTGTGGCTGTATATTACTCATATATTAATTACAGTAGAGGAGAAATTGGCAATCTACCTATCTTAAAAAGTAAATTACATAAGTACATATAAAATATTTATTAAATGTTCCCCTAAAGTTTAATATTTTAATAGTTTAACACAATAATTAAATAATTTTCAACTAAAACCCCCAAAAAATACTTTTATAAAATTTTGTCCCTCCAAAATTTTAATCCTATCATAGCTCCGCCCTTGTAGTAGACATAACAAAGGTCCGAAGTTGAATTAGTAGCAAGATGATGATGGGTTATGAGGAAAAAATGATTAATTTCGAAAACAGTTGGGGGAATTATCATTCTCTCATTTTCAAAACATGGATCTTATAATAATTTATGAATAATTAATTATTTAATATTAGTTTTCATATTTGGGGTAAATACTTATAGGAGGCAGCTGAAAATAGGAAGAAAAAAAGGATCAGATTAGCTAGCACTCTTATTAGCAATTAATGTCTCTAGCTTATGAACTATGGAAAATAATTGTAGAATCATTGCGCTGCTTGTTCCACAGTGGTGTCCGGTCTGGAATTTTAAATTTTAATTTGGTGCAGAAATAGTGGCAACACTTTTGATTGCATCTGTGGTGATATTATTATCAATTAGCAAGTGATATAAGACCGCCTATTTCGTATGTAAAAATTGAAACGATCGGCCCCAAGACCGCCTATTTCGTATGTAAAAATTGAAACGATCGGCCCCAAAATATTTAGAACGAGTCTATCTAATCTCGCCTAAACAAATTTATAATAATTCTAATATTTAAGAATTCTACCAAAAATTTAGCAGAGTCTCCTACATAATTATTACTTCTCCAAACCTGTAATTTATAAAATTAACACTCCCAAAAAAAATGATACAATATTCAATCAAATACCAGAATCCTTCAAACATATAATGTCAAGAATATAATAATTTATCCTTAATCACAAATAAGTAATAAATTATACAATTCAAAATGTCCCAACAAAACATCTATGATTCCTAACACTATCACGTGGCCATAATTCCAATCTAACTATTGTTGTTGGGTCGACTGATGTACCTGCAAATCTCCTGTGCGGGAAAAAATATAATAAAAACATAGTGAGTATAAAACTCAGTGAACTTAGTGAGAGGATAGTAGTTTTAGGAAAAATAAATTTATTTAAAATGATTTAATATTTTCCAAATTAATTTCATCAAAATATCATAAGAACTTACATAAACTTAGTTAATTCAAATCATGCATTGAAATAACAATATTACATAAATCAGCATAAAATCAATGAAATCATAACACTTATAATATCAAATAATGAATATAAAAAATATCACCAAACAAGTACCCAGTGGAATAATCTCATCATATCCGAACCTCGACGAACGGGCAATCAGGGAACCATCATGCCCTAGAGCTACAACGGATAGACGGGGAAATGTCATCTCATATCTCATGTATCTCAACATTTGTATCTCTGTAATCATCATACTGCATGCATAAGCCCCCAAAAGGCAAAAGCGTCCAAACACACGGCCCAAAGCCTCTATGTGTGTTCAAACAAGCCCCAAATACCTCTCATCTCATATCATCTGTATCATTGTATTCATCTCATATTATCTGTATCTCTGTATCTGAAGGGGAATGATATTGTCCAATGATTTTCCAAACAACCTTTTATACACATATACATAAATATATAATCACTTCTGAAATCTCATTTCCTTTCTATTCAACATATCTCAAATCCACTCAATTCTAATATCATGCATTCACTCAAAAAATGATAATAAAATCATTAATCAAACTCATTTTCAATAATAATAAATATCAGCATGTAAAATAAAAATCAATTTTCTAGAAAATCATCAAATTGAAGCATCAAATACTTATTATCAAAACATGTTGTAATGTATGGTAAAATCAGAATATACAATGAAAATATGTGTTGTATATTCCACTCACAGTGACGATGTCCAGACTCGGTATCACCAACATCCGTGAGTTAATTCTCACTCGCGGTTCCTCCTAATTAAATAAACAACATAATTATTATCCGTATCATGAAATACGACTAACAATACGAAATAAAGCTCAAAACCAAACTTTCAGATACATAAAATTTCAAAATTACCCTTATGTCCAAAAATTACCAAAATGCCCCTGACACCGAAAATTACCGAATTACCACCGGAATCATAATTTAACGAATCATCCTCAAAATCTTAAATTACCAAATTGTCCTCAATTCGGATAACAAAATTAATCACAAGTTTTGAATTTACGAAATTACCCTCGAAGTGCGAAATTACCAAAATGCCCTTAATAACTTAAATTATTGAATTACCCTCGAAGTCTCAAATTACCTCTCTGTCCTAATCGGAAATTAACAAATTATCCATCATTTTCATAAATTACAAATTTACCCCAAAGTTTTATGAAATTACCGAATTGTCCCTGCAGGCAACGGTGACCGAACTTTAGTCAACGACTACGGGAAGCTTAGGTCTGATAGTTCAGACCTCGGTGAGGCAACGGTGCCGGCGGTGACCTCCCACACACGACGACGGCGACGACAGATCGAAGCTCCAAATTCTGTGAGTTTCCCGGTGGTCATTCGCGGCCAAGACAGCGTCCCCAGTGATCGTGGCCGGTCGGAAAGTGATGAGTGTGAGTTGAGGAACAAGATCCAAGCGGTGGCGTGGCTAAAAATCCGGCAGGATCGACGGCGACAAAAACAGGTTGAGCCGCGGCTTTTCGAGCTTCAAACGGTGGCGTTCCGGTCAGCTTTCAACGGCGATTACGGCGGGGATGTCACCGGAATCTCACAAGCTTCAGATGGGTACCAACCTTGGCCGGTGAGGTGGCTAGAATCGGTGGCTGGAGCCGGGTCAAGGACGCAGGTCGGATCCAGCTCGACTTCTCTCTCTCCTTCTCTCTCGCGTGCCCCTCTTTCCTTTTTTGGAAACCACCTCCCCCCTTTCCATTTATAGAAACTAGTTTTTTTTAAAAGATTACTACTAATTAAGCTAATGCTGGACCCGTGTTGAAATAAAATCCAAATACACGACCTTTGAATCATGTTCGAATTGTCTCAATTTTATGTCATGACAAATTTAAAATTAATATCGAAGGGGAAAAATTAAATAATACACTTAATTAAGAAAATTAAGGTGCATATGCTACAAAAATACACTAGTTAGGCTCCTAAGAAAGATGGGAGGGGTCAAAATAGTTCTATTTAAACTCAGACTCCTTAGGTGTTATATATAGCCTTGGCGATAAAATCTGTCTAATGTACTTAAGATCTAATAAGACTCTTATTATTATTATTATTATTATTAATAAATAAATTGATAATAATAAATAGAAAAGATATAATAATTAAATAATAATATGTAAATAAAAAATTCTTGCAAAATTATAGTGTACTTAAAACAAATTCACCACCTTCACAATCTCACTATTCCAACGAACTTTAAATAAATGTTTGAATTCTATCACGTGCCTAAAGCTAGAATATTTACTTAAGAGAGAAGAGAAGAAAATCACTAAGATTTTGGTGCGTTTTTCAATTGAACATGGAGGCCAATATATATACGTTTCAAAGGGGGCATCACTTAACTAAAAATCTCATATCAATGAGTGCTCTTTGAGATCCAATATGGGATTTTTCCTCATTTTCCCACATCAATGAGTGCTCTTTGAGATCCAATTTCTCATTTACCTAAGCATCAATTTCAGTGTTCTATGATTTGTTGCGAAAAACTTATAGAGGGGATTCTGAATCTGTTAAGAATAAATAAGCGTCAGCATCAACTCAACGTCAGCTCAGAATGTCAGCTAAATAGCGAACTCTGATGATGTGGCTACTGAGTCAGCAAGTTAAATAGAATTAAGCAGAGCTATATTTTTCAATCTGTTAGTTAGTTTGTTCACTCAAGCTTGATTCAAGCACATACCATTTGTGTGGATAGAAAGTTCTGGATATCAGTATAAATAGGCTTGTAAAAGTCAGATTCAAATAATGAAAAATATATTGAGCTCATCAAATTTCTTTCTTTAGTCGATATTTTCTTTTCCACTTTCTCAGTAGCCAAACAACATCATTCAACAAATTAAACTTTGATTGAATCATCCATGCACATATATTTTTTCAATATTTATCTTGCTAAAAATTGGCCTCAAAATATCCACTTTATGCTATTTTTCTAACAGCATTTGAGGAAAAGGAAAAATATATATATTTAAACTTAAGAAACAGATGGTACCGAAGAATTAATTATTGTAATTGTTTTTAATATTATAATTACTCTTATTTTGCTGTTTCTAAGTAAATTTTGTGTTGAGCATCAAAAGTAAACAAATTAATAGTATGAATTTAACGGTTTCACCCACAAGAGTAATGTGACTAAAATATAGTTTTAATATATTATAAGTAACTAAGCAACATTATTAAACTACAGGACCTTATAAGTATCATCCAAATTAATTAATTAATCATTTGAACAGTTGTATGAATGCAGCACAACGAAATTCCACTGGACAATAAATATATATCATAATTAGCGTGAGAGTAACATTTAATTAACTTATAAAGGACTTCAAGCATATTTCATTTAATAACATGTATGTCGGTCCAAACCAGTGATATAAATTTTCTCCAATTCCCTTATCTTAATTCATCAATTAATAAACCTATATGGCCAAGCTATCAGTTTCATGCATACGCTTCATCTTCTTCATTAATACCCTCTTCCAATCAGCAAGTGCAGCCTATAATGTGATCAATTTTGGTGCAAAACCAGACGGAAAAACTGACGCCACACAGGCGTTCCTTCGGGCGTGGTCATCGGCATGCTACTCCAATAGTCCTGCCACGCTGTATGTTCCTCGGGGACTCTTCTTGGTAAAATCGATATCCTTTAATGGACCATGTAGGCACAGGATTGTGTTTCAGATTGATGGAACAATCATCGCTCCATCAAGTTATTGGTCTCTAGGCAATTCGGGATTTTGGATTTTGTTTTACAAGGTCAATAGATTGAGTATACATGGAGGAACCATTGATGCAACAGGAGCCGGCTATTGGGCTTGCAGGAAATCTGGAAAAAGTTGCCCTCCTCCGACAAGGGTATGTTATGAAATGTTCCACAAACTAAATTATATATACCGTACTAATTTTTAGTATAGGACGTTCACACTGTATAAAATACAGATTTCAGTTAGACCGCGGTAACTAGATTTATTTAATACTATTTCATAGTAACTTGTGATTTATTAAATTGTAGCTACTTGCTACAAGCTAGTTCGAAACCATAATTTACAGAGTGCAGACATCCGTACCTGATAGATGTCCATACGTATTTAAATTATGAAACATTTAGATTTTCAAAAGAGAATTATAATCCACTTTTAGACTGAGTTTATGATTTTATATCCTTCATATAACATCACAAAATTTTATGTTGATTGCAGTCGATATCATTTGTGGGGGCTAGTAATATTGTTGTCAGCGGATTAACATCCGTCAACAGCAGATTTTTTCATATAGCTATTGACGAATGCGTTAATATTATGCTTCGAAAGTTGAAAATTAATGCCCCAGGCTGGAGTCCAAACACTGATGGCATTCACATCCAATCATCCTCAGGAATTACAATTAGCAACAGTGCCATTATGACTGGAGATGATTGCATCTCAGTTGGTCCTGGCACTAAAAACTCGTGGATTGAACGCATTGCCTGTGGCCCTGGCCATGGAATCAGGTGAAAATTGCAAATAACTACTTATCTAAAACATTATATTTACCCTTCAACGAAATATTTTTTTTAACATTATTATAACACCAAGGATGAAAAAAGGTATTAGAAATTATCAAGGATAGAACAGGTAAAAATAAATTCTCAAATGGATGAAAGTCTCATTTTCCCATCTAATATGTATAATTTTTGGTAGCCTAATTTACATTGATAATATTTGTTTCTCTTGCAGCATTGGCAGCCTTGGGGCCTATGCTACTGAAGATGGTGTAAAAAATGTGACAGTAACAGATTCCATTTTCACTGAAACTCAAAATGGTGTACGGATCAAAACATGGGCGAGACCCAGCAATGGATTTGCAAGAAACATTAGATTTCGAAATATTACTATGATAAAGGTCTTTAATCCTATCATCATCGATCAAAATTATTGCCCTGACAATCATTGTCCTCATCAGGTAAAAACAGATTACGTTAACCTGTGGTGTTCTAAGAAAAATTCATAATAACGAAGTTTAAATCTTAATTTGTTGCAGACCTCTGGCGTATCAATCAGTGGAGTCACATACAGAAATATAAAAGGAACATCAGCAACACCAGTGGCTGTAAATTTTGGTTGCAGTTCAAGCAAGCCGTGCACAGGAATCAAATTACAGGGCATAAGGTTTACTTATTTTAATAAAGCAGCAACTGCATATTGTAAGAATGCAAGGGGCAGCAGCAGTGGAGTGGTGGTACCGGGGAGTTGTTTGGGATAGCTAAATACTACTTAATTTGTTCCAGTGTTTGTTAATTGTGATTAATTTGCTTCGTAATTATGAATTAGTTGTAAAAATGTTATGTCCTTATTCTTTTCTCTAATTTGTTTATTTAATGAATAAAATTTAATTAAGAATCTTTTATTATATAAACTAGTTTTTCTTTATGAGTTTAACTTTGCTAATCTCACAATTGTGTGGCTCTGAAAGGTAGCAAAAAAAATAATAGTTATTAAGGACTTTGTACTCATTCTGTAGCCGCACCAATTCAGAAATACAGTTAACAAAACGACAAAAAATAACGAATAAAAAAACGAGAAAGAGAGACAAATGTTGCAGACGGCCCAAGTTGTTATCCCAATTGCCCACAATTTCGGGTTAGAGAGCTCAAGATAAGGCCAAGAGTGCTAGCTTGGCCCGATTCTGAAAAATTCTAGGCAACTCTAGCACATTTAAACTTGTACATATTTAGAATACTCCACACATTTCGAGCACATGTAAATATCTAGAATTCTAGGCCACTTGGTAGAATTCTCTAGAATCTCTAGAGTTTGGCAAGCCTCCCCTATAAATAAGGCATGGCATTTAGCATTTGAGCAACAAGCTTAGAGCAAGCAACTCAAGCATTCTTGTAAGCTCTCTTGTAAACACTCTTGCGAGTAATATAATTTCTCTTATTCGGCTCCATTGCTCTTTTCTCTCTAGCGCTTCAAAAACCTCTAGGCTTAGCTATTTGAGAAGCTCAAAGCTTACTTAACAACATTCAGCAAAAGTTGTCTAAGTGCCGCATGGGTTCGTTCCGCAAAACACTCATCCCGTGACACAAATCTCTAGTGAAAGAAGCAAAGATACGAATAGGCATATTCTTTACAATTCCCTTATTGAGATCATGTTATATATAAGGAGAACCAAAATTTTTTACTTATAATTGAAACAGAATTTTTAAACATAAGCTTAAATCTTATCTTAATCATATAAATGAAACGATTAAATTTGTTAGACAAAACAAAAGCCAGCCTATTGTGAAATAACATTATTTTTTAGATCATGGTATTAATAGCTAATTACTACGTTGGCTGGAAATTCATTCAAACCGAACTTGTATGTTTTATTCCCGTTCTTGTTAACTTTTAGAATATACACAAGATTTTCCGATCGACTTCTTGTGGAATGCCATCCATATTTAATAAAAGCATGCTTAATATGAGAAGCAATTAGATATTTCACAATTTTTTTAAGTTCTTATATTTTTAAGTGTGCGTCAGCTGTGAAGAGAAGAAATTTAGGTTAATTTGATTATCAAAAGTACAATGAGTTATGTGCCGTCTAAGCATCAACTATATATCAGTTGTGAAAAGAAGAAATTAAGTGTTTGATAAATTTATTATCAAAAGTACTTTTAGTTATCCATCAACTGAAGAACAAAATTGATTATGTATTCAGTAATTTTGATTATAAAAAGCTCTATTACCTGTGCATCAATTATGAATTAGCTATAATGAAAAGTAACTAAATGATTAGTTTTTTTTTTTTTTGGAAAATTATAGTGAGTTTTAAAACAATATTTTGGACTTTGCAAACTGTGAAGATGTACATAGCTATTGGCTAAAATGGACAAATTTTAAATAAAAATTAGTTCAAACTATATGTACGCTTGTGGATATCATATACATAATTACCTGGGGATTTGCACTCTTTATGTTTCAACAGTTATAATTCAATAAATTACTGTACCTAAGAGCGAGGCTGATTAGTTTTCAAATAACCTTATTTGGCTTACCACCCTCGTTTCAATCTTAGAAGAGTCAAAGAGATAAGGGATTAAAAACAAAGGAAAAGGACAAACACACCCTCAACATTTAGGCAAATAGATAAAAATCTCCCTAACGTTTTAAAAAAGATATTTACATTCCAATTTATTATAATTTTACCATTATACCATTTTAGTATTAAAAAAAAATAAATTATCCAATTTATTTATATATTGTTAATAAAATTATAAATATACCCTCATTACCTCATTTCTCTATTTAAATTTTTATCAATAACCAATTTTCAAAAAAGACATCTACACACTTAAAAAAATTGTAAATAAATTGTAATTTTAAAAATAAAATTTGTTATTAATACCATAATAAATAACATAGAAAATTGGTTATAAATGTACAAGTTTAAATGATTGACAGGTGGAGAATTGTTAAATATACAAGTTTAAAGTTTAAATGAAATTGGTTATTAATAACCAATTTTATTTTTTAAATTATAATTTTTTTATAATTTTTTTAGGTGTATAGATATCTTTTCTAAAAATTGGTTATTGATAAAAATTTAAATAGAGGAATTGGGCAATGAGGGTATATCTATATTTTTTTTTATAATATCAAATTTATCTATTTATAATTTTATTAACAATTTAAAGACAAATTGGATAATCTAATAATTTTTTTTATATGCTAGAAGGATATAATGATAAAATTATAATAAATTGGGGTGTAAATGTCTTTTTTAAAACGTTAAAGAGGTTTTTGTCCCTTTGCCTAAATGTTGGGAGTGTGTTTGTCATTTTTCCTAAAAACAAATTTAGGTTTGCCCACCCTTCAAAAAAGAAACAATCAATTACTCACCTTACTGAGGTCATGCTTCAAAGAGTAGAAATTTTTAATGAGAATTTGAAGAAAAATATTTAAGTATTAATTAACTAAGCAAACTCTGAACATGCCCACAAGTCCTCCATGTTGGATCATAAACTTGATCAAAGATGAATAAATCAAGCCCAACTCATGTTCCATGAGTTGGTATGGTTGGTGAGGTTTGAATTATTTGTGTTAGGTGTGTTAGGTGTGGTTGGTGAAGTAGGTGAGTGGTAGGTTTTAATGGATTGTGAGGATTTGTTTATTAGTTGAATAAATGAATAGTTGTGATTAGTTTGTTTCATGTATAAATACCCCCTCTCCTCTTTGGTTTAATCATCAAGTGAAGTAGAAAAATCTCAAAGGTGTAGAGAGTGAAAAATAAGAGTTGTAATTGGTGAGGAGTATTGTTGAAGAAATAAAATAGCGTATTTTTTTGTGTTTTATTTGTTAATTCTCCAACAAAGTGGTATCAGAGCTAGTGCTTGATGCTATATATAGTCATATAGCATATCAAATTGAAGACCTCGACGAGAGGAACGTGACGTCCCAAAAATCATCCCGATCCAAGACCGAACGCGCCCAAACTTGCTGCCGGAAGTTTTCTGTCCTGAAGCTGAGCCGAACTGAACCAAGCCGAGCCGAGCTGAACCGAATCAAGCCGAACCGAGCCAACTCAAGCTGAACCAATCCGGACCGAACCAAGACTACCAAGCCAGTGTTGACCGTTGACCGAAGTTGACCGACGTTGACCGTTGACCAAAAGTTGACTCGAGTCCTTCCCAAGGTTTTTCGATGTGCCGGATCCATCTGTGCTTTCAGAATCTCCAAATTCTCGCTCAATTTGTAAGTTATGGCAAACGGTGGTATGATATCATTTCAAGTTCTACAATTAAAGGGAAGTAAGTTTGACAATTAGAGTATTAAAATAAAGGCTCTATTGGGCACACATGACATATGGGATGTCGTGGAGAAAGGCTTTATTGTGCCAGAAAATGAAGCCACTTTAACTGCAGCGCAGAAGGAGAATTTAAAAGACTTGAAGAAGAAAGAGAATAAAGCAAAGTATCTCATCTTTCAATCATTAGATGAAGATGTTTTTGAAAAGATTGCTGGTACAACCTCCTCAAAAGAAGCATGGGAGAAACTAGAGACCTCTTACAAAGGAGCGGAGCAAGTTAAGAAGTTTCGTCTCCAAACATTACGAGGAGAATTTGAGTCCTTATACATGAAGGTGTCGGAGTCAATTTATGACTACTTTACTCGGGTTGTGACCGTTTCCAATGAATTAAAAAGAAATGACGAGAAGTTAAAAGAGGTAAGGATCATTGAAAAGATACTTCGATAAGTAGACTCGAAGTTTGACCATATTGTTGTGACAATTAAAGAAACAAGAGATTTGGAGAATATGACGATCGAGCAACTCCAAGGAATGTTGCAAGCCTATGAAGAAAAACAAAAAAAGAAGCAAGGAATCGAAGAACAACTTCTCAAGATAGAAGTCAATCCAAAGAAAAGAGAAGAAAGCTCCGAAAATGAGAGAAGGCACCGTGTCCAAGGTAGAGGTCGTGGTCATGGACGAGGTTGGAATTTCAACAACAACAACTCCAATTATGCCAAATGAGAAAGCTCAACTAGAGGACGAGGCAGAGGCAATCCAAGATCGAGGTATGACAAATCCTAAGTACAATGCTATAATTGTCAAAAGTTTGGGCATTATGCTTCAGAATGCAAAGCTCCAAGCACCAGAATTGATGAGAGAGTGAACTATGCTGAAGAGAAAAATGGTGAAGATGACACACTTTTACTGGCACGCAATGACACAAGTGGAGGTCAAGAAAATACATGGTATCTTGACACAGGTGCTAGCAATCATATGAGTGGAAACAGAAGCATGTTCGTGCAACTAAGTGAATCTGTGAATGGCAGTGTCACTTTTGGAGATGATTCAAAAGTACCAGTGAAGGGTAGAGGTAACATTCTTTTTCGTGCAAAAGATGGTAGCCACCAAATAATTTCGAATGTTTACTATGTGCCCAATATGAAAAGCAACATTCTTAGTTTAGGTCAACTTTTAGAAAAAGACTATGATATTCACTTAAAATATTATAGTCTTTTCCTAAGAGATGACAAAGGAAATCTAATTACAAAGGTGAGAATGTCAAAGAATAGAATGTTTCCATTAAATATTCAAAATGATGTTACAAAATGTCTCAAAGCCTGTCACAAATATCAATCCTGGACTGGACATCTTCGATATGGGCATCTCAACTTTGGAGGACTAGAGCTACTATCTAAAAAGAACATGGTGAAAGGCTTACCATACATCAATCACCCTGATCAACTTTGTGAAGGATGTTTACTTGGCAAGCAGTTCAGAAAGAGCTTTCCAAATGAGTCAAACTCGAGAACTCAAAAGCCACTCGAGCTCATTCATACTGATGTGTGTGGTCCATTCAAGGCAAACTCCCTTGGTAAAAGTAACTACTTCCTTCTCTTCATAGATGATTTTTCAAGAAAAACTTAGGTGTATTTTTTGAAGTAAAAATCAAAAGTCTTTGAAGCTTTCAAGAAGTTTAAAACTGCAGCGGAAAAAGAAAGTGGATACCAGATTAAAGCCATGAGATCTTATCGAGGTGGAGAGTTCATTTCCAAAGAATTTTTAGAGTTTTGTGAAGCAAATGGAATTCGACGCCCTTTGACAGTTCCAAGATTCCCTCAACAAAATGGTGTTGCAGAAAGGAAGAACAGAATCATCCTCGACATGGCAAGAAGCATGCTTAAGAGTAAGAGGCTACCTAAAGAATTTTGGGCTGAAACAGTTGCATGTGCAATCTACTTATCTAATCGATCTCCAACAAGAAGTGTGTGGGGCAAGACGCCACAAGAAGCTTGGAGTGGAAGAAAACCCAGCATCACCCATCTAAGAGTTTTCGGAACCATGGCCCATGTACATGTACCAGACGAAAGTAGAGCTAAGCTGGATGACAAAAGTGATAAGTTCATCTTCATCGGCTATGACAACAACTCCAAAGGATACAAGCTTTACAATCCAAACAACGGGAAGATCGTGATAAGTCAAGATGTAGTTTTTGATGAAGAAGGAGAATGAGATTTTGGCTCTGGTGTGGATGACTTCAACTTTTTTCCCATTGAAAAATATGATCATACACAGATAAAACAAGTAGACGAACAACAAGAGCCTGCTACTCCACTTATCTCACCAGCATCAACCACATACGGAGATTCACCATCGTCTTTCTTAAATGAAAGAATCGAAGAACGTACAAGGAGTCTTCAAGATCTTTATGAGGTAACTGAGAGACATGATAATCTCATTCTCTTTTGCATCTTTGTTGATTGTGAGCCAGTCAACTTCTAAGAAGCTGCACTAGATGAGAAGTGGATAATTGCAATGGATGAAGAAATCAAAGCCATTGTGAAGAATGATACTTGGGAGCTTACTACTCTTCTAAAAGGTCACAAGACAATCGGTGTCAAATGAGTGTATAAAACAAAAAGAAATGCGAAGGGAGAAATTGAAAGGCACAAGGCGAGGCTAATTGCAAAAGACTATAGTCAAAAGGCTGGCATAGACTATGATGAGGTATTTGCTCCTGTTGCTCGACTTGAAACTATTAGACTTATTATTTCTTTGACTGCTCAGAACAAGTGGAAGATTTTTCAAATGGATGTGAAGTCTGCTTTCTTGAATTGATTCCTTGAAGAAGAAGTTTATATCGAACAACCATTAGGCTATGTGGTGAAAGGACATGAAGACAAAGTTTTGAGATTGAAGAAAGCTCTTTACGGGTTAAAGCAAGCACCAAGGGCATGGAATAGCAGAATTGACAAGTATTTTCAAGAGAAAAGCTTCACCAAATGCCCATATGAACATGCTCTCTACGTCGAAGAAAAAGATGGAGATATTTTGATTGTGTGCCTGTATGTGGATGATCTCATCTTCACTGGAAATAATCAAAGCTTGTTTGAAGAGTTCAAGAGAGTGATGATCAAAGAGTTCGAGATGACTGACATCGGACTGATTGCATATTACCTCGGCATTGAAGTCAAGCAAAAGGAAGAATGCATATTTATCTCCCAAGAAAGCTATGCAAAGAAGATTCTCAAAAGGTTCAAGATGAATTATTGCAAGCCTATAAGCACGCCAGTGGAATGCGGAGTCAAGTTATCCAAATATGATAAAGGCGAAGATATAGATCCAACATTCTTTAAAAGTTTGGTTGGAAGCCTACGTTATTTGACATGCACAAGACCAGATATCCTTTATGTTGTTGGACTTGTAAGCCGATACATGGAGAATCCAAAGACCACCCATTTTAAAGCTGCAAAAAGAATCATTCGCTATATCAAAGATACAATTAATTTCGACTTGTTGTACTCATTTTCTAATGACTACAAGCTTATTGGATATAGCGACAGCGATTGGGGTGGAGATGTAGATGATCGAAAGAGCACAACAATATTTGTATTCTTCATGGGAGATACTGCTTTCATATGGATATCAAAGAAGCAACCAATTGTCACGCTATCCACCTGTGAAGCTGAATATGTAGCTGCCACATCAAGTGTTTGTCATGCAATTTGGCTCAGAAATTTGCTGAAGGAGTTAAGTTTGGTACAAGAAGAGCCAACCAAGATTTGTGTTGATAACAAATTAACAATTGCCCTATCCAAGAATCCAGTCTTTCATGATCGAAGTAAACACATAGACACTCGCTATCATTTCATAAGAGAGTGTATTGCAAGAAAAGAAGTGTAAATCAAGTATGTAAAATCACAAGATCAAGCAGCTGATATCTTCACTAAGCCACTCAAGCAAGAAGACTTTGTAAGATTCATAAGTTTACTTCGTGTCACAAGATCAAGTTTAAGGGGAGGTGTTGGATCATAAACTTGATCCAAGATGAATAAATCAAGCCCAACTCATGGAAGGTTCCATGAGTAGGTATGGTTGGTGAGGTTTGAATTATTTGTGTTAGGTGTGTTAGGTGTGGTTGGTGAAGTAGGTGAGTGGTAGGTTTTCATAGATAGTGAGGATTTGTTTTTTAGTTGAATAAATGAATGGTTGTGATTAGTTTGTTTCATGTATAAATACCCTCTCTCCCCTTTGGTTTAATCATCAAGTGAAGTAGCAAAATCTCTAAGGTGTAGAAAGTGAAAAATAAAAGTTGTAATTGGTGAGAAGTGTTGTTGAAGAAATAAAATAGTGTGTGTTTTATTTATTAATTCTCCAACACTCCACAGCTAGGCATCAATGGAGCCACAGATCTTAATTAGAAAGAAACGAAAAAGGTTTATTTTGGATCATGAGAGGGAAATAACGAACTTTATCTTTCGTTAAATTCTAATACAAAGTCATTATGAGTTTTTAGTTTGAGCAAGTTCACAAAAACATGTCAATTAATTGTTATATCTTCAATAATCCGGACACTTGTACGGCCGCTTACCATGTTGGCACCATCTTCTTCTCCGCAAATTCTCCATGTTTCATGTGATTCAAAACAACGCTGTGAGTGTTATACACTCAAGAATATTCTTACCAGTTGTTCAAGAGACTCAAATGTTGCAATTAACTAGCATTCAGCTTGATCAATAATTGCATGATTATGCTCTACTTGGGAGCGATTCAAAATCAATACATTTTGTTAAAATTAAATCTGATTCGACCTACAAAAGAGGCAAAAGTAAGGGTGGAACACTGGAACTGGATACCAGGGATACCCACAGGCTGAAATTTTTTCTTAAAAAAATAAAGGTTCGAATTGAAAATTTACCTTGTTTATGTGAATTTTACGTTTGGCACCCCGAGTTTTAGGTGATTTTGTTGTTATAGCCTAAAATATTTTGCATGTTTTTCACTATAGCCTCCTCTATTCTATGGGCCTTCTCAAATTTAATAGCATAATGTTTTAAGCCTGATTTAATTTAGGTTTTTTCCATTATGGCCCTTGTCGAACCAAAATCCATACTCCTATCATTGAGCACAGCCTAATTCAGTCCTTATCACTGCGAACGTCTGCATTTTACAACACGAACTTAAGCTTGACTTTGATACCCAGCTACAACACAAATAAATATTGAATCATACATATATTAATTTGACTTCCTGTAAGATAGTTTATTAATTTCGGGAAAAAAAAGTCAAACCGTATTTCTTTTTTTTTTTTTATAAACAAAGGGCTCTATAAGAGAAGAAGCTAGAGGGACACCAAACGGGGGTGCGCCACCCCATTTATATCTGAATACAAAATAGATCTTAAACCTAAAGGTACAGAATGAAAAAAATGCACTCCAACAGGCAAACTCAAAGAATGAAAAAAATAGATCTCAAACCGTATTTCAAAAAAACGGAAACTCTAATTTACTCTCCCAAATTTTGGGGTTTCCACTTTTGCCCTTTTTTTCTAAATTATCTCAAGATCTCTCCACCTAAAAAAAAAAATAACTAACACACTCTAACCATTTGAAGCAGGAAAGGATACTTTCACAGGAGTATGTCTAGCAAGAGGAAGATACTTTACATATATTTTGGACAAACTGAGGGAGAAAATGGGAGGGTAAGCGAGGTTTCCATTCAAACAATCTAAGCTCCGAAATTAAGAATATGTCGTATTCTATTAAACTTTATACATGCCACCTTACATATTTCATAATGTTCGTAAGAGTAACAAACAATTTGCTTGTTTTTGTTTTGCACTCGAACCTTATTTAAACAAATAGTCTATCCAAATACCGCTGTACATGATTCTATAAATAATCTCCACTTCCCTTTGGTTCATTCATCAATTAATATTCTTATTGCCATCAAAATATTATTGCTAGATTGATATCATTTTCTTCTTCTTCGTCTACTTCTTCAATTCTATTCTTCATCATAACTATTACCATTTCCTTCTACTCATCAAATGCAGCATACAATGTTGTCACTTTTGGAGCAAACCCCAATGGCAAGACGGACTCAACCTTGCCGTTTCTCCGGGCATGGTCAGCGGCATGCAGCTCTACAAGGCCTGCTATTATTTACGTTTCCCGGGGGAATTTTCTGATTAGAGCAGTGGTTTTTGGAGGTCCATGCAAAAGAAGAATAGTGTTCAGGATTGATGGAACTCTTTTGGCTCCATCAAATTATTGGAACCCTGGAAATTCTGCTTATTTTGTTCAGTGAGGTTATTAGGGTTTCAATTTATGGTGGGACTATTGATGGAAGAAGAGCTGGCTTTTGGGCTTGCCGCATAACTGGAAAGAGCTGCCCTGTTGGTGCAAGGGTACCTCAATATATTATTATCATATGTATAGTTACATTTTTATTGCTTCCATTTATAGATGTCTTATAAATAGTGTTGTTATTTGTTACAAATTTACTTCACAGCTTCGATCGGTGAATTATCCGCATGCACGCAAAAAGGTTTGAAGAATTAAGAAATCATTTACGCATGGCAATTGAAAGAACCAAAGAATAATAGCAATAACAAAGTGGTCTGGAAAAGCTCAGTCAATTATTTTTGTTGGCGACGATTTATTATTTTTTTTGCAAATCTTGATTATGTGAAGAAGTTTCTTTAAAAAATAATTGTCACTTATTACTATATACGATAAGGGTATTATTAAATAGCCCTTACTGCAAAGGGATGTTATCATGAGATATTTCTTAACTAAGTATTCTAATCTTTCTCCTTCCTTTTTCTTGCAGGGTAAAAGAGTCAATAAGATTCTTTTATCTTTTTGCCTATTTAAAAAATGTAAGAGAATTTATAGTCTGATTCTTAATAAATATTTTTATTACAACAAATAATCCCTTGGTTGGATTGGTTGCCACTTGGCACCTCCTATCTTTATCCTTAGGTAGAATGTTTAAAATTTCCCAACTGGATGTAGGAATTTTAATTATTAATTAAATTTAAAATCTTGTTTCCCTATGGTCCATTGGTCGTATCAGGTGCGGACGCCACCATTTTTTTTTCAATGTAGACACACTGTTAAGCCGTGCAATTTAACAAATTTAATTTTTAATAAATTATAAAGTCGTACAATTTAATAAGCTTAAAAATTGACTCTATTAAACCATACAGCTTAAAACTATATCCGCATGAAAAAAATAAAGGCATATGCACCAGAGAAAGATTGCGCGCGTACACACACACTCACACATATACATATATAATCATTTTCAAGTGCAGACACTCATTTTATTTTAATGAGGACATGCTCTTAAGTTGTGTGGTTAAATAGAGTTAATTTTTTAATGTACTATAAAGTCATGTGACATAATAGTGATAAAAACTAACTCTACTAAACCACATGATTTAAGAGTATGTTCGCATAAAACATCTTCATCGCATGAAACAAAAATAAAGATGTCTGCAATAGAGAAGAAGTCTATATATATATATATATAAAGTCCAAGAACACTATTAAGGCATGCTATTTAATAATGCAATTTCTGTGAAAGCTATTAAGGCACACGGTTTAATATTATAATTACATAATGCTATTAAACTATATGGCTTAATAACTTTTCTAAATTTTAGTAAAGTCCAAAATCCTGAAACAGATTGAAACTATATATAAGAGTGTCGTGTTGTATTATAACTCGGTGAGTCCGAGGTCGATCCACAGAGAAAAGATTTAATTTGTTTATTTTATTTTATCTAAAAATTGAAATTAAAACTTGCATTTAAACAACTTAATTTAAATGAAACTATGGAATTGAACTAGTTAGGGTAATGGATCCACTCTTAGGAATAAATAAAACTTAATAAATTCTTTTTACCAATTTATTTAAATTTATTACCCAAAAGATTAATTATATAAATTATTATTATTTTCCCTTTAATTTTATGATGGATTAAGTATTTATTGTGACAAAATTTAATTTGTCTACAATAAGTCAAAATACCATTTCACCATGTCTTATATTAAGATCTTAAGAATTTATTGTGACAAATTCATTTGTTTGTCTACAATAAATCAAATTTTCAAAATATAAAACATGTATAAAATTAAATAGAAAATAATTTAATTTATAAAATTAAAAATAGAATTTGATTAAATCATATTTATTACCTAAGAAGAGTTTCACCTTCCCCCAACTAATATTATTTAGTTAAGCATAATTAAAATAAAAAGAAGGAGTAGAATTGAATTACTTATAATTAAAAGTAATAAAAACAACTAAAATTGGAAATAAAACTAATTTTATTTATAAAAATAATTATACAAAAAATTAAAAACACACCTGGAAATCAAGATTACAAGGAGATTGAGAGAATTTGAGAAGAAGAGAGTTGTAGAGAGATGATTAAAACATAAAAATGAGGCTCTATTTATAGAAAATAAATTCATAATCCAGTGCTTTGCGGTCCATCATAAGCTTCATGCATGTGCTCCTCACAACCTTTAGATCAAGATCCAATGGCTGGTCAAACTTCAAAAGTCAACATCACACGTGGCATCATTTGACTCGTCCGATTTGCCCAAAGAACGGTTGAGATTTGGCGGGTTAATGGGTGGATCGGGTCGACCCGAATACAAATATTCGGATACTCCCACTTGCTTCACCAACCATTGCCACGTGGCACAATTATGGCCATTAAATCATGGACGGTTGAGATTTAGTCAAAATTGCCAGCTATCCCATGCACTCATATCTATTGTAAGTTCATTTCATCATCCAATCAGTGCTCGGTCAACAAGAAAAGTCAACTTTTTTTATACAAGCCCAATTTTAAGCCGATCTTGACTGATCTTAAGGTTGTCGGACCTCCGGAATCCAAATTTGACATCCATTTTTCTGTTTGGAGTCTCGAAGTACGTGAAATTAATATTTTTCCTAATAAACACATAAAAATACACAAAATTAAATATATTTAAAACATAATTAATAATTCCTAATATATTACATAAACACAAATATAAATTATAACATAAGCATAAAATAACATATTATCGCTTGATAATTCAACAATTTTTAATACTAATCACACCCCCCAACCAGCTTATTGCTAGCCCTCTAGCAATTAAAGCGTTATATTAAATTAAGATTTATAAAATTCATATGCAAGTTAATAATTGTTCATCTATCTTCTAAATTACCAAATAAATGAACTCTCCCAAATTTCTTTATCACATTGATGTTCACTCATGATCCAGAATATCATCAAACCTTCTTTTGTGCTCAAGTAATTAACACAATACTTATGGGGCTTCATTAAAAGAAAAACAACATTTTCGTTCCAAAATTTATTAGAAATTATATCTTTAGGCAATAGATTATTCACACATATTTATTAAATATTACATTTCTAACCCGTGTAGCGAGCTTTAGGTCAGTGACTCCCAAACCAGTTGGCCTTAGAGCACTAGGTGTTGAAGCACCCCTATGGACTTAATTACTCGGGTTTCTAATAAACAAACAATATATCTATTACCCATGTAGCGAGCTTTAGGTCAGTGACTCCCAGACCAGTTGGCCTTAGGGCACTAGGTGTTAAAACACCCCTACGGACTTAATTACTCGAGTTTATAGATATAAAACAATTTTTTTTATTTTTTTTATTTTTTTATTTTTATTTTTTTTGTTTTTGCAATATACACTTTCTACTACCTTAGATACTATTCCTAATAAATCAAAAGAACTAAATGCTGTGAAATTTTAACTTACAACCCACTAGTATGTGTCATAATGTGTATGTGAAGAATGATTCAATAATACCTGTTAAATGAGTAAACAATTAAATAACTTAATAACCAAGTGGAGAGTTCACAAATTCGAGTTATTCAAAGAAAAAGGGAACAAAAACAATTTACTATGAATCTCAAAATCAAAATATAATATAACAAAACTATTAGGATGCGTCTCAAAAGTCGTGACTCTTTACTCGGCCATCATAAACAAAACAAAAAATGTTTTTTTTTGTTTTTTTTTAACCAAGAAAAAAAAAGAGAAAAGAAAAAAACAACACACAAAGAGAAAAGAAAAAAACAACACACATATTAAAAAAATACATCAATTATCCCCACCCCACAACCTAATCCAAACATTATCTTAAAATTTTATAATTTTACAAATATGCAAAAAAAAATAATAATACAAGAGAATAATAAAAGAAGAACAAGAGAATGTCTCACCTGAACTTGATGCAGAAGCTTAAAAGAGGATAACAAAGATGAAGAAAAAGTCAGTTTTTTTTTTTTTAACAACACCCTTAATAATAAAAAGATGCGTTTCTAGAGGTACTACACTCTCTATATCCTGCCATCTTCGACTCAAATTTGTCCCAAGTTAGTCTTTACAGAAAAAAAAAATATTTTTTTTTGTAAACACATCACCAGGACTAAGATATTCAACAATTATCAACTATTCCCTCCCCCCAACCTGAAAAAGACATTGTCCTCAATGTTTTAAAAGGAAAGAGAAAGAGTTTAGAAGACAGCACATGAACACTAAAATAGAAAATATTTACAGACGGAGAGTTAAATCTAAATCGCACTTCTTATTACTGCTACTGTTACCGCTACCATCATCCGTCGACCAATTCAGTGCAAAAGTCTTTGGATCTGGCTCTGGTGTATAAGCTTGTAAAAGATCAAGTAACTCATTAGCAGTAGAAGCAGAGATAAAGAATTTTTTTACAGAATATAGAACAAAATGATTCTCTATTGCATGGTTAATAAAAGTTAGCAAGCCGTCATAAAAATTATTAACATTTAACAAACCGATGGGTTTTTGATGAATGTTCAAGTGGGCCCAAGATGCAAATGTAATTAGTGCCTCAAAAGTTGCAAGATCTCTTGGCAAGAAAATAAAAGCATCAGCATGATTCATCATTTCCGATATTCTCTCTTGCATACTTGATACCACTAATTCTTCTCCAATTGGTGGGCCAGACATGCACACTAGCGGTTTCATGGCTTTTGGAATAATGCCTAGTACTTGGCTTCCTCTAGTAAAAACAGCTTCTGAGACAAGTCTTGATAACCCTTGTTCACCTCCTCCATATACAAGATGCAGTTTCCTCTCTGCTATGACACGACCAAGATCTACAGCTGCCTGAATGAACTCCTTGTACTTTTCATAGTGATACCCAGGAAGCACACAAATATTTTTGAATTGTTTACTCGAAGATGCTGCCATTAGACTAACTTTTCAAAAACAAGTTGTGAGTGTTTTAAAAACGAGCTCATATTTAAAGATCTTGGTGACATAAATAATGAGAAACAGTTGTAAATGGGTTGGCATATTTGTCAAATGACGAGTAAAGCTCGTAGCTCAATAATTCAAAAACAAATAATAAAAAGAAAATAATGATTAGAAAAAGCAAACAGTAAAAGAAAATAAATATTTATTAAATATAAAATCACACCGCTAAATACAATAATGCAAATGATAAAATAACAGTAAAGTAAAGTAACATTGAAGGGAAAGGATATTTACTGGTAGTTGTGATTGTGGCTCACATCTTCCTCTGGTTTTTGGATATTTACAGCTTTGTATCAGGCTTCTTAAGTGAAATTTCACACGATGAAATCTTTTAAGATGTGCGAACATGTATTTTCTCATTGAGGTACTCATGATGTAAAATGAAAATTGATGAGAGAATGTACAACTATCAAACAAATACGCTTACACAAGAAAACTAATGTTAAAAAAATATGTACAGTATATCAATAAAAAAAAATCAAACAATGAAACGGCAAAATAATAGGAAAAAATTCAATCATTAAAGACTTAATCAAGAACTGGTGGGTCACCCAAATTAATTTCGGTGTCCTCGTCACGTAGGTGATGTTCCAGATATGGTTTTAATCTTTGACCATTAACTTTAAATGTGACACCGTTATTTGGATTCTCAATTTCTATGGCCTCATATGAATATACATTTTTTACAACAAATGGGCCACTCCATTTTGACTTTAACTTCCCTGGAAATAAATGAAGGCGAGAATTATAAAGCAACACTTTTTGACCAATCTCAAATGTTTTTCGAAAAATTCTTTTATCATGAAATGCTTTTGTTCTTGCCTTAATAATTCTTGAATTTTCATATGCATCATTCCTTAACTCCTCAAGTTCATTCAATTGCAATTTTAGCACATTACCAGCATCATCCAAATTTGAATTAAAAGCTTTAATAGCCCAAAGTGATTTATGTTCAAGTTCAACAGGTAAATGACAAGGTTTACCATAAACTAACCGATAGGGTGACATTCCTAATGATGTTTTAAATGCAGTACGGTAAGCCCAAAGTGCATCATTAAGTCTAAGAGACCAATCTTTTCAGTTTGGGTTAACCATTTTTTCCAAAATTTGTTTTATCTCCCTATTTGCTAATTCAACTTGATCATTTGTTTGAGGATGATAAGGGGTAGCAATTTTATGTGTAATTCCATATTTCTTCATTAAAGACTCAAATGACTTATTACAAAAATGCTTACCTCCATCACTGATAATGGCTCGAGGGATTCCAAATCGACTTATAATGTTTTCTCTTAAAAATTTAACCACAGTTTTACTATCATTATTTCGACAAGAAATTGCTTCAATCCATTTTGAGACATAATCAACTGCAACTAATATATACACAAATCCAAAAGATGATGGAAATGGACCCATGAAATCAATTCCCCAACAGTCAAATATTTCAATTTCAAGTATGGGATTTAAGGGCATCATGTTTCTTTTTGTAATTAATCCCAATTTTTGACATTTTTCACAACTTTTGCAGAATTCATATGTGTCTTTGAACATGGTAGGCCAATAAAATCCACACTGTAAAATTTTAGCAGTAGTTTTTCTTGAAGAAAAGTGACCACCACATGCTTCAAAATGACAAAAATTAATGACACTACTTACCTCATTATCAGGAATACATTGTCGAAAAATTTGATCTGGGCAATATTTGAACAAATAAGGGTCATCCCAATAAAATTTCTTTACTTCAACAAAAAATTTCTTCTTCTCTTAAGCATTCCATTGCAAAGGCATTTTACCTGTAACAAGAAAATTAACAATGTTAGCATACCATGGCATTGAAGTAACAGAAAATAAAAATTCATCAGGGAAAGAATCATTTATGGGTGTTATATCATTGCAGAATTCGGATGTGAGTCTTGATAGATGATCCGCAACAACATTTTCAGCACCCTTTTTATCTTTGATGGTAAGGTCAAATTCTTGTAGTAACAAAATCCAACGAATTAGTCTCGGTTTGGCAGCCTGTTTACTCATCAAATATCTCACAGCAGCGTGGTCAGTAAACACAACAGATTTAGAGACAAGCAAATATGAACGGAATTTGTTTAATGCAAATACCACAGTAAGTAATTCTTTTTTAGTTGTAGAATAATTCATTTGAGCACTATCCAAAGTCTTACTCGCATAATAAATCACAAAAGGCTTACTATCCCTTCTTTGTCCTAAAACAGCACCAACAGCAAAATCACTCGCATCACACATTAATTCAAATGGCAAAGACCAATCAGGAGATTGCATAATAGGTGCAGATGTTAAAAGACAAATTATTTTTTCAAAAGATTTTTGGCAATCATCATTCCATTCAAACGGTGCATCTTTTAATAAGAGGTTACAAAGCGGTTTAGATATGGCACTAAAGTTTTTTATAAACCTCCTATAAAATCCTGCATGTCTTAAAAAGGATCGCACATCTCTAACTGTTTTTTGTTGTGGCAATTTAGATATGACTTCGATTTTTGCTTTGTCAACTTGAATTCCTTTAATAGAAACAACATGACCCAAAACAATTCCAGAAGTAACCATGTAGTGACATTTTTCCCAATTCAACACGAGTTCTTTTTCAGCACATCTTTTTAAAACTTTCTCCAAATTATCAAGGCAATCATCAAAAGAATTTCCAAACACAGTCAAATCATCTATAAAGACCTCTAAACAATGTTCAACCATATCACAAAAAATACTTAACATACATCTTTGAAATGTTGCAGGAGAATTACAAAGCCCAAATGGCATTCTTTTAAATGCAAATGTTCCAAAAGGACATGTAAATGTGGTCTTTTCTTGATCTTCAAGTGCTATAGGAATTTGATAATAACCTGAATATCCATCTAAAAAACAGTAGTAGGGATGTCCTGCTACTCTTTCTAAGATTTGGTCAAGGAATGGTAATGGAAAATGATCTTTTCTAGTGGCTTCATTTAATTTTCTATAATCAATGCACATGCGCCAACTAGATGTAATTCGTGTTGGAACTAATTCACCTTTTTCATTTTTAACAACAGTGATTCCAGATTTTTTAGGCACTACTTGTGTAGGACTTACCCACTTACTATCAGAAATATGGTAAATAATTCCCACATCAAGCAATTTAAGGGCTTCTGTTTTGACTACCTCTTTCATATGTAGGTTTAATCTTCTTTGAGGTTGTTGACTTGTTTTAGCATTTTCTTCTAAATTAATTCTATGTGTGCAGATTAAGGGATTAATGCCTTTAATATCATTTAAAGTCCATCCAATTGCATTTTTATACTTTTTAAGAACAGTTAGTAACTTACCTTCTTGGTCACTTGTTAAAGTAGAAGAAATCACAACAGGATAAGTTTGTACTTCTCCAAGAAAAGCATATTTCAATCCTTCAGGCAAAAGTTTCAATTCCATTTTATGTGCTTCTTGTTGTTCTGTCTTTTCAAAACTTCCAAACTCCTTAAATTTTGGCTCGTCATCATAATTTTGTGAAATCTGCACAGAATCAAGCAACGAATTTATATTAGAAATATCAAGTTCAAGTTGCTTATTTGACTCAATTGAATTAACTAAACAAATATTAGAAGGGTCAAAAAAATCCCCTTTTTGAATATTTTCCTCGATACAAGATTCAAATAATTCCTTTTATTCATCAGTATCATCTTCATTCTCATTTTCTTCATTAGGTTGCCTGCACATGTTGAAAACATTCAATTCCAAAGTCATATTCTCAAAGGATAAATTCATTAAACCATTCCTACAATTAATCAAAGCATTAGCAGTTGCTAAAAATGGTTGACCTAAAATTACAGGAATTGGTTTGTAATTATTCACAACAGGTTCAGTTTCCAAGACAATAAAATCCACAGGATAAATGAATTTATCAACTTGTACTAAAACATCTTCCACTATTCCTTTTGGTACTTTAACTGATCTATCAGCAAGCAAAAGTGTAGTTGAAGTTGATTTTATCTCACCAAGATTAAGTTGAAGATAAACTGAATATGGAAGCAAATTAACACTAGCACCAAGATCTAGTAAAGCATGCTCAATTCTGTGGTTACCAATAATGCAAGAAATGGTAGGACAACCAGGATCTTTATATTTCAACTTATTATTAGTAGACAGAATTGTACTTACCTGTTCGCCCATGAAAGCACTCTTTCTTACCTTCAATTTCCTCTTAACAGTGCACAAGTCCTTTAAAAATTTGGCATATGAAGGTACCTGCTTGATTGCATCTAATAGAGGAATGTTAACTTTCACTTGCTTAAAGATTTCATAAATTTCAGAAGAGTGGTTTGATTTCCTTAGTTTATTCAATGCATAGGGAAATGGTGGTTCAGGTGGAACACTATTTATTTCTTCACTAGGTGTAAGTTCATTTAGTCCTTCCTTACCCTTTGAATTTTCATCATTTTTATAAGGTTCAGGCATAGGTCTATCAACAACCTTACCACTACGGAAGAGTTATAACTGACTTGACTTGGTCTGTGGGTGAATTTTGTTGAATTTTAGGATTTGGTTGTGGTTGAGCTGGAAATTTTCCTTTTTCTTGAATGGTGAGTGCAAAAGCAATTTTAGCAAGAGTATCTTTCAAATCAGAAAAAGTTTGTGCATTTTGATTGTTAATAACATCTTGCTTTCTAATGAATGAATGCATTGTGTCTTCCAGATTTTTCCAGGGTGGTGGAACATATGGTGCATAAGGCTGAGGATTTTGAAAATTTTGTGGAGGTGGTGCTTGTGAAGATTGTGCATTATTATTCCTCCAACTGAAATTCGGATGATTTCGCCAACCAGGATTATAAGTCTGTGAATATGGGTTTGGTTTATTGAAAGTTTTAATGACATTAGCTTGATCATTCAGACATTCTTTAAGTGCAGGCAAAGTGGGACACTCTTGGGTGAAATGATCATTCGCACTACATATGTTACATGCAATTTCTTGAACAGATTTTACTTGATCACTCTTTTTATGCTCCAAAGCTTCAACTTTCCTAATTAGGGATGCAAATTTTGCTTGTAAATCATGATCTTCCCTAAGGTTATGGATTCCTCCACTAGATGGAGATGGTTGTTGCTTATTTGTCAATTCAAAAGTTCCAACAGTATCCCAATGTTTTGCATTTTCAGCTAATTGGTCGAGGTAATCTAGTGCATCTTCAGGATTTTTATCCCTAAATTCACCATTACACATCATTTCAACAACCTGTCTACTTTGGGGTATTAAGCCCTTGTAGAAGTAAGTGACCAATCGCCAAGTTTCAAAACCATGATATGGGCATATGTTAAGCAACTCTTTAAACCTATCCTAACATTGGTATAATGTTTCTGCATTTTTTTGAGTGAAAGAAGTGATTTGCCTTTTAAAAGAATTTGTTCTATGAGGTGGAAAGAATTTTTTCAAAAACTGTTCTTGCATGTTATTCCAAGTTCTTACTGATCCAGATCTAAGGTTTTGTAGCCAAGTTTTAGCTTTATCTTTTAATGAAAAAGGAAAAAGCTTTAATCTAATTATGTTCATGCTACAATTTTGGTCTGTGTATGTATTACAAAGTTCCTCAAAATCTCTTAGATGCAAGTACGGATTCTCAGATTCTAAACCATGAAATGTTGGTAAAAGTTGGATAATACCTGGTTTAAAGTTGAATCGAGATGCTTCTGGAGGAAATACTATACACGACGGTGCTCCGGTTCTGGTTGGATTCATATAGTCTCTCAGAGTTCTTGGTTGATTCTGATCATGCCCATGTTGAGATTGGTTGTCTCCCTGATCAATTTGAAGATTAAGTTCACCCAAAACATTTTCGCCTTGATTCTCATCCATGATTAGTGGTGGAGATTGAGATTTACGAATTAACCTGCCACTTGAAGATCGAGACCAACGTCTCATGCAATAGTTATATTATAAAGATAATATTTACACAAATTAATAACAAAATAAAAAAATTAAATATGCAAATAATATAAATGTACAAAAGTAAATTAAATAACAATTTTGGTGGTTGAACCCACCAATTAACAATAAATTAAGTATAAAATAAATACAAAAGAAAGAAAAAGAAAGAAAAATGGTGGTTGAACCCACCAATTAACAATAAATAATAAATAAATGCAAAATAATAAAATAAAATAAATGGTGGTTGAACCCACCAATTAAAAAAATAAAGCAAAAAAATACAAAATTAAATAAACACTGAAAATTAAATAATTGAAAATAAAAGTTAAGAGTTAGTAGTTAGTTTGGTGGTTGAACCCACCAATAAAGCGAAAATAAAAATTACAAAATTAAATAAATGCAGAAAATTAAATAACTGAAATAAAAAAATTAGGAGTTAGCAGTTAAGTAAGTTAAGAGTTAGTCATTAGAGTTAGTAGTTAAAGTTAGTTTGGTCCAAATTAAGTACAAATATGTCCAAAGTATGTCCAAGATGTAAGTCCAAGTATTGATTATTTGAGGAATTTCGTCTAGGGATTCAATTTCAAATTATTTTTAATTTTATAGCCAAACTGTAATTTTTAAAAGTTTAGAGTTGAGCAATTTAGGATGAACGTGAAACAACGGAAAGATGTTGGGGTCTGAATGTAATTACCAAAAGTTTGGGCTAGAAACGAGAATTATTGAGGTGAAACGTACAAATTATGAAAGATACAGGGTCACAATAAAATTTAAGAAAACAAAGAGGGGGCAAACGAAAATTTACACAAAGAGAAAAATAAAAAACGGAAAAATAAAGCAAAATAAAAATATTTGCCCGGCAACGGCGCCAAAAACTTGACACAACTTAAAAGTAATATTAAACTCCCAAGTATAAGAGTGTCGTGTTGTATTATAACTCGGTGAGTCCGAGGTCGATCCACAGAGAAAAGATTTAATTTGTTTATTTTATTTTATCTAAAAATTGAAATTAAAACTTGAATTTAAACAACTTAATTTAAATGAAACAATGGAAGTGAACTAGTTAGGGTTATGGATCCACTCTTAGTAATAAATAAAACTTAATAAATTCTTTTTGCCAATTTATTTAAATTTATTACCCAAAAGATTAATTATATAAATTATTATTATTTTTCCTTTAATTTTATGATGGATTAAGTATTTATTGTGCCAAAATTTAATTTGTCTACAATAAGTCAAAATACCATTTCACCATGTCTTATATTAAGATCTTAAGAATTTATTGTGACAAATTCATTTGTTTGTCTACAATAAATCAAATTTTCAAAATATAAAACATGTATAAAATTAAATAGAAAATAATTTAATTTATAAAATTAAAAATAGAATTTGATTAAATCATATTTATTACCTAAGAGTTTCACCTTCCCCTAACTAATATTATTTAGTTAAGCATAATTAAAATAAAAAGAAGGAGTAGAATTGAATTACTTATAATTAAAAGTAATAAAAACAACTAAAATTGGAAATAAAACTAATTTTATTTATAAAAATAATTATACAAAATATTAAAAACACACCTGGAAATCAAGATTACAAGAAGATGGAGAGAATTTGAGAAGAAGAGAGTTGTAGAGAGATGATTAAAACATAAAAATGAGGCTCTATTTATAGAAAAATAAATTCATAATCCAGTGCTTTGCGGTCCATCATAAGCTTCATGCATGTGCTCCTCACAACCTTTAGATCAAGATCCAATGGCTGGTCAAACTTCAAAAGTCAACATCACACGTGGCATCATTTGACTCGTCCGATTTGCCCAAAGAACGGTTGAGATTTGGCGGGTTAATGGGTGGATCGGATCGACCCGAATACAAAGATTCGGATCCTCCCACTTGCTTCACCAACCATTGCCACGTGGCACAATTATGGCCATTAAATCATGGACGGTTGAGATTTAGTTAAAATTGCCAGCTATCCCATGCACTCATATCTATTGTAAGCTCATTTCATCATCCAATCAGTACTCGGTCAACAAGAAAAGTCAACTTTTTTTATACAAGCCCAATTTTAAGCCGATCTTGACTGATCTTAAGGTTTTCAGACCTCCGGAATACAAATTTGACATCCATTTTTCTATTTGGAGCCTCGAAGTAAGTGAAATTAATATTTTTCCTAATAAACACATAAAAATACACAAAATTAAATATATTTAAAACATAATTAATAATTCCTAATATATTACATAAACACAAATATAAATTATAACATAAGCATAAAATAACATATTATCGCTTGATAATTCAATAATTTTTAATACTAATCAGAGCTTATGTTAATTTTGATGCAATCGATATAATTTAGTTGGTCAAGAAAATTTGTGGTGACTGGCTTAAAATCGATAAACAGTCGAACAATTCATATTGCAGCGATATTTTGATTCGAAATGTGAAGATTATAGCTCCCACAACCAGCCCCACCACCGATGGCATTCAAATGCAATCATCATCTGGCGTTACAATCACTAGCAGTAGCATAATGACCGGAGAACTATATATCAATCGGTCAAGGCGCACCAATTTGTGGATTGAACGCATTAATTGTGGTCCTGGCCATGATTCATTCTAAATCAAGAAATTCATTCTTTGATATTTATCAGTATAAATTTATTAAAATATTGATTTTTTTTATAATTTGAATAAGGATAATTTTAGATTTAGGTAATAATTTTAAAAATATTTATGGAATTGTATTAAAGGATAAATTTGATTCTCAAAATCAGAATTTAAAAACTACTTCTTCCCTACTTTTCAAAATGAGATGTAGGAGGAGCTAATTTTGAAAAAAGTGATTTTGATTTTTTTTACTAAACAGCAAAATTATATTTTAGATTTTCAAAATCACTTTTAAACCTCCCAAAGGCAATCTGAAACGGGCCCTAAATGGCAAAGTTTTTATTGAAGTGATTATTAATAATATAGGAGCCTCTTCTTCATGCAGTATTGGGAGTCTTGGTGATTTTCTTAACGAAGGTGTCCAAAATGTTACGGTAACAAGTTCGAGTTTCACCAACACTCACAATGGGGGGAGAATCAAATCAACATATAGCTTATCTTTTGAAAAACGAACTGTACCAAAATTAAAAATCAAACAATGCCTTGCCATAATCAAATATCATTTTTCTTAATATGTTACTAGAGTCCTGGGTTGAAGATAAGTGGAGTGACATACCAGAACATAAAGGGAACTTCAGCAACAAAGGTAGCAATGACTTTGGATTGCAATGCTGGCAATCCTTGCAAAGGAATCGAATTACAGGACATAAAGCTTACTTATTATGGAAAATCCTCCGTTTCATATTGCGAGCACGTCCATGGAAGCAGCAGTGGTGTAGCGATGCCAAGGAGTTGCCTGTGATTTCAAATTCTGCATGTGTCAGTATATCTTGATCGTTTAATGATATAAACATTTCAAGATTGATTATTATATTATAGAACTTGAATAAAACTATAATTTATGTTCAAAATAGTCAAAGCGTGTGCGATTAACAACTACCGCTTACCAAAGGTAAATGAGATACATCTCATCCACCAATATTATGAAAATAGATACATTTGAGCTTGTCCAAATTCAAAAATAAAATCATAGCGGTTAGGCTCAACGACGTGAATTAATGTCACTAGTTTTGTTTTTGTAATTTCATTATTATTTTCAATAATGCTATGCTAAGTTATTGAGTTTAGTATCCCAACTGATGTAGCAAATGATGTGGCAGTAATTAATAAGGTCAAGTAATGGTTAGTTATTAAATCTTGTAATTCGTTTTTCAAATAATGAAATTCAATTGGCCAGATGTCAACTGAAATACAAATTAAATTGAAATATAATTTAAGAAACTATGTGTACATATATAGCATTATGATCTATTATTTTTACCTCTTAATATACTTTCTAAGTTCTTAATTGAGGCACGACGTAACAAGATTCGTTTTATAATTAATTATTAGTTTGTTTTAATAGTTTTGGCACTTTTCTCGTTAAATATGATTTCTCTATGATGTTGTATGTGTTTTTACAGCATTGATAGTGGAGTTATGATAAACCCTTAGATTTGTGTGTTTTAATTTTAGTCCTTGATTTAATATAATAAATAAACAAATAATCGATTAAAAGATAATAGGTAACTTATAAGTTGCAAATTAATAATAGTTTTTTTAATTTTAAATAAAATCCTTCCCATGGATTTACAGCACTAAACTTCAATTATGCTTGGGATACTTCGTTTCCATTCAAGCCAATTTCTTCCTAAATTTTATGTTCTCGAAAGGCTCTACAATAAATGCTCTTTTACGGTTGTTAGTATGAGGGCCAAAATCGACCGGCTCCTCACCTTCTTTGACTGCTTCAATATGCAAAGCAACAGGGCTCCAAATATCAACTTCCTGTTGATCAAATTCACTGCAAAACTCGCTTTTGTTCCTGTTGATGCAGAATTCTGGCCGCAGCTTCTGTGACCAGAACCTCTGCTCGTTCAACCAGAACCTCTGCTCGTTCAACGCAATCTCGACCAGGATTCTTCCTCGTTCAATTACTCCTCCTTATTCCCTGCATTCACAGAACAAGTCAGGGTGCGCCGGGTGTTTTCCCGACGTAAACCCTCCGACGCTCAAGTCAGATAAGAAGGTTTTTGGGAAAAGATTGGCCGTAAATCTCTTGGCCTTGGGTTTTTTATCGGCTACGGATTATTTGCTTTTTTAGCCTCTTAGAGTAATCAATAATCCAACCTTTTTACCTTTGCCGACCGCCCTTTTTATAGGCCTTCCGAGGATCCTCCCTTATTGCAGTAACGGGCGGTTGCGTACTGTCCATTACTGCTGTGACAGGCGGTTGCGTATATCTTCATCACTATGGTGACAGGTGGTTGCGTATATCTTCATCACTGTGGTGACAGGTGGTTGCGTATATCCCCATTACTGCGGTGGTAGGTGGTTGCGTATATCCCCATTACTGCGGTGGTAGGTGGTTGCGTATCTTGCGTGGCTTTAAGTCTCGGGTTGGTGAGAACGTCACTTCAGCTGGCATTGACCGGGTCTCCTCGGTCCAAGCCTTAACGGTAACGAGCACAGTGCCTTCCTCGGCTGGTTAGCCCCGCGGACAGTGTGCCTGAGCAGTGACAGGGGGTTTCTGCTCCTGCTCCCCTGCTGCAAGGTTCTGCTCGCCTCCACTGATCCTCATTGAAACACCTCCTACGACCAGGTTCCTGCCAGTCATGCTTGATCTCGTCGAAATATCCCTAAACACAGGTCCCCCAGTTTCTAGTGTTGGGTAACGAAGTGAATCGACAGTAGAAACTCAACAGTCTTGGTTGCGTGGGGCGGGAAAAGCTGCCAAGGGTCGTGTCGCATTTAATTGCGGATGAAGCGACGTGGGGGAAATCTGGCTCTCCGTTTGAATTTCAAATCAAGAGTCGCAAACCCTCGGGATCTGGTGCCAGTTAAATACCGGCAGCCCAAATGTCCTCTCTCATTTGGACACTTCAGAATTTTCACCCCAAAACACTCATCGTTCTCTCAGTTTTCCGGTGAACGATTTTCGGTAAACACGCTTCCTCCTTTGATTCTCTCCGATTGAACCATTCTCTCGGCCTGCGCCTTCCTCTCCGACGGCCGATTTTTCAGGTACTACCTCTATTTCCTCGGTCTTCAATAGCTATACACATTTCTTTTTCTCTTTACTTCACTCGGGTATTAGTCGGTGGTGGTGCTAGGGTTACAGATTGAGAAATGTCTAAGGGCAAGGAAAAAATTATCGAGATAGACGACGACGACGAGTCAGACTTCTTACCTAGTCTGCTCGCCGATGCCGTCTTTGACCCTAGGATCCCCTTAGAGCCTAGTAACTCTGATATCGCAACTAGGGCTAGAAGAATGTCCCCGGAAACGACCTCTTCGAGCCGAAATAGCGGTGAAGTGGGAACATCCGGCTCGTCAGACACCCTAAGTGATGAACAGAAAGGTGATTCGGGTGGGAAGCCTCTACCAGAACCATCACGACCAGAAGTGAGGAGTAGGGCAGGGGGTAGAGCATTGTCACACCATTACGCTATTGACCTAATCACTTGCACGACCACAGTAGACGAGCTTACTTCTCTTCGGGATTGGTATGGGATTCCTGATAACATAACTCTTAGGGTCCCGGGCAAGAAAGATACCCCTAGCCGGCCTCCCAAAGGTTTTATCACCTTGTTTCTGGAAATCTTTAAGTACGGACTGAGGTGTCCCATGCAGCCATACTTTGCTCGGATATTTAGCGGGCTGAACTTATCCCCTGGTCAGTTGAATCCCAACGGATGGAGGGTGCTTTCTGGTCTGTTCGTTCTATGGGACAGATGTTGTCAGAGTGAGCCCACAATTAACGACGTGAGACATCTATATCAACTAAAGAGCAGTCCCAAGGATGCTGGTTGGTACTACTTCCAATCCAGCGCCAAGAGCAGGAAACCTGTAACTGAGCTTCCAACAGGGGGTGGTGGAGCTTGGAAGAAGAAGTTCTTTTTTGCTGGGGGTCCTTAGGGTCAAATCGCACAGATTGATGGGACGAACTATCGCGTCCCATCCCAATTCGTGGTCCCAGGTTGCCCGCTCGCTTTAGGTGTATCAACTCCTTAGTAGCTCCTATTTTCGTTGCTTTGATGCTAATTAAATTTATGCTCGCGTTGCAGGCTCTTGGGGCGTTCACTTCCCGCTTGAACCCGAACCGCTCAAGCTAGTAGAGTCTGTGCTAGCGAAGTTCTGTTCCCATCGGGAGCTGCTGACTCTAGAAAACCTGGTCGCATCTGGCTTAGTAACTTCTGGCCACAAGATGGAAGACGCCGTGATTGCAGCCTTGACCAGAAAGCGTACCCGTTCTCAGACTACCAAGAAGGGTGAAGAAAATGAGGCTCCTGCAGCGAAGCGAGCCATCGTAGCAGAGCAGATTTCTCCCCTGAAAATCTTGCCACCTCCTCCTGCTGTCGCCGTGGCGAGTAGCGGTGTGGCCACCGATCCAGCTTCCTTCTCCGCTTCCAAGAAGCCTACATCTCGTATTCCAGACCACCTGGTCTCCTACATGACCGACCTTTCTAGGCATGTGAGCAAGAAGGATTTGGAGGAGTTTTCCCGCTTGGACCTACCCGACCTGATGGATGCCATGCAGTTCAGCGCCATCCATCTCAGCTGCATGCTCACTTACTACCAGGCCAAGTCTAACCACTTTGAGAAAAAGATGCAAGACGAGAAGAAGGCAGCAGTCACCAGAGCTAACAAGGCGGAGAAGAAAGCTGGGGATCTGAACCTCAAGAATTTGAAGCTGCAAGAGAGAGAAGCTCTTGCTGAGGCTAAAGCCGCCACTCTCGACGAGGAGCTGACCAGGGTGCAAGAGGACCTGGAAAGGCAGAAAGCAACGTATGAAGCTCGGCTCGAATCCCTTCATGAGTCTCATCAAGCTCAGCTCGAGAACCTGGAGAATGAAGCTGAACTTCGATACAATCAAGGGCTTCGACATTCCTACCGCAGCATCATGGCCGTCCTTGAGAAGCGGCATCCAGATCTCAACATGGATGGTCTTGCAGAAGCGGTTTCTCAGCACATGGACGAGGAGGATGCTAAAGAGGACGCCGAGGAGGTGGAACCAATCGTGGTCGCGGAAATCCCCCCCTTTCGTGCTGACCCTGCTGTAGTTGGTGAGGTGAATGCCCCTCCAGACGCTACTAGTGGTACTCCACCTACACTTGGCGCAGACCGGCCCTCAGAGGAGACTGCCCGACCTACTGACCGACCCGCAGTTTAAATTTGGGCTTGTGTTGTAATCACTCTTCTTTTTGGATGTTATATGTAGTAGCTCCGTTACTTATCTTAAACTTGATAGAATATATTGTTGCTTGCTTTCTCCTTTCATTTCTCTGGATGTTTGCTCGACTTGTCAGACCGAGAAAATCTTGGCACGCTTAGCGTCTGGTCTTGCGGTAAGACAGGCTTTGAAACTTAGTGAGCTGTTGTGCGCCTTAGAGAAATTTTTCGACGCTTGATCCTGCTCGCCTTCGCGTGGTCGAGCAGATCCCGGCATGCTTGGCATGCTTGGCTTCGGCCTCGCCATAGTACAGGCTTTGAGACGTGAGCCTTTACACGCTTTATATGATTTTTCGATGGCACGGTAATCCGAACTTCCTCGTTCACTGATATCTCATTACATTCGGTTTACATGGTATTGCTTGGAGTAAAATAAATAAAGCATAAAAGATGAGGTGATAATTACGAACAGAGATATCTTTTGAAACGCTTACAAAATGCTATTGAAAATACTTCCTAAGGTGTATCGCGTTCCACGGGCGCTTCACCTCATGACCATCTGCTTGAACCAGCTTGTAAGCTCCGGGGCCGACTAGCTGCTTGACCCTATAAGGCCCTTCCCAGTTTGGTCCGAGTACTCCTTGGGTCGAATCTTTGGTGTTCTGATTCACCCTCCTGAGCACCCAATCTCCAACCTTGAACTGTCGCACGTTCACCTTCTGGTTGTAATAACGAGCGACCCTCTGCTGGTAAATGTCCGCCCGCCTCGATGCCTGCTCCCTCTTCTCGGCTATCAGATCCAGATTCAAGCACATTTGGTCACTATTCTCCTGCTCGTCAAAGTGTTCCGTCCGATGAGTGGCGGTTCCTATTTCTGCTGGTACAACCGCCTCGTGCCCAAAGGCCAGAGCAAATGGAGTTTCCCCGGTAGCGGTCTTATGGGTAGTTCTGTATGCCCATAGCACCCCCGGTAATTCGTCGACCCAAGCTCCCTTCTTTGCTCCCAGCCTGGTTTTAATGAGCCGCTTGATTGTCTTGTTAGCTGCTTCTACTTGCCCATTGGACTGGGGGTGGGCAGACGAACAGTATTTGAGCGTGATGCCGAGATTTTGGCAGAAATCTCTGAAACTGTGATTATCGAACTGCCTGCCATTGTCCGTTATCAAGGCATAGGGGATTCCATATCGGCAAACCAGATTTCTCCATACGAAATCGGTTGTCTTTTTCTCCGTAATGCTACTAAGGGCTTCTACTTCTATCCATTTCGTGAAATAGTCGATCGCGACGATTGCATGTGTTGCTGCTCCTCGTCCCCTTGGCATTGGGCCGATCAGGTCTATTCCCCACTGAGCAAACGGCCAAGGGGATGCCATTGAAGTGAGCCTCTCTGGTGGCTGGTTAGAGAAGCTTGCAAAACTTTGACAACTTGCGCAGCTCCTGGTCTTCTCTTGTGCATCCCTATGCATTGTTGGCCAAAAATATCCCTGCCTTAGAACTTTATGGGCTAGGGATCTCCCACCAGAATGATTTCCGCAAATTCCTTCGTGTATTTCTCTCAACACATAGTCTGCGTCATCCTCGTCCAAGCACCGGAGGAATGGGAGTGTATATCCTCGTCGGTACAGTATTCCATCAATCATCGTGTACCTCGAGGCCTGCGCTCTGATCTTCCGCGCTCGCAGCTTATCCGGAGGTAAGGTTCCATCCTTAAGATATGATATCAAAGGATCCATCCACGAGCTTTTCTGCTCTAGCCTCAACACTTCCAGATTATGTTCGATGCTCGGACTGGATTTCACTTCCAGAGGGATTGACTTGGGCATTTTTGGGTCTGCCACCGCTGCCATTCGAGCTATGATGTCTGCTCGGCTGTTTTGCTCTCTGGGAACCTGCACCACCTCTACTGCTTCAAATTTCCCCATCATCTGTCTGACTATCTTCAGATACCGTTCCATCTTCTCCTCCCTCGGTTGGAATCTTTCACTGACGTGATTTGCGACCAGCTGCGAGTCAGTTCTGATCCTCACTCTTTCTGCTTTCATGGCCTTAGCCAATTCCAACCCTGCTATCAAGGCTTCGTACTCAGCCTGATTGTTTGTGGCTGCAAAATCCAACTTCACAGCATAAGAAACCTCTTCCCCCTCAGGTCCTTCCAGGACAATTCCGGCTCCTGATCCCTGCTCCCCTGACGAACCATCAACGAACATCTGCCATACTTGGGTTTCACCCGCGTCTGAGGCCTTATCAAACTGCTCCGAGTAAACCTCGGGCTCTGCGAACTCTGCTACGATATCAGCCATTGCCTGTGGCTTAATTGCTGCTCGTGGTCTATAGTCAATGTCGAACTCGCTCAGCTCCATAGCCCACTTCACGAGCCGACCAGAGGAGTCTGGTTTATGCAGAGTTTGACGTAATGATTGATTTGTTATTACCGAGATAGGGAAAGCTTGAAAGTACGGTCTCAGCTTGCGAGCAGTGACCACGAGAGAAAAAGCCCACTTCTCCAACTGCGGATATCGGGTCTCGGCGTCGAGCAGGGCCTTGCTGGTATAGTATATCGGGTATTGAACCCCATCTTCCTCTCTTATTAGGACAGAGCTTGTGGCACGGTCAGATACCGCCAAATACAATGATAACTTGTCCCCCTCTCTTGGTGTGGATAGCAGAGGTGCTCGTTGCAGGTATAGCTTTAAGTTCTGAAAGGCCTCCTCGCATTCTTGAGTCCACTCTGTTTTCTTCCCTTTCTTTATTACTTGAAAGAACGGCCGACATTTATCTGTGGCTTTGGATATGAACCGGTTCAAGGCTGCGATCCTCCCCGTTAAGCTCTGCATTTCCTTAAGGTTACGGGGAGACTTCATCTGAATGATCGCTTGGATTTTCTCAGGATTCGCCTCGATCCCCCTGTGACTGACCATGAACCCGAGGAATTTCCCAGATTCGACCCCAAAAGCACATTTCTCCGGGTTGAGCTTCATCTTGTACTTCCTCAGGAGTAAAAATGTCTCCTCAAGGTGTTTGATATGTTCTTCTGGGAGTTTTGACTTTGTAATCATGTCGTCTACATATACCTCCATTGTTCTCCCGATTAACGGCTTAAAAATCTTGTTTACCAGCCTCTGGTATGTAGCACCCGCATTTTTCAAGCCGAACGGCATTACTTTGTAGCAGAACAACCCCTGGTTGGTAATAAATGTCGTGCTCTCCTCATCCTGCCCAAACATTGGAATTTGATTATATCCCGAGAATGCATCCATGAAGCTGAGCAGACCATGTCCGGCTGTTGAGTCTACAAGCTGGTCGATCTTTGGCAAGGGGAAGCTATCTTTCGGGCATGCCTTATTCAAGTCCGTGAAATCCACACACATTCTCCACTTGCCATTTGCCTTTTTTACCATCACTACGTTGGATATCCACTCTGGGTAGTTGACTTCCCGGATGAAACCTGCCTTTAGGAGCTTCTCAACTTCGCCATTTATGGCGTCATATCTTTCTTGGTTGAAGCATCTCCTCTTTTGCCTTACTGCCTTCGCCCCTTTCTTTATCGCCAGTTTGTGGCATGCGATCTCTGGGTCAATCCCTGGCATGTCTTCATGCGACCATGCGAAGACATCTGCATAAGCCTCTAGGCATTGCACCAACTCCTTCTTCTGCTCCCCCTGTAGCCTTGACCCAATCTTGATTGTTTTGCCCGGATTCTCTGGTCCTAGTGTTACTGTCTTCAACTCCTCGACGGGCTCTTGTCTGCCTTTCCTGCTCTCTACTCGGTTATCAAGGGACGTTATCTGCATGGCTTCCTTCGCCGCTGACGAGTAACAGCTTCGCGCAATTCTCTGGTCTCCTCGCACCACTCCTATGAGCCCATTTACCCGATACTTCAGGGCCAGGTAATGATTGGACAGTACTGCTTTGGTCATCCTTAGAAACGGTCGGCCCAGAATCATCTGGTAAGGACCCTCCTCGTCCACTACTACGAAGTCCAGCATCGTCGTCAGCTCTGTCGGCGAGTTCCCAATTGCGACCGGCAGCTCAACCATGCCTAGAGGGACCAGCCTCCCTCCTCCAAACCCTTTTAGGGATGTGTTGGTGTATTCTAACTTTAGGTCTGTTAACCCCATTTCCTCCAGAGTTGACTTGAACAACACATCTACTGAACTTCCCGTGTCCACCAATATCCGATCAAACCTCTTGCTCGCAACAATAGCCTTGATGACCAAGGCATCCTCGTGAGGGTATAAAATCCCTTCTTCGTCCTCATCAGTCCACATGATCGGAACCTGCCTGATCCTTGTCCGTTTCGCCGCCGGGGTACTGAAGAACACTTCCTTATTAGTCATGGCGTATCTCGCATAGTTCTTCTTTGCTCTGTTAGAATCTCCAGCCAATGTCGGCCCCCCAGCTATCACTCTCAAGTGAGGCTGCTCACGCCTCAAACTCCGGCTACTCTGCTC
The DNA here is from genome assembly GCA_029618585.1 of Citrus australasica. Taxonomy (NCBI): domain Eukaryota; kingdom Viridiplantae; phylum Streptophyta; class Magnoliopsida; order Sapindales; family Rutaceae; genus Citrus; species Citrus australasica. Next base: position 31,045,767 of record JARCIV010000003.1, on the reverse strand, counting down.
CTCCTCATATGTCGAGGCCTCCCTGGGGAAATCTCCACCTATGAACTCATCCAGGTAGCGATTTCTCACCAAATCCTCGACCTGGGTCTTGAGATCTCTGCATTCCGCGGTGGTATGCCCATGGGTCTCATGGAACTTACAATGGCGCCCCCTATCTCTTCTGTTGGCCAACTTGGTTATAGGAGCAGGGGGATGCAGCAATCCTCGATCCCTTATGGCCCCGTACACCTCGTCCAGGGGTACCTTCAATGCGGTGTATCGACCGTAATCCTGATTCCGGCCAATCATATGCACTGCCCTTCCCTCATTGGCACCACTCTGAGTTGGCGGTGGTGGCAGCGCTTCTGGTCTGCTCCCCCTATTACTGTAGGGTTGGGGATGACGACTGCCACCTGCTGAATCGTGTCGTCTCCAAGGTTCCCTAACTGGTGACCGAGGAGGTGGTGCTCTGCTGCGCTGGTGCTGTGGTGGTCTCTGATGGGGTTGGTAAGCGGCAACCCGGCCTGCTGCATTACTACCAGGTATCGGGTGGTCCCTCCTTCTTATTGGCCCACTTCCTGATACCGCCCTCTTTTCTTTCCCCAGTCCCTCTAGCTGGTCTGTTCTGATCCGTGCGGCCTTCTCCTCCTCGATCTCCATATCTCGCTTGGCCTGCTCGTATGCTGCAGCGTAGGTCTGAATGAGCGGGCTTCTCAGGTTATACCACAGCCTTCCTATCTTCACCCCCTCTCTCAATCCCCTTAACGCCTGAGGGTGGTTGAAGGCGCCCAAATCTAGGACCGCCCGGTGATACCTTTTGATGAAGTCTCGCAGGGTTTCCTGCTCCCCCTGCTTCATACCCTTTAACTCCATCATATCGTCTTCCGGTGCCATTGCTCCTTGGAACTGCTCTGCAAACTCCTGGCACATCTGCTCGAACGTTCTGATGCTCCCGCGAGGAAGCTTCCTGTACCACTCGCGTGCACGTCCTTCCAAAGATAACGGGAACACCCTGCACCTCTGGGCTGGAGATAGCCCCTGCACCCCGGTGATGTCGTTGAAACACTCGACGTGTATTAACGGATCAGTTCGCCCTGAGTATCTAAGGTCGGGGAGGCGAAAGTCTTTCGGGACGATTGCCCTCATGATCTCCGCCGCGAGTGGTGATTCTCCATCTAACATTATTCTCCAACCAGGAGCTTTGCTCTTTCCCTGCATGTCATCAACCACCTGCGCGAGCCTGCGCACTTCTTCTTCTAACTGCATTTTCTGACCAGGAGCTCGAGTCGCAGTCTCACCCCGCCCCTGCTCGACATCGTCTAATGGTTGTTGGAGCTCTGTCTCCTCTGCATTGGCCATTCCGGCGCCCTCTTCGAAACTTAGTCTTCCTAGGGATGGTCCTTCCCTTCTATGGACATCTCCCCGTGTAGAGCAATAACCTCCCTCACCACCAAATCTCCTGGCAGTGTCTTTCCTCCTCACTGCATCATAGCCTGATGCAGGTCTATCAGCTTTCTCTCTTTCTTCCCGATTATCCCTCCGTTCATTGTGCAACTCATGTTCATTGTGCAACTCATGGAGGATGGATGTTAGGGCTTCCATCTGCCTTTCCATCCTTTCCATCCGACCAAACACGGAATCACTGATCGTTGTGTCACCCCCTTGCGCGCTACTCCCCCCGATCTCCATCGTCTTTCTCTTCCTGCTCTATCCCTGCCCCTATTGTCGACTAAAGCTTTTCGATCTGATCCCCACAGACGGCGCCAAAATGTTGATGCAGAATTCTGGCCGCAGCTTCTGTGACCAGAACCTCTGCTCGTTCAACCAGAACCTCTGCTCGTTCAACGCAATCTCGACCAGGATTCTTCCTCGTTCAATTGCTCCTCCTTATTCCCTGCATTCACAGAACAAGTCAGGGTGCGTCGGGTGTTTTCCCGACGTAAACCCTCCGACGCTCAAGTCAGATAAGAAGGTTTTTGGGAAAAGATTGGTCGTAAATCTCTTGGCCTTGGGTTTTTTATCGGCTACAGATTATTTGCTTTTTTAGCCTCTTAGAGTGATCAAGAATCCAACCTTTTTACCTTTGCCGACCGCCCTTTTTATAGGCCTTCCGAGGATCCTCCCTTATTGCAGTAACGGGCGGTTGCGTACTGTCCATTACTGTTGTGACAGGCGGTTGCGTATATCTTCATCACTGTGGTGACAGGTGGTTGCGTATATCTTCATCACTGTGGTGACAGGTGGTTGCGTATATCCCCATTACTGCGGTGGTAGGTGGTTGCGTATATCCCCATTACTGCGGTGGTAGGTGGTTGCGTATCTTGCGTGGCTTTAAGTCTCGGGTTGGTGAGAACGTCACTTCAGCTGGCATTGACCGGGTCTCCTCGGTCCAAGCCTTAACGGTAACGAGCACAATGCCTTCCTCGGCTGGTTAGCCCCGCGGACAGTGTGCCTGAGCAGTGACAGGGGGTTTCTGCTCCTGCTCCCCTGCTGCAAGGTTCTGCTCGCCTCCACTGATCCTCATTGAAACACCTCCTACGACCAGGTTCCTGCCAGTCATGCTTGATCTCGTCGAAATATCCCTAAACAGTTCCTGCAACATTGCGGGTTTTTTCCCCAGAATTTTGCATGTAACCTTCAGAAACTGGATCAAATAGTAAATTAACATCACCATGCAATCAATAGAACATCCCACTAGCTATATTCATATTGCTAGTAAATGTACTTTGGATAATTATTTCCTTGTGCTTCAAGATTCATGTTAACAATATGGACCCATATGTGATAAAAATAAATAAATAAATAACAAAAAAGGCAGGAGCACGAACAGAAAATTTAATATTTTCAAACAAAATAAATAGATAAAGATATAGAGGAGATTGCAGGGAGAGGTAGTGGAAGATTGACTTTTGATGACTCATCGTCCGCCATTACTGAATAGCTGCAACCAAATTATGTTTTCCACTTCAATTATTATTATTAGTATTAATAATTAGGATTTACAGGGATTCACTGTCCATTCGATTAGAATAACAACAGCAATTTAGATTAGCAAAGAAATGTAATAGAATAAACTTTACTTGTGAAGAATCTAATTTCAAATAAAAGAATTTCAAATATTGCATTTTCATCGTATCTCTTTTACTTATTTTTAAAAATTTAAAATAACCTTTTTAACCAGTTTGTTATTCGGTTATATTATATTAAAAATAATTAAAAATTTTAATTAATAAAAATAATATGTACCGTTGATGAAATCTAATGGTATATGTTTTTTACATTATTGATTTTGTAAAAAAATTATAATATCACACCATTAATCCTTTGCTTGGCATTTAGGTCCCAACTGCCGGTAAAACAGGAAAAAAAAAAAGATAACAATAAGTATGAAAATAATCGATGATGAGCAGCGACTTCGAGTCTTCGATGATCGATATATATATATATATATATAGGCGAAACTGTAAATTACTCAAAATTTCCGTAAATGAAGGGAATATCGACCCTAAAAGTCATAATAGTTTAAATTCAAATTTGATAAGGCGACTTGCTTATGGAGACACATGACAACTGTTAATGATTCATGAACCTACCCTTTATAACATAATAATTTATCAACGAAGTCATAACTTTATTCAATACCCTTCTCTAAATTTTGTATATTGAGATAATGAAACTGGTTCGAAACTCAAGTTGTTTCCAGTTAAATTCAAGCTCAAGCATGACGACTTAGATTCATTTGTCAATTTTAAAAATAAAAGAGAGTATTTTATCATTATTTAATAGTCAATTTTTAAAATTTATAATGAAACTCGTTTCTAATAAACTATATATATATATATATATATAGTCGTTTCTAATAATGTGTGTTTGTGTGTGTGACTCCCGGGTACGAAACTTTTGAGTAATTTACAAACTTCGCCTTTAGTATATGAAACTATCCAATTAGATCCCTTTCATTATTTATTTTTATCACTTTATTACATCATTGGTATGATCCATGCAACAGAATGCCCAATAACTAAGTAGATATTATCAACTTTAAATATATAAGAATCTTTTGGGGACTCAAAAGTGTATTTTAAAAGGTAAAAATTAATTTTGGTATTTGGTAATTTTTATTAGATTGGGAAAATTACCCTATCTTACAATATATTTTGTAAAGTTAGGAAAAAGTAGCTTTTCAAAATTTAATTTTGGGAATCAACTTTATACTATTACTTGCATATTCTAATTATGGTTCATAAATATGTTACAAGTATTATCATTAAATCAATACATGTGCTAATCTTACAACAAGTGTTACATGCATGTACTTAATATGGCTCGCATCCATAAATTGATATAAGATGAGATTACTCATATTTTTATGATGAGTTAATGATGAGTATAGTTATTCCAAATTTCTAAAAATTAAGAAAAGAATAATTACTCACTTTCTTGATGGAAGAAAGTGAATAAATTCCATTATAAATACTAAGGTTTCGAAGCCCAGCCAAAATTATCTTTACCTATAAATTACCCATCATACAAAAAGGCTATTTAGAGGAACGGGCTAGAAGATTCTAAGTATTAGTCAAATTTAACTTGAATAAAATATACCGTGGTCTTGCTTGGTATTGTTACAATCAATTCCTTTTTTCTTCCTCCACCAAATTTAAGTTCATTTATTTCTCCTTACCTTGAAGCTGGAGGTGGAGGTATGTAACTTATTTAAGCTGATAATCTATAATATATTTCAATATATATATACTATTATTAAGTTAACATGTGATATCAAAGCCACCCTTCAAATCTTGTTGTTCAGTTATATAATATTTTTGCGCTCGGTTTACAGTTTTTGATCATATATAGCCACGACCTTATATGCTATAGTTTTGAAAGAAGCCACGGCATTTCAAATAGAAGATGATAATTGCATAGCATATGCTTATAGGTTATAAAGGATTTTATTTTAAAGATATGAAAGGCATTGAACATATTGCAATTAATTAATAATTATTTGGGCCAAAGGGAAATAATTATTATACTTGGGCCAAAGGGAAATTATTATTATACGAATTTAATTGGAATAAAATGGTGATTTGAGTATCAAAATTAGAATTTTCTATTCCCATAGGTATGGAATATTTTGTTTTGGTATTTATATTTGCTAGTCTTATTATTAAAGATCGATGTCATGTTCAATACATTATCTAACCTCTGCCCATAAGAAGGTTTGAATTTACAACTGAATTTTGACATTGGTAAATTCAATACTGAGATTAAAATTTTCATAGCATTAATGTATTTTTGGTTCTCCTATACAGTGGTTCCTAATTATTTTAGTTATTCTACTCGTGTTCCAATGTTGTTGGGGTGATAACTTTTCTGACTGGAAAGAGAGAGTTCTCTTAAATTTAGGGTGCATGGATATTATCTTGGCGCTTCGTGAGGATGAACTACCTATCCCTACGGAAACAAGTATGCAAAGTCAGAAAGATGCATATGAAAAGTGGGGGCGATCTAATCGCTTTTGATATTCATGCAATTTCTTGTGAGCAAAAGCATTAGGGTTCCATCCCATAATGCACTATAGCTAAGGAGTTTATAAAAGTTGTTAAGGAACAATTTGCAAGTCCTGATACGGCATTGGCAAGCATTTTAATGTAAAAACATTCAGGCATGAAGCTTGATAATACGAAAGATGTGTGAGAGCATATAATGAAAATGAGGGATAATGCTCCTCAACTTAAGTCACTTGAGATAGAGATGTTTGAGTTATTTTTAGTTCATTTCATACTCATTCTCTTCCTAACAAATATGTTGCATTTAGAATATCATATAAGACACATAAAAATTGGTCTGTTAATGAACTTTTGATCATAAGTGCTTAAGAAGAAGAGAGATTGAAACTTGAGAAGTTAGAAAGAAGTTAGAAAGTGTCCATTTAACTACTCATGTGAAAGGAAATAACCAAAAGTAAAAGTGTTCCCAAGGATAAGGAGAAGCCAATGCCAATGAAGAAATTTGGTAAGAATGATCAGTGCTTCTTTTGTAAGAAAAAGGGATGCATATAGAAGAATTGCCAAAAATATAAAAAATGGCTAGAAAAGAAAGGTAGATTTATCTATCATGTATGTCATGAATCTCATATTATTGATGTCCCTAATAATACAGGGTGGATTGATTGTAGTACTACAACTCACATTGCTAATATCATGCAGGTTTTCTCAACGTAAGGAAGCTAAAGGCAAATATGCAAGGCACTTATTCAGGAAACATAATGCAATCAAGTGTTGAGGTTGTGAGAACTTTTAGATTGTTTTTAAAATCAAGTTTTTATTTAGACCTTGACAACACATTTTATCTACCCACATTTTCATAAATTTAATTTCTATTGCTCATCTTGTTTCATTAGGATTTAAATTTGTTTTTGAACACAAAGCTTGTAATATCTATAAGAATAATAATTTTATTGGCAGTTGTGTTTTATTTAATGGTTTATATAAATTAAATTTAGATCCCATATTTGAGTCTAATCTTTTTGCTTTACATGATGAAAATATTAGCACGAAGTATTGTATTATTAATAAGAATTCATCTAAACTTTGGTATAGGACATAGGACATATCTCCATAGAGAAAATTAAAAGATTAGTAAATGATGGAGTTTTACAAACTCTTGATTTTACTGGTTTTAATACTCATATAGACTGCATTACGCGAAAACAAACTAACAAGACTACCAAAGGAGCCAAGAGGAGTAATAAAAATCTTGAGATTATATATACTAAAATTTGTAGATATTTTTCCACTCCTTGTCTAAATGTCAGAGATACTTTATCTCATTTATAGATGACCATTCAAGATACATGTATCTTTATTTTCTGAATTATAAAGCATAGGTAAAGAGATAAAAAGGGAAAAAAATCAAAATTGCAAGGTCTTATAAGGGTGGAGGGTGGAGAATATTATGGAAGGTACATAGAAAAAGGACAAATGCCAAGTCCATTTGTAAAATTTCTTAAAGAAGAAGGCTTTATTGCATAATATACAATGTCTGGCACACCACAATAGAATGGTGTTGCAAAAAAGAGAAATAGAACACTTGTGGACATAGTAAGAAGTATGATCAGCAATTTCAGTCTTCCCTTAAAACTTTTGGAGTGAAGCCTTAAAAACTGCTATGTGTATTTTGAACAAAGTTCCATCAAAGGCTATTCCTAAAACACCTTTTGAAATTTGGAATGGATGGAAACCTAGTTTGAGACATGTACACATTTGGGATTGTCTTATTGAGGTAAGGATCTAGAATCCTAAATTAAAAAAATTAAACCCAAGAATAGTTAGTTGTTATGTTTCAGGCTATCCAACAAACTTTAAAGGCTATAAGTTTTATTGTCCTTCACACATTATAAGGATTGTTGGAGCTAGATTGCAAAATTGTTTGAAGATCTTGAACCAATTGGAAATGAATTTCCTATAAATATTGAATTTCAGGAAATAAACAAATTTGTTGGTGTATTTCCTACGGAAATAATTAAAGAACAACCAACTGAAGTTCAACTACTTCATAAAGATGTTATCGCTCAAAATTCACAAAATAAAAGTGAAATAATAGGATTAAGAAAGTCTTCAAGAATAAAGAAATCTGCAACTTCTAGTGATTATGTAGTATATCTTCAAGAGTCTGAGTTTAATTATGAAATTAATCGAGATCCAACTTCCTTTTCATAAGCCATGAATGGAGAAAATTCTAAAATAGGCATGATGCAATGATGGAACAAATGGAATCTATAGCTACATATAAAGTCTGGAATCTCATTCAATTACCTTTTGGCCATTCAACTATAGGTTGTAAATGGATTTACAAAACCAAAAGAAATGTGACTGCTAATATAGAATGATAGAAAGTTAAACTTGTGGCTAAGGGATTCACTAAAAGAGAAGGCATATATTATCAAGAAACATTTTCTCCAATTTTGAAAAAGGATTTGTTTAGAATTATCATGGCTTTGGTAGCTCATTTTGATTTAGAGTTACATCAAATGGATGTGAAAACTACTTTCTTTAGTGGGGATCCTTACGAAGAAGTATACATGAAGTAGCCTGAAGGTTTTTGCACTAACAAAGACAGTCATTTGGTTTGCAAATTAAATAAACCTATTTATGGACTAAAACAAGCTTCTCGCCAATGGTGTTTAAAGTTTCACATTATTGTTACTTCAGATGGTTTCATAGAAAACATTGTTGATCAATTTATATACTTTAAAGTCAGTGAGAACACATTTATCTTTTGCCTTATATGCAAATGATATTTTGTTTGCTTGTAATGACTCAAGTTCACTGCATGAGACTAAACATTTTCTTGGCAAAAACTTTGACATGAAGGATATGAATGAATTCTTGTATGTCCCCGGCATAGAAATCTACGGAGATGGAATTAAAAGGGCATTAAGATTGTTTCAAAAGGCCTTTATTGAAAAAGTTTTGGAAAAATTTTTAATGAAGGATTGTTCTCCAACTGTAGCACCTATTATTAAAGGGGACAACTTCAGTCAGAAATAGTATCCACAAAATAATTTGAAGAAAGAACAAATGAAGAATATTCTTTATGCTTCTGTTGTTGGTAGCCTAACATATGCACAAGTGTGTACTAGGCCAGACCTTGCCTATGTTGTAGGCATACTAGATAGATATCAAAGTAATCCAGGATTGGAACACTAAAAAGCTGCTAAAAAGGTAATGCAGTATCTACAAGAAACTAAGGAGTACAATCTCACATATATGCATTCTGATAATCTTTAGGTAACTGGATATTCGGACTCATATTTTGCTAGATGTGTGGATACTAAAAAGTCCACTTCAAGAGATGTTTTCGTTCTTGCAGAAGGGGCTATATCTTGGAAAAGTGGTAAGCAATCTATAATTGCTTCGGCTACTGTGGAGGCAGAATTTATTAGATGCTATGAAGCAACAACACATGCATTATGGTTAAGAAATTTTATCACAGGCCTAAAAATTATTGATTCTATAGAAAGATCATTGAAAATCTATTGTGATAATTCCGCTGCAATATTCTTTTCAAAGAATAGTAAGAGTGGGAGCCATAGCAAACATATTGATATAAAGTTTTAGTTGGCAGAGATCATATTAAGAAGCGTGAAGTAACTATTGAGTATGTAGATATTAAGCTTATGCTAGTAGACCCCATGACTAAAGGATTGTGGACCAAATTATATAATAGTCATATTGAACATACGGGGCTTCTTAAATAAATTAACGTTCGCTTGCTAGATTCATCTCTGATCATATATATAGGACTTTTACTAAAATTAAGTTTGTGCATATAAAATTTGTCATATTTATTTATTGAGACTACTTTTGTTTGGACCCTTAATGACTTATATGAAGTTCATTCATGCAATATTGACATATTCGAGTATGGAAATTCTTATATTATGGAATGAAACGTTTGTTAAAATAAGAATAACCACCATGATTCATGTATATTTAAATTTCTATTTGAATAAATAAAGTGTCATTATCATTTAGCTTGAGTAGCTACTATGGCCATAATAATAAGATTTAATTTATCTCATAACAAAAAAATTATGTGAGCCCAGTGGGAGAATGTTACAGGCATATTTTTAATATAGTTTATAAATATGTTACAAGCACTATCATTAAATTAATACATGTCTTAATCTCAAAATAAGTGTTACATGCACGTACTTAATGTAGCTCACATCCATAAATTGAGATAAATTCAAATTACTCAAACTTTTTGATGAGATCATGATGAGAATAATTATCCAAAATTTCTAAAAATTAACATAAGAATAATTAACTCACTTTGTTGATGGAAGGAAGTGAATCAAGTCAATTAGAAATACTAAGAGTCCTTAGCCAAGCCAAGATCATCTTTGTCTGTGAATTACCCATCATACGAAAAAGTTATATAGAGGAATAGGCTAGAAGATTCTAAATATTATTCAAATTTAACTTGAACAATTATAGCTAGAGGTGGAGGTATGTAACTTATTTAAGTTGATAATTAATATATATATTAAGCTAACATTTACTTTATATAATTCCATATATATCATCATATTTAGTATAAAACAAAAATATAAAATTGATAATATAAAATATTTATTTTAATTATCAATTATTACATATACACAATAAAAATAGTTTATATATATATACATATATATATATATATATATATATATATTTTATAAATGTGTAAATAAATTTTATTGAGTATTATATCTAATTCAGTCATTTACATTCTCACAGTAGTTTAAGAGTAAACTTACCAAACACATATCATTGCTTTTAAAATTTGAAATATTTTTAAATAAATTTTGTCAAGTATTTAACTAATTCTCTTCAATATTGACTATTTCTATAGCATTACTATACTAGCCCATAGTCTGTCACATTTAGTTATTGAGTTTTTTTTTTTTTCAACCTAAAATGCTCGCTATGTGGCCACTTGGGAGATTAAAACCGGTGAAAAAAAAATTTACCTACAAAATTGTAAGATTTAACTCGTTTCAGTAGTCAAGCAATAGCTAGAGACAGAATACGGGAGGGTTTGATTGAGTATTTTAGAAACATTAGAGTAAAATAGTTAATTTGTCTAAGCTCGTGGGATTCCTATCAATTTTGAAAGGAAGGATATTGACGGTGGCATTGCAGCATTACGTGGCAGATTATCATTTGCTAATTACTTCGGGTTTGACGGCTTTGGTCAATCGACTTGTGTTTAGAGCCTCATGATCTAGAGACTTTTTCGCCTCAAACTGCTCCCGGTTTCCTCCACGTGTCACGTGAACAAAGCAAAAGGAATGTGTGAGCGTTACCACATGCAATAATCACAAGTCATTCAGTACGTAAGCTATGGGGTATCCATGAGGAGATATTTAATTCATTACTTGCAAAAGAAATTGGATTATTATTTGCAGAAGTTTTTTTATATAATCTCACATGAGGAGCTTTTTTAATAAAATAAAATAAACTAAAATTAGAGAGAGTTACATTATTGGAGCATATAGAATGGGCGGTGTTTATGTAAAGTATTATCTTGCATCCACACCGTACTTCAATTTTTTGAAATCAAGCTGTTTGCAGACTACACTAAGTATCATAAGGGCATAACTGTTTAAAGAATGTTTTAATACAATTATCAGATATTTATTTTATAATATATAATCAAATAGATAAAATAAGTTTCAACCTTAAACAAAATCATTTGTGGTAATTAAGGTTTATTGCAAAAGAGGGGGGGGGGGAGTTCATACATATACACAGGGTAATGCCATAGCCTTTTCTTTTCATTGTATAAAATATGTTATACAAATTCATGTGACATAACAGTATTGGTTTTTCTTTTCTAAGCATTGTTTTTATATCATATAATTTGTATAAAAAATTTGTGACTTTAGTATTTCCTCACAACAAACTATTTCATGTGAAATGTGAATCCAATAAAAACCAAGCAAAGCTAGTATAAATGTTGACTCGAGCGGAACTTGAAATTGATGAATTATTGAAATAACTGAAATAAAGTGAGCACATGGAAGTTTGAATACAAAATATTAGCTCTACTATTCCTTAACAAAAAGTCTAAGCTAATGGATAATGACCTAATAATAGTGATTAAAGACAAATTTAATATGTCAAAAATTATCTTTCCATGCCGATGATTAGAGAATATTATTGGCAATCAAGTGAATAACTACGTTAGCATTCTAACTAACCCACGACGCCCTATTTGTTATTAGTTAGTTAATAGAGGACTGTGCTGCCGTACGTATCCTTATCACATGCATAAAAAGGGAAAAAAATGACATTCCAAGTACTTAATTTTGACTTTAATTTTATAATATTATTATATAGTTTAATCTATTATATGGTTTAATCAATTTATTCATTGCTAGAAAAAAAACGTTAGTAAAATAAAAGAACAGATATACGTACCATCCAACCTTTTTCAATATAAATACCCTTAACTCTTCTCTTTCATTCATCCAACTACTTACCATTAAGCAATTAGCTTGATTGCTTTCTTGTCTCCAAATAAAAATGGCAGCAGCCAAGCTTATTACAATTTCTTGTGTTGCTTCTGTCTTTCTCATCTTTTTCATCAAATCATCAAATGCAGCTAGTTACAACGTCATAACTTTTGGTGCCAAACCAGATGGGAGAACAGATTCAACACAATCTTTTCTTAGGGCATGGGCAGTGGCGTGTAGGTCAGTTCAGGCTTCCACCATTGTTGTTCCAAAGGGAAGGTACTTGATAAAGAATGCAGTTTTTAGAGGGCCATGCAAGAGCAGGATTACAGTTCAGATATCGGGAACAATTGTGGCTCCTAATGATTATCGTGCACTTGGAAAATCGGATCGTTGGATTCTGTTCATTAAGGTCGATAGACTTTCAATAATTGGTGGCACTCTTGATGGTAAAGGTGCTGGCTTCTGGGCTTGCAGGAAATCTGGAAGGAATTGCCCAGTTGGAACTAGGGTAAGAAATTCTGAAAATTACACGAAGTTCAAAATTTTAAAATTTTTCTTCGCAGTTGTTATAGAGGGCATTCTTACTTAATTTTCATTCCATATTCTAAATTTTGATTAATTATGTATTATGTAATGAAATTTTAAGATTTATAACGAGAAAACTGAGGCATCTTTATGGTACAGTCACTCTAATATAGGATCATTTGTGTTAGATAATAAAAAATGTGGTATTGAAGATTTTAAAAAATAATTAAAATTCTCTTATAATTTGAGCTTACCTAAACTCTTAAAAATATTTTTACTCGTGTATATATTTTATTTATATACGGTCAAGAGTCTTTTTTTATAAGCACCATATTCTATTTGCTAACTATAAAAGCTCATTTATATAAACGCTTTTTTTATAATTATAAAAGCTCATTTATATAAACGCTTTTTTTAATATTAGAATTGTCAAACTTTTGAAATCACACATTCTCTCTTATTCTCTTAATGTAAGCTTAGTTAGGAATAAAATACACATTATATATAACGGAACCCTTGAATTTCCTTCCTATATTATATACACATACCATAAATATAAAATTATAAATGGCATTACTTGCTAATGTTATGGTTTTAATTTCACGCCTTCTAATTATAAGCACGAAAAAGGCTTTGAATTTTACATATTAAACAAATTTTATAAAATGGTGAGGCGGCTATAATTCAAACCAGTATTGATGTTTAACACCTCATCGTTTTCTCATTGCAGTCGATAACAATCAATTCGGCCAACAATGTTATTGTTAGTGGCTTGACATCAATCAACAGTCAGCTCAGTCACCTAGTAATCAGCAGTTGCAACAATGTAATAGTCCGAAATGTGAAGTTCATTGCTGCAGCCGAAAGCCCTAACACCGATGGCATCCACGTTGAATCCTCTACCGGCGTCACAATCACAGGCGGTACCATTCAGACTGGTGATGATTGTATCTCAGTCGGTCGAGGAACAAGAAACTTGCACATGAGCAACATTAAGTGTGGCCCAGGGCACGGTGTTAGGTAATTAATTAATTAATCAATTTATCACATAAAAAATGATACATCAATGCATATGTCATATACTTAGCAGCTTGGTAGAAATTATGTCTAACAATTTTTATTTTAAAATTCACAGCATTGGTAGTCTTGGAAAGGAGCTCAACGAAGATGGTGTCGAAAACGTTACGTTAACAAATTCAGTATTCACAGGATCAGACAATGGTGTGAGAATTAAGTCTTGGGCTAGACCTAGCAGAAGCTTTGTAAGGAATGTTTTCTTCCAAAACCTCATCATGAGGAATGTTAAAAACCCAATTGTAATTGATCAAAATTATTGCCCCACAATCAAGGATGCCCTAACAAGGTGAATTTTTTCTTCCGAAATTATCAATAAAATTAAATGATGACGTTAGTTCTTGCCATATTTGCATATCTTAATAGTCTTGATTGATTAAGTAAATTTTATCCATTCGTTTATTTATTTTGTTTGCAATTAACAGAACTCAGGCGTGAAGATTAGTCAAGTGACTTACAGGAACATACAAGGAACTTCTGCTACACCAAAAGCTCTCACATTTGATTGCAGCCCGAGCAATCCATGCAGAGGAATCAAATTGCAAGATATCAAACTTACTTATAAGAGTAAAGCAGCAACATCTACGTGTAAGAACATTGGCGGAACAACCAGTGGAGTAATAATGCCCAGGAGTTGTCTCTGAAAAATCAAAAATAGTTTCTTCCACCAAAACAGAAAACTGTTTTGAATTAGTGGGTGTGCACACCGCAATGGAAGCATTTAGTAGAGAGCTTTCATGATTGAGTGTCGCGATAAATCCCAGTAGAATATGAGTTTATGTGTACTTGATTTTGTGATGTTACCAGCTGACCAAAGCAGAATAATGTAATCATCTGTGCCCCTAAGTACATTGACAGATTCAATGATTACTTATTCCATATATTAAATTATCTCACTAAAGAACATGCAGCGTTTATATATGCAGAAGTCATAGCTGTTACTTTGTCCATAGAAAATATTTTTAGAAGTTTTTGAAGAATTTTGGCTAGAAAGTGATGATTTTATATCTAATTTTCACGTTTGATAGATCATTCTTTGAACCCTCTATTGTTTTAATTTCCTTATGAATTTTCTCTTTATTCCACTTTTACATAAAATTAATTGCACCGTGGATAATATTTGCTAAGGTGTTATATTTGTGGGTGCTAATTGATTTAATTAGTAATTAGTAATGTTATACTTGAATAGAAAATTAAAATATATTTTAAAATATTTATTTATCCATATATTGAGTGTAAAATAATATAACCTTTTAGGATGCTATAAGAGGTATGAAACTATTTCGTATTCACTTTACATTGACTATATAAAACGGCATCTAAATCAACTACTTTAAGAAACTGCAATGCAATGAGTGATGTCTATGGACACTCAATACGTCATTCTCTCTGCTTCAATAGATGCTTTATTATATGCCTAATCATAAAACTTGTAGCTATAATGTGACTGTTCACTAGATAGGGAGAAATCAACATTTTGGTCTTCTTAGAATTGTTTCTACCACTTGGTTCGTGATAAATTTTTAATACCTTATTTCATCTTTGATGTTAAAACAGTAATAATAAAAAATATTGTTAAAGGATAAATTTAACATTTTTCATAATAAATTAATTATTTGAGACCTAAAAATTAATTAGTTATCAACTTATTTGTTAAATAGTTACATTTACCCTTTAATAGTGTATTTTCTATTACTGTACGTTTTAATATCAAAGATAAATGAGATGTTAAATTATTTTAAGAGTTAAGTGGTAAAAATAATTTTAAGAGAGATTAAAGTGTCATTTCGTTTTTATGTTTCCCTTTGTTTTATTAAAAACCAAAAATTAATTAGTGCATAATTGAAAAGAGCATATACGTGTATGACTTATAGCCTAGTCATACCATTTTTCACCTCACTTCTATGAACAAATTCTTTTATATCATCGAGAAAGTGCCTTGAAAATTTTAAATTCAATTATTGTACGTAATGTAATATTAAATTCCATCAATGCAAGCTTTTGGAAGACAGAGCACCATCAATATCTTTAGTTTTTAATTGAATTTCAAAGTCTGATAAGACCACTTGATTATGAGTAGTGCCCGATCGAGCCGCTACTGGGTACATGAACCGATATAACATGCGTTGATTATGTACTTTTCTTTGCTGATTAAATTTTTTGACATTGCTCTATTGCTGCACATGGTTACATTCTCAATCAAGTTTTACATTTTGAATCTATAAATGTGAATTTGAAGTTTGATAAGGCTACCTGCTTATAAAGACACATCATAATGACTAAGTTTCGGGATGATGATAAGCTTTGTACTTACCTTTTAAAAAGATGTGATTAATAGTTATTATTTAAAAAATTATAAGTAAATAAATTTTAATCTTGTATTATTATGAATGTATGCGTGGCAAAAAATCGTAAGTGCAAGCAAAAGGAAAATGACTTATGCACCCCTTCGTTAACTTTTACCACGAAACAAATATTGACTAGCTTTGACTTGTACAATGACTATATGTCATGACATGCAGCGTTTATATATGCAGAAGTTTGCCTTTTTTCACAATAACTATATGTGAGATTTAATCATTTATTTTTCATATATAGTATCGAATAAATTAGTGTAAATATAAAATAAATAAAAGATTATTTATCATTTTACATAATATTTTACAAATAAAATTAGAATAAACCCAATATATTGTTAAGAAAAAATAAAACAAATCCAATGAGATAAATTCAAAGATGTAAATTTTTATTAAATTTCCCACTTTGTTTTAATTAAAAAATTCTACTTTATTCGTAATAAATAATTGTCAATTAAGGATTTAAAGGTTATTGTATATGCTGAAGGTAATCGCCAGTTGCTTTAATGATAAAAGTTAATTAATGGATGAGGATCATAAAATCATTTTGACATTTCTAAAAATAAAGGGTTTGTTTATCTTTTTCACGGAAGTTGGGTGTGTGTATGTCTTGTAACGATTAATAAGCACAATGAAAATGTTTCCAATTCTACTCTCTTTTCATCCCATTGAATTTTTTTTAGTAAAGTTTTTTTTAAATTAAACAACCACCAAAAAGGTGAGGGTTAGGCAGGATCCCTACTTGTCATATAAATCAAAATAGAAGTAATTACATAAGGAGGATGATAAAACCCAAAACCTCCTAAAATAAATATAAATACATAAGAACAAAAAAAAATACACCATCAATTGAAAAATAAACTAAAAAACCTATCATCTGATATGAGGAAAAGTTTGTGCACCTAAATGGAGAATGCCAAATAAGCCCGTAGGTAGATCCCGAGTACACAAGAAACATCAGCTAACCCGATGAGTGCAAGCCCAGTTGGCCAGAAATCAACAGCAGAAGTAGAATCCCAAAGCACATGTCTAATCAAAATGACAAAATATGAGAAGAGGATATCAAAGCACACACCCGACGTAACAAATAAGCATAATCCCAACGAACAGGGCCCTGAGAATGAATCCAAGATACCACCGTGGCTGAATCTAATTCTATCTCAAGTATAGATTATCCAAGATGAGTAGTGACCTCTAACTCCTCACAAATACCCATAAGCCCAGCATAAATAATCGATTGGCAACCAAGAAAAGATCCAAAAGCAGCCAAAACGTCACTTTGATGATCATGAAGAATACCACCCGTTGCAGCTATCCCAGGGCTACCCCTAGAGCAACCATCCACTTTTTATTTTGCAACCCCAGGAGATGGTCGCATCCAAGAAATTAAATGAATTGGCCTCTTGGGTGGAATTATGACACGCAAATCCTCCATAATCCAAGAACCCAAACCCCCCCCCCCCCCCCTCACGCGTAACTAAGAGGGCTTAAATCCAAAAGCAGAGCTACCAATCCCCACCTGGTGGATAATTGCATCCACAGAAAAGGTCTGCGAAAAAAACCTGGAAGAATTACGAGCTTTCCAAACTTGCAATAAAATAAGTCAAGACAGAAGGACTCGAATATGTCTTCGAGATGGAGTACACCGACGCCAATAACAAGGCAAAGATGCGGGGTTAAAAAAACCACATGTCGCATACGTAAATTTCGCATAAAATGAGCCCAAATTGGCCTAACCTGAGGACAATGAAGGAACAAATGTCGAGCAGTCTCAACAGCCCTACCCCAAATACGTCAGGAGACCATACAGAAACCTCTCGAATATAAGATATCATCAGTAGCCAAATAACCATGTAACAGCCGCCAAAGAAAAAAGGAAACCCTAGATGGGATTTTTTTTTTGCCAGATAAGCGAAAAAACCTCATCTTTTGGTCTAGAACAACGCACAAGCTCCCACGTTGTCCGCAAATGAAAGACACCATCATGGCTGGGAGCCCACCGAATTATATCAGGTTTTGTGCTAGAGATAGGAAGATGGTAACACATCTTGAAGCTTACCCTGATCCCATGTTGTACCCTGCCAATAAAAAGAAATTGGTACCCCAGAAGCCGCTGCAGGGTTGTAAGAGGCCAATGGGCAAGAGTCCAACCAGCAATCATACCAAAAACTACACTCCCCCCGACTAACCAACCAGCGCACATGAGGTTCAGCAACCCACCGAACCGAACATAGTAATCTCCAAAGAGGAGAGGCAGAATAATGAACCTGAACTTGACTCAGATGAATTTAACCGTGATTTTTTTCTTTTAAATCAGCTACAAGTTGAAGTTGACATTCGAGGCATCATTGAGATCCTGGCCATAAATAACAGTAATCTCAATGCTTATTCCTCTCTTATTTAGAGAATTAAAATACTCCTCAACAAAGATTGGTAGATAACTCTGTTGCATAACTATCGAGAAACCAATTTCGCAGCTAATTACCTCGCCAACCATGCTTTCTTTTTGCCTCTTGGGATTCATGTTTTTCCAATTCATCCAACTGAAACTGAAGGGTGCTTGTTACATGATGTCTCCAGGTTTACGTACCGCGTTTGGTCATTGCCGGGTTTTAACTAGGTCCTTTATGCATTAAAAAAAATAGTACAAAGATAAACAAAATGTCTTATCTATCTTATTGCGTAGCACATTTTAGTTTGCCTTCGTAGCTTATTGGCAAGTTAAATTAAAAGTAATAGTAGATATATATCACTACAAGAAAAAAAAGATATAACAACTGGAATTCAGCAAGATGCATGCTGAATTGTGAAAGTTTACTTTCAACAACATACTTTAAGGCGCGTTGTGAAAAACATTATTACAACAGTTTTCTGATTGTGGCAATTTTGGTAAGACAAATAACAACATACAATATAAGCAAGTTGTTAAAAAATTCATTTTCGACAACGTTCTAAAAGGCACGTCGCTATCGAGAATGTAGCACAACATTTTTTAGTTTGTTGTCATTTGTTTTCAACCATGAAATAATTTGCCACAGGTGAAAAATGTTTATATTTATAATTTCTCTATAGTAATAATAAAGCCTTTTCAAATTAAAAAACTAGTAATAAAAAAGTAACCAACCAATTTAAATAATAGGTTGTTATTCATATAATTATTGAATCTATCCTATTAAATCATTAATTTATTTTTGTATAAAATGTAAATAATTTTTTTTACCACAAATAATTTTTTTAAATAAAAAATGACATAAATACATTCAAATCTATTTATTATTTTCAACTAATGAAAATCTTTTTTGTCAGCCCAAAAGAAAAAGGCGCAAATAAAAAAACTCTACATGATCAATTAATAGAAAATAATATCTTAATTACTAATAAGACAAAACTTTAGCACTTGGTAAAGTTACCTATTCTCACTTTTTCACTTTCTCACTTTCCAGCATTATCTTTCTCTCTACTTGTTTTCTTCCTCTTGGTGAAAATCCCTCAACTATTCCTTTCTTTTGGTGATTGTCAAGAAGAAATAAGGTTTGGGTCTTCTTTTGTTCAACACACACTCTCTCTATTGGAACTTAAATTGAGTTACTCTTTGATTTTTTATCTAAAATTCCAGGTGTATACGCTGTGGTCCCAAGGAGAAGAAGCTTTTGATTGTGGTCCAGAACAAAGAAGACAACATCCTTGAAATTGAAAAGGTGTATATATATTTCATTCTTTATTTTTTTTTTTTTTTGCAAGTAAAATAACATGAAAAGGTGTCTCTTTTACTCTTTGTCAAAAATGGGTATCGTCAATTTTACTCTTAGTCAAAGATATCTCTTTTACTCTTAGATAATTGTTTGTTTATAAAAAATAATAATAGTAATAATACACTATTCGTCTGTTTTCTTATTACAAAATAAATAAATTTTTTTCTTATTTACTTTTGTGTTGACATTTAAACTAGTAAATAATATAGAAGATATTGAATTTAAAAAATAACAATTATACAAAGTCTTACGAAAATAAAATAGAAAGAGTCATGTGTAACTTTGTTCTTGTCTTGAATATATTGTTATGTAACTTTTTATATTTTCAACTTACCATTTGTTCATGTAAACAGGTTTTAATAGTTGCTCGAAAATGGATAAAGGGTGGGCTCACCTATCAAGGTATTATTTTGCCTTATTTCTAAATATTATTTTGCATTTTTCCTCTTTAAAAAAAAGTTTGTTTGTACGAAATTAGTGAAATTCAATTAACTTTCCAGTTCGATAAAATCTTTATTGTAGACACACAGAGGATTAGTGCGTAACTTTGTCAATAATGCACGTGCTTGTTTGGGAAACTTAGATGTTATAGTATGTCCCTGTAGATATTGTAAGAATTTACAACGCCACCATTTTGATATAGTCTACGAGCACTTGGTTATTAAGGGCATGGATCCGACTTATACAAATTGGGTCCTTCATGGGGAGAGTTCTACTGCAACAATGCAATACAAGGGTGAGGGGAATACATACACATCAAATCAATACATAGATTTTGAAATGACAGAAACTTATAGGATGTATAAAGATCAAGCATGTTTTCAAGAAGCAAATGCTATAGAGAATACATATGTAGAAAGAGAGGAACTTCAAAATTTAGTTAGAGATGCTGAGACTCCATTGTGCCCAGACTGTATAAACTACTCTAAAATGTTAGCAACTGTAGTGTTATTCAAGCATAAAGTTACCCACGGGTTATTTGACAGTAGTTTTAATGAGATGCTTCAAATTTTTTGTGATATGTTACCACTAGAAAATACACTTCCAGATTCTTTTTATTCAAAAAAAATTGTTGAAGGCATTTGAACTTGGGTACGAGAAGATACATGCTTGTATAAATGATTGTTGTCTATTTAGAAAAGACTTGGAACATGCAAATACATGTCTTAAATGTAGTTCTTCTCGCTGGAAAGTTGATGAACGAACTAATAAGATTCATCAAGGCATACCTGCAAAAGTCTTGCGCTATTTTCCAATAATACCAAGACTTAAAAGGATGTTGGGATCACAGAATTGGCAAAACAATTTAGATGGCACCAAAGTCATAAAAGCCAAGACGGTAAGATGAGACATCCAGTTGATTCTCTTGCATGGGAGACCATAAATAGAAAATGCCCATCGTTTGCATTAGATCCTCGAAATATCAGATTTGGTCTTGCTACTGATGGTTTCAATCCTTTTCAAGATCTTAGCACGAGTTATAGTTGTTGGCCTGTCATTTTATCTATGTACAACTTGCCTCCATGGTTATGCATGTCCAAGGAAAACTTAATGTTGACTTTACTAATTCCTGGGCCAAAACAGCCCGATTATACATATCCCACTTCTGTAGTTTATGATAGGGGTGGGCAAAATACCCGACCCGATCCGAAAAAATTCGGGTTCGGATCGGTTCGGGTTGTTATTGAAACCCGAACGGGTGAAAAATTACAAACCCGATCGGGTTGTAATCGGATCGGATAAAACCCGATCCGATCCGAATACCCGATCGGGTCACACAAAAAAACAATTGACAAATAACAAACAAAACCAAACGCAGAGCACCATGTCTCGCTATTTTCAGTGTTTCACAGCCCTCAGCCCCTCATCTTCACAGCCCTCATCCTCACACTCACGACTTCACACGCACACACTCATCCTCATCCTCACACTCATGACTTTCACAGCCTGTAAACGCAGAGAAGAGAGCGGAGGAAGCACAGCCAGCGCATGCAGCCACCTAACCCGCGACCGGATCTACTGCTCCACGACGTCCGTAGCTACTAGATCTGCTGTTGCCGGATATCTACCAGACTGTTGTTGCCGGATATCTACCGGATCTACTGCTGTGAAGATATTCGATGTTGAAATTGATCAGAATTTGGAAAAAGCAATTACAGTTAAGTACCCAGAGCAGATCTATGAATCCATGAGATATTCGGTGTTAGCCAAGGGAACTAAGCGGGCCCCGCCTGTCATGTGTGTGGCAGCTTGCGAGCTCTTTGGTGTTAATCGGATTGCAGCTTTTCCCAGCTCTTGAAATGGTACGGTTTGTGCAGCTCATTTTTGTTTTTGTTTATTGACATTTTTATTATTATTATTATTTTTGTGTTGATTATGAAGAGTTTGAATTGGGCTTACTTTTGGGCATCGAAAGATGTTGAATTAGATCTTCAGTTGGCTTGTTTTTGTGTTGGTTGTTTATAATTGCCGTGGGAGTGGGACGATGAAGAATTTGATACGTGTTTTGATAAAGTTTATGGTTTTGTGCTTTGAATCTTGCCCATAATTCTGTTTGGTTGTGGTGAAAGGCTTCTCGTTCCTTGTTCTTGTGCTTAATTTTTTGGATCCGAATTTAACCCGAATTTAACCCGATTATTTGATCCGATCCGATCCGATCCGAATATGTTCGGATCGGGTCGGATTGGGTTACAACTTCGGGTTAAGTTCGGGTGAATTTTTTTCTAACCCGATCAACCCGAAATCCGATCGGGTTGATCCGAACCCGACCCGAACCCGAAAATGCCCACCCCTAGTTTATGATAAGTTTTGCTATTTTATTTCATTTTATTTTTTATACTTGTAGTCACAACAAGGAAGTGGTACAATGCATGAAAATCTTGAGTTAGAAAATGCAAGCTGTCAACTATTGCATTGGTACTCAGATGATCCAGTTGAGGTTGTGGCTGAGGGGAAGGTTGCATCAATTGATCCTAAGGCAAGAGTCCATCACGTGCCTCTTGGTAGGGATTGTTGGAAAGTTTGGGTGGAGTCAATTACTCTTGGTAAGGAAGATATTGAATTGTACAAGATGGCAGATGAAGCTCGAATAATCAATGAAGCTTTGGGGAGTACTGTTGCTTGGCCTAGGAGTTGCATCAAATTGATTTAGACAAAGTAATAGTTGTGATTCATCTTGCTATGATATTTTATTGATCAACAAATATATATATATGTACACATGCACACACATACACACACATATGAGTCAATTTATGTTTTTATAAAATGCTACTTATTTTCGTTTCCTTCAACTTTGTTGTGCAGGAATTAATTTTGTTTTGCTGGAGGTCTCCTTAGCAGTATTGAGCTTTAAAGAAACTTTTTTTTTAAAGATCACTCAAAGATGTTTTAACTTATGTTTTGGTTGCTCATATCTCATTTTGTTGTTTTATATGTATTTAAGATTTTAGAAACTATTGTGATAATGATACTTCAAATATATTAACTTTATGCTTGAATACATTTTTAATGAAATTATATTTTGGAAATGTGTTAGTACTGTGCATATGTTTGTGTAGAACAAAAGTATATAGTGATAAAACTAATGTATGAAATAGGAAAAAAAGTGCATTTAATAACTTGCAAATTAACGATAGGCAATGTTTAATTGTCTAAAATATTACAACTAGCAACAAGCATTCACTGTTGTCGAATGTTAGAAACAACAACGAGCATGTATTGTTGTTGAATATTAAAAACAGCAATGAGTACTCTATTGTTGTTGAATGTTACAAATAACAATGAGCATGTATTGTTGTTGTATAGAAAATGACAACATCAAAAAGTCTGTGGTGAAAAGTGTAGAAACGTGAGACATCAGCTACGAAAATAAAACGTGGTTACATGACAAATGACCACAGGCAAGGTCGCATTTTGCAATGTGATTTGTCCGTTGTCAAAGGTCATGGACATTCAACAACATCAACATCAACAACGTGCAAGTCCTCGTTGTTGTATGTAATTAACAACATATTTAAATCGTTGTCATATCCTTTTTTTCTTGCAGTGATATCTTAAAATTTAATCCTAAATTTCATTCAAAGATGTGGCATGTGATGTGTCTTTCATGAAGTGATTGATAATTTTTATATGAATTAATTGTCTTATCTTTCAAACCAATGAATGAACAATGTGGCATTTATCAACTCGATTGTGAGATAATATAATTAATTCATTTGAATCTTGTAAGGAATTATCAACTATTCGAAGAATGACACAGTTCATATTGCATCATTTGAGATGAAATTTGGGATGTCTATTATTATTTATCAATTCAGATATTTTAACATTGAGTAATAATAAATATGGAAGTAATTGACTATCAAATCTTTTTAAATTTTTAAAAAATCCAATAAAATTCATCAAATCTATTGAATTTTCTTTGGCAAATTTGTAATTATCTTATCAGTTAAAAAATATGTCGAAAATTAAGAGAAAAATAACAAAAACTATAGTAAAGTAATTGATGGGGTGTGAACAGTTAATAACAAACAAAAATTATGTTTGATTTTAATTAAATTTATAAAGTTATAAACAAACAATTGGGGCTTCAGAAGAGTTTTAAAGAGGTGCCAATAGCACTACTTTTCTAGATGACTTGACTTCTGTTTAGAGCTGCATGATCGGGCGACTTTGTCGCCTGAAAGTGCTCCGGGTTTGCTCCATGGGGCACGTGAACAAAAGAAATGTATGAGTGTTACACATGCAATGATAAAAACTAATCCAATACTATGTACATTCAATTAATTAAAAGTCAGAAACCCTGGTTCATTAATTGTGATAGTAATTAATTATAACGATCGCATATATATGAAATTTTGTGCCATTTGCTGAAAAAATCATTCTTTATGTCTACTTTAATATAAATTAAAAGAAAATTAAAGTGTTATCATTACCATTGGGCATAAAGAATGTGATTTACATCTATGCAAGAGTTATATCATGCACCACACCAATTTTTTTAATTTCTAGAAGTCAATCTGTCAACAGCACCAATCATTAAGAATATGTTTTAAGAATGTTTTTAATGACATAAATTATAAAATTTTATATTTATGATATTTGACAAAAATGCTAATAAAAAATTGTTTTCCCACTGTTGAAAAAATTAGGATTTTTCTGGGTAATTTATATTAATAAATTCCTCACATAACTTTCTATTAAAAAAAAATAGCAGTCTCTAGTCTCCAAAGAGTTTATAGAACACTACTCTTAAAATTACCTCAAAAAATTCGAGTACAAATTATTTTTCCTTGACAATAAATCTTATTATAGAATGTTTATTATCCCATAATCAATGTATTGTTATTTCCTTTTCTCGAAAAGAAAAAGAAACAGTGTGAGTATAAATTAAGCTTCTTAACGATGCCAAAAATTATATAATCAAACTATCGAAAATACAACAGTTCCTTAGCTTATCCACGATTAGGCCATTTATACCAATGATTAGACGGCATTATTGTTACCTAATTAATTATCAAATGCACATATTTCTAAGCAGCCCACGGTTCATCTTGACTCGTGTAGCCTAACAAATCATTATCATCACATGCATGCATGTATGATAAGAATATGCAACTTAAAATACATAATTTTGACCTTTGATTTTGTAATACATAATTTGTTAACCCATTTTATCACAACAACAATTAGTACAATAAAAGAACATTTGTACCAACCAAATTTTATTCAACATAAATAGTCCCCAAGACTCTTCTTTGTTTCATCCAACAAACTGAAAGCAAAAATGGCGGCCAAGCTTCTCATTTCTTGTATTCTTTCTCTCGTCCTCACATTCTTTTTCAAACCATCAAATGCAGCATACAATGTGATAGATTTGGGTGCAAAATCAGATGGGGAAACAGATTCAACTCAAGCTTTTCTCAAGGCATGGGCCGCGGCGTGTAGCTCAGTGAAAGCATCAACAATTTATGTGCCAACAGGGAGATACTTGATAAAGAATATAGTTTTTAGAGGGCCATGCAAGAATAAAATTGCAATTCAGATAAAGGGAACAATTGTGGCTCCTACAGATTATCATGTAATTGGGAACACGGGGAATTGGATTTTGTTTGTTCAGGTTGATAGAGTTTCAGTCATTGGCGGCACTCTTGATGCTCAGGGGGCTGGCTTTTGGGCATGCAGAAAATCCGGACAGAATTGCCCAGTTGGATCTAGGGTAAGCTTTCATGTGCCACATGAAGTTCAATTCTTAAAAGTTCTGTTAACACATTTGACTAGAATGAAAATAGTTTGGGTGCTACTAGAGTATGCTGTTTTATACTTTATATTCTTGTCACTCATATATACCAGAGTGTCCTATACGCGTAGATCCGTTGGCCGTCATTCTTACCAAATCAATTTTTATGCTTTTTAGACACTAATTAAGGCATGTCAATGCATGAAAATTATGAAGTGTGAAAGTCTGTATTTTTTAAATGCAAACAAACTATTCTTTGCATTAATATTTGAACCCTCATTATAAACAGAGTGTTGTCTATTCGTTTCTTTTGAAAATACACACACACACTCTTGATGGCTTTTTCCTAAGAAATAAATTTAGATTTTGTTTGTTTATAAGAAAATATCTTATAAACTTGATGGACAGGATAGCTATGCAAAACTCCCACAAATTAATATTGATGTCTAACATGTAATTTACAAATGAGACACTTGCAGTCAATAACGTTCGATTGGGCTTCAAATGTTATGATAAGCGGCTTGACTTCCATCAACAGTCAGCTAATTCATCTTGCAATCAACAGCTGCAAAAATGTGATCGTCAGAAACGTGAAGCTTATTGCTCCGGACGAAAGTCCTAACACCGATGGCATCCACATACAATCGTCTACCGGCGTTACAATCACCGGAAGCATCATGCAGACCGGAGACGATTGCATATCAATCGGCCCAGGCACCAGAAACTTGTACATGAGCAGCATCAAATGTGGCCCTGGACATGGTGTTAGGTCACTAATTATACAATTAGTAAATAACACACAAAAACGCATATGCTATATATATAGCTTTGTGTTTAGCTTACTTTTATCACTATTATAATGTATTTTTTCCTCACAGCATCGGGAGCCTTGGATGGGGAGTCAATGAAGATGGTGTAGAAAACGTAACGCTGACAAATTCAATATTCACAGGATCAGATAATGGAGTAAGAATCAAATCATGGGCTAGGCCTAGCAATAGTTTTGTTAGGAATGTTCTCTTCCAAAACATCATCATGAAGAATGTACAGAATCCCATTTTAATTGATCAAAATTATTGCCCCCACAACCAATGTCCTCATCAGGTAACACTCATTATTTAATTCATTATTTAATGTATAATTCTCATTTCTTAAACCTTAAATTTTTATTTGCAAGATTTAATTAATATTTTACAAGAGTAATGAGGAAATTAATATTTCAAAAAAATTTAATTACATAATTAAAAAAATAACTTTAAATAGCCTTTTTTTTGTTGGCTTTACACCTTTTGATTCTTCTTCGTGGTCTTCTTCTTTTGTAATATTCACTTGCAAGTTTTATTTTTTAGACAAGCCGTTCAACTTTTCACCCTAATTTCAGGAAGATTACGATGCATAAATAGTTCAGTTGTTTAATTTCATGATTTTTTTTTATATATATATCTTGTTAACAGGCTTCTGGAGTGAAAATTAGTCAGGTGACATACAGAAACATACAAGGAACTTCAGCAACAGCAGAGGCTGTGACATTTGACTGCAGCCCTGGCAATCCATGTAGAGGGATCATATTGCAAGACATCAAACTTACATACATGAATAAAGCAGCAGCAACATCTTCGTGTAAGAACATTGGGGGAATGAGCAGCGGTGTGCTAATGCCCGAGAGTTGTCTATATGAGGGTTGAAAATGTTAGGGAAGATATAAAAGAAGCTAAGTGTTTGTTGATAATTGCAAATTGTGTATATGCATTTGAATTAGTAATGGGGATGTGCACACAATAGGAAGCAGTTAATTGTTATTGCAAATCCTGATAGGAGAAGGAATTTTTGTAACATGTTGGTTGAATCAAATTAACCAAATTATGTTCTTGGTTTTGTGATATTTTGTTCTAATTCTGATGTACAGTTGAGATCTACATTATATTGGGGATTAATGTAGAGTTGATAAGACTTGTATCGTGTTCATTCACAAATCACGCAAATGATATTATTCAAGGTCAAGAGAGATATGGCAAGAATTAACTACGACTTGCAATTCGGCAAATCAATTTTGCCAAATTCGCTTGTAGAATGTGTATCAATCATATCCCAGAAGCATACATGATTCTTTGATTTTTGTTATAAACTGAGCCTTTATCCTTATAAATTTTAAACGAATTATAAGAGTAAATTCATTTTTCTTATACATTTTCTTCATTTCCTTCTGGTACCATGTCAAGTACAGGATTAGTTCGTAACTATTGTTACAAATAAGGGGCAACCTAAGGAGATGCTACCTATGCTATTTGGTTTCACTGTTGAGCTTTTTATACATAAAAGTTGGGTAGTTATTAGATTAAAAAAATAACATATAATTAAATTTAATCATATAGACATTTATTATTTTAACTGCACATGTGATAGACAATAATAAAAAACTTAACTCAACCTACTGCTAGATCGAAATTCTTGTTTATGCTATCAAAATATATAATACAATAAAGGTAAATAATCAAATAAATTCGGGATTCATTTTCCATGTTTACATGAACATAATAGACATGATTAATTCTTGCTATATGTTTATGATATCATGGTTTTGATTCTTGCAATATGTGCATCTTATAATAATTTTAATTTTTTTTATACGTACATTAATAATATTAATTCTTGTAAATATTTCATAGTCGTCTTGATTCCCTCCGTTCGTGCATATTTGACGATCTTTACATGATGGCAATTCTTGTGCGTTATATGAACTCATGTACATCCTTCTCTAACAATCATGCTTTGGAGACATAATTTATCCCAGGAAAACAAATTAAAATAAACAATTAAATTGAAAGATTGTGAGATATTATTTTGTTTGTGCAAGTTTGCGGCGAAGGGCGCAATGGGATTTTGACCATTGACCAAACTTTTTAGTTGTTTGCCTTCCTAGTTTAATTGATAAGACAACCTATTTAAAGACACATGAATCCTCCGCTTTACGGGTACATGAACCTAACGACTTATAACTTAATTAATTCAATAATTATATAATCATATTTACTTTCCTTCACCAACTTATTTTATATTTGCTTAAAATTAACGCTACTTATGGTTACATTTTCTCGATCAAGCTACCTACTGTTGAATTTAACTCCATGACTTTATCTAATTTCCAACAGGCAATTCTTGATTAAACCTTTTGAAAAATATAATTTCTTCAATATTTTTGTAAATTAAATGAAGGGCGGAACAATCCCAAATATAAATCCTTACTCTTACTTCCTCTAAGAGTCAAAAACCGATAGATGATTAGGTAAATAAAAAAAGTGTTTGTCTGATATGTTTTATTTAATGGTTATATATATTTATTTAATCTCATAAGCACTTTTCAAAAATTTTGTTATTGATGATTTTTTTTCTTAATAGGGCCTTTGAAGATTAAATAAGTTATTTATCTTTACCAGTAAAAGTATAAATTTTGAACTTTTGAAAGTAGAGATTGAATAGCTTTTTTGAAACATTAAAATATCTAAAATATTCTTTTACTTATTTGATAATTTTATTTCATTCTTTCATTATATAAATTTAAAATACTTGTCTATTGAAATGATTTTATAATTTTTTATTAAAAATTCTCATTGACAATCAAACAATTGAATTTTTTTTTTAAATCTCTTCTTAAATGAGCTCTATTTAAAAAAGTTATATCAAATAAAGTATAAATGCTACTCGGTTACGTTTTAAAAAAGCAATTTGTCACAATTTGTTTTGGCTAATTTCTTCACAAAAATAGTATACGGTAAGTTGAATATTCATTACTTTTAGTCAAAATCTATTACTTGTAAAACTATTTTCAAGTTGCATTAAAATATAGACATTGGTTTAGATTATTTCTCTAATTTTAAGTTCTGAGATCATAATACACGTCTGAACCTTTAATTTATATAAATTCCAATATGTTTCTTCAGTAAGAATTATTCTTAAACTTTTAATCTTGAAATATAAAATTAATGTTAGTCGACTCAAAGTTAGTTACTATCCCAAGTCTTTAACTAACTTAACGGTACAATGGTACGGCATTAAGTGTCTCTTGTATCGATGGTAACACAAATATTCAAAAGAATTAAACACAAACTTGGATGCAACATCTCTATTGGTGCAACGGTAACGTTGACTTCTGCTTAGATTTAAATGATTGGGCGACTTTCTTGGCAGAAAGTACTCCTGCTCCACGTGTCACGTGAAGAAAAGGGATGTATGAGTGTCTCACATGCAATGATACGTCTCATCGCATACATAATCAAATGACATATATTTCAAAGTATATCTAACTAGGAGGAGGTGACGAGTTTAGTAAAGATTATAGAGAAATGCCATAAATTCGAACACTGCCTTGCAAGAACTCCAAGTACTTAAGTTGGGCACTTTATCCGAACTCGTTTGGTTCATTTTGCTTCAATTTGAGAATCAATTAACGGTTGATTCATAAGCAATCGATTTTAATATGGTTTGAGTACTCAATAAACAAACCAAAACCATTTTTTTTTTTCAAATATACAAAACAAAAAGTTCGCCAAAAAAAAAAACGTATAAAATGTACAAATCGAATAGAAAGGATGATCAAGATTGATTCAAATTTCTTTGAACTAACTTAAAAATATCTACTCTTTCTATTTATACAAACCGATTTACCATGTTATCAATGTCATATGTCTCATTTTTTTTATAGATCAACAAAAGAAAAGTAAGTAAATAATAAACAAGTGTAAATAATAAAATCACATTCGTTTTTATCAAAGTTTGCGTTCTTAATACATACAGTACTCATAAGTAAAACTTATTTATTTTATGGTGCTACACAAAAATTTTAACTGATTAGAATTTAGAGAATATTTTTGAAGTTCAATCACATGCTTTAGTCCTTACTTTCAACTTATACCATGTTACCGTACATATCATACTCACATGCATGTATACGGCAACGTGCCATTTAAAATACACTATCTATTTTGACCCAAATTATTCCACTTAATTATTCATTAATCTAATTAAATATTACCAGAAACAACATCAAACACAAGCAAAAAACATGCTATCTTACAATATAAATAGCCCGAACAGCCTTCTTCATTTCCTATCCTAAACTGCTCACCGATCTCATTGATTCATCTCTTAATTAAGCTTTCAATTTGTCGCACAAAATACTTTCAAATCAGATATGGCAATCAAGCTTATAATTTTTCTTCTCTTTGTCACAATCTTTATCAAATCATCAAATGCAGCTAATTACAATGTGATCACGTATGGTGCAAAACCAGATGGAAAAACAGATTCAACTAAGCCATTTCTCAAAGCATGGGCTTCGGCGTGCCGATCGGCTAAGGCATCAACCATTTATGTCCCTAAAGGAAGGTACTTGATAAAAGCAGCTGAATTCAGAGGGCCTTGCAGAAATAGAGTCACACTTCAGATTGATGGAACAATTGTGGCTCCTACAAATTATTGGGCACTTGGAAATTCAGGATATTGGATTTTGTTCATCAAAATTGATAGACTCTCAGTCATCGGTGGAACTTTTGACGGAAAAGGCCCCGGCTTCTGGGCTTGCCGTAAATCTGGAAAGAATTGTCCGGCTGGAGCTAGGGTAAGCGGGCGAGCTTGTTCTATAACCAATAAGCTGTTAAATGTTAATTAAAAGAAGCGTAGGTAGCTAAGTGGTAAAATGAGAAATATTAGGGCCGTAAGAGTCATTCTTTAATTCATATACGTACATTATATGGATGTGTCACATTACAATTATGTATGTGTCATTGCAGTCGATAACGTTCAATTGGGCTAATAATGTCCTGATCACCGGCTTGACATCAATCAACAGTCAGCAAACTCACCTTGTAATCAATAGCTGCAACAATGTGAATGTCCGGAACGTAAAGGTTGTTGCTCCGGACCAAAGCCCAAACACGGACGGCATCCACGTTCAGGCTTCAACCGGCGTTACAATCACTGGCGTTACACTTAAGACCGGAGACGATTGCATATCGATTGGTCCAGGCACCAGAAACTTGTTCATGAATAACATCAAATGCGGGCCTGGTCATGGTGTAAGGTAATTTAAAATTCACAAAATTATCATAAATGTAAACTTATGAGCCTGTTAATTAACAATTATATATGTTAATTTGAGTTGAGTTATTGAATTTTGCAGCATTGGGAGTCTTGGCAAGGACTTTAACGAAGACGGCGTCCAAAACATTACCCTGTTGAATGCAGTATTCACAGGATCAGATAATGGAGTAAGAATCAAATCATGGGCAAGACCTAGCAATAGTTTTGTGAGAAACGTTCTCTTCCAAAACATCATTATGAACAATGTTCAAAACCCCATCATAGTTGATCAAAATTACTGCCCTAACAATCAAGGCTGCCCACGTCAGGTATATATACTTAGAAAGATGAATTATTATAATAATTCAATAGTTGGTGAAATTTGATTCTATGAGTGTTAAATTTCTAATAATTTCTTTCTTTCCTTTTTGATAAGAGTTCTGGAGTGAAGATCAGTCAGGTGACATACAGAAACATAAAGGGAACATCAAAAACACCAGAGGCCGTGACATTTGATTGTAGCCCTACCAATCCATGCAGAGGAATCAGATTGCATGATATAAAACTTACTTATTTGAACAGAGCAGCAACATCTTCCTGTAAGAACATTGGTGGAACGACTTTTGGAGTGGTCATGCCCAAGAGTTGCTTGTAGAATAATAAAAATAATATCATGTGCAATTCTCCTTGTACGATAGAATTAAAGTTTAGTCTAATTAATCATTTGTTTTTGGGTTCGTACGTACGTACACTCCACATGGAAGCATCTATTTTAAAGCTTTGCATGATTGAGTGTTGATGTAAATCTCACTAGCGAGTGAATTTACTACTATGAATAATATGCTTGATTATTTTTTTAATATAATAATGCCGTGCTTTTTATTTGAATGTACATTTACCAATTTCATTCGCTAAAGGGGAATCCTATGACCCAAGATAATCATTTAACCAACAAATTGAAGAATTTAGATTTTCAGTGTTGAGTTGAGATGTACTGAATTTTTTATAATCTTTTCATGTGTGTATGTAAAACAATGTGTAATTAGGATTAATTAAATTACATATTATCTATTATACAATATATGTCACAATTTTATAAAAAAAAACGGGAGCTGAACACAAAAACCAAAACAAATTACGTAATGACTTCAAAAAATTCAACACATAACAATTAGTCAATACTTCATAATCATTCATATAGATCTTAGAATTAAATATTGGTCTCTCTAATGAACGAGCAATAAGTTTTTTATAAAATAAAAAAAAAATCATAATAGCTTGTGTTTAATTAGAGCTTACATGATTGGGCAACTTTGGCGCCTACAAGAGCTCCACGTGTCACAGGAAGAAAATAGACATGCATGCAAGATCCCTTTCCATATAATACTATCTCATTATTAGATAACACCTATTAAGTATTAACGAGTCACACTATTATGCTGAGATGGTGTGATCGCTAATTTTTTATTTTAAATTATATAATCTCATTTCATTTAATTTGAGGGTACCACTGATTTTTGAGGATTTGGGCCTGCACTTTGCAAGTCCGGCCCAACCCGCTTACCATTCGTATTTATTTTCATCAATTTATTGAACCTCTAATTTGTTACGGTGATAATTCGGATATAAAGTGTTATGGAGAAACATATCTTATTACATATATTGCCTCAGTGGAGGCTTCAGAATTCATAATTTCATATTACAATGGAAGAGTGCTATGGCTAAAGCCCAACATATAAATTTGGGCCTAATTTAAGTGTGTTGTGGCTAAGCCTACAACCTTGTTTTGAAAGAAAAAAAAAAAAAATTATTGGGAGTAAGCAAAGCTAACCAAGTTTGACAAGTGAATGGACCGCAATAGAAGCTTCCATCAATCATTGAAAAATCCATTTTAAACACAAGTGTTTTATTTTAATATCTTTCATTCTTTCACATCTCTTTGAAAATTAACACGGTGCTCCACCACTAGTCAATACCTTTTGTTGTTGCTTTCAAGCTCACCCATTAATACTGAAAATGTTCTAGAATCTCATCCCCCCCACCAAAACACCCCGAAAAAGAAAAATTGTTAATTTTTTTGGTCAAAATTTGAACCCTCTTTTCTTTCTTTGAGATTTCATGTGGCACTTTCATGGATGGATTTAATTGCGACAGTTCCAATGCTACTTAAATATCTCACAGAATTGGACTTTTGAGGTGTTTTACTTAGTTTGGTTATGGTACGTAATGTTACTGACTTTTTTAGTAGAGATATGACCAAATTTTAGCCATCGGTCAACGATTAGGTTTCATATTTAAATAGGTTATAATTAATCCTAAGTCTAATTTAGTTTGAGGATTTATATTATTTTATTACAAGTCATGTACTTAAAGGGGGTTATCAAACGCGATACGACTCTTCATCTCGATTTCTTGCATGTGTATAATGATTATTTACCATATATTAGTGAACGTTCTTACAATAAAATATTAAAGTGAAAAATTCACAACAATTGAAGAAAAATTTTATTTATTTTTCGTTCATTTTGTTTTAATAGGCGATAGTTTCCATATTATATAAGAATTTCAAAAATACTTTGTAGTTAGAAAAACTGGTAACTAGAAGATAAAATAAAAACCTTTTTCTTAAAAACCTTTTTCTAACACATGAAATTTATCATATTTTTTTTTTCACTTTTTAAGTTGTTTTTCTTAAAAGGGTCAAGGTGTTGCCAAACTAATCACCGAGGTGGCAAGGTATCCCCAAAACATGTTTATTTTATTACACCTGTAGGTAAATTAAAATTCAAAGGCACACATAATTGAAAGCTCGCCCTTGTTGTCTTGTTCAATTATTAAGGACAAAAATAAGTGCGGCATGCATGAACCTTTGCTAATTTTTTGTGACTCAATTATGTATAGAAGTTGTTGGTTTCTCTATAATTGACATTTGAAAGTGCAGCTGACAACTTTATTACGCAATCAAGCTCAATCACAAACACCCCACATGTGCATCATCATCATCTTCTCTTTTATTTCTTATTTAGTTTTTAATAATTCAATTAGATTCTTTACCATTAAAAAAATATTTTCTTTAAAAGAATATTTTCATAAGTTGCCATGAATTTTCTTGCTTCAAGATAAATAAAGGTTATATAATAACTAAATGATCTTTGCCAAATCAAAACTTTAGCTAGATTTGCATTTTTAACCCAACAAAGAAGGATTTAAGCATGTGAAGTAGCAATGGCAATGAGGTGGAGTGAGATGGAATGGGGTGAGGATGGGGAGCCCTATTCCATTCCTCACCCCATTAAAAAATTTCACATCCATTCCCTTATCTCATTTTCTAATAAATGTAGTAAGATGGAGATAAAGAATTCGTATGTAGAGAATTGTTTTTAAAAAAATCCAAAAGATTGAAATAATATTTTAAAATAACATTAAAACTAAAAAAATATTCTCTAATAAATGTAGTAAACTAAAAAATATTCACTTATGGAGGATTTTGTCATCCATAAGTGAAGCAACAAAGATATGTAGTCAAAAAATTATGAACAATACCATGAACTTTTTATCAATTAATATTGCGATGTTATTGTTAAATCTACAAATTTGTTGATACAAAAAATTTGACCATATAAAAAGAGTTGATAAAGAGTTGTTTTTACATAGAGAATGGACCGTAAGAAAGCTTGATGTCATTGGGCTTACCGTTATTAAGAGTTAAGAGCTTAATGGTTAAAATCCTATAAAATAAATAAAATAAAATAAAAAAAAGTAAGGCATCTGTGGTCACTTGGCATGTTACTGATGTAAACCCTTTGAAAATTAAGTCAAAGATCAAGAATGACACAAGAATAAAAAGATAAAATATAGTAAGAGTAAAGATTGGAAGATATTGTACCTCCTTCTTCAATATATCTTTTTTTTTTCTTTCCATATATGTTAATGGTGGTTTCTTTGTATAAGAGAAATAATAAGAGGTACAATTAAATTAGAAAATTTTATTTCATATCTTGCAAGATTCGATTTTGACGAGGATGGGGACTTATATTGTTTTATTCTATTTATATTAGGATGTGTCATTGGACGTGGATCATCGAGCTCAAGCATCCATTTGTTTATATGATAGGGTCGAGTTTGGTAAAAATATAAAAATATGTGAGCAATAAAATCAATAAAATTTCTTTGGGACCTAAGATGAGACGAAAGAAGAGAGTTTTGATTATTTTGCATTATACTTTAAATTTTTACTAATTTGGATTAATAAAACACATAATTCAAACGGACCCAATGGTTTTTTTTGTTATATATATGAATCTTTTTTGGAAAGTTATACAAATCCAATTCAATGTACTACTGAATATCATCAAATTTAGTCATATAATAGCATACGCTGGTTTTCTTTCTAAAAAAAAAAAAGAGGAATCTTTTGATTCGAGGTCTATAAAAGAACAAATGGAGTCAATTTGAGTCATCAAAAATTGCTCACACAAACTATCAGGACCACAAGGGTCGGTGGAGATACATTGGATGAGCAAAATGCAACTTCATGATTGAGGGCTACTTTTTTTTTTTTAACTTGTGGAGAAATTACCAATTTCTCTTTCTTAAATTAATATATACTATTTATTTTTTATAATTTTTTAATAGTCAATATTTCCGTCATTAAAAAATTTAAAGAGACAAGAGGTAAATGAATCATTTATTTGATATTTTATTTTAAAAATATAAAATATTTTTTTTTGTTAAAAGAAGTTTACAAGTATCAAGAAGTAAAAGAAAATTTTCTTATCATTCTCATATCATAACCTATATTTTATTTTTAATATTTTAATTTTAATTTATATAATTCATTTAATTTATAATAAATACAAATAAAGATATATTTAAAAATAAAAATAATATTGTAAAATCATGATATTAGAGAAGATTATTGATTATTAAAAAAATAAAATAAAAATAAATGATATATGTTAGGAAATTGGCAGCCTACTTTTCTTTTGAGTCCATTTGTTCTTTAAATAAAGGTTCAAAACATTTTTGTGGGGGACCTTTAATCATAAAACATAGGCCACATTTATTTTGTGTGTTTTTGATATGGACAACAAAGGCGGCTAAGAATTTTACAGAATCCATAAAAATATTTGATGAAATAAAATAAAATCTTGAAAATTTTAGCATTAATTTGTTATTTTGTCATTTTGTTACGCTATTGTCTTAATCTCATAATATTTTTATTGCGTTTGAAGTTCATGATTTCCAGATATCGTAATTTTAACCTTTTATTTTCAAAATTAATTAAACTACTTTCACTTTTTGTTTTCCCTAATATTACATGAAGGTCATATCATTAGGGTACATGTTCTTGTAGAATAAAAAGATTTGGACAGGAGACAAAATGAACATCAGGAATCATTTTTGTTCTTCTATTATATTATCAATTATTGAAACTAGATTATTTCCATCACTAAACCAATCTCATTATAGCTCAATTTATTTTAGAATATAAATTTATAATACTAAATCTCAACTTACTTGAAAACAACTTTTTTCTTTAAAAAAAAAAAGCAAAAGAAAAAATTAACTTTTGTAACCGAAAAATTGAGAGGTTTCCATCTTCTTCACAAAGCTGATAAACAATGAAATCAATGAGATTTTAATTCTTTTTTCTTTAAAATCACTTGCACTAGGGACTTTTTGGAATTGGGTATACCACGTAAGTTTTATAAGGGAACAATGTTCTCTCATGATTTGAACATTACTGACTTTTTAAGGATCTTTTGACATGTGTCTTTTAATAACCGTGTATGAGTAAGATTTTAACTTCTTTTATTTTTTTATTTATTAACAACTAATCAGTAATTGAGTTATTTATTTATGATATGATCAGATCAGAAGAGAATTATGATACTTTTATAAGATGGTATGTCTGACCACTGAGGATCTATTATTTAAAAGGTTCAATTTGGAGTACACTATGTCAATATTTTAAGATGGTATACTTGATCATAGAGGACTTATCATTTAATAGATTAGATAATGATACCCAAAAATTAAATGACATTAAACTTATATCACTCAAAAATAATACGTTAGGGGTGGTCAAATAACCCAACCCAAACCGATTTAATCTTATCTGTTTTGAAAAATTCGAGTTCAGATCAAATTCGGATAAAGGGCTTAACTCAATCGAATTGGATTTTGGCTAACCTGATCAGATGGCATTGGTCAAATCCAATCCAATCTGATTTGCAAAATATGAAGAAATCGAAACACACATAAACACAAATTTTTTATCCAACCCGATTCGATCAGACCCAAGTTATTTCAAATCACATCAGATTACATAATCGAATTAAATTCAGATTATATTTTCTAAATCCAATTAACCCAAAATCCAAATCGGTTAACCTAAAGTCCCAAACCCAAATTTGCCCACCCCTCTGTAAAAACTGTAAATTTCACCGTAAAACGTATTAAACTTAAAAATGGTGGGGCCCCGATGAGTAGGCCGACCACATCTGCACGCGAATTTTACTCTACATAAATGACGAGGACCAAAATGTACCTGACAGAATAAATTAAATAATAAAAGACCGGAACTGTTGTATTTTCAACTAGTTTCAGACAATGCAAATTACTTAGTGCCCGAAAATAAATATTAAAATAAATAAAATTAAAAAGATAAACATCTTAATTGTTGAAAATGATAAAATAAAATAACATCACAGCCAACTGGTAGTGATATAAATTTGTGAAGTGCTTTTTATATGTCAGTTGTCTTCACTCTCAGGTGTGCCCCAGCGCCAAAAGAACTGAGGGTATGATTGAAGTCTTGATCTTTTATTGCAAATCTGTTTCTGGGTTCTTCAATTCAGTGGATTGCTGATTGCGTTCTTTTTCTTCTGGATAACCACAAAGACTTGATTTTGAGCTCAAAAAACAAGGTATCCAATTCCGAGTTTCCGTTATTTTGAGCATGGATTGTTGTTGATATATATAGCTGTATGAGCTAGGGCTTTTGGTATGTTTGCTGATTGTATGTGTAGAGCAGCTGGTTTGATCTTTGCTGAAGTGGGTAAAAATTGGTTCTTGAATTAGAGACTTGAAATTGTAACTACAGGGAATCACAGTTGTGATTGCAAGAAAGTTATGTTATTTAGATTTTGATATCGATCTGTGTGAAGCTTTGTGGATGATCATGGAGGAAAAAAAATGATTTCTGGATTTTAAAATTTAAGGTTTGAGGTTTCAATTTTTTGTATATGAAGGATTTAGATGCTGAGGGGAAGTGATAGTTGTAGCTAGTGTTGGGTATTAAGTCTAGTTTTGTGAATGATAATGGAGAAACAAAGCAGTTTTAGGGCACGGACGATGGAGAAACAGCAAAGTATTCGCAGTGTCACCTTTGAAAAACAGCCTAGTATTCGCAGGGTGATGGAGAAACAGCAGAGTTTTAATGGTGTGAGCACTGATAAACCGCCAAGTGCTCGTGGAGCGATGGAGAAACAGCAGAGTTTTCATGGTGTGACTATTGATAAACAGCCGAGTACCTGTGGTGTGATGGAAAAACAGAAGAGTTTTCGTGGTTTTATAGAGAAACAGAAGAGTTTTCGCGTAGTGATGGAGAGACAGCTGAGTTTTATAGGTGGTGGTGAGAGGAAGAAGAATAAGGACTCGCCAGGAAAAAGAGGTGACTTGCAGCTACACCTGGCGGCCCGAGCAGGGAATTTAAGTAGAGTTACGGAGATTTTGCAGAGTTGTGATGCTAATGAAGCTAAGGATTTGTTGTCGAAACAAAATCAAGAAGGGGAGACTCCCCTTTATGTGGCTGCAGAGAGTGGGCATGCTTTGATTGTTGAAGAGATGCTTCAACATATGGACCTTGAAACTGCGTCTATTCCAGCCAGGAATGGATATGATTCATTTCATGTGGCAGCAAAGCAGGGTCATCTTGGTGAGCTTTCAATCTGATTTTGCATTTTGTAGTGGATATTCCTAATTATTTTTAATTCTCAAGGAAATGAAGGAAATTGATGATAGCTACTCTACAAAGTTGTATTAGTATAATATGTGTTCCATTATTGTTTGTGGGATGCCGTTTACCGTGAATTAAGTTTGAGATTGCATTAACCTTATTCATCTCTTTGTTGTTGCCGTTGTTGAACTTCTTATTTAGAATAGCTTCATTGATACTATAGTCTTCATCAATATGATGACAGTAGACTGTTGCTTCATACAATTGCCTGGGCTTCCTGGTTCTTTGTGCATTAAAAAATTATTACATTATCTTTGTTTATTCGTCAGTTTCACTGATTTTCTTGGTGGCATTTAGATGTTTCTAGTAAAGTATTGTCCTATTTTTCATTCATAGCTTTAGGCACTAAATTCATATTATAGAAAAATAAAATAACCAAAAAGAATTGGGATCTGGGAGTCATTACAAAATTGCTACAAATATAAATGCTGAATACAGACTTTGTTTCAGTGATCCAAATCTATGCAAATGCTGTGGACATAGAAAATGTCTACCATTGTGTGCGAGCATCCAATCATGTTCATGTGTTTGTTTTATCTTTACTTCATCCTAATAATGTGATTTCCGCTTTCATGATTATGCCGTGGCTTCTGCTCTCCATTTATTAATCAGTTTCTGTGGATAATGACACCGCTGTTTTATTTTGCCATTATATTATTGTTACATTTGTGGCTTCATCCAAAAGTCATGTTCTAAGTTTTCTCCTTACAAGTCCTTGTTATAAGTTCTGAACAAAAATTTTTTGCAGAGGTGTTAAAGGAACTTTTGGGCGAATTCCCCAACTTGGTTATGACCACAGACTTATCCTGTTCAACCGCATTACACACAGCTGCTGCGCAGGGGCACATTGATGTAGTCAATTTCCTTCTTGAAATTGACTCAAACCTCGCTAAGATAGCCAGGAATAATGGTAAGACTGTGCTTCATTCAGCAGCAAGGATGGGTCACTTGGAAGTGGTGAAAGCCCTCGTAAGCAAGGACCCAAGCACTGGCTTCAGGACGGACAAAAAAGGCCAAACTGCATTGCACATGGCTGTAAAGGGGCAAAATGAGGATATTGTGCTAGAATTAATTAGACCAGACCCCTCAGTTTTGAAATTAGAAGATAATAAAGGAAATACTGCATTGCATATTGCCATAAAGAAGGGTCGAACTCAGGTGCTTACTTGTTTTTTTTTTTTAATTTGTATGAATTTTTCTTTTCTTAGACATACGTTGCTATATATGAAATACACTAATGTATGGAAAAGACACTTTTACTATGAAATTGAACTTAATGGTGGAATTGCCTTAAAGCTTAAGATCCTTGTAGGAATTTCAATGTCGGTAAACTGGTTGACATTGTTTTCATAAGCTTGAGTGTTGAAAACTGATAATTTATTGTTGCCTTCCGAGTGTCTAAGTTTACTAAGTAACAGCTGAGTTCACTGTTTGAATGTGCACAAGTCAGCCCACAATGGAAAAGTCTCTCTTTTTAGTCTCCAGTATCAAACTAAATCTGTTGGATCACATTTAATCATCAATCAACAGTCAACCACATAATCACTAAACCGCAACCACTGCCTTTTTTTTTTTTAAAAAAAAAAAGATATTGTTTAAGGATGTTGAAATAATGAAGCGTTTGTTTTGTCAGAACCTAGTACTTCAATTTCTGTATGCGAAAAATTAAGATGTATTTTCCTATGTTGTGGGCCAAATGTTTAACGAATATTGATACTGGAACATTTTCATGTTATTCAAATAGAAACATGAGGATCCATTTTCATTTCAAAGGATTTACATCCACAAGTAATCATATTCTTGATAACTCTGGGAATATAAATTGTCTACACTCTACATCACTTGCCCCTATCAGATTGTAGAAATATAAGAAATATTTATAGCATCTAGTTTTAATTTTGATTTGTATTACAGTCTGTATTAAATTACACTTCTGAATGCAGATTGTACGATGCTTATTATCGATTGAGGGCATTGATGTTAATTCATTAAATAAGGCCGGAGAGAGCCCGCTTGACATTGCAGAAAAACTTGGAAACACTGAGCTTTTTTCTCTGTTGAAGGAAGCAGGAGCCGCCCATTCTAAAGACCATGGAAAGCCTCCAAGTGCAACAAAGCAACTTAAGCAGACTGTCAGTGACATAAAGCATGACGTTCAGTCTCAACTCCAGCAGTCCCGACAAACTGGTTTCAAAGTCCATAAAATTGCGAAGAAACTGAAGAAGCTCCACATTAGTGGACTCAACAATGCTATAACCTCTTCAACTGTGGTTGCTGTTCTCATTGCTACTGTTGCTTTTGCTGCCATCTTCACTGTGCCTGGACAATATGTTGAGGAAAAAACAGAGGGTTTTTCCCCTGGGCAAGCTCACATAGCAAGAAATGCAGCTTTCATCATCTTCTTTGTGTTTGACAGTCTAGCATTATTCATCTCACTGGCTGTTGTCGTTGTCCAGACATCTGTGGTGGTCATTGAAGAAAAGGCAATGAGGCAACTTGTGTTTGTGATTAACAAGCTCATGTGGCTGGCTTGCCTCTTTATTTCAATTGCCTTTATTTCTCTAACTTATGTGGTAGTAGGCGAGCATTCTAGATGGCTTGCTGTGTCTGCGACAGTAATCGGTGGTACAATTATGCTCACCACAATTGGTTCTATGTGCTATTGTGTCATTTTGCATCGGATGGAAGCCAAAAAATTGAGGAATATAAGGAAAGCTGAGAGTCGATCTCGTTCTTTCTCTATGTCTGTGGCTTCAGATCAGGAGATTTTGAACAATGAATACAAGAGGATGTATGCACTTTAAGGCTATTGGAAGTGTTTTCAAAAACAAGGATTGAATGGACTGTCATTTCCCTGCTATTATAAGTAACTATTAGCGGCTTCAACTCTAGCGACTACTATATGATTCTTAGTACTTGAGCTGAGCTGGGTCATTCTTGTGGCCAGACGACGAGACAAAATGAATATTCAGCGGTAGCAAGTAAAGGAAGGAGTTGAGGTTGTTCGTGTTTTCATCTTGTGCCTGATATGTGCTTCTGATTGGAAGTTTACTTGAAAATGGTCTGCCTGCTATGTGCTTTCAAATGGAAGTTTACTTGAGAATAGTAACCTCGTTTCCTTCGCCTTTTATTATATGGAGTTAGCATTGCAATGGCATCAGGATTTCAATATGAGTTCTTAGGCCAATTGGCGGTTGCTGATTTGATTGAAGCTCAAGAGCTGGCAAATTTGGCCATGTCTGTCCGTTGAATTGTCTGCTTTTGAGTTATTACATAATCCATATTATGTTGTAATGATATATTATGTCTATAATAGAATAGCGTCCCCTCATGGGATGTTCTCTTCATTGGCCCTGTTAGCTCAATTTCGATTTGCCAGTAACAGAGGACAGAGAAATATTGCAGCAATTTTTAGCAGAATTAGCACTAAAATATCAAATGGATTTCTGATTTTTTCCTTTTTTGGTATAAAAATTAGTTGACAGTAATTCTGATATTTTAATTAGTAACTAGGAGTGATTCACACCTTTGGAAGTTTATTTGTGTGAAGCAATGGGAGAAGCAAAACGAAAAACTCCTAGCTCTTTATAACAAACACTTCTCTAGGCTTAGAAACAGATATTTTTGCTACATAAAATGTTAGAAAAGAACCAAAAGTTGCTACATTCCTTTACAACCCTTAAATCCTGGCCACAAAGTTGAATTTGTATCTGATGATAAGAGCAAGAAATGATATACAGTTTGAACCTAGGCTAAGATTTGATTCCAGGGGCAATCATGCTCCACAAGTATTTACATCAGAACTCTTGACTTGATGAACCGAATCCCTTTGCAATTACCAGCTTATCTGCACAATTCTATTGGCCTTCGTTTTAGCCATGTTAACTTCGGCGATCATCTGAGCCGTCCGAAGAACCACTTGGCTGCCGAGGTTCTGATCGGTTTGTGGAACCTCCCTGGTGTTTCCGTGAACCATTGGATTTTGAGTCTATGCGGACTGTCTTGGCGGAGAAACAGTGACGAACACGGATTTGGTGCTTTCTTGTGTCATTTGAGCAACAGCCTTGGACTACCAAAGACAACATCACTTCCTTATCTCTGGTGTCTTCACACCACCAGTTTTGTGGGATCCCATCAACAAACTCTTCGAGAGTATGGAACTCTTCGTGATGTACCGAGACCTCTATGTAACTATCAGGTTTGATTACGCCTGCTGCTGGTGTAACCTGAAACGGACAGAAAACAAGCTCATCAGGTATGATCATCATCAATGGTCAGGTTATAAATTTATCTTCCACATTGACATCGCTTGATACGCAATGAAGTCTTTGATCACAGACTCTTGCATTCGGGTCAGTGAAGTGTCGAGGCTCAAGTACTTCCAATTTAGAAGAAATAAGAAACAATACCTCAAGCCATCTGGGAAAGCCAAAAGAGCCCCTTAAACGATAATCAGATGCATCCCCATCATCCTTGACAGTGGACTGACCATCACAAATGATTTTGAATATGGCTTTCTCCTGGGCACTTTTGTTGGTGATTCTTAGAGTGCATGTGTCCTGGTTTTGAAGGACTATGCTTTCAGTGCTGACTATGGTTTCTGGAATAATACGATATTCATCAAGCATGGACTTGATTGTGTTTTCATTATTCTTCAGAATTTCCCCAAACACTCGTCTTCTTTCTGATCTATCCACATGGGCAATTTTTACGTGGAATTTACAGTGGACAGGTTTGTGATCACTCTCAGTCACATCCATGACAGCATCATACCTGTTAAAAACGTGGAGACCATGATTTTAGAACAAATAAAAAAAGGGCAATAGGAAACAAACCTAC
The DNA here is from genome assembly GCA_029618585.1 of Citrus australasica. NCBI lineage: Eukaryota > Viridiplantae > Streptophyta > Magnoliopsida > Sapindales > Rutaceae > Citrus > Citrus australasica. Next base: position 31,000,892 of record JARCIV010000003.1, on the reverse strand, counting down.
CACATGACATACAGTAAAATTGATGAGACTACTGGGCACTCCAAACTGCATTCAGACACTGGTGTTGAGCGACTGTCCCGATAGATTATTCTGTCACACCAAGCAGGAATTCGTTTTTTCTCCCCAGAATCATACCCTAGAAAGATGCAGATGAAAAAAGTATTATGTATCAAATTTATCACTAATATTAAAAGAAAGAAAAAGAAAACATGTAAACATAAGATCGCATCCAAAGTATGATGTTCAATATGCTTCAAAGAAAGAAAAATTCCTAGTATGATTGATCAACTGCTATGAAATGATCAGGTTGAAACTTGGACCATTATCTTAATACTGTACCTGCTAAACCAGGCCGGTGCCTTTCAAACTTGTAAGTTGGAGGGAATCTTATGATTGCTTCTCGCATGCCTTGGAAAACTTTGCCTGCTTTCATCTCTGCCCGGAGCTGATCTTTTTCTCTCAGCCAATCGAAGCATCTTTGGGAAACAAAGTCTCTTGCTTCATCGTAAGATATTCCAAAAAGTCTATAGTTAAAATCACCAAAAAATATAACCATATCTGCTTCAGCTAAATCAGGCTTTGTTTCTTCAGTATTCAGAGTAGTAGTAGTCTGAGGAAGCACCAGAATACCAGTAAACCATAGCGTCATAGAAAGGACTAGAATATGAAAGGCTGGAGACTAAGTTGTTGTGAGTAAAATAAATCAGAACAAGGACGTACATTTGAAGTCTTCATCATGTTGACGGCAGTTGAGACACCAGCTGCAGCAGAAAGCACCAATGGGAAGCCAGAAGAATAAAGCAGCCAAAATAAATATGTGCAGAAGGCAAGAGAGCAATACAAAAACAGGTATGGCACCATACCAGATGCAGAATTAAGTGTACTTGTCGATCTGCTGAAGACCATATTTCTATATATGTGATCATAATCAGCATTCCTACGGTTGACAGCTTCCAAATGTGCTGCCAGGTGACAGTTCACAAAGCAAATAGTCCTGTCGTAGACTCTGATTCTCAAACCTACCCCTCCCTGTGTGGCCAGAAGTAGTGGTGTCAACGTCTCTTTTGTTTATGATAGAAGGGATTACGATTATATCACCTAAGCTTCAATAGTGCATTATGCAGATAAATGTTATTTTTCTTCAGCATGTAAATCACAGTTCAAGCCTTATTTGCATATAATCATTTGGAACTCATAGGCAAAACAAAAAGTTGACAACATAAAACAAATTTTGGTTTCAATGTCTTTATATAATTGACCATTCTGCTTTCAAGCTTCACCTGTTCACATCATATGTCTCACCTTTTCACATCAAGACATTCTTACTCATACATTGACAAGACAAAACAATGTGTTGTCAGCACTGAGGTAAATCATCCCTAAAAGTATCAGTTAATTTTATATTGGACAACCAATAGTATTTTTTAGCCACATTCCTGGATGAGGGATCCCCAGAAGCAGATGTGTGCTGAAATGTCCATGCTTTGCTGAATCAAATACACATACTAACCTTGTTGCCAATTGCACGACCAAAGCCACAAGGAACTGCCGCAGCATCAACATCCCCAACATGTGTTCTAAGATTTTTTCTTACCCTGAAGTGAGAGACAAAACTGATAATAAGAAGAACTTCATAAAAGAGGGGTATCGTGAAACATCAGCAGGTCAGGATTGAGATGCCTCACCAAAGCAAAGGGAAAATTATTAAATGAGAAAGCAGAATAAAGGCTAAATCTGTGGCATAAATTTTTCTTAATATAGCATACCAAAATGATATTAGCAAGCCTGCCAGCTGCCTAGAACCCATACGTTCGAAAGTCGTTCCTTCGTCCAACGCTTTCCCTATAGTATCCTGCCACCACTGTCCTATAGCACTCCCTTCAAGTCCTACCTAGAATTAGAATTTAACAGATAAATGAAAGAAGCACAATTTACAGTCTACATTGGAAAATAACAATAATAATAATATTAGCATATGCCTATTCCCTTTTGTTCTTGTTAGGAACTAAAGCAGAATTCAAGCAACCCTTCAACATCAGTAATATTATTAGAATCTTACAGTTTCCTTAGCTGCAGACATTGCAAGGAAACCTGCCCCCATTTCTACTTCTTGCAAGCCAACAGCGACAATGCCAACATCTGATGAAACAGAACCCAGCCATGACAGAAGTGATTCATGAGAGGCTCTTCCTTGGCCAACATTCCACGTTCCAACTAAGATTCTGACATCATCCCTTCTCAAGTATACGGCTTCTTTTGCAGCAATTTCTGATCGGATTATGTTGTCAAGAGGTGATGGGGATGTGAAGGTCCAACCACGTATACCACCATGAGCAGCCAAGCTATAGATATGGTCAACCCCAACTGCCAACTTTAACACGGGACTGCTATGAGCAATCCAGGATGCTGTCAGATTCCCATCAAGGTCCAATATTTGCAAGTAGCCGCTAACATATCCCACATACATTCTACTTCCATAAGTGCAAAAGCATTGGACAGCACACTGATGGTGAAGAATATCACTCACACGATTTCCATTTCCATCCCATTGGACAAGTAGGCCATTAGTACATCCAGTCCAGATCATTCCATCAGCCGTTAGTACCATTGCTTCTGTCCTTTTGGTATCATCTACAAATGCCCCTGCACCCCTTGTTGCAACTCGGCGAACAGCATCTGCAGCTCCCATAATGGCATTACGTGACCGTTGCAAAAAGCCGTGAGGTTTCTCCTTTTTGTTTGAAGAAACAAATTTTACCTTCATCTCATCTTCTACAGGTTGATCTTGGACCGATTGCGTGTCCACTCGATTCTCAATGTGACCTTCAATATTAAAAACTTTCAGAAGTTCCTTTGAACGGGCATCCCTGAAGAAAACCCAACTCTTAGAATATTATGTACAAAAGATTTCAAGAAGCTACTATTAAAGAAAAGCCCCAAACTCAAAATCATTAATGTGTATAAGAGATGTATCTCAATATCAGAGTAATGTCTCAAGTGCATACATACCAAAGTGAGAAGGAAAGAGGCTGAGCACACCAAACTCTAGCTCTTGCATGATCTGATAACATGCACTTGATTTCCGTAGAGGATATACTACATGCTCCATTTACTGTTACTTGGGCCCTGAGGTCAATGAATGATCTTTCGACCAACAAAGCAGCCATGTGCTTTTCCTCTGGTTTAAGAGAGAGAGATTTTTCAATAGATTCCCATGGCCAGATCTTAACAACACCACCCTCTCCCCCAGACCATAGATCGCCTGAATCAAAGCAATGTGAGTCGAATAGTTGGAATTAAATCAAATACAATCCTGAATCATTTGGACGAGAATAAATAAGTGGCAGCTAAAGAGAAACCCTCAAGCATACATGCTTGAACATTCATATACAACCAAGATACATGCATTTCTTAGCCATGTTGTTATCAAAACCGTTTGAAGCTTTCCAGGAATGGGGCATATAACAAAGCGTAGTTTCCTATGAACACAGACATTACATGACAAAAGCAGATAATGCTGAATAGAAAATGATCCCAATGTGCTTTTGATATTGAGAATTTGGTTTAAAGACACCCACCAAACACAACAGATAAGCTATTGGCATGACCAAATCTACTAGAAATGATCTTTTTCTATAAATTAATGATAAATTTCACCATATACTAGAATATATATTTTTTCTGAGCTTCTAATAGACAAATTGATCTAACAATTAACTATGAATCATAGCATCCTTCACGTAAAAAAAAAAAAAAAAAAAAAAGAATAAGATATTGTGTGATGGAATTAACACAAACACATTGAAACCAACAAGGTTTCATTTGTCCATGAATATCAGATATTTCTGCATCCTTCCTCTGATGTTCATCAAGTCACATTTCTCAATTCCTATATCTCACTCCTACTTACTGCCGATAAACCAAGTCATCAAATCCACAAAAGAATGTCCTGACTCATGGCTTCATTGCCATACTCCTAGTCCAATATCAACAACCTGTGATCTCAAAAACGTAACATTTTGAAGTCATAATCTTCGAAGTTCTAATTAAGATTAAGTAGTTTACCTTGGGAGCTAAAAATCATAACAAGAACAGGACCGCGATGCGCCTGCCAAGACAGGCCTTCTTTAAAAGGATTATTAGCATCATCCAAAGTTTGATCCATCTTCCAAGACCTAATCTTCCCATCCTTATGTCCAGTCCAAACTAACCTATTCCCACAATCAACCATCAAACACATTGTAGGAGAAGTATTCGCAGACTCATAAAACGGCGCCGCATCCTCATCCCCTCTCCTAGCTCTGCCCCCAATCCCAGCCCCAGGCTCGTAGGAATCCTCAAGATTCCAAAACCTCACCCCACATTCCTGTCCTGCCCACAACTGAGTGTCCGTGCAAGCAATGTTCCTCAAGAACCTCCCCGCTTGAGTCTCCTTTAACGGGTGCGGCCTCAGCTCAAGACAGGGCGGCCGTCCAGGATGAACAGCCGCCCTACTAGGCACTTTAAAGATACCTGTTCCACCACCACTGCCAATGAACTCAACCATTGGTTGAAAGGGCTTATGTTGCTGCTGATCATCAGCGGCATCAGGACCCGGGCACACGTAATCCTCGTTAACAGGGACCCCTGAAGTTGTAATAACGTTGGAGTTGTTACTGAACAAGTCATCATCAGAAGAATCATAAAAATGGTCAGCAACTGTCGTTGTTGCTGTTGTTGTACAAGTATTAGTAGGCCTTGGAATGTCATCAAGGCTGTGTTTGCGAACGGGGTGTGGGCGTTTTGACCCGGTGGTTCCGCGGAGCTGCTGGCTGTAGGAGTGGACTTTGCGGGGCGGGGGAACGGGGCTGAGGCCTGCAAGCGCTTCTTTGTCTTCATCCTCCATAGCGGGTGACTCCGGCTGGCTGTTGTTAGGTTTCAGTTAACTAATAATTAATAAAACTTTTTTTTTGTTATTAAATTCGTTGGTTTTGTGAGTGATGATTTTGTTTTTTCGGGTTTGCAAAAGTTTGAAAGAGAGAAAAGAAGGGGAGGGGGAAAGGGTCTAAAGAGAGATCCGAGAGAGAAGGGGGAGAGTATGAATGGGTGAGCGGGAAACAAGGATGAGTTAACGGACTTGAAAGGCTCGTTTCATGGGATTCATTTCGTTTCTTGTTGGCACTTCAATTCTAGAATATGTTTTTTTAATTTTAAAAAATAAATTCTTGTATATGTTACGTTCATCATTACTGCGTACATTCAGATGGAATATACACGTATGAATTCCAAAAAGGACTTTTTATTTTTTGTTTTTTTATTTTAAAGGTAGTTTGGGCTCAAAGATTTCTTTTTTTTAAAAAAAAATTTATACACATATTTGCAGATATATATATATATATATATATATATATATATATATATATATGTATTTGTATATGTATGTGTAATTATTCTTAGGTGCGGGTGCTTTTGTTTTTTTAAATCCAACACTCTATTAAGCCGTGTGATTTAATAGGGTTATTTTTTAATGTACTACATGACTTTCTTATGTATTCATACATAGAGAATAATTTTACAATAAGGGAATTCCTCAAGTATTAAAGAATTAAAATTTAGGACTAATGCCTAGGACTAAGTTTACAACGGTGTAAATGGACTTTTACAACATTGTAAATTCGTTTACAACTTTATAAAACAGTGAAAAGAGATAGTGTACAATGTTTAAAATTTTATTTATATTATCGTAAACTCGTCTCTAATTTTAATTCCAGACCTAAAGCTAACACACACGCAGATAGTAACTTTACAAAAAGAGAATTTTTCATTTTAATAAAATAAAGAACAAGTTAAAAAATTAAAAAAAAAATTACACATTCCCATACAATATATTTTATCATGTAATATATCTATTACTGCTACACATAAAGATTGATTGAAGAATATATATACACGTGGAATTTTCAGCAAGGACTTAAGAATTCAATAGTAACTAAAGGAAATAAAACTTTTAATTATTTTATAATATTTTTCTGCCAAAATCGAGTTGCATAACCAACTCTAATAGCCTAGTCAGGAGTTAAATGTGGACCGTCTATAATAAAATATTCTCTTACTAAAAGAATAACGCATTTCTCAATTCATCAACTATATATCTCACAATCTCACTGATATCGTGTTACCTCTAATAGGTATTTGTAACGTTAATGTTTTTCTAATGAATGGGGATGTTTCAACTCTATCATTTTTGTAAATCTACCTCACTTCTAAAAAATAATTATAATGAGTTCACAATATTCTTAAAAAATACAAATTAATAAAATTTTATACAGTTAATCAATTAAATCCTTTTATTAATTTTTTCTCAGGTTCTTTAATCATTTTTTATCATAAATTTTAATATAAATTTTATTTGACTATTTTATTATTATGATATAAAAAGATGAAATTACCCTCATAAAACATGAGTTATTATATCAAATAATTTAGGTACTTAATTTTGTGACTTATAATCTAATATTTTTTAATGAAACCTAATTATTATTTCACTATCTTTATGTGTAAATGACATAAATTTGACAGGGTAATAATTTACATGAGAATTGTGCCATAAAGAAACTATGTTAGTTTAATTTAAAAAATAATAATAATACTAATAAAATAGTATTAGAAATAATGATTTATGGTACAAAATAGCAAAATATCAAAGTTAAAGTAAATTCTTGATAATTTTATTTTATAAGGGTAAAATGGTCAATTTAAACTTATGTCAAATCAATCTTTGTAATCAAATATATTAAAAAAAATCTAAGTCACAAAAAAGTGAACTAAGATAGATTTAATTAATTAATTTTCCAAAACTCTTCTTAATTTGAAAACTTTAAAAATAATGTGCAACTTTTATAATTATTTTTTGAAAATGGGGGACTCACAAAAAATGTGGGGTGGAGATATCATCACTCTTTTCTGATTGGTTTGTAATTTTGCTTTTAAGAAAAATAAATTAGGATTTGTATTAATAATTTAGAGTATAAAAAAGTCTTTTTTTTCCTTTTTGACATTTGATTTTTTCCTCGATATAATTGAGCCCTACAGGATCCTAAGAAGATGTGGACTTTGATCATGTTGTTCTCTATAGAGTTATGACCGGGATATCCTCTCACATGGAAAAAAATTTAGAATATATTAGAGGTATCGCATTAATTATACAATAAATAAATAACGTTTTGTTGGTTGAAAGTGAGAGTTGAAAAAAATATATATATTGGCTATGAATAGTGGCGGACCCATAAACTAAAATTAGGGGAGGCTTAGTTCAAAAAATTTTATTTAACTTAGATTTTTTTAATATTCACTTGAATATATTTTAAGTCTTATAAATTCAAATTTTATTTTTTTTTAATTCTAAATAATAATAATAGTAATAAATTATTTTTTTAAATCCGTGAAAATATCATTTTTCGAAATAGTTTCCATAAAATATTTAAAAAAAATAAAATAATGTGGCTACTGGGATTGGAATCAAGATTTTGAATCCATAAAATATCACTCTTACTATTGAACTACAAGTCTTTTAACATATGAAAAATGTGTCCAAATTTGTTTATCTAACTTTTTCAGAAGGGGTTTAGGATACATTTAAAAGAAAACTTAACGGCGCCGGGGGGGTCTGCCCATGGCTATGAACATAGTAGAAGGAAATTTGAAATATATATATATATATATATGTTACCAAACTCACTTGCAACCTACAGCGGATTTGCCGTAGTACATAAAACTTAAATTATATGATTCAAACTTTAAATTTATAAGAATAGCCTAAAAAATTCAACCTATAATACTCAATTCTATATTTTATCAATATAAATAAGAAATTAAAATTTCAACATTAAAACAAATATACAAAACTTATTTATCTAACATAAGGCAAATCATCTTCACTACTATCAATTGTTTACTCTATCTTTTAATCAATATACAAGTATTATTAATAATATTAACAAGTAAATTTTGCACATCTACCATTAACAATAAATTAAACAGGTAAAAACTCAACTTTTGTAGGTAATCATTAGGTTCAAGGCATTAAAGCAAAACAAACAAAATCAATCAACTTAAAATGAAACACCAATAACATTAAACTTAAAAATCATAAAATTTCTACTTATTAAAGGCTTATTGTGTGTGTGTGTGTATAAGTGAGATAGGTTAGGTTTAAGAATTGGAAACTTTAACTTGCATATGTTTATGACTAAATTTTTTTAATGTAATTTTTATGATTAAAATTAAAAACATAAATAATTAAATAAAGAATGTTGGTTGATCGATACTCGCGTGGGTATACGGCGTATTTTTTTCTCAATACCAAACACATTCACAACTCATAGTAAGTTTAAGTTTGAAATATCAAACCTACCAGCAAATCACAAAATTACTTGTAACAAGTGAGTTTCTACAGGTATGTTTGGATAGATTTATAAGTTTGTGGGTTTGCGGATAATTTTACCATCCCTATTGACATCTTAGAAAATTTGAAAAAGGCAAGTTCATTTTGTGATTTTATTCCATATGCATGTAGAGAATTAGAGTGTATAAATGTATATATGTACATATTTATACATATATAGATAGATACATGCTGTATTTTGGGGAAGATTTTCTGCGCATCAATTGTCCATTATTAACTTGCATCTCCGTTATTCGTTATAAATGTTCTAATTTTACAACTCTGAAGCAACAGTTTCCACCCGATGCTTGATTGTCAGACACGTTATAGCCAAAGCTGCAGTTTTGTATATGTTATTTGTCATACTCCAATTATGCGTTAAGACTATTTAAAAAAAAAACGATTGGAAAAAATCTTTACTTTTATGTTATGTAGAGAATGATCGAGGAGAATTAAGAGAGACACACTGACAAACTGTTTAGAAGTTAAACACCAATTATGTCTGTATCACAACTGATGTCTCTAAAACCTGCAAAATAGCATCGTGAGATTCTTTAAAGTACATACAGGCAAATGGATGTTAATAAGTAGAATATAACAAAAGAATGAATCTTAACCATATACGAAGAACATTAATATTACACGCGTCAAATAATTCTTTAAAGCTCGAGTTCAAGTAAAGAGAGGATCTTATTCTACACTATATCGTAAAACTTTTACTAAATTATAATATTAAAAAATGAGACTTGTAACAACTACAGAAACGTAAGTATAATACTACGTATCATCCAGGTATTGTAGCATGACCGGATTGCTGATTTGCATAGCCTTTTTCTCTAGAAAAGAAGTAAAAATCGTGCATGAGCTTCACTTGAAGACTTCTTTCAGAATGAAGAATATGTATGCCACAGTTATAAGGATTAAACAAGGCCGTGTCAAGCATTACATTGTTGTGACTCCAAGTGATCTACTTCAAATAAAGTGACCATGATTCATCATTAAAGCAAGGAGTGCCTTACGGATCTTTTCCACCTTCCAAGCTTTTCTCTTCCCTGTAAAATTATATCGAAAATCCTTTTTTAGTAATCTTCGATCGTCACATGACATTAGAATAAAACCCATTAACTATTCTTCTCTGTTTTTATGATAAAATGAATAGTTCATCAGTTATTGTCTCCATAGACATGGTGAGCAATGAATGGATAAGCAGCAATGCTCCAATAGCACCAAAGACTCTATAAAAACGCACGAATGAATTAATATTTTTGCACACCTTCCGTGGACCAATAGCGAGTTTATTGTCAACAATAGATATTGCTTGGAAACCCATGGGATGTAATACTTCTTCATAACTGCAAGATAATGAATAAATAAAATAATTTTTGTGAGTATAGAGAAATATTCGCAGCTTATAGAATTTTAGAAAGCAGTAAAAGATTTAAAGTGAAAAGCTACTCCAAGAAGATCAAGGAAAAAAATCTGAAGGTAGAGTATTACTCAGATACTGATACTTTATAAGGAGGTCCACCGACATGATCACTAATCTGCAACAACGTAATTTTAGCTTGAGTAGCAGCATTGGGAAATAATTCAGACATAAATGTCCTAGACTAGACACATGGACAAAGAGAAAAATAAACAAATAAAACATGAGAGTATTATTATTCACTTGCAAAGGAAAATCTCCAAACAGGGAAAGGAAATGGAAAAGGAAATGAAGATACAAAGATCTTACTGGAAACATCAGTGTTATAAGCTCTCCATCTGGTTTTAAAAAATCCTTAATTTTCTGTGCCCATGCTGCTCTCATTTCTGGCTCAATGGCACAAAAGAATCTGCAACATGAATAAGAAAATGATAATCAACACACGATGTTAATGTAAGAAACAAAGACAATCTAATGTCAACTTACGTATAATCGAAGATGAGATCAAACAACTCAGTTGGGCACCAAGTGAAGAAGTCTGCCTTTAAGAAGCTAACAAATTTTGCATTTGGTAATGAGGAAGACAGCTGCCTTAACATTTAAATAGAAGATTAGACTGAAGAAATTTCAGGAACCAACTAGAACTACCACAATGAACTGTTGTTCAGGTGATCATACAAAAACTAAAAATCCAGCATAGATTTCATAGTGCACGTAGCAAAGGTATTTAGATACTAGCACGATAATCAAACTGTCCTTATAAAACGTGTTGCAGCTGAAAAACTCAAGTGCTCTTAATAATAACAATGTGAACAAGCTGGTTTGGACAGAAAAGGTGAGTTACAACGTGAAAATACTGGTTTGGACCAAAAAGGTGAGTTACACATTTTGTGTCAATTATAAACATAATAGCTATCAATCCATTGCCTACCTGAAAGAATGTAGTTTTGTGCATGAAAGAAAGTGGGGTTATCACACTCAAAAAGGACCTTTCTATTTCTTTTGTTACTTTGTCCAACAGCTTGAATGCATGTCAGTAATTTAGAGAAAATCTGAGATGATTTTGATTCTTCAAAACAGAGCAACGACGAGACTTAGATTCCTCAAAACATGGCAACAATGACATTGATGAGAGGGAGAATCAGTCCAAATGGAACTTTAAAATAGCAAAAGCTTCAAATACCAAAAATTTAGATGGAAATGCAGAATCATTTAGTTACTCAGGCAAGAATACAAACTGAATTTAGATATAAACAGCAACTCAAATGATTCAGTACAGTAATACAGCGACCCTGACCATCACATCTGATTATCATGGTAATGTCGATGCATTCAAAGGAAGAGAAAACAACTATGAAATATACATCTCAACATCTCTATAAGTGCTAACTTGAAATTTGCAGACTGTTGTCACCTCTTCTGCCTTCTTGATGGCAATGTCCGATATCTCCAATCCCACAACATATCGTTCAGGACTTGCCATTGCTACCACATCATAACCCTGCCATATAGGAACAGCCTTGTTACAAAGGCTACACCAAGTAGCAAGACAACAGTAAAAATAGTAGCATGTGAAAAATAAGGAATAAGCCTTAGGTAGGAGGCTATTGCTTCAAATGATAATAATGGTGCTCTGTAAGTGCTTATTTAACGGCATGCAACTTTCTTCCTTCTTAACTGCTTATTATATTCGTTCAGATATCGTGTTTCGGCTCCTTTTAAGAGGTCTTAGAATGCAAGAAGGGAAGCGGGGAGGAAAACAAAGCATAAACTAGTGATAATGTCATACAACAATCACAGAATTTTCATATAGTTATTTATTGTGCAAATGGATGATTTAAAAAACTAATCAGCAGCTCTAAAAAGGTGAAAATGCATAGAGGATCATACAACTTACAGTGCCACAACCAGGGACCAGAGCCCTGCCCTTGGGAAGGGCTCCTGATTGATGTAAATGTACAATAATAGGTGCAGGTTGTCCTATATCCCACGGGGTCAACCCCTCCTCCCAGCATTTCTCCCATCCTCCTGAAAGATTAATGACATGATGGTTCCACATTCTATAATAAAAAACACATGTGGAGAAGCCCTACATCCCAACACAAGTTGGAGAACTATTCCATCAATAGGACTTTATGGATTTCATACACAACAAAACAGATGTTTCACCACACTCCTAATTAAACACACAACAAATGTGAGAATTCCCACTAAATGCATCAGGGATTAGCCAATGAAACCACAAAGAACCCAACTTGTCAAGTTTAACTTAAAATGGTAAACGAAGTTCGATGAAAATGAAATTGGCTTTACTGGCCTTCCACTAAAATGTCAAATTATCAATCCCAGGTATTTTTCCAGATACACTAGGACTGCATGAAATAAATTGTCACACCAAAATAGATACACATATTCCTTAGATTGGCACTGGAACTCAGAAGCATCAGGTTTATATGCCAGTGGCTCATATTCATTTTCAACTAATATCTCAGAAAATTCCTGCTTAGTGCGTTAATCGAACCATTTGGGATCAAGTGAAAGAAATTTTTAATCCACAACTACTCTAAAATTTAATCACTTAGTATCAAGTATAAGCAGGCAGAGAGTTTATAAATATTAGCTGTAAAAGTTAAAATAAGGCTATTTACCAATCACTTTAAGCTATCCAGGTTACAAAATTAAGCATAATGCCCAACAATGACAAACATGTACTCCTTCTTTTTACACGTAAGTAGTCAGCTATTGCTCAGTCAAATATCCAACAGATTCCATTTATTTAAAAAAAAAAAACCACTCATACCCACATAGCAATCCATCTTCTGATACCAAATTCATAACCCCATAAAAAAAAAAAGGACTAAATTTTGAAACGTTATGGGAAAATGAAAGTGGGTATTTTAACTTTTACCAGAAGATTCGCTACGCATGAGTTGCTGCAACTTGTTCACACGAGGATGTGATTTTATGACATTATCGTTCTCTTCTTCTTCTCTGTTCTTTCCCATCTTCGGTTTGGTCGCACGAATCCCAAAGCTTCTTGTACGAAGTACGAACAGAGCTGATAGGTAACTGCAGAATATTGGGAATTGAGAATGAGAAGCGGTGAGCGTTGGATATCAAGCCACGACTCACAGTTCGCATGACGTTCAGCTTTTCATTTCTGTTAAGATTTTGGTCTTCTTTTTAAACCGTCGCTGCATTAAAATGGAACCTTTTTTAAGAAACTAGCCGCAAAATTAAAATTTTCATTTATCTACTAGGCCGGACTCCACGTCATTAAATAAATTCCACCTCGCTTGAAATAAAAATTATTAAAATAATACTTAAAAAAACAAAAAAGCCTATACTTAGATATATTACACGATCAGATAATTAAAAGATCAACAAAAACTAACAAAATATGATTATATAAATATCAAAATTAGATACCTAATACTCACGGCCCACCTTCATTTAAATGAATAGTGTTTTTTAACATATAATTTATCAAAATAATGTTGGGAAAAAAAAATTGAGATACCACTAAAGGTGTAGTGTTACTCAAATAGTCAAATAGGCCCTCAGGCAGCTGGTTTTAATCCAACTTGTGCTTGAGGTGAGATTGGAAAGTAAAAATAGAAACAGACCCATTAATAAGAAAATTTGAGAGTGAAATTCATATGGCCTTGATAAAAAATTAGAAAAAAGAAATGTTGAACAATTGCATCATTTTGTTAGAGGTTGTCAATAAAGAAACCATTTGGCTAGAGTATCAATCAGACAATGACAACTGCAGCAGAGTACAGCCTTACACATCTGGCTGCATAAATTTTAGTAGAATTTCCATCAGCCGGTCACCCTATGGCAACCCCGTGGCTTTCTAATTCATCCAACATCCCCAGGTGTGAATAACCTGATTTCTAGTGTAAAAAATTATTGTGACGAAAAAACCAAGTTGATGTCATTATGTAGCAGTAAGCATCATTACAAGGGGGCATGTCCCAAAACTATGCTACTATATAAAAACCTACATTTAGAGCATATGTGGACGAGGTTGTCAAGCTGACAGATCCCTATACATCCCACCTCTTTTTAACACGGAACATTAACGCTGAGGATTTGATGTCGTTTTGTGGCACTTGGAGCATGAATTGGACTTTCATCTTCATCGGGGCTGTCCTTGCCTTTCCGCCTTCATCTCCAACCTGAAATTTGGACATCATGATTTATGCATCAAGAAATCATGCAAAGTCCTTGGTAATCATAGAAGTTGAGGGAACTGTAGCAATCACAACAATGATGACAAACAAATGATGGTGAGCTCTTTTCAAAAGCACTTACCCAAAGAGATGCCCAGCCTAGTCGCACCTCTGAATCATAACCAGCTTTGAACTTAAAGTCTTTGCCATATGTGTGTTTGTACACTGCACTCCAGTAGTTGGAATCAAAATTGTACCAGTAGCTGCATTATGAAAATTTCAATAAATAATAAATTCCATCAATATATGACCAAGCCAGAAATTCATGATTAATTTGAAAAATAAAAAAAATGAAAATGAATTATATACAAAGAAAGATCTGAAATCTTTGACGCCATCATAGAAAGTCTCGTTCATTTCCCATCTAGCAATCAATTTTCAGTGCAGAACAAAAATAAAGGTTCATATTTTCACCATTTCTACTTTCCAGAATAGAAGAGAAGATTTGCATTTCCAAGTAATTTTTAGGGCTTTACATGAAAATATTATTGACAACAATATTTATGATGACTTAAGAATTCACATCCACTCTTCATCCCCACCTTACTTCTTAAAATAATATCTACTCAAGCAGACATGAGAAAGGTCTTTCCTGAATAGATAAAGCTATACATCTTAAAATAGCAAACCCAGCTGGAAATTCAAAGTGGCTATGAGGGACTGCACACAACAATTCCACTATGCTTGTATAGTTATAATATATTTTTAAATTCACTGAACTGACAGAACATCTGTTTTCTAGTAGAAAGACAATGGAAAGCGGAAAACATATGAAAGGTGAAAGCAGGGTTGTTAAGAGTACGGATCGTTAGAAGTTCCAGGATAATCCAAATTGTTTTGAGGAAAAATAAATTAAAACCTCAGAATTTACTTCACTTTAGCTCTAAAAATCTGGTTGGGTAAATCTCAAGTTTCAACATGTACTGATAAGTGAACGCATCAGTCTAGCATTGACAAGGCAGCTACATATTTTAGGTGTCCCTGGCATCCTAAGCATGAATATCTCTCATAATGGTGATGTTCTAACAGCAAGTTTTATATTGCAACAAATACATATTGCAGTGTGTATAGATTACATTAAATTATACATGAGCTCTTACACTATTGGCACTTCTCAAGCGATCTCTTCTATTGCGAGAGAAAATCTCATGTCCAATGAAAATAGCACAAAAGAAAGGTACGTAGGAATTCCCACAATCAGCATTCTTCTAGGGTGCATTATTACTGAGGTTCTCATTTAGCAATTCATACTCCAGAACAACAAAACTCATCAATAAAATACAGAGTATCTATATTGGAGCTAATATTTTTCAATTTCCATTTCCATGAGCATTGATCATTCTATAGCCAGAAGAACCATTAATCGCAAAAAGAAAGATTTCCAATTAGATGTGAAGAGGGAAGAAGGGGAATAAAGAGAGTTCTAACCTCAACTTATCAGAGGGACTAAACTGACGCTTTAATGCAAATGATAGAGCATTTGAAGGAAGTGAAATGGTTGGAATAAATGACAAAGCCTCATCCTGCAATTAATAATAAAAATTTTAACAACATTGATTGAGCAAAGAAAAAAGAATGGCACTGAAAATTGATAATTGTGCATTTGGCATGCCCTTATTTCAAAATTCCAGGAAAAGGAGGCCCTGGTTAAATGTCCCTCTCACCAACACACATAGTAATTACCAAGGGAGGATAGCCTGGCAATCAACATAAGCCGCAATAGTAGTAGAAATTGGAAAAAATACAGTGCGAAGAGCAAAGCACCTTATAGCAGTATCTTAGTTTCAAATCTTCCTCCTCGTATTGAGCTGTGCAGATCCCATTCAAAATCTGACCTTTAGCGATTCCACTTATAGACAATGTTTTCTTCACTTCTTCCTCTTCTCTCTCCACCAATGAAACTTCGCCAAGGGGGAATTTAAAAGTTGCTTTCGGCTGCAACATCAAAAGAAGATAACTACGGCAATAAAAGAGGATAATTAACCTGTTGACTTATACATGCTGAAAAAGAAATACATATAATGAATGCAGTAACATTGTGAAACAACCATCAGAGATGATGTTGGAAATGATAAAACTGTAGGAAAAATTTTGGTGGGAAAGATAAACATAGAAAAACAAAGATGTCGGGCTATGAGTATTCAGACGACCAAGGCTTCAAAAGCAACTTTTCTTGAATGCAAAGACAACTGAACGCTGAAGGTAATTTGCCAAGATAGGACTTACATAACCAACATAGGGGACTGGAGACGACAATTCCAGAGCATATCCAGGATCGCCAAGGTTTGCAACGACTCCCACCTCTCCTTGTTGTGCCTAAAAGGTAAAAGAAATGTTAGAGAGACAGAAAAAGCACATATAAAGCTTAAACAGAGAGTAATTGCCCTCAAAAACTTGTAATTCTCCAGTTACCTTACATTCCCAAAACCATATCACTTGTATGGCTACAAGATAATGCAAATTGAAAACGAAAAGACCCCAATTATCACACCATGTCAATGGATCTTAATTTTGAACATTAACAACATAAACAGGGCCATTTGGACATGCAATTTTTAACCCCTGGGAATCTCTTAGTAATATAAAGATGCATAATTTTCTCAATAGCATTGGTTGAAATGTAAAAATTCAATAAGTTCAGCCAAAATATCTAAATTTTAACCCATAGTCCAAACAAATTAATGCTAAAAACTAGAAAATGAAAATAAACCGAAATCCTTATCTTGAAACTTGAGTATACACAATACGGACCCCAAAAAACAATACAACTTACCTTAATTCGAACACTAGCAGAAGCTCATCGAAAGCATAGTCCAATTCATAGCAATTAAAAAAAAAATCTCATTTCTCAAAAACTTGAATATAAATGAAAAGCAAGCAAATTTATGAAGAAACAAGAGAAAGGAGAGACCTTGACATCGTGGGCAGCTCTGAAATGCAACTTAGGACCAACATCGAAAGAGGACTTAACAAAAGCATTCTGTTCTTCAAGATCATAGTGAAGGGAGAGATGCTTGGAAGTGAAAGCCAACTGGGGTTCGAAGATTTGGCCTTTGTTGTCGTTCTGAAAGGAGACTTTGAGCTTCGCTAGACTGTCAAATAACTTGCATGATATCTTGTGCAAGAAAATTGAGCTGTCACTGTCGAACTCTGAAGTCACTCTAAGAGCAGGCCTGCTGGGGAATGAAAAGAGTGAGGATGTTCTTTGTTGTTGTGGTTGTGGTTGTGGCGGTGACGGTGAAGGTGAAGGTTGTGGCGGCGGATCTAATGGCGGTGGGACCATATGGTTGGGGATTTGGAGTGAAGGAGAGGGTGGTGATGGTTCAACCATTTCTGATGGGTGGAGATTTTAAGGAAAATTTTGTGAAGAAAAAGAGGAGGGTGCAAATTGAATTGAGAGCGTGATTCTGTTTTTATTTTTATTTTAATTGTTTCTTTTTCATTTTTTTAAAGTATAGAGATGGTGACAATTTTCGGGGCAAAAAGGGTTATTCGCTTGTTGATATTATTATTTTTTTTAAATTCTTAATTTGTCGAGTCAACACTCAGGAGCTTGGCTTGGTGAGTTGGTGGCAATTGGCAATTTGGGAAGAAAAAAATTATTGTATGGCCCATGCAGGTCTCGAACCTGCGACCTTCGCGTTATTAGCACGACGCTCTAACCAGCTGAGCTAATAGGCCTGGTTGCATTGAAGTTGTTCAATTATGATATATAATAAATTTTATTGTAAATATTGCGAAATACAACTAACTGTTTCCGGCAATCAAATGCAAAACAAAATTGCAGAGAAGATTCTAACACTTTATTTTGCATCTTCTTCTCGTAGTCTTATTAGCTCATATTTATCTGTAAGCATTTCGGACTCCAATAAGGGTTCCTTTTTCATGTTTTCTACATAAATAAAACTGGAACAAAAACATTAACCAGCAAAACAAAAAAACAGGGCAACGTTTGTTTTAGCATCATCATACATACCAGAAAATAAGGAATCCAAACGGCTAAAATTAACCCTAACACGACACTCTAGACAGATGGACAGACCCTTTGGAAAACCCTGCCATCAACACAGCTGGAATAGACACGGTTCCCCAACCGTAAACACACTTGCGGTGCTGGTAACAAAAACATCTGTATATCGGCAGAAATAAAATTCAAGCAGTATTAACAGCAACTGGTTTCCCTCGACCCATTGCAAATCCTCGTGTTCCATCTGGCATTCGGGGACCAGGAGGTTGCTTGCCTATCATTGGCTGCTCATTGTTCACCATACTATTTGATGGGGGTGTACCGACGTGATGTCCCCGATTATTGTGATGGTTATTATGACTGCTGTTGTGATGACTGTTGTTGTGGCTGTTGTTGTGGTATTGACCACGATCATTCCGGCCACGTCCTTTTCCACGACCCTTGTTCCGCCCTTTTCTCTGTCCACCCTCTTTCTCATTATTGTGCTCCTCTCCCTGCCCAAGCAATGTTATAAATTAAGAGTTAACACCGTGATAATAGACAAATCCCTGAAGCAAATACAAGCACAAGCACATTCCTTTCAGAAGTTCCAAATCAGGCACATAAAAGCAAAATCAAAATCACAAGTTTGAACAAGTCACTTTCTTTTCTCCTCCACTCAGCTTAAATTCTAAACACCATAGTTTGGAGCATAGAATGTTTCTGCATAATGCATTTATAAAAATAATCCTCACATTTCTGAGCTAATCTTAATTATTACACAATATGAAAGAACATTACTTGACTAACAGCCAGTTATGCAGAAAGCAGCCCAACAATATGAGAAACTATGCTGGCACTCACTGTATGGTCATGTGACTGTACATCACTTTGTTGAGAAGAATCATCCGGTTGCTTCTCATTCAAATGCTGCTCAGATGTAGAGGTATCTTCTTCTTCACACTGCCACTCCCCCTCATGCCCCTTTTTACCTTTAACTTGAGCAGGTTTTGACTAAGCAAGAGAAGGGAGAGAACAATCAATCAACAAATTTAGCACCACAAAAACTTCCTTTTTAACTTGTAAAAGAAAAAGGATAAAGAGAGATAAGAATACTTCTAAAAGAGATCAATCAACCAGATAAGAACCAATCAATTAGACTAGCTCCATAAGCCAACCTAAAGTTTAAAAAACCATTAACTTTATGTATAATTGAAAGAAAAATGCAGTGTTCCACTTCCATATCAAGACTCTTGTGCATCCAAAATGCATTTTCATAACATCTCAATGGTCAATAGATGTTGCATGTGTATGTCGGAGTTAATGTAACAATAGATTAATAAATAAATACTACTGTTTTCAAGCTCGGAAGCAGTCTATTACTAAGCCAATCGAAGTGTAAGATCAATCCTGGTAACAAAAAACTACACTGAGAGTATATCTAGTGAGTGTAAATTTAACACATAATTCATCCAGATAATTCATCTAGTGTATGCGTCATTCCATTAGATCGATGGATGTAGATTTAATTCAAAGATCAACCAGCATTATTTATCACTGGTGTGAGCAAAAAATGTGAAGATCAAAAGGAAAGAGTTAAGTTCTGGAATATACCCCACGTCTAAGCATTAAACGGACCCTTAGGCCACTTCTCCAGTTACCCTCATCATTTAGCTCTGCAATCTGCCAGGAAGGAGGTACGTATTTCATTAGTCTGAGTGACAAACATAAGACAAAACGCAGAAAAGAAAGACAAAAAGAAAAGAAAAACAACATTATCATAAAATGTAAGTGACTCACCGCTTTCTCAGCCAGCTCAACAGATTCATATTCAACAAATGCGTGCAACTACACATGAAACAAAGATTTCAGCAAGCGGATAGCAATATCTAATACCCACACATTTTTGTTTATCATAAAAAATATGTCAAGAAACTCTCATCAGTACTGCTATCAGAAATTCTTAAGTCCAAAAATTATTCACTCCAAAACTTGCATTAAATTAGTCAAAGCAGCACATATAAATGGCACTTAAAAAGATTTTAGGATGATAACATCTAATAGCACAGAGAAGCCTTATTCAGAGCTCATTAAGCCCATGGCAATGGATCACTGTAGAGGTGCATAGGCCTTGAAGCCTTATTGAGTCCACAAAGAAATTCTAGACAAAAGCATTCTGCATGGCATGACAATCACAATATCTTGTTCAATGTGAAAAAGATATAGAAGCTGATACAAATCGCAATCAATTCAACCAGAAAATGTATCATACACCATATATATGGACCATAGAGCACCAGAAAGTACACACTGTAGATGATCCTACAAGTCATAGTCAATATTATCTTAAAATTCCCCATCAAGCACAACAGGGACATTCCAGTCATCACTCCAATACAGATGAACAATGTATCATACACCATATATATGGACCATAGAGCAACAGAAAGTACACACTGTAGACGATCCTACAAGTCATAGTCAATATTATCTTAAAATTCCCCATCAAGCACAACAGGGACATTCCAGTCACCACTCCAATACAGATGAACAATGCAATATGATGCAGATGTAAATGAAAAGCAAAATTAAAAGTGACTTGAAAAGTATTGATACCTTGTTACTGAAAAGCATGCCCTCAGATTTTGCTGATCTAGATCCTGAAGAAGCTCCTCCGCCAGAAGTTTGAGGCAAACATGTACGAATAGTCTTCACACTGACACAGAACAATCCAGCAAGATCAAGCATCCAGAATCAGGATATACAAAATTACAGAAAAAGTCGCATAAGCAGTAATTAATTAAGTATAAAAGAACTTAGTACCTCCCAACAGCAGAGAAAATCTTCATAAGATTTTGGTGGCAATGATCCTCAGGTAAATTTTCAGCAACAACAATGCGAGACTACAGATCACAAAAGGAGAAAAAGAAGTTTAAAAAAATAATAATGTCAGTAATTAGGAAGACTACAAAATTTTGATTGACTCTAAAAAATTACAACATGCACCCCATAAAGCTCTAGGGAGACACATACACAGTCAAAGATGAAGCACAAGTTTTCCACAAACTACCTTGGATGAGCAAAGAAACAGAATAAACAAGGTACTGACAGAACTCACCCAACATAATAATAATTGGGAAAAAGCAGCTTAAGAAAAACAAAAATCCAAAACAAAAACTGTACTTGCAATTCTTCCAAATCTGACTCGGTCAAGGGATTCTGACGTTTTATTTTCTTTCCATCTTCACTAACAACCTGTTAGTTATTGTGTGCGAAAGATTCAGAACATATGTACAGCAATTAGAAAACATTATGAGCAACAAAGTAGTAGTTAAAGCAAGTTAAAGCAAGAGCACAAGATAAACTACTCACAAGTTTTGAAGACTTCCGCAGAACACTAGCAAGATGGGAATGACTGCTTATGATAGCTTTAATCTTCTTAAAAGAAGCCACAGTTGATATTGGCACTATAGTAATAATGAAGACAAGATATTAGAATAAATATGGAAACCACTAATAGAAAATTGACAATCTTTCAATGTAATCAATCAGTCAAGCGAATAGAAAAGATAATACAATTAATACTCATGCATATAAAAGTGAAAACCAGCTGAAGTACGAATACCTATAGAAAGCCAACAACCAATTTAATCTCATAACGTAAACATACCAAATATAAGCCCCTAATGATTTTATTTTATTTTATTTTTTGGCATCTGTGGTAAAAAGGCAATTTTGTGCAGATGTAAATAGAATTCCAATTTTTATTTGATTACTGACAATAATTTCTGTTGGTAAGACAATTTTTTTTTTTAAATAATCATTTACATTTCATCATGGCTTTTTATAGGTTCAAATTTTAATAATTTGATTTCCAATGCTTAACATGCTTTCCGCAGAACATATAAAGCCTTCCACAGGTTCTCAATGAAAATCACCTTGATAGAACCAAGTGCTCATTGAGAGAGAGAAAGAACACCAAAGACAAAGAAAGGAGATAGAGAAAGAAATAACCTATTTCTATCCCCAAACACTATAAAAAAAAAGGGGCAGTAAACTTCGAGCCTAAATAGACAGAACCATTCTACAACAAACTATTTAAAATATAATGAATGTATCAGAGATCTTACCGTATCCTTCGGGATCCTTGAGGATGAACCTTATAAGATGATCAGTAGTGGCCAAGTTTAAATCACTGAAATAATACTCCACCTACAAGTTGATTTATTGTAAAAAACAATAAGCAAAACATTATCCACAGAAAGTGCTGGTCAGGAAAATAAAATGAAAGCACGAAAGAAATATCAAAGGAGAACCACTACTTGCAGAATCGACAAAAATTATTGGGTCCTCTATGATGTAATAATATGCCAATGTACCACAAAAAGAGTAAAAAAGAAAAGAAACTGAAGATTGTTTGCATCTTAAGGCCCCATACCAGGACTGAAGTCAACTGCTGTTAATTACCATGCAGGTTTTACCTTCATTGTGATAGTACTTACAGTCCAAAACTACAGTAAATTCTTATTACGGGTATATGAGTAACTGATAGCGTAGCAGTTAAAGCATTTGCAAACATGCACTTTTACTTTGCAGCTAATACTTACCAACTACCCAAAAACCTATACTTGGCAGCTAATGAGTACACTTCAGAGCAGGCGTGGCTTAAAAGCACAACACCTTGATCCCAAAGATAACAAAAGATTAATTCTGACTAAGATAACTTAAATCCACTTAAAAAAATACAACGGCTAGTGACCGAGCACTTAATTCAAACTCTACATACTCGAACACATTGATTAATAGCTGGCACAAACCAATAATTACCAATATCGTTGCTAAACATTAAATTTCCGAAGAGGAGAATACCTGATTCAAAACTTTCTGAATAGATTCATCATTTAATCCACCATGTTGATGATCCTTCTTCTCCTTCTTATCCTTGACCCCTGGAACCTCACCCTCTTGCTGATCTTCATACTGATTATTCTGATGGTGACTATTATTATTATTATTATTATTATGATGATTCTGATGCCGATGATGATGATGATTGTGATTCCTGTGATGTTGATGCTGCTGATGCTGCTGATGATGATAATTCTGAACCGGGACATGATGCTGGTGATGCATCTGATGGTGAACCGGAATCACATGAAACGCTCCCGTTCCATGCGGCGGATAAACATGATGAGGAGAAGGCGGATGAGGAGGAGGAGGAGGATGAGGGTGAACCATGGCTGCCGCCGGTGGCGGCGGAGGAGGCATCATCACTCGCTGCGGCGGCTGCTGTACTTGTACTTGCACTTGTGGCTTTGACTGAGTCGATTGTGGATTCCGAGTCGGAACGAACTCAGGCGCCTTCGCGTTGAGTCGACTGAACGACGAATTTCTCGACAGCGACGGATCCGAAGATGATGATGGAGACGATTGAGACTGATCATTTGACGATGATAAATCTAGGGTTTCAACTTGAGATTGTTGTGCCATTTTCCCGATTTTTTTAAAATTTTTAATTCTAATTAAATCAAAATTTTAATTCAAATTTGATTTCAATTTCAGGGCTAGGGTTTAGAGGGGGGAGGGCGGAGCAATTGGCCCTGAGAGAGGGCTTTTGGGAGGGGGGGACACACAGTCACTGGAGAGGATTTCTCAGTTTTCACAAGTCGTTGATCAAGACTTATTTATAGTGTACGGTGCTGCTACTCTACAATCGGCTGTATCTTAGTATTTATCTAACATGATTTATGGGTGATGATTATCACCATTAATTCATGATTTTAATTTGCATGTTGGATTTCTATTTATAACATTCTCTACTTAGAATAAACTGATTATTTTTATTAGTGTATATTTACTTATATGCAGCTTTTTTTACCAAATTAATAATATATCCGTGTATATATATATATATATATATATTAGGAAATATTTTGAAATATCTTTTAGATTTGGATTTAAATTTTTGCCTAAACTAAACCGTATTGATTTGAGTTGATTTAGTTTAAAGATTGGTACAAATAGAAAAATAAAGAAAACCAAATCAAATAGGTTGGTTTTAGTTTTATGTTCAAAACCTAAACCGAATCTAAAACTGTTTGTCCGCCCATAGTTATCACTTGTCAGGGATCAACCAAACTCTATTAAGACACTAATCTTTAAGGATAGTATAATTAGTTTTTAAATATCATGGAAGTAAGAAAATATAAGAGATCAGTTCTTGTCACGCGGGTTTTAGGAACATTCTTTAATGGAATGTTGAATTTTCACAATTTGTTTTTGGCATTATTTGATTAGACATCTTCATTTCCACTTCGTCCACTAGTGCAGTGCAGAGTAGACAACATGATCACTAGGGTAGTCTACTCGGAGCAAAACCGTGCTGGCCATCAAAAGAATGCCATATGAGTTCGTGTTTGGGTCATTCATATCGTGCTCACTATATATTTTGTGTCGTGTTCTATTATGTCTAATTTTTTTTTTCTTAGATGTAACCGTGTCATACCTAACAAAAAAAGTTCAATAAATTTTTTTTAAAAAAAAAAAACGCATGCTAAGTTGTTAGTTATATTTCTTTAAGCTCATGTACTTTTTTAGGTTCATGTACATTATAGAGCGGTTAATTTTGAAAATCACGTAAGTTTTGTAGCTATTTTTTTAAAGTAAGATTGTCTCCCTAGTATAATTAATATATATCATTTATTTTTTTGTTATTTTTATAATAGTCAATAATCCTCATAAGAGTATAAATTTATAAAATTACCCTTGTTTTTAAATACGTTTTTTATTTATATCTATTATAAATTAAGTAAATCATATTAATAGAAATAAAATAAAAAATTAAGAAAAATATTTATTATTTATTTAATAATAATTTTTTTTTGTTTATCATGCAAGTTTTCTTATAATAATTTTTTTATCATTTTATAATAATTTTCTTATATATATTTATTATAAGAAAATGTTTGTAAAATAAAAAAGTTCAAAAAATATTTTATTATTAATTTTTTTCACATCAAAACATATATTTCTTATTTTTAGTACTTAATTTTTTATTTTAATTTCTATTTATGAGATTTATTTAATATATAATAAATATGAATAAAAATATATTTGAAAATAAAAATAATATTGTAAATTTGTACTGATAGGGGGTTATTGATTATTATAAAAATATTAAAAGAGTAAATAATATATATTAATTACAGTATACAAAAATATGACAATCTACTTTTTATAAATTTCCTTATTCGTATAAGCTGTTTATACTAATCTTCTTGATGTTGAGGACACATATGCTTCATAATTACAGTACTGATGTATTAACCATGTGAATTTTACAGAGTGCGACAGAATTAATGTTAAAATCGGGGTTATCATTAAATGAAGAAATAATGATTTTACCATTATTTTTGTTACCGGTCCATAACCCATTTTGACTAAATATCACTTATTTTTCTTATAATTAACAAACAGATAAAAGCTTGCGCCATGCGAACTCAATACACTTCATTGTGGAACGGAAAAGGAAAGTCCTGAAAAGAGTATACTAAATAAGAAAATTTAAGTTGGAATCTTCTTGAATCACTTCAATCCTTGAACGTCCGGGCGGGAAGTATGCCAATCGATCGGCTGTCTCTTCATCACATATCACAACTTGTAAATTCTCAAGATTCGTTGAGGGCACCTCCGAAATCGGGCACCCAATCACGCAAAGTGTCTTTAAACAGCACAACTCACCAAACCGTTCTGGAAATTTGTGGATGTTCAGACATTTGGATATGTCCAGAAAGTTCAAACGGGACAGGTTTCCAATCGTGTCTGGCAAAGCTGACAGTTCGGTGCATGCAGCAAGCGTTAGCGTTTGTAAGTTCACAAGCTTACCAATCCCCTCAGGTAGTGCAGAAAGACTATGGCAATTGGTGATCCGGAGCTTCTCCATGGACACAATGTCACATAACCCATCTGGCAATTCTATGAGATCATTGCAGTAATCAATGTCCATCTCCAAGAGATTTGGAAAAGCATCAGAAATTTTGAAGGTTGAATTCCGAAAAACCTGACCAACATTGCACATAACCAAGGATACTTTTTGCAGATGAATCATTCGTACGGTGGCGAGGGAATTAGGAAGAGAAACATGCTCCAATCTGATTTTCTTTAATTTGGATAAAGCACTGAGAACTCGGAAGTTGTTTAATTCTGCAGGGGAGAATCCGTAATTTGTGACTATCAAGACCTTCAGTTCATCCATCTTCTGCAGGAAATCTGGAAGGATGTACTTCTTTGTCCGAATGTTTAGAACCACAACCTTAACTTCGGGTCCTTGCATGTCAGGCCAGTTCAATGAGAATGTTTCATCTGCATATCACGTCCATCTTATGTGAGACCGAGGATGATTGATTTTTGACATCAAATGAATTAAAATCTCTACATGTTGCAGTGTCCAAGTGTGAGGAAAAAGAAAAAAAGTAATAACAACCTGTTGAGATTGACAAGAGGCTGGCATTATTGGGGTGCTGCTTTTGATCCATCCACCATTTGGGAAAATTGTTTCCGCTTATTTCTACAATGAGTCGATTTCTCTGATTTATGGGCTCTGACTTGCTCCGACAGATAGTCAATTCTCGGAGAAGATCATGCTGCATCACAAAGTCGTCATTGTAGCAGCCATAGTCACCGGCAGTTTTCCTAGTGAATAGACATAAATTGATTGTTCAGGGAAGATTCATAGCCTTTCAGGTATAAAAAGTGGAGAATTCACACACCAATTTGCATGCACATCAATGTGAAGGAAGTCATCCGTATAGCAGAACACGTATGTTAAAATTGCACATAACCAAGGATACAAGCACAAGAGTAATTGCTTGGTTGATAGCTGCATACCTAGTGACCACCCTATCAACCAGATTTTGGCTAGATAGTTCATGAAGGTTGGTGATGGCAAATACGTCGTCAACCAGTTCATATAATTCCATCCACATGTCAATGAGTGCAGTGATAGGAATCCTTTGGTCCTCAGGAAAGGAACACAGGTCCAAATAACATTCCTTGACCTCATTATTTAAGACATCCAAGCTGCTTCCGAGACAATCAAGTATGTCATTTTTTGATTGGAAAACAGATTCACCCCGAGAACATTCCTTCACCATTCTTTGCCAGAATAATTCATGCTTCCCACAGAGCGATCCACCGACCACTTTAAGGGCCAAAGGACATCCCTTACAGGCTCTCAATATCTGCAGTTGGGTAAAACCAGATTTGGAAGGTAAAAAAAAAAAAAAAAACATGCGCGCATTTCATATACAAAGGTGAAAAATAAAATGAATAATAGCATATAACTGGGGATAAGCAGAGCACCTTACTGACGATATTTTCATCTGGAATGTACGAGTTTCCATCTTGTAGGTTTGCTGAGTGAAGAAAAAGAGTCCTGGCAGCTTCATCATTCAATGGTTTCAAATAATGCGCAGGACCAAATTGTGGGAATTCAGACCTTGAGGTCACCAAAATCTTGTAGCCGGGTAACTGGAACCCCAACTTCTGGAGCAGGGATTCTGACCCGGGCCAGACATCATCGAGGACCAACAGTATAGCCTCCGTTCTCATTTGCTTAAAAAATCGCTCCAAGTCATTGATTGCAGCTTCATCTGTTTGAAACTCGGGCACAGGGTAACCCTTATGGTGGAGTACTTTCTGTACAATGGCCTTCACATTGGGGGTTTTAGAAACAGTAACATAGAAAATGTCGTCCTCGAATTTTCCTGTTCAAGTGTCATAGTGAGAAAGCTGGTGGTGAAAGACTCGAGGAAATTCAGTACCATTCTTACACTGGCAAAAAGCTGAATCAAGACATCTAATTACCTTTAACTTGATCATCTTTGCAAAGTCTTTGGACCAATGTGGTCTTGCCATATCCTCCAGAAGCCGAGACCACAATGAATTGCCTTCCATCCTTGAACAGCTCCATCTTTAACTCCTTCAATGGAACATCCAATCCTGGAGTAATCACCGGAGGATCAGGCGCCGAGCAGCAGTCTCCGACCTGATTAGACATCCAACCATTGATATTTCCATTACCGCTCATTCTTCTCACCATCGTGTGCATCTGTTTTACCTCAACCATAATCAACCTGCTGTCTCTTGTATGTTGCAGAGGAAGACTCGTCCGAAAGAAGTCGCTGATGGATGTATCCAACTTGATGATCTTTTTAGCATAAACATACCTCTTGAAGCAATTCCACTTCACTTTTGAGCATTTACGCACCAGCTGCTTCCCTTGCTCCATCATCCGAACTAAATTTTCTGTTTCCTGCTTTGGCAGATCTAACACTTCGTTCAGCTTCTCTATGTCTTCGATCACCGGAATTGAATTTCGTAAAGTGGATTCCAGTTGCTCCAACCGATCCTTAAACGTGACTGCTTTGTCTTTTTCCTCTGAAACTACTTTTAGTAGCTCTCCAAATACTGCTCCGAGGAAAGCTCCTCCGACAAATGCAGCCGCCATCACCTCTCTTTAGTACCACAAAAACAAACCCAGATGCAATTTTTTAATAATAAGTTAACTGAACTTTTCTTTTTTGACAAGATTTCTTAGTGATTTAACTAAACTGAGAAGGAAGCATTTATTAAATGAGGAATGAATCAGCTGACTCTCACTACAGGCAAGCATCAGATACCCTTATTATCGGCTGCCAATAAACGACTGAGTAAAGAAGATGAAGCGTCCACGCGTTTCCTAGTTGACGTAGACTTTAGAGTGAGTTCCTTAATTAATGGTGTTTACTTGTTAAATAAACATGCAAGGAATGGAACTGTATTCATCGTGTGGCACACAAACTTATGAACTAGGAATGAGAATCTAATTATGTAGTGGGAGAGGTAGTATTTAAATAGAGAATGAGAATGTAGATTAAATTGAGAATTTTTATCATTAGACAAAATAAAAAAAAATGTTATCCCTTTTAAATGATGATAATAATATTATTAATAATGTTTTTAATAACTAATTTAATTAAAAAAAGTATAGTATTACTTTTTATATTGTAATAAACATGTATTTTTTTTCTTTTTAAATGTTTATTTATTTATTTTATAACTAAAAAATAAATAATAACAAAATATATTTAATATATTTTAACTAAGGGAGCTGCTACCTTACAATCAATGTAAGGTACAACCCTCTCTATTAGCTGTGGACTTTACATTGACGGTAAGGTAGAGAAATCCTTTAACTAAAGATATTTTGGTAATTTAAAATTATCTATTATGATTTTTAGACAAACTAGAAACACCAAGGATAATGCTAGCTCAAGCAAATAATTTATTTCAATAAACACACCATAGAATTATAAAATTATTTACTACTAATTTTGAAATTTTTAATTTTTTTATTAGTTAGCTTAGTTAGCAAGCTAATTTCGTCACTGCCCGTGTCACTCTACTCATATGAATGGAGTTCAAACCTTAAGACTATTGTTTTCAATACATCAGACTTTACCGTCTCAATTAGGTGCATCCACAAATCAAAATAAGTTAAATTTTCTAATTTTTTTTCCTTAGAAGAAAATTAGGCACTTCAATATTTTTTTTCTTTTAAAAGAAGACATGCAGTGAAATATTTAATTAAAAAATATTGGTCATTTAACATAGGGGTATTCGCGGATCGGATTTTGCGGATTGAACATCAATCCATAGATCCACAATTTACGGATTATAAATTTTTAATCTAATTCAATTCAATTCCAATCCACACGTCTGCGAATCGCATGCAGATTTGACTCAATCCATATTCAATTCACCATTTTGCGGATTGGTTTGTGGGCTAAAAATTTTTAATCACTTCTTATCCACGAAACTGATTAAATAAAAAATTAATATAAAAAATAATTTTACTACCGATCAAATTCAAAATGAAAATAAGATTTAAATAAATTAATTGTTTAAATAAAGCTAGAAAATACATTTGTACATTTCAGTAGATGAAAATTAATTGCTTAATAAGCTCTATTTTTTTATTTAATTATTTTTGTTTTATATTATTATCAGATAAGGTATAATATGATGTTAATATAACTATATTTTAACTTATTTATTTATTACTAAGAATAATTTCATATTTACAAGTTTAATTTTTTTATTAAATAAGTATTTTTATTTTTTTGCGGATTCGCAAATTTTTATGGATTCACGGAAGTAAATTCATATCAAATCCACCCGTCGCGGATTTTCAAAATTTCAATCCAATCCAATCCCTCAATACACGGATCAGATTTTTAAAGATCAAATTTTTATAGATAAGATGAATTGAGCAGATTGAATGAATTGAGCGGATCATATTATATTTTGAACACCCATAATTTAATATGGCTCATGTTTATTTATTTTTTCAGTATGAAACGGCTTTGGTAACATACAGCAAATATGAACACCTTTAATTTCATTTACATAAACTTTTGGAAATGAATTTCCCTTTTGCCTATTTCTTGGTGTTTCACTTGTTTCTCCGAAGATTCAACTTTCATATTCAATTTGTCCAAATTAAGAGACTATTTTATCATTTATTTTCTTATTCTTAAAAAGAATACCACAGCACGCGCGTGCCCTCACAACCAAGGCCCTAAGCAAATCCTTCAAAACCCCATAGCAAATGCTTCTATTGCCCTGAATACTGTTGTTTCTCAATATTATTAATATATTATTTCTCCTCAAATAAATTTAGAAAACAAATTTTAAGAGGATGGAGAGAGATTCCCAATTTATCAAAATTTGTTCGTAACACACAGCTCAAACTCTATGATACAACAGGTACTTGAAGCAAAACCAAGCTTCATCAGTGTCGGTGAATTTACATAAAGTTACTTAACTGACCAACAAGCTGCAGATGACACTCAAGATGAGGAAGCTATAGTTGCATGTTGCATCTTTCTTGCTTCAAACTTCAGTTTAATGGCATCCCAAAAAGCTGGTATGGCGATATCTTTATCTATTTCCTTGAATGATGGAAGGTAGTTTAAATCTACAATGACATGGTCACCAGTGCCTTCTTGAATCTGTAAATTGATAATACACATGTTAATATATACGTTCAGGCAATTCACTCACGATGTAAAATGCAGGGAGGTCAAGAAATGATAGTTAAGAATTTATATGGAATACGCACGACAACATCAAATCCAAAGATGGTCAGATCAAGTGTTTTTGCAAGCCACTTTGCAGCATCTTTGATCAGTTCGAGATCAAGATCAACCTTACAGGAAATCAAATCTCCTGAATTTTGATTTTCAGTGTCGATGGGTAGAGATTTTAAGCTGCAAAAGACACCACCACATTATTAGTTTCAATGAAGTATCACAACCATCCTTAGAGAAAGCAGATCAAAGTAAGAGGGAATCGGAAACTGGGGAGCAGACACTACCTGTCAAAGAGGATGGGTCTAAGTCCATTCCTTTCATACGATTTCATCAGAATACCAGAGTTTGGAGTAGACTTCTTAACTGCATGGAAAATATTATCGCCCAAGACATAAAACTTAAACAGAGTGGATGAATGATTGACATATTCCTGTAATATCAAAGAAGAACAGTTTTGAATTCAATGAGTTCCACTCCATTCAGCTCCCATGCAATCAGTCATGTATGAACACTTGAACATTTAAGATTATAAACAATAGACGAGTTTGTGAAGCACAGTCCACAAGGAAACACAATTCTGAGTGGAAATCACGACATATGAAAGCAGTTGTAACCACACCTGAGCAACAATAACAATTATGCTGCCACAATAAGCAACATATAACTATGCAAATACCATCAACTTCATGCTCACCTGAACAACAGCAGGAAGAGGAACATTCAAATCTTTAAAATCTTCAGTTCCAAAGACAATTGCCTGTCACTCCAAGATAAAGCTATTATTAAAATGGAAAGAAATTGAGAGAAAGGAAAACCAAGAATTAGATTAAAGCTATACCTACCATACTGTGAGAATCAGCCACACCACATGCAACTTGAGGTTTCACTATACAGGGAAGAGAAAGTTGTGCATCTGACAATCTTTGTGGCAAGCCAGGATCTTTAAAATCAATAACCTGCATATTTGAAATTTAGATGTTACCCATTTGGAGGAGATACTAATGAAACTTCAGAAGATTTAAGTCCAAAAGCAAGCCATAAGCTGTATAATTGTGATTACATAAAAAAAAATTATCAATATATAAAGCACCTAGAGAAAATAAACTACTTGACAAATACAGAGCATTGACTGAAATAAAAGACCAAGCATTTTTCTGAATTACTTTGTAATATCAGATTCCCTCAAAAAACAATTTTATTGAAATGTATAATCATGGAGATACATATGCTAATCTTCTACTACAAAGTACTCACAAAAGGGTCCTTTTACACTAACCAACACAAAACCCACCTTATCTATTAGTGCCCAACAGAGAACATACTATATAGCAGCATCAGTAAACCTTGTATTGATTCTAGATTCCTTCATTCATAAAATGTACTACAGAGCAATATTAATTGAAGCAACAAAGAGGAAAATGAATCCATCCTTCTATCAGTGTTTTATTTGTAGAAAGAACCCAATTTCTAATGGTTCAAGGATTTGTGAGATCAATAGTTAAGAACAACAAAGAGGCCATTCTGGTAGAAAAGACCTTAAGAAAATGGGCGCCCCTAATTGCATGTCGTCCTTTAGCTTTTTGTTCTTGCAGCCTAAGTAGAATCAGTTGGATCTTTAGCCGATCCAGTACAGGGTAAATGTTACTGAGTGGGTCAATTGCGAGGAAATCTGAGTGGTCTTCCATAAATCTGTAAAGTGGCAAGACTTTATGAAAAAACTAAGTGAATACTACATTAATCTAAGAATAAGTGTCAAAAAAATTTTTACACAACATGCTATTAGAAGTCTTTTAGATAAAATTTCTTGAAACGGGTATTATGAGACAGGAAAGATGTAATAAGAGTGCTGGTTGTCAAGACACTCAATTCAGTTACTACAATTATTTTCATCCTAAATTCCAGAAATTGGTAAAGACCCTTCATTTATTTATTTATTTTTTAGCAAAAACCTTCATTTACTTAAACAGCATGAGCTCATTCCTTTCTTAGTAGGAAGCAACAAACTTTAATCTATCATTCTCTCATGTAAACATGGTTGACAGAGTGTTTGGAAAAGTGACTACAGAAAAGATAGATAAAAGGACTCATAACAAAAGATGTCTAGTTACTTGCTTTTAAGATTATTTGAGAATGTGGAAAAACTCTTACCACTCTCGAAGACACTTTTGAGAATTCATAATGGCCCAACAAATCTTTTTGACTTGACAACTTGATAGAAATAAATTAAGATAATATGTCACTAAATTTTCGAAGCAAACTGACCATCACAAACAAAGTCTTAACACCCTAGCTACTAATCACAAACCACGAGATTTCATCCCAAAAAAATTCTGACCACAATCTTTCCATATAGCAGAAATGTAGATAACTGGAGGATATCTTTGAAGAGGTAAAACAAAAATATCTGACTGGTAGTACAATTTCCAGCCACCAAGAGTGCCATCTAAATGTAGAATGATTGCCAAAAGGCAAGAAAATATATTTTCAAATAGAGAAAATGGAACTTTGAGAAGTTACCTTTGTAATTCCTGCATGCCCTTTGTGTAAGTAATTCTGTTGGAGGATACTGAAGAGTTGCTCAACTCAATGGATATGATTTCATCTGTTGCTTTATGTAGAACCACGTCAACATTTTGTAATTGAGATGATAGAGGGATCTCAAATGTGAGAGGCAGAAATATCAACCCGTTTGGAGTAGGATACAAGGGAAATGCACCCCTCTACAGAACATAGGACCAAATAAGCTTTCACATGATAGTCGCTGAATCTAAGATGAGTAAAGAATAAATGATTGACAACCCCACATTTCTAAGCCTTTTCAACACACCATGCTCTCATTTAAGTGAAAAGAGCTCACCTTAGCAAAATCTTCTTCACGCGAAGGCTTCATAACATAACCAACCACCACAACATTGTTGCAAGTTGCCTACTTAAGATGAGAGACATAAAACAAATCATGGACTGAAACTCTAAAGATAATTAAAAAACTATGCACTTAGTGTATGGTGATTCTACATATATTCCTTGCATTTGATTTTGTGATCTACAAGAAACTAATCACATTACTTTTTACTGCTTTTTAGTTTGTATTTCCAGAACAAGTTTGAATTTCAGGTGTATGTTAGATATCATAGATCCATGATTTCAGTAGCACACCTTAAATTAGTATTTTCTCTAGAAAACACAGCACTTTGCCATTTTTCTGTTTTACGATGGCAAATGTTATCTCACTAAACCCAAAAATTATTGAAAGAACAAATCATAACCATACAAAACTAAAGCGATACTATAAGAGATGAATCGCCTGAGGAAACCTTTTTGTTGAAGCAGCAAATAGTCAAAGGTAACTCTTCTAGCTTGTTGATATAAAGCATGCTTGAATTCTGACCTGCAGTAACAACTTCAGCACCTGAAACGGAAGCAGACTCTAGTTCAGCAACCAATTTTACCTAAAATAACTAGCAGAAACTAAAATGTATGCGCCCCCAACATGCAGGCAGCAACTATAAATGGCACATAACCCAAGTCCCACCAATTTGTGTTACTGCAAAACTGTATCAATTCAATTATATAGAGACACTCATACCTAGTGTAGAAAGAATCTTAGATGAAAGACGGATAGAAATGCTATTGTGACAACATAGGTAGTCAAATACAGCCCCCTAGCCAAATCTCCCACCCACAAAGAGGGCGACGAGAATATAGATGCTGCAGTACTCACCAACGACAGTAATAAGCCAATTGCTGCTAAGTTTACACATGGAATCCTTGCTGTTTTGAACGACATACATAATAATTCCTCCGACGTCACCCCAAGCTTGTGTAATCTCATTTACACCACCATCCATAGATGCATGCAGAAAAAAGCATTCGCATGAGTATTCCATTGCTATCCTCTTCAACACATTCACCTTAAACAAGAAGAGACACACAACAAATGCACTTTAGCAAAGTGCTTTTGTAGAAAGCGCTTTCAATTTGAAGGAATATTTATGGAAATAACTGAAATTGATACATTCCCCTATCACATCGACCATAAAGAAATTAAAAAAATTAAAGAAAAAAAGAATGAAAGAAGTACCTTATCAGGAGAAAGACCCGGCCCATAAGAAATTCCCTGAAAATTATTAAACAAAAAAAAAGCTCACATTCCACTCATTATTATTACTATATACAAGAAATTCAAGTAACAATAACAAACAGAGGAAGAGAGTACCGATCGGATGTTGGAGTGGCGGAGCTTACGAAGCAAGTAGGAGCCTCCGGGCCGCAGCTGATACGACGAGTCGTTTGCGTTTGTGGGAGTCCCGTGTTCGGAGGCCCACAGCAGCTCCGATTCGTCCAAAATTACTCCTTTAACCAAATTACTCATTTTTATCTTTCCCCTCTTTGTTCGTGTTCGTGTTCTGTGTTGGCTTTCACAGCGAAAGAGGAAGAAGGGAAGTCCGGACTCGGAAGGATCGCATGCTCTGCTTTGCTGCAGTACTTTTCGAATTTAACGAATTTTATCATTTAGATCCTTGTACTTTTGTATATTTCATTTAAAGGAATAGTATGTACAGTTTATTAAAATAGGTCCTCGTGTGTCTTGTTACGGTGTTAGCCTTTTTTTTTGTGTGGGGGGGGGGGGGGGGTTTAAATTGTTGATGGCAAAGGCCGAAGAGCCATTTTTCACTGAATTTAGGGGAAATGGTAGTAGATTAACAACTAAAATTTACGATAAGTAAAATTATCATATGTAATGTAAATAAAAATTACTTACATTTACGGATTTATATTGTTAAAAAATAATATAAATGAAGGAGTATGCAAATTGACTGCAGATGGGGTTTCAATTATGGAATATGTTACATTATTAAAACATCAATGTTACATTTAAACAGAAAAATAAAAAAAATATATATGCAATTGTCTTTATTGTGCAATAAATCTGAAGTTGTAAACGTCATTTCAAGCTCAATGCCACCATTTGAACGGATGTTTTTACAAAAGATGGTCGAGAACTGGAAATCAAGGGCAATTTTATTGCCAAGAATGGTTGATTACTATCAATTGCAGGATGTCAAATCAAGGACAATTTCATATTGTTCAGGTTTTGAATATATTTATGAGTCCATAAGCCGATCCATGAACAATTTAACGACAGCCGGAGCATCAACCGTGACTGCAACCTTAACCGAAGGTTTATCAGACCATTCAGTGATCTCAGCAAACCTGGTTTAAACAGATGAGTCAGTGGGAGCTCAATGAAGATGTTATGACAAACAACAGAGAGTTCAAAGAAGCCTATGTTCAGAACCTGTAATGTAAGAGACGCGTGTTACTTATCTTACTTTTCCAGACATACAAAAGTATTTGATTTTGTGAAATAAGTTCTCAGCTAATTACGGCCTTAAACCATCATTTACACACACAATTTATCAAATTCATTTTTCCTTCGTCTGTTAAGTTCTTGAATAAAGTTAGCACCAATTTGGTTTTGTAGCAGTCAAGTCCCTTGGCTTCAATCAACATATATTTGGTATCTACAAATCACATCAACCGTCCACAATAATCAAAGTTGCTGATATGAAAAATCCTACCTCTTTTGTTTGTTGTATAATAATGTGAGTCCCCTTGTGATGCCACTAGTCTGGACTCTAACGACGCCCTCCATGTAAGTGAATAGCGAAGGATTAACAGCTACAAGAAGAGCTGTTGGATCATGAAGGTAAACGCCTATATGAAGAATTGAATTATTATTAGCAGGAGTATGGTCGTTCTTCAGACTTTCAAGGGTATATCAACCCACTTCAATCAAATGAACAAACCTTTTGTACGGTATGCATCATGATGATAAGAGAAGTAGACCTCTAAGATTTTGCATATATACTGCGCATATTTTCCATTTGAACACACCAACTTGTCTCTATCAGCATCTAAAAGGTAAGAAAAAAGATAAAAAAAATCAAATGAAATAAGCAAATAAATGGACTAACATCTAGTTACAAGCTTACAATAACAATAGTCAAGAATATTATGCTCATCCAAGTTTATGCACAGATAATTGCTTAAATGAACAAAAATGGATATGCTTTCAATGTTTAGAATTAACTCTACAGAAAAGGAAAAGGCGTCGAAAAAGAATTCAGTAACTCCAAATAGGCAATGGAAAGAATGTGGAGGTAATTAATGCAATCATAAGAACTTATAATTGTTTGACAAGGAAAAGAAAAGTGGGGAAAAAAAAGGTGGAGGAAATTTATTATAGACACCAGTATACAAGGTTATCAAAATTCAGAGACAAAATTTAGTGGGATGCAAGTGCAACTTAAGGTAACTTAAAAAAGTAGAAAAGCTGCTACTGTGTTGGAGATACAACATTCTTAAGTATTTAGCCTGGACAACAGAATTCATACTGCTTTACTAAAAGCATCAGGACATTGATTAGCACATGACATCATTACACATTGATGTTGTTTCCATTTAAATGAATAACAAGTGACACAAGATTTTCTGACAAATACCTGTCATAACAACTTGATGTGTAACATTAATACCCACAGCCACAACATCTGCTCCACATGTGAATACAATATCTGCAGCATCTGGATCACCAAAAATCTGCTCATTCCAATCACGGGATCAGAAAGATATATATATATATATATATATATATAGAGAGAGAGAGAGAGAGAGAGAGAACAATTGCAAAATTACTGATTATAAAAAATGGATGAACCTCAGGCAAGTTAAACACCACTGACACAATCAAATGTGACGAATCACAACTAAGTAGGCCAGAAAGAGTACTGAGTAGAAGCATACAATATATTACATCATTAGCTGTTTATGACTTGAATAGTCAAAACACCTGGCAACTGAACTTACATTGGCCTCTGCTGCTGGGTTAACATTCCCATTTACTGCAAAAGCACCACCAAGAATAACTATCTGCCCAATGTTTTTAACAAATGCAGGATCTTGTTGAATAGCCTGTATAAATAGATGGTTGGTTAAGAAGTAATATATATTGTACCTGCAACAAAAACAAATGTTCAATGAATGAAAATCTGACCAATGCAATATTTGTTAGTGGCCCCAATGCAACCACAGTAATTTTCCCAGGGTAAAGATTTGCTTGCTCAACAATAAAATCAGCTGCTGACTGTTCAATTGGCTTCCCTTTTGGTGGATCGAAATTCTGGTTGCCAAGTCCGTCAGCACCATGGACAAAATCAGCAATGCGAAGTTTTGTACCTTGCTTCACATGAAAGAACGAGTCAAAACATTGACAACCTCAATACCCAACAAAACATCAGTTAAGTTTTGCTGAGTAATAATTGTGATACATGTGCAAGATCTCAAGCCAAAATTTTGTTAGGCAAAGTATAACAATGTCATCCACATGACTCCAACTTCTCTGTTATACATTCCTATAGACTAATATTTTTTCCTTAATAATAATTCACTAGAAAATCAGACACATACATTAACCTTCATTCGTTGAGTAAATAATTGATAGAAACATCCCATAATTTCAGGTATTATCAGCTCATGCAAGTAGATGAAAATTTGTGAAACAAAAAAGAGGGAAGCACATACGGTGATGGTGACATGGGATCCTTCAGCCACCGGGATATCAGTCCTCCCTGCAATCTCCAACTAATCCACAAAACAGAGCACCCCCAATCAATCAAAACTATCAAAAAGATCTAAATCTGAGCCATATCAAATCAACCCATTTGCACAAACATTCACAAACCAATAAAAAACCACAGAAACAAAGAGTGAAAATCTTGTCTTAGTTACCAAATGCAAGGCGTTCCTGGTGGCAAGAATTGTATAAACGTTTCCATAAATTGTAGTAAGTCCAATAACCTCCACTTCAGGTGACCTCAAGGCCAGAAGTATAGCCATGGCATCATCTGCAACGACATGAAATCCAAATCTATTGCTTCAATTGTGAAAATAAAAATACCCAGATCTTAAAAACAAATAATTTGATGATACAGTTGATGTAAAAAAGACTTACCAACACCAGGGTCAGTGTCAATTATTATCTTCTTCGGTTCTGTTGCCATTATTTTCTTTCTTTTCTTTTGGATTCGACTCAAATGATCTTGCTTTCAGTTATAGGATGTAAGAAAGTTTTGTACAGGCAATTTGTTGGCAGTTAAAGCTGTGACGTTGACAAGAATTTTTAGTTTTTGTCAGGAATTTATTAAGTGTACAAGCTATTACTTGCAGTCCTTGTCCAGATTTTGGGCTTGTTTGGAATATTCATGAATCAACGTGGGCACGGCTTCAAATTTTCACTTTAAAAAGGACCTTTCTATAGTACATTCGATGAATCGATATCCGTTCAACGAGAATATTTTCATACGAACCCTTACTGTTTTAATTAATATGATTAAGAGTATAACGGGGAATGTGGTGTTAGGTATTATGATACTGTTTGGAATTGAAGTCCCGTAAATTTTAAATTATAATTGTTATAAAAAATTTATAATTATTAAATAAAAATTAATAATATATCAAAAATAATAAACATAACTTATAAAATATAATAATTAATATTTATTAAATATTTTTATATTATAACTTTTTAAAGTACAACAACTCAAAATCAACTCAATCGCACCTTAAGTAGTCGACGGACTTTCATAAATAGTAAGCAATTAATTTAATGCCAATAATAACTTGCTACAATTTAAAGCTCTATATGCTGCAACTTGTCTGCGCCGCAAAAAATTTATGGATTTATCACTCACATGATTAGGAAGCAAACTATAGGTCCACCTCAAAAAAAAAAAGATTAATTATTAAAACAAATCATGTGACATAAACATATTTTAAAATAAAAAAAATAGTAAGATACGGGTAAAATTTAAATTAATAATTTATATTTTACAGGTTGTAAATTTAGATTATTAATTAAATAAAGACGATTGAAAACTATTCGTCCTCAGGGGATATGACATAAATAATAATATTAAAGGGGTCCTTGCTAATGATCTACTGGGACCATTTGATTATGAAGCGAAAAGATTTTAACAGATATCGTGTCACTACTTTGAAAATAGTCAAATTTAATTCGATCATATCCTTTATGGGTCCATATGCTGCGGTATGAATACAAATAAAGCAAAAACGATTTGCATGATGTTGATTGCCGCCGCCCCCATCACCAAGTTGATGGCAAAGCAAACGGACGAAAAGTCGTCTGCGGGTTAAAGATGCGAACGGCATGTCTCTTGAGCATAACAGGATTAATAACGCGTCATCCACTGTTGTTTAGAAGCTATCAACATATAATTTATCAATAAGTGGATTATTATGTATAGGACACTTAAAAAGTTACGAATCAATCTGGTAAAAATCACAGGTAGAAGGTGAAGGGATGTCAAAAACCTTCTTCTAAATAAACTCTGGCCAGTTTTAAGATTGCTTGAATTTGTTTGAAATATCTAGTTCCAAATTACGGGGTTCATAATTATTTTTGTCGTTTGGTTAGGTTAAGCAGGCGAACGACAAATCGTCTTTAGGTTATCGATACGCATGGCACATCGTTTGATGGTAAAATCATTCCGCGGATGACATGCTGTCTGATACTTAAATAAAGAAACGGCAAGTCGGTTTTTGACAAAACAATAAACGACCCATGATCGTCTGTACGTGCGGGCCCATACACTTTACACTTGTCAGTTCTGAAAATTTGTCGTCTTTTGTTTGGTAAGTGGACTTCACGTTGTTTACGGAAAGGATTCACCACTGGCACTGTATAAGCTTGTCGGTTATGATAAATTTAAGTACAATTTACAATAATTAAGTTATTAATTATTTATTTAATAGATTAAATTATATTAAATCTGAGTTTTTTTTTATATTTTACTTTATAATTAATATTGCAAGTACAATACTAAAGCGTAAAATTATCCAAATAAAAATTAAGTAATTTCCTTTTCAACTTTTCTTATAAAATTCTATAGAAAAATAAACATTATATTTAAAATTCACTCTGCTATGACTCTTTTAGTTAATCGTATAAATTAATTTTTTGAATACTTTTGAAGTAATAGTAAAAATAAATAAATAATAATAATAATGACAATGTAAATTTTTGGTTGGAGCGATGAGAGATTAAGTAAATTATTTTGAAAAGAAAATTTACGCGTAAAAATGTTACAAGAATTGAAAAAAAACTTAATTTTTTATTATTGATTTTGATGATAAATAAGGACAATTAATTACAATGATAAAATGCACATAACATCTACAAAAATCAAAAGCTTAATTCAAAAAAAAAAATTGAGTTTAAGAAATCTCCTAAAGTCAAGTGATCCTTTGAAAAAAAAAAAAAGATGTTCTAACACACAAAACACACAAAAAAAAAAAAAGTTTCAATGCAAAGAGAATAATTAGGTTTTCAATCTTGAAGGATTATTGGTTCATCAATCCCATTGAAGTATCTAGACATGGACTTTTTGTTGTCAATGAAAGAAATTTAAATTTCTGCACCAAATTTTATATATTTTAAATAATGTGGTAGAGAACTAGAGATGTCAATTTACATGTTGGAAATGTTCCCAAACTTTGTTGATGTATTTATGGATGAAACTAAGGGTGTTCAAAATCTAATCCAATCCTCTTAATCTATCTGATCTATAGAAATCTAATCCGTAAAAATCCGATCTATAGATTAGTGAATTGAATTAAATTGAAAATTTGAAAATTCATAGTCAATGGATTAGATATGTATTACTTCTGTAAATTCGCGAATCTATAAAAAAAAATGTATTTATTTAATTGAAAAATAAAACTTGTAAATGTAGCAATAATATTTACTAATAAATAAATAAGCTAAATATAGCTAAAGTAACATCATTTTATACCATATTGGATAATAATTATATAAACAAATATAGCTTCCTAAATAGTTAATTTTCATGTATTGATATAAATAAATGAGATTTTTCCTTTTTGGTGTGTTATATTTTGAAACTTATAATATATTTTCTAACTTTATTTAAACAAGTAATTTATTTAAATCTTATTCAAATTTGAATTTGGTGGATAGTTAAATTATTTTTATATTAAATTTTTATTTAATTTGTTTGTGAATTAGACAATTAAAAATTTTTAGTTCGCAAATCAATCCGTAAAAATGGTGGATTGGATCAAGTCCGCATCTAATTATTGATTAAATTTGAATTAAATTTCACCAATTTGTGGATTATATTATATTAGATTGAAAATTTATAATCTGTAAAATCTGGTCCGCGAACACTCCTAGACGGAACTGTCATGTCCGAAATAAAGTATTTTATTGGTTCGTTTTTAAGCTGTTGTCCCCAACCAAAGACCCTTGAGTTGGAGTGCTGCCATGAAGTTAGTTCTTTAGGGGCTATGTTTATTTTTGTAAACTTTTCGAGTCATTTATCTTATTATTTTTCTATATTTCAGGTATCTATGAAATTCGGACGTCGTGAATTGCCTAAATTAATCCACTTGTAACTTCTAGTCACTGATTCTAGTCACAAAATTCTAATCGTGAAAGCCTGCTTGTGCTTGGTTTTGACTTTCACAGTGGAGGCATGTCCTCTTTTGCAAAAGCTTGTACCTCAGGTAAATGTTTTAATTCATTACTTATTGGTTGAAAAGTTTGGGATGGACGACACGGTTATCATTTTAGATTTTTGGGCATTGTCCTTTATAAATATATGGCATTTGGATGGAATGTGGTGACTAGCCTTCCTTCTTCTGTGAATATTTGTACTTCAACACCAAAATATTTGATATTTTGACCATATTTGTCATGATATCATCTAAACATTGTTCAAAATTACGGTGTCAATGAACATAGGTACAAGAAGATCGTATCTTCTAAAATTCAACGCCCTTAAAAAATTATTCCCACAGACTTTCATATGATGATGATCTTCACTCTTCCCCGACATATTATAACACAATTCTGAAGATTATAACCCATGTTTCATAGAAGTTTAAACTTATTTTAGGAGTTTTAGAGTGCGTTTGGAAATAAGGTGTTGTAAGTTTTAAGCTGCAGCTGTTGTGGAGTAAAAATTATAATTGTGGGGTAAAATTGAGGACAAAAAACTGTTGAACTACCAAAATCCAGTCGCAAGGTGTTAC
Organism: Citrus australasica; assembly: GCA_029618585.1. NCBI lineage: Eukaryota > Viridiplantae > Streptophyta > Magnoliopsida > Sapindales > Rutaceae > Citrus > Citrus australasica. The sequence continues at coordinate 30,957,592 of JARCIV010000003.1, read as the reverse complement.
CAAACACTAAAGTCCAACTGTCACACATCATTCTCAAACGCATCCTTAGTGTGGGTGCAACTATACTAATCAAATTGCAATAGAGTGCAACCAATTACTGTAAATTTTACGAGCCTAGCTGAGATTTTGAGGTGTAATTGTAATCTTGAATATATTTCCATTTTTTTCTTTAAATTGTTATGGTGATTCATGCAGCCAAAATTTTCATTTGTAGCAGCTTTAATGATATTCTATATCTTCTTAGTCAAAGAATATGCTTTTGTGTTTTACTCTACTAGGGATTTATTGTGACTAGAGTAGGTTGAAGAAGCGTACGAAAGAAAGTATCCTTGGATAATTTCATCATTTTTCTAGGTGCTAAAACAAGAATGAATGCTCATCGCTCAGCTTTTTTGTTTCATTGCGGTTCTTTATACAGACGATCTTTTCTCACGACATAATCAGATTCGTTACATATGCCTCTCTGCTTTAATTTTAGTATTAGTTTATTTTAGTGCCTAGCAAAACTAGATGAAGCGTGCAGGATCGAGTTGCATTGGGTGTTCAAATCGTTTTGTACGCGCGATTACTTTCTTTGAAGCCAATTAAAGAAAATTATTTGAAAATCACTTGATTAAGTGTAGTAGACATGTCCTTCATCTTGAGTGTTAGGTTAGATATATATTTTCAAGTTTCAATATTACGAGTAGACTACAATCATTTCGTTGTAGTTAGGAACCTTCAAATATATCAAATTGTAGTTAAGGAATTTAAGTTAATATTTGAAAAAAAAATTAAAAAAGAGATAAAGATATAGATGCTATTATCCCAATTTGCATGCAATCTATCACTGAACCGAACCAACAATAATGCGGAGCAAACCCCACTGAACCGAATGGTTCGAATCAGCTAAAAGGGCAACAGTAACCCTAGAGTCAAAATCCTCTGAAAGCTTTTGCACGCAGAGCAAATGACTAAGAGAGCCCGGCTGACACCTGCAGATACCCCAGAAAAGGTATCATTTTTCCATTATTTTGTAAATATTTATTATGGGTTACTGTTAATGCTGTTGCTGATTTTCTTTTCTCTCTCTCTTTTTTTTTTCAATTCATGTGTTTGAATGAAAATTGTGGACTTTGATATTAAACAGAAGGAAAATTTGGAGGATTGGTTCCGTAAATTCCCAGATGATATTCTTGTTAATATTATATCTCGTCTAACACTTAAAGAAGCTGCAAGGACTAGCGTCCTTTCAAGTAGATGGAAGTACTTGTGGAATTTTACCACTGCTCTCGACTTTGCTGGAATAGGAAAGGATATAATATTCCCAAGTAAAGAAGAAAAAAGTGAGTACGTTTGCTGGGTGAATAAAATTTTGAGCTTGCATAAAGGTTCAAATATAAATAAGTTTTGAATACGTTGTACTCTGGATAATTCACACGGAAGGGACATCACCGATTGGATTTATGCAGCAACAGCAAAGAAAGTTCAAAACTTTGAGTTGGATTTTTGGCCACCATCTCATATTAATGATTATGCATTTCCGCTAGAGCGGTACAACTTCCTTAAAAGAGGGCATGGTTTGTCTGGCATTAAGTCACTAAGATCCCTCTGCCTTAATGCTCTGAAAGTCAGTGGAGAAGTGCTTGGGTTTTTTATACACAGTTGTCCACATTTGGAACACTTATACGTGGCCAATTCTTCAGAGTTATTAAGCTTGAAGGTTGCTGGTTCATCAATCCCATTGAAGTACCTAGACATTCACTATTGCTACTCAATGAAAGAAATTGAAATTTCTGCCTCAAGTCTTGTATCTTTTAGATACAGTGGAAAAGATATCAAGCTACATGTTGGGAATGTTCCCCAACTTGTTGATGTAGTCATCCATGGGGCTCCCCTCTTTCAAATAAGGTATTTTATTGGCTCGGTTGTATGCTGTTTTCCCCAGCTGAAGACCCTTGATTTGGAGTGTTGCAACGAGGTTAGTACAATAGTACTGTGGTGGTTATGCATGTTTTTAGAAACTTTTCAAGTCAGTTGTCTTAGTTTTTCTATTTTTTCAGGTATTCATGGAATTCGGACATTGGGAATTGCCCAAACTGTTGCATTTAAAACTTACCATTACAGAACCTAATTGTGAAAGCCTGCTTGGCCTGTCTTTCGTATTGAAGGCGTGTCCTTTTCTGCAAAAGCTTGTAATTAAGGTAAATTTTTCACACTCTACTTATTGGTAGAGAAGCTTGGGATAGATGTGATGGTTACTGTTGTAGCTTGCTGAACGTTTCAAATGTATGGGCATAGTCCCTCTTTTTTTTCCCCCATTTATTAAGCATTTTAAATTCAGCTAGTAAGTAACCTTCTTCTGATAATAGTTTGCACTTCAACATGCGAACGCTTGGCCTTGTGACTATATTGTTCGAAATTACAATGTCATCTAGCATAACAGAAAAAGATCACATTTGTTCACAGTCCCTGCTTTTATCTTTAGTCTCTTTCAAGAGATTACCACTCGGACATGAATATTGTAAATTAATCTCATTGAATAGGGTGGTTTGGTTGGGCATCCATTATAAATCTCAACAGAATTTTGATTTTATAGTTTTGGATTTTTTCAATCGGTTTTGCCATGATCCTGTGGACAACTGGTCTACAATACTTGCAACTCTTTCTTCTTGCATAAAGAAATCTTAATCTCGTATCATTTTGCACTTCAATACTTGAATGTCTGGTATGGTGACCATGTTTGTCATGATATCATCTAAATATTGTTTAAGATTACACAGATATTATTGAATAAGAAGATCACATCTGTGTGAATGCCCTTAAATGAGATTTCTGCTCTTCCACTTGATAAATATTTTCATTCTCTCTCTGCTGGCAGAAACTTGAATATTATAATAATGCAGGTGTTGAAAACTTCAACTTTTAGAGTTTTAATCATGGAGCAACTGTAGTAAATTCCAATACATTCCAAGTATGGACAGGTTTTTTATAGCTTTGTGAGTCTAGCAGAGATTTTTGAGGTCTATTGATTGGTCTAATGATGATGCAGAATAAATTTTTCAGATTTTGTTTCTGTAATGGTCAATTATGTTTTTTTCACTTGTGTCGACTTTGACCTTGTTCTATATCTTTCCAGCTAAAGCATATGTTTTTTATTTTACCCTCTCAATAATATATTGTGGACCAGAGTATTAGGCAGAAGTAGCCTGTAGATGAAAGTAAGCTGTGAATACAGCATTTAGTTAGGAGCTAAAACAAGAACGGCTGCTCAACTTTTTGTTTCATATTGGTTGTTTGTGTGGCGATCTTTTCATACGTGGCATATATCATGATCATATTTCATATGTGCTTATTTTTTTCAATCAGCTAGGTTGTATATTGCATGCAAAATCAGTCAAAGTGTGCAGGACAGTGTTGCTCAGTATATTTAATGGTTCGGAGTCATAACTCTCTTTGTTAATTGTAAGCAAATTTTGGGGTTTTACAAATTCAGTTTTCTGTTTTCTCTAACAAGAGCTACGCAGTTAAACATGAAATAGTCTTCTTTCATTGCAGATATGGAATAATAACCGTACAATAGGGGAAAAAAGACATCAGATTCCTGGGCACTTTCATCAACACCTCAAGGTGTTGGAATTACACGAGTTTCACAGGCTTCAAATTGATCCTGAAATTGCATTTTTTATATTCAGAAATGCAAAAGTGCTTGAGAAGATGATCATTAAACCTTCCAATTCTCGGAGGAAAAGGGCACTTAAACATTGTGCCAACATGCTAAAAGATAAGTTACCTCAAGGCGTTGATCTTGTGGTCGGTTCGTTGTGATTTACTGGCTCCAGTCTTTGTTATTATGAAAATAAAGACATTACCAGCATCACCTCTGTACATTATGTATTGTACTAATAATGCGTTATAGATTTATTTTGATATATTAACTGTTATAATGCAATTGATAGCCCACGAGCAAGCCAAACATGGGATATTTTTATGCTTGTCCTCAATATTTAGTTTAATATGAGTTCTACCCCAAACATTGGATATTTTCAAATTTTACTCAAACAATTTACTGTCAAGTTTTCTTCAGAAGTTCACTGATAGACTAAATTCATATAACAATAACATAAGCATGTGAAAATGAGATCTATTTTTATTTTTTGAGTAAAAATTTTGCTGAAATTTTTACGCATACAATTATTTCTCATAGGGTAGCTGTTAATACAAATAAAAAAAAAATATTGTAGTCATTTTTTTTTTGTGTATATAGAGTTAAACATAATAAAATAAGAAATATACAAGAAGTATAGAAATATCCATCCGGAAGCAATTATGGAAGCTGGAATTTATTTTGGTCATATAATAATAGCATAGCCATTCCATGTAAAAACAAGAGCTATTTCTATTTTATTATGAATTAATCTTGTTCCTACTTTTAAATTAAGACCCATAGGCCATAACAGATTGAATTCATGTAAGAGAAGTCCTCTTGAAGTAGAGCTAGCAAAATAGGTCATAGGATCGTATTCATGTTGTGTCAAATTTTAGTAGACCAAAACATGATTCATTTAATAATTGTGTCAAAATATTGAGACCCAAAATTGACATGGAAAATAAACTGACTACCCAATAATCTGTTTAATATTTATATATTTAATAAATGTTACACACACACCCTAAACTATTACACATTTACACTATTTAAAGTTTAAATGATATATATGTAACTAATATTATATATCGATATTATAAAATATACATATGTATTAATATTTTATACATTTATACTATTAAAATTCTAAATTTATATACAATTTTATAAATAGAACACTGTGTATATGTTTGTCTTCCAAAAAAAATAAAAAAGAGTGAATTATGTCTAATACTTGAATTTTAATGATAAGAACTTAAAATAGAAAATATAATATTGTCGTTGTTCGAATAAATATGTCAAAAACTTTAACCCTAACCCAATACGAAAAAAAAATCGAGTCAATCCAAATCCAACTCATTTAATAATCGTGTCATCCCTGAGATTGATAAATTGATGAAGTATGTTCTCATCTCATCTATGAGATTGATAGTTTGAGATTAATTTCAACTATTATATGCCAACATCGAAATGAACTTTAAGGTACGATTTATAGAATAAGTAGATTTGTCAATATTTTTATCGTGATTTCTAATGTAATATTAAAACAAAAGGTTACATATATAAATTTAAATATCAAAAGGATAATGTTATCAATTCAAAAGAAGTTAATGGCCTTTTTTTATTATTTATTTTTAACACACAATGGACGAATTATGTCCTTACTTGAAAAAATAAAAAAAATTAAAACTTTGAGTACATAGATGTTATTACCCTAATTTACAGTATATAAGTTAAGTAGCACTCCTCAGAACCGAGCCAACTTAAAAGCCACGCTTACAGCAAAATCAAATTCTGTTGAAGCGTTTACATGCCGAGTTGATGACGAAGAAAGCGCGCCATATCTCTGAAGATGCTCCAGAGAAGGTAATTTTTTTTCCCTTAATTTTTATAATGTCGTTGTGGGTTATTGTTGCTGTTTTTTTTTTTTAATTTTAATTTTAATTTTTTGTTTTCGGGGTTTGAAACAATGAGATTGAATGGGTTTCATTTATTTCTGATATTAAGCAGAAGGAAAATTTGGAGGATTGGTTTAGTCGATTCCCAGATGATATTCTCATCCATATTATATCTGGCTTGACTCTTAAGGAAGCTGCGAGGACTAGTGTTCTTTCAAGCAGATGGAAATATTTGTGGACTTTTACTACTTCTCTTGACTTTGATAAAAAAGTAAAATTTATGACATTCCCACCAGAGTATAAACAGTCTAAGTACATTAGCTGGGTTAATAAAGTTTTGGAATTGCACAGGGGTTCACGTATCAATCAGTTTCGAATATGTTTTCGTCTCGATGCTAAACATAAATGTAATATTACTAATTGGGTCAACACAGCAATAGCAAAAAATGTTTCGAACTTTGAGTTGGATTTGTCGCCAGGAACATATGACAACTATTATGAAATTCCACAAGAGTGTTATAAGAATCTTCAAAGCGGTTGTGGTTTATCTGGTATTAAGTCTCTAAGATCCCTCACCCTTTGTGCTGTAAATGTCACCGGAGAAGTTGTTGAGTTTTTTATTCATAATTGTCCACTCTTGGAAAACTTACGCATCACCCAAAGTCTGGATCTATTAAGCCTGAAGGTTGTTGGTTCATCAATCCCATTGAAGTGCCTCGACATTCAGTTTTGCTACTCGATTAAGGAAATTGAAATTTCTGCCCCGAATCTGTTATCTTTTAAATATATTGGACAAGATATCAATTTACATGTTGGGAGTCTTCCTCAACTTGTTGATGTAGTGTTCCATGTGACACCCATGGTTCAAAAAATACACTGTATTGGATCGATTGTAAGTTATTTACCTCAATTGAAGACCCTTGAGTTGGACGGCTGCAATGAGGTCAGTATTTAGTGGGTATGTTTGTTTCTACTTACTTTTTAAGTCCGTTTTCTTATGTTTGTTCTATTTTTCAGGTATTCGCGCAATTCTCACAGCGTGAATTTCCCAAACTAATGAACTTAAACATAAGTTTTACAGCAGCTAATCAGGAAACACTACTTGGCTTGTCATTCATAATGAAGGCATGTCCCTTTCTGGAAAAGCTTGTGCTTCAGGTAAATATTTTAGTAGATTACATACAAGTTGAGAAGTTTGAGATTGTCATTATACTAGTTGAAGCTTGTTGATATTATAAATGTACGAGCATCCTCATATTTTTCCTTTTCCTGTACTAAGCATGTGGAAAGCATCTGGTTAGTAACCTTACTCATAATATTTTGAGGGGCTTTCAGGATTATAGATGGGCTGGTTTAGATTTTATGGGGCGGTTGGGCATTGTAAATCTCATCGGTAATGTTTTGTGTAATTTTGGATTTTTCGATCAGATGATCTCATATTCAACTGGTCTAATTACAGATGTAACTCTCTATTCTTTGTCAGTCAATACCTTTATGGTGAAAAGTAACCTTCAACACTTGAATGTTTGATGGCCACTATATTTATCGTGATATTTTGTAAATATTGTTTCATATTACGATGTTAATTAACATTTTACAAGAATATCACATCTTTTACAAGATAATTCCCTTCAACAAGATGTCATTTGGTGAGTATTTTCAAGCTCTCTCAACTGATACTGCAGAAGCATGATGATTACAGTAGATGTACATAAAAACTTCAACTTACTATAAGAGTTTTAATGTTGAAGCAACTGTAGTAAATTGAAATACATTCAAGTATGGACTGGTTTAATATAGATTTACATGTCTAGTAGAGGTTTTGAGTTCTAATGATGATGCAGAATAAAGATTTCAGATTGTTTTTTTGATCATATTCACATCTTATCTAAGCTAGAGCTTATGCTTCCGTGTCTTACTCTGTTATTGATAAAGCAAATTTCGTTTTTCCCTTTTTTTCCTATTCTATGCTGAGAAATATGCTTATTTGCTTTAATGAAATAGTAGTTTGTTTATTGCCTTACTAGAGGAAGTTCGCAAAGGTTCATTGGATATTGTAATGGTTTTGCGCCATATACTTTTGAAACCAACTAGTTTCACTATTTGTAGGCAAATGTTCGAGTTTTACATATTATCTGTTATCTCTAACAAGAATGATCATATATATATATATCTCCTTTTTGTTGTTGCAGATATGGAATAATGGCCGAAGGATAGGAAAAAAACGACATCAGATTTCTAAACACTCTCATCAACACCTCAAGCTGGTGGAATTACAAGGGTTTAATGGGCGTGAAATTGATTTTGAACTTGCATTTTACGTATTCGAAAATGCAACTATGCTTGAAAAGATGATTATTAAACCTTCCGGTTCTAGGAAGAGAACAACACTTAAAAATAGTACCAACATGCTAAAAGCTAAGTTGCCTCGCGGTGTTAAACTCACAGTAGGTTCTTGTGATTTTTAAGCTCCATTTTTTGTTGATTTGAATGTTAATACACTAGCAATAACATTACCTATGTACAGCATACATCATACGTTATGAAACTTCAATATTTTTTGAGTTAGTATAAATTGATATGTATTTTGGTATTGATGGTATTTGTTAATCAACAAGTGTACTGAGGTATGTTGAGCTGAATTCCTGTTTTGTTTGGGATGTTCAGTTAAATTTCTACTCTTCAAGAGTTGAGTTTTTAGTACAGTATGGGGCTCTGTGCTAGTGAAGCTTGGTTTGGCATGGGATGAGATACCTAATGAACTAACTTTGTTTATTGAATTATTAGTATCAGTTTGAGAGATTTCCTCAAACTCAAAGGCCAAAGCCCAAGTGCTAAATTTTTTGGTGGGTCCGTTCAGGCCCAAAAAGCGCACTTGCAGGCTGCAGCCCAATAATTCCCAAATTCAGTCAAAAGTATAATGGCAAATCAGTAATTAAAGACCAAAACAAGGGCAAATCAGTAATTGAAGAAATTCAACCTTTCTCCCTCCCATCGATTTTCAAATCAAAATCACTTCCCGTTACAAGCAACTGTCAAGTAGATCTCATTTTTGTAGCACTGTCCTTTTAGTGTTTCACGATCACGAAATGAACCCACCTTCAAAATCATCATCATCATGTTTAAAATCAACAAAATCCCTAAACAGAAACTGCTCAAAAAAGATTGAACAAAGAATAAAGAAGCAGCAGCTATGTTCTAGAAACCCTTTGCAAAATCTCAACACCACCAGTATCAATAACAGCAGTGGCAACAACAATAGTTGCAGCACCAGCACCAGCAGCATTGAAGCTCCAAAGGGTTGTCTCAGGTTCTTTCTTTCTCACTCTTCTTCTTCGAATTCGAAAACCCCTTTGATTGATAGGCCCGTAAAGATCAAAACTTTAGCTAAAACTACCCCAAAATCTGCTCCCAATCTGTCAAAACCATCGAGACGCAGCATTTTACAGAAACCCAGTTTGGGGAAAGGGGAGAAAGTAAAGAAAGATGGTACTTTTTTGTACCAGTTGCAATCTGGGAAGAAATCCAGTTCGAGAAATGTATCAAAGTGTAAAATTTCTTCGATTTTGGATACCGGTGGCAGTCCCGTAAATAAAGTGACTTCTGAGCCTGACGTTAGGTTTTGTGATGGTAATGTTGTGGATTTGACTCCTTTGAGTAAGATAGCAACTGAGTCAGGCTTAGATTGTGCAGTAGACAAAAAGGTTATTGTTGGTGATGATGTTGTGGATGTTGAGAAGTTGTCAAATGGCAGTGGTAGCAGAAATAGAACCCCTCCTATTCAGGCCTCAGTGTCTCCAGAGTTACATGCACAGTCTGGCCTATCTGTAACAGCAACAAGTAGGACGCCTGCTTGTTATGGTGCTGGCCATGTTGTGTCTGGGATTACTGACAAGAGGAAATGTAGGCCTAGAGGGTTACTGACTGTAGGTGATAACAATATCCTAGACTTTGGTTCTGCCAAGGCTGCTGATAGTTTTGAAGAACGTGAAGGGAATAATAAAGAAAATATTGTTGGAGTTGTTGATAACTCTAGAAGGGTCTCTATTGTGCCTTTACCTGCTGAGGCTTGCATGCATTGGCTTTTGTCTCCTTGTAGTGAGGAGGATGGCGAGCAAAAGGAAAATACTGAAAATGGATCACGTAAATTTCAGATTCATTCACCTTCTTCTAGTTTATTAAACGATGAGATTAGTTTGGATTTGTGTAATAAAAACAGTAATAGGAGGGGGAGTAATTCTTTATGTTCTCCTTGTGGAGTTCCTGAATTTCAAGGAATTTCGGATACTTTTCATGAAAATTTGGTGATTTCATCTTCGCCCAACTGTACTCCTATTTGCAAGGCTGCTGATTTGGAAGATGAGAAGAAGGGTCGTTATGATTTTAATGCAGAAAATTCTCCATTCTCCGCGGATACATTTGGAAGTGGAAATGTTATTCAAACCCCACAGTCTGACTCAAGCCCAGATAGACCTGCTGGCTTGTCATGGTTAAAAACAGAAGCTTGTCAAAATCATCAATTTAATTCTGAGAGTGATTTGCTCACTGAATGTATTCACATGGCAAGTCTGTCTTCCAAGGGTTATGAATCGATGTGGGATCCTACCAGTTCAAGTTTTCAGTTTGATTGTGTGATGACGCCTTCCAACTCTGTTGATCTTTCCCAATATCAGAAAGTTTTAGATGACCGAGATTCTTGGACGTCTACTTCCACTTTAGGGTATGTTTCACAATCCCAGATGAGGATATCATGGAGGGAAGGGCTGATGAGTCGGATTTTCGAGATGGATGAGTTTGATAGTTGCAGATACTTATCAGATGAAGAGGAAGATGTTGGTGGTTGTGACAATGACCTGTTAAAACCCTGTCAGAATCCTGATGTCAATGCTGATGAGCGGAACTATGAGATTCTGAAAAATGATTTTGGGTCAACTGAAGATGTAGATACCAAAACTGGAGTTAAAGGAAAAGGTGAAGAAAGAGTTCCTTCTCATATTACATGTTCGTGTGCAGAGTCAATAAGCACTGATGGTGGTGGCTTGGCAGCTTCAGCGGATTCAGATTGGACTCTATGCTATAAGAACCACTTGTTTCAAGTATGATTTTCTCTCTCCATTTTCCTTTACTCCTTCAAAACATTAAAGCACTTGTAGCTAACTTTAAACCTGAAATGGTTATTCTTGGTGGTGATGTCGAATCATCACTTAAATGCCACCATGTATTCACCTTGTTCGATTAGTTGTATTTTCAATTGCGCTTTTATTGGCTCACAATTCATTTAAGATAATTTCTTTTTTCATGCATTGTGAATACTTTCTGAAATTTATTCAGCTTTACAGTGGAAAATTGTGAAAAGCTTTCACTGATGCTCTGGAATTGCTTGATAAGCTTTGCTGGTCTCTGGAAGAGACAGGGCTCAAATATTTTATGCTTATACCATTTTGACTTATGCCATTGATAAGAGTTACTTGGCTATTAATAAGCACCAAATTTTGGCCATTTTTATTTTTTTTTCCTGGGAAAGTCTTGCTGCATCTCCATTCATGACAATTTTAGGCATTCACTTATTATGACAGTTCTAGATTTTGATTTATCACTGACCAAGAGAATATGAAAATGGAACCGAAAAATTCTGCATTTTGACTCTAATTTTAAGGAAGTGGTAGTCATGGAGATAACAAATATGCGGTAACAAAATATCCTTTTTTCTTTGAGCATATGTTATGGTATTCTTGAAAGAACAAAATTGCTAGTGACAGAGTTTAGGCTACTTGACATGGTTTCCATATTGAGCTTGCGTAGTCATCTAGAGTTAGGCTGGTCTCCAAGGACTCGGACATATTGTTAAAACATGTTATAGACCTTTGAGAAGTTCTTCGATATGGGACATGGGCTGGGAAACTATTTTTTGAAGAAAATGTATCAGAACAACAGAAAAAAAAAAGTCGGGCCAGAAACGACAGTTACTTGGCATAGCTTAAACTAGGATGGAATTCGTAGAACATGGAAATGAGAGATCAAACTTATGAAAGAATCATGATGTTGCCACTCATGTGACGAGACCTCTGAAGTGTGCTTGGGAGTATTTTTGTACCATAAGTTCTGTTGTTAGATAGTTCAGGATATCTAACATGTTACTTTCATATTGATTAGTATAAGTAGCCAAAAAGTGTTTCTTGAGATCGAAGAATTATTTGGGAGTACTTTGGATAAACACATGATAATGTGCAATCACATTTATGATTTATGCCTTATGGTGTTGAACTTCCGTTTAGATGAGATTATAATCCAGGATTAAGTGCTAGCATGAACTATGTTAAAGTATTGGACAAAGAAAGAGCTGATATATACATCTTTTCGATTGGATGCTGTCGCAGTGATAGGCCAATGAAGATGATGCTTGGCCAATGGATACCGCAACATTTGCACCTAATCAAATGTATGCAACTTTGACTTGGCAATTGAGTTTCGTTAATATTATCTTGATTTGAGTAGTTGCCCCGTCACTTTTGTATCTTAGATTCTACAAGTAATAGTTAACTTTCTTGTGGAATATGATATGAAGGCATTTATTTTTCTTTTGGTCTTAACCACGAGGTATCCTGGGGAGGGCCCCAACCGTGGGAGGCACCTTTAAGCCCGTACCACAACTCAGACTATAAGTCTCCGCTCGAACCGGGAGGCACATGTTCTCCCAACAAAGGCGACTTCCCTGCGACTGGAACTGGGGAGCGAACCCAGTTAAGTCACTTAAGGGGACTCTATTGTCAGTAGAGCCAACACTTTGTTATATGAAGGCATTTATTAGATCATTAACATTATCTTGATTTGAGTAGTTGCCCCGTCACTTTTGTATCTTAGATTGACACTACAAGTAATAGTTAACTTTCTCGTGGAATATGATATGAAGGCGTTTATAATGTTGAAACAATTTGGAAAAAATCCATGTACTGAAGGTCTGACATCTGGTGTGTTTGTAACATTTTATAAACTGTAAACGTCCATATCTCAAAACCATTCATTATTTGCTTGAGGGGTATGTCGCTTTCCTTCTCACACATTCAAGTCCGCTTGATAGAGCTATCTATGTAGGGTTCAGACAGGTTTTCTTATTATTATTTTTTATCAATTTATATATGTATTATATGAGTAATATGAATAGGTCTTCTACTCTTTCAAAACAACGTCGTTAAAAAACAACTGCGGATTTTCCAAATTGATATGTTTTAGAGGTTGATATCAGCAACTAAGAATTTTCAAACACATCAACTTCATAATCTACTGTGAGCTATGAATAGCTTATAGTAAAATATTCTTGAAAGACTTTGATGCATTGGCTTTGTGGCCCTTCTAATTCAATCGTTATACCTCAGATAAAGCCTTCCAAAATGATTAAAAAAACAAGAGACGTTAGGAAGCATACTTGATTGAAATTGATTTGTGTATTCTCGTCAAATGTGAAAAACGCCAGCTTTGTTCGAAATGAACCTAATTTAGTCGGCCGTCTTTGTTACTACACGATGGAGACAAATGTTTTAATATAGTTAAATTCAGGCACAAAGCAACTTGAATTCTAGCAGCTCATTTTTTTTTTCAATTAAATAAAGCAAAAGAACATGTATAATGAAGGGACGTAGTGGGGAATTATTGTTACACGTTTTAAGTATTGTTACACGTTTTAAGTTTGACGTGAAAGATTTTAATTCTAGGGCTAGGATTTTCTTCTTGAGCTTCATCTGAACAGAAGATACAAGGCAGTGAATATAATATATGAAGTGTTTCAAATTTAACATGAAAGCTTCAATCTACAATCACATAATTGCTTAGTGCTGCAAATAGAATCGTAACTAAAAAAAAAAAAAACCAATTATGACCAAAAGTGAAACATTGGCTACTAGATATGACTGCTTTGGGAAAATTTATTCCACAAGTAAATATTAGCTGCTAAATTTTTAGGATTCATTTTGAGGGCTGCGTTCAACCTCAGTAAAATGAAACATAAAAATTCCCTGGTTTCTCCTTGTTCAAACCAATTAAGTTTCGACTTGGACTTCATAATCAAAGAAACCAACAATATTTCCCATAGGATTGATTATTAATTAACAAACAAAGACTAGAAAGTTTATTAAAAGAAGAGATATGATTCGCTGACCTGACAAATGAGTTTGACATATGCCGAACAAGGACCAAGTCAATGCAAATTTGAAGATATGCTCCTTTGATCTAATCTAATTCTGACTCTCCGATCCTTTGCGTGTAAAACATTTACCACAATATAGTTTTGTAATCAATATAATAATATTTATAAAATTCGCAACAAGTTTTAGTGTGGATATCCGTATATTTTAAAATATAATTTTTAAATTTACATAATATTTATTGTATTTTAGATATTGTATTTAAGGTAACATCGTCTTCTTGTTCAGCTAAAATTTTACACTACTTAAATATTCGACAGTATTATTTAGCCTCAAATTTACGAATCATTTTATACATATATAAATTTCACATATATAGGAGTACTCTGCAAAAGTTTTAAGGTTTGGTTGCTGATGTAGATTACTGATAAGGTTTTATGTGCTAGAGGCTATAAAAAAAAATAATGGAGTTTATTCTGAGGGGTTAATTATTATTTATCATCTTATTCTTTTTTGAATTGTTGATCTTCTAGGAAAATGTTTGCTTCTGCGTATACAAACGAAGAATGTGATCACTTTTGGGCCCCTATGTCACTATTGTCCTAATCAACCGATTTACACAAGCTACACATCTGCTCCTGAAAATAAAAAAGGATTATAGAAGCTGTAATGTATGGACATAATAACAATTATGTCCTCAAAATCTTATTAATATGGAAAACTCAATTTTGAGTTCTTTTACTATTACACTTTTGTTTTCAGTCTAATTTTCATGAGATATGAAATATTTTGTATCGTAATTAAAAAGTCATATTTATCTTTTAACATACGGTAATATGTTAATGAGAGATAAGTATACAAATAAAAATACTTCACTCCAAGATACTAGGCTTTATTAAAGTCCAGAATAATTATTAAAGTATATGGTTTAATGGTATAATAATTTTATATTTTAAAATATATGACTATATCTTTTCCAAACTTTAGTAAGTTTAGAATATTCGACTAGATCAACAGTGGTAAGAAAATACATAGTAATTAATTGAGGATCTAAATAACAAAACCTAGAAGTACTAGGGCCCTTTGTGTCATTATATCTTAGCTGTACATTGTACAATGTGAAACTTTGATTTATTTCTCTAATAAGGTCGACAAAACAGCATGACGTGTTGTAGACTTTAAAGCTGTGGAAAGTATATGTCATTCTCATAAGACTACCAAACCCAATGAATCAATAAGACTGCTTCCATTTCTCTTCTCCTTCAAATACTTAGATTCTTCTGTTTATTTTTCTTCATCAGAGAGGAAAATTCAAGTCTCATGGACGGATTAATTCCAATGGTGTTCAAAGCAATCAAGAAGAACAAAACACGCCGGCAATACGAGTGTCTTTCGTCGGGGGCAGCTCAAAGTTACAACGCAGCAGACTTCAATGGTAATATTATTGCTCATCAAAATCCCATGTATGTGACACGTTCAGGTGAGAAAATGGAGCCGGGACACGGCCACCGGCGGCATAAGTCCGTCGGAGACTTTTATGCCGGGTACTCAGCGGCGAATGGTGGTGGTTTTGGTGGTGGCGGTGGTTCTCCTCCTCCAAGGGCAAAACAACTGGTGAGGTTTAGGAGTCACAGAATGTTCTCATGTGTAACAGGTGCAAGCTGAATAATTTGGTTAATAATTACTAGTGAAAAAATAGTGTCCTCATAAGATTCCGTATTCTTTTTCATGTTTTGATTTTGCTTTAGGTTAGTCGAGGGTTAAGACATATATATGATCTATTTTGATAATGTTGTTTTTGATTAATCAAGGCTACTAAGGTAGCCTATTATATGTGAATACAATTGTTGTACAGCTAGCTTCTTTGAATTTGTATCAAAAGCTTGCATTATTAGGTCAAATTTGGCCAGCTTGCAGTCAAGCCTATCAAATAATAAAAGCATGCAAATGGAATCTTCAGGAGTTCAGTAGGTTCCCAATTTTGTT
Source organism: Citrus australasica (assembly GCA_029618585.1). Lineage (NCBI taxonomy): Eukaryota > Viridiplantae > Streptophyta > Magnoliopsida > Sapindales > Rutaceae > Citrus > Citrus australasica. Next base: position 30,941,942 of record JARCIV010000003.1, on the reverse strand, counting down.
CTTCATATATATATATATATATATATATATTGTGGATCTGAAACATAATTTGGGCAAAAGACACTTAATTTATTTGATTAACTTCATTTTAGTGATTAAAAAAAAATTGTTGAAATGGTTCACTTTATTCTTGTTCTCCCAACAAGGCAGCGAGCTGTCATTCAATGTGTAGTAGTTTAATAAGACCAAGTGCATCATTTCAAGAGATTTTTTTTTTGTGTAATTTGTTCGGAGAAAAATTAATCCACCGAGCATAAAATTGACAACCATATTAGCCAGCATTTTTTTCTCTCATAAAATTAGTCATTAAAATTACCATGGAGTTAAAAGTAAAAAAGAAGTTCTTCCAGTGATTATATTTAATTCTGTACGGAGGCTCAATTTTGATGTAGAGGTGTAAAAAATACTTAGCTGGTTTGGACCTGGATCAGATTCAGGTGATGTGTGCCGGATAATACATTACCTGTTTATAAAGTCGAATCGGTCCTGGGCATCACTTAATAAACCTGGACCTGAATCGGAATCAGGATTTTATAAAAAAATATTATAAAATATATACTATTTTAAATAATTATATCTATTTGACTAATCTATTACATATATGTAAAGTTTAAAGCATTTAAAGTTTATATTTTCATGTCTAATTTCATTGAAATTAATTTAAAAATTATAAAATTACAAAAGAAATTAAAAAAGTACACATATTTAATATTAAAAAAATAAAATCAGAGTAAAAACTCAGATTAAAAACTCGGTCAGGTATTGCAGTACCCAGACCCAGGACCCGCGTTTTGCCTACCCTATTTGGAATTTTGGATGTTATTGTTTTAACAATTGTATTGATTTTCTTTTTAAGTTAAAAAATTGATGAGCCGAACTGCACACAATGTAATGTAATTAGAAAATAAGAGAAACGAATAGAAAAATGAAAAAAAGAATTTTTTTTTTGGGTCAGAAACTGTTACATCAATCAATTAATTAATTAACCAATATATTCAACACTATTGACAAATAAGAATAGCAAATAAAAAGGAGCCTCAGCTTTCTAGATATTAAAAAGATACAAGGAAATAAAGCCACTTCAACTGTTCATCCCACAATTTTTTTGCTTTTATAATAACTGTATGGTACCATTCATTTTATAAATTAATAATATTTTAAAATTAAAAACATTTTTTTTGTAATATTTTATTAGACAAGATATGTCTCTATAGTCACTTTTTTCCTTGAAATTTAGATAGAGTTGGATCTCATTCTAAATTTACTTATTTCTTATAGAAATTCTAGAGTTGAATTCTAAAATTGAAAAAAAAAAATTTATATTTGGTGGATTATTTCATTTTTAACTAACCAGATTGGTAAAATATAATGAATTATTAATTGATTAAATGCGTGTTCATTGAATTGTATATACACTCTCTAAATTAATAAATTGATTAATTTAATTATCAATTAATTAATACCTTTTTAAATTTATTGATTTTGTATGGTTCCAACATGATTAATTTACAAAATTTTCACTGTATGGCCCTTTTTCCCAACGACTGTCATGAACAATATGCTAAAGTAACCTAGTTTTCTAGTTGCACAAAAGCGAAAAATGTCTATGTATTATATATAACACAAAAAAAATTCGACAAAATAATATAGTGTTAGGATCATGATTTTTTTTAAAAAAAATTGAGTGAATATTAATTAATCGATTTATAATTTAACATTAACCCAAAGTCGAGATTGACAAGACCCATTATTTTATTGACATTTTAATTTCTCAGATATTAATTTATTAGGTTTTTATTGTATTTGTACACATACTTCTCCAGAAGGAGCCTAATTTCTGCCTTCATTATGTATTATATTTAAGCATATTTTCAAGAATAAAAATGCGGTGCTACTAATAGTAGTTATTTTGCATAACTAAGTTTGTCAATTAAATTTACGGGGAAAAGGAGAGAAACCCTCCTATTGTTTAACTAAACTAATAGAAACTTCTCTGATGTTTTAAAACAAATTCAAACCCCTATCTATAAGTGTCAACCTTTTTATTGAGCTTACCATTTTAACTTAGTGATTGTATAATGTTGCGAATATGAATACTTTAATTAATTAATTAATTAATGGAATAATTTTTATAACCATAATTAATTGAAAAATTATTAAAAAAGAAAGGAAATTGTCATAATTTTCAATTAATATAATTTTTTAGAATTAATTCAGAAATTACATGCAAAATAAATATACAGTTATTTTTTTTGGAGAATAATAAGTTGAGGGTATTTGAAACAATATATATATAAAATTTATTCTCCAAAAAATAGTATTTATACATGGATGTATATTAATTTTGCATTTAATTTTTAATAAATTCTGAAAAAAAATTCAGAATCAATTAAAAATTATGACAATCCCCCAGTTTTTTTTCTCTAATTTTAATTAAAAAATTATTCAATTAATTAAATAATTAAAGGTATTCATATTCTCAATATCAAAGAATCATCAAGGGTGAAATAGCAAGATCAGCAAAAAATTAACACTCAAAGGGTTTTAGATGTGTCTTAAAACACCAGGGGAGTTTCAATTAGTTTTGTCAAAAACCAAGGGATTTCACTCTTTTTCTCAAATTTTTTTTAATTCAGTTATTTAGTTTATATATAATTAAAGAACATAATAGTCAAAAGGATAAGTGTCACCATTTAAGCAAACTTAAGGGTCAAGGTCTGTTCACCTTAAAAAAATAAATATCCTTTGGTCTTCTTAAATCAGCTAAAATATAAAAATTAATTTACATTTTTATGGCATAGAAAATTGAGTAAATTTGGTCTTTCAAAATATTCTTTGCATGTAAAATTATTGATCTGATTTTCTTTTTAATAAATATGCAGATATTTAAAAAAAAAAGAAAAAAACTCAAAATATTGCTACAAATATTTAAAGGTCTAGTGAATAAAAATCACTTACTTTAATGAAAAAGAAAATTGCTTTATGTAAATTTTCTTTCTTATAAAGATTCTGTGAATCAATGGCGATTATTATTCATGAAAGATGAATTCAGAAGTTGATTAACCGTTGTAAAATACTCAATAGAAATATTTTGCTCTTAAGGAGTATCATGGGGGATTTACAGGTGCAAAAACAACTGTATAAGTGCGCGTGAACAGAGAATCTTTAATTAAGGGAATATTTAATTAATATTATCATTAAAAAAGAAAAAAAACAATAAAACAAGACAAAAGCAAAACAATTTGAAGACTGTTAATTCATAGGGATTGGATTTTTCATTTCTTTAAAAAAAAATTAGAAGAGAGGAAGAAAATAAGATTAAAAGGAGCTTAACCCCGAAGCAAAAGCAAAAAAAAATCAATCCATGCAATACCATGAATATGTTTGTTGATGGTCATCTAACCATATAATCATTCAAATTCTAGGATGAAAAAGAAAATGATTAGATGACAATCAACAAGCAAATTCAAAGCTGCACAAAAAAAAAAGAAAAAGAAAAAAGGTTATGATCATCGCTAATAATTAACAGAGCAAATTGAAAAATCTAGAAGAAAGAAAAATATGAGAAGCCTAGATGAGCAAATAAATAAAAGGGTTGGGGGGAAAAAAGCATATGCTTTCGAATATTATTGTTGAAAAAAGGCATATGCTTTCAGAATAAACCAATTCTTAAATCTGTGTGTCTTTCTCTGACTGATTGGTGAGAATAAGGGCTGTGGTGTGAATTAATATGAAAGTTGTTATTTCTTAACACTCAATTTAGAAGAGGAGAATTGTTTTCAACATTGTTTTGTTTTTGTGCTTTGACAACTGTTTTGGAAAGCCGAAAGTGACATGTAGATAGAATTACAAGTGGTTTCTGTTTTATCAATTGGTCCCCTCTTCAGCTCTTCTGTAGAGTTTCCAAATTTCTTTTCTCTCAGTATATACTTCATATTCTTTGCATTGTCAAGCCCAATAAACTACTTTTTAGTGTTAGGCATGGAAGGAGAGGGGGACCTAAACTCAAAACTTTCATTTACAGTCGGATTTAGTTAATGGGATGGGCTAGGGGCCAAGAGGTTGGGATTACCTCCTAATTTGGATGTGCTTTAAATTATAATAACGGTAGTTTAACAAGATCTTTTATGCGGACGCCACAAAAACAATTGTATAATCATAACATGAGTTAAAGAATGCGATTAACTAACATAAATAAATGAAACTTATTTCTTCATCAACTTGTTTCAAGTAAATTTTCTTTCTTAGAAAGATGCTACGAATCAATCACTAGCAAATATTGTTAATACAAGATGAATTAGCAATTACAACAGTTATTTGTCTGCCATCATGGCATTTGCAGCATTTCGAAGTTGATGACAACAGTGAGTTCATCAATCTCATGGTGTCATCTAAACCAGATGATGGTGCTAAAGTTCTCATTTGCTACTGGAATTCAAACAGCATCCATGAAGCGGCGCCGCAGCGTAAGTAGTCTTTAACTTCTGAAGCTTTGCATAAACAAACATGCTTGTAAAGCAATGGCCAGAAGCTAGATCAAGTGTCGAGTATCATGTCTGCATTTTTTTTCTCAAGATTTTCCAGGGACATCCCCCGTCTTCACTGCTAGCCACAATCATGATATTCACAGTTGAAGAAATGGGTAACTGATCTAAGTACTCTCGAAGTCCAGCTTGATGGTGTAATTTGCCTTGTCATTTTTGCTGATTGAATCAATGCAAAACAGCTCTTGGCGCTGTACGGGAAGCAAAGTTCTCCTTGGATTTTGGAGTTGGTACAACATCCAGTAACCCTACTGCGTTTGTCCTATCAGCTTAAAGCTTTACATCAAGAAGCCATTACACTGCTTCAAAATTGCAATCTTTAATTACAGTAAGTGAATTTTTTGCGTCAACATCAATTGGAAGTACTCACAGGAACTGTGTGGTGAACAAGGAAGGTGTAGTAATCAGTTTGTTCTTGGTTCTAAACAAAACCGATCACTCCCAAGATCTCTTTGACCAAAAACAATTCAAGTTGCACAAATACAAGACTGAACAGATCAAATCACAACCTACGCAACTACAAGAATCGATCAAGAAATAGTAAAGAACATAAACCAAACAAACGTACACAGGAGAAGCCTTAAGATGAGCTTTTATTGATTCAGCTGTGGAGACAGTTTCAGAGCCTTATAGAAGATTTTACAGAGTACAAGATGACACACTCTCTCTCTCAAATCTCTTTCTACAATCATTTTCCAGATGGCAATCGAAAACCAGCCTTTATACTCTGTTTTAATAGCAGGCTTATTTCCAGGCTGTACAGTTTGTTGACACGTGGTTAACAAACTTAACTAACTGAAACCAAGCTCCAACACGTGCTTCCTCACGGGGTTACTGAAGCTGCTGACCCAAAACGCATGTTTTGCACGTCGTTTTGTAAAATCTGTTTTTCTGTTATAAGCAAATGAGCAGCACGTGACTTTATAAAGCTTCTTAAGCCTCAAACGATATCGTTTCAGGAGAATCAATTTGATTCACCAGCCATCTTCACAGAAGGCTTGGAAGGAAGTGCACCTCCCAGTTTGCTTAGTTTTGTTAACTCTCTCTTTAGATGCTTCTGCAATATAGCCCCGCTCTGGTTTAAGATCCTGAACTTTATTAAAGTCAGAGAAAGTTGTTAAGCCGTGTGATTTAATAGTATTATGATATTGTACTACTAAATCAGACGGCTTAATAATTTTTTCAGACTTTAAAAAAATTCTAAATTAAAACATTTCTATCTGCAATATCCCTTTTCCGCGATCATTTTCATTGCATGAAAGTCTTCTCCTTTTCTCTTGCACTGAGCTGTTGGAAGTCAAAACAACAAACATCAGTATCTGTTGCTCTGCATCATTTTGAGGCATTGGCTTTACAAAATTCTTAATCAGTATATATTCCCACCAGATTTGTCTCATTTTCGAAAGCACTTGAATTGAGATCCTCAAAACTCCTTTCACAAACTAGTAGTTTCAGCTTTGTCGGCACAGCTTTGATGGTCTCAAATGCCAAAGCTCCTCTTATTCTTCTCCCTATTCCCTCTGCAAATTGCCATCAAATTTTGTTAAATTGGTGTTTTCTCCTTTTTTTAAAATTGCAATTGAAAGCGACACTAGTACATATTATGCATGCTGGTTTGGTAGCATTATTTTTGTTCTTCTTAATCTTAATTAAATTCTGTTTGTATGCTCTCTCTTTCCAAATTCATGGGAATTACTTGGTTTTATTATATAAATAATTATTATTTATATTGTAATTCTAATACAGGTAAGAGTCTTAGTTTTAGATTAAGCTTTAGTTCTTTACTGCTTGAGCTACTTACAAACATATCTGCCAACGGGTGGGTTCTGGATCTACTTCAAGATAAGTCATCCTTTCCGGCTGGCTTGTCTGGTTTCATAACGCTGTAATGAGTAAGAACTGAAGGGGTGCCTTTCCAGAGCAGTCATATCAATCTGCAATTAGGAACAATATTAATTTGACTAAGCTACAAATTTTCTTAAAATAATTAACATAAATAAAGGAACAAAATAAATTTTTTAAAAAAGTATATGTAAAATTTATAATTTTGAGCACAGTAGAGCGTAAAGGTACTACTATATAATTTCCTTTACAAACCACCACTCTACATTGGATGATATGTGAAAATGAAATAGAAAGTGGCAAAGAAGCATTTTGAATTGAATTTAACCAAGGCAAGAAGAGGATTCATTAAACAACGTGGAGAGTGAAAAGAGAATGTTGAAGTGGATTGTAGGAATCTACTGACCTTGTTGTTATACAGGAGCCTGCTCCCCCTCTGAATCTGTATCGTCTATTAAAAACATGGGGATGTTGGCAATCTCGGACCACTCTTTTCCTTTATCCCTTTTGCACTCTTTTCTTAGCTTTGGGCAATCGAATATGGTTAACTCCAAAAGGGAGGATGGAAGGCCAACCTTTGGCAATGATGTCAGATTTGGGCAATTGAATATGCATAAGTCCAAAAGCGAGGATGGATGGCCAACCTTTGGAAATGAGGTCAGATTTGGGCAATCCTGTATCAATAAACGTCGAAGAGAAGTGAGGCTGTGAAAACCCGATGAAGAAGAGGATAGATTTTTCAATTTTTGGAATTCCACAATGTTCAAGTGAACAAGAGAGGTGGGCACTGTCATTCCCATCATCCCGTCTGGAAAACAGTCTGATTCATCACATCGTTCAATCAAGAGCCATCTAAGAGAGGTAAGCCTGTGCAACACCCATTGAACGGGCCCCTTATACAACATTTTCATATCTCCTCCAATAGCAAGTGATGTTAGGTTGGTGGGAAAACCTTCTTCTGGAAACGATACAATGCATGGACATTCCCTTATGTCTAAATCTCGAAGAGAGTTGAGTTTGTGCATGTCACTGGGCAGGGCTCCAAGCTTCTCACATCTGCGAATTTCGACGCTTGAAATGCTTTCGGGAAGCCTTCTTTCTCCCAAGGAAACAAGACTTGGACACCCGTCTATACAAAGGCTCTTTAAATTGTGCAGGCCATTGGGTATAGACTCCAGCTTTTGACATCCGCTTACTTGGAGTTCTTCAAGGGCCTCAAGTAACTGGATTCCTGAGGATAAACTGATGAGCTCAGGGCAAAGCTTTATACTGAGATGTTTCAACGCCACTGATGAAGAAGACGATGAAGAAGTAAAAGAATCCTCTTCACCATCCACTAAATGCTGCAAGTTCATACAATTCTCTATCTCAAGCCTTTTAAGAGATGAAGGTTGCTTGCGACTTGCAACGAATGTTAGAGAATCACAATTGCTGATAACTAAGCTTTCCAGTTGTGAACTGTTGCCCATCATAGCCAAGGATTTCAAAGCTCTGGCCTTTCCAATTTTAAGAGATCGCAGATTATTGTGAAAAAAATTGATCTCTGGAAATAAAACCAGACTCTCGCAACTTTCTTCAGTAGATACCTCTTCAGGGAAGGTGATAACATGCAGCCCTTCTTCTGGCTTCCGAAATTGTTGTTGTGGACAGTCCCCCCATGACTTGATCTGTTGAGAATCGCCAATCCACAAAGCCTCTACTTGCTGAAATCTTTGCTTTAAAAATTTTCCAAACTCCAAAAGATTTGAAATAACAGTTACCGAGTTTGGTGGAGATTTAGACTCAGCAACTGGACAATCATTAGATGTGATCCCTTTGCATCCATTTATTTGTAAAGAGTTATTTGAAATAGTCATTGACTCGATCGACTTTAAGTCAATTGGAGTGCCGCACTCAAGTCCTTTGCATTCCTCAACTTCTAATTTGCAGAGCTTCGAAAAACTTGAGAATGAAACTACCAACTCTCCACATTTACTAACAAGAAGTTTCTCTAATGAAGGCAGATGCTCCGGCAATTTTCCACAGATTTTGGGACATTCTACAATGGAAAGTTCACAGAGGCTAGAGAATCCTGCAACAGCACCATTTTTATGGAATTTTGTGTCCCAATACTCCTATTCCGGCAAATCCTCGAAGCAGAGAGTCACCAGTGACTGAAAAGGATTTGAGCTACTCACTCCATAAAACTCAGCACCAATGCTTTTCAATTTCTTCAACCCGTTAACAACAAGATGTTTAAGTGAACTCAACAACCCAAGCGCTGGCAAAGATGTGCAATTTTCACAATTTTCGAAGTTAACCACCTCCATCATGGAGAATGACGGGTTGGCGACCCAGGATGGAAATCTTACACCACCATAACGACTGATTGTCAGCTCTGTTAAATCTTTTTGAGGTTGCAGCATGTCAAGCACATTTTCTTCTACTTCTTCAGCGCTTGAGATGACAAATTGAGACATGAATAGCGACGAATATGAGCTCATCATCTTATTAAAATCTTTTTGATATTGAGTACCCCATTGCAACGATAATGGTTTTAGATTCTGCTTCTCACATAACATGGCTTCTCTTGCATCCTGTGAATCATGCACATTATGTAATCCTGAGATGCAAAGTTCTCCACGAAGAAACTTCAAATTCTTCAAATCTTTCAACCTAGAACCACAGTCTCCCACAATAAAATTAGACAACTTCCTGAGATTCTTCATTCCCCAAGGCATCTCTATTAGTAAATTTGCACCTTCTATATCAAGATTTTTAAAGTCATGGCTGACATCGGCCATCTAGATGGACGGTGCCATGCCATTCAACATGGCCCGCCATTCTTAGTGGTGCCGTGTTGACTTGTTATAAAAAACAAAAAGGAGCCAAAATTTTGGCTATATAAAGAGGGCTTCCCACCCTCATTTCGGCATTCAATTTGTGAGAGAATAAAAATGAGAGAGCTTGAGAGATTTTAAGAGGCTAAAATTATAAAGCTCTTTATCGCTAACCTGTAGCAGGCCACCTCGGGATCGATTCCCGGCATATCATCATGCGACCAAGCGAACACATCAGAGTGTGTTTGTAGGCAATGCACCAGCTCCTGCTTTAGTTCTTCTCTCACCTTTGATCTAATCTTGACTGTTCTCCCCGAGCCTCCCTACTCTATATTCATTATTTCCAACTCCTCAATCGGTTCTTGTCTTCCTGCTTAGATTCTACTCGGGCATCAAACGAGGTGATTTGCATCATCTCTTTTGCTACTATTGCGTAACACCCTCGAATGATCCTCTAGTCGCCTCTTATCACGCCAACTACCCTATTCACTCAGTACGTGAAGACGAAATAATGATTGGATATTACTACCTTACTCACTCTTAAAAAAGGTCGACCTAGAATCATTTGGTATAGGCTCTCTTCATCAACTATGATGAAATCCAGAATCATCGTCTTTTCAAATGATGCAGATCCTATTGTGATTGGCAGTTTGACCATGCCAAGGGGAATTAACCTTCCTCCACTAAACCCCTTCAAGAATGTGTTGGTATGCTCCAGCCTTATGTCTGTTATTTTAATTTCGTCTAGAGTTGACTTGAACAGGACGTCCACTAAACTTCTTGTGTCCATCAAGATTCAGTCGAATTTCTTACTGGCGACAGCGGCCTTAATAACGAGGACATCCTCATGTGGGTATAACACTTGTTCTTCACCTTCATCTATCCACATAATGGGTACTTTCCTTGTTTTCCACCTGATTTTTGAGATCTCGGGATTTTTGAGATCTCGGCACTGGGTTGTGGTGTGGCCATGGGTGCCATGAAACTCGCAAAATCAAATCATATCTCGTCTGTTGGGCGCTTTTGTTATTGGCACGAGGGGATCTAGCAGACACTACTCTTTATCAAGTGATACAATTCGTCCAAATGCACTTTTAAAGGAGTGTACCACCCATAACCCTGACTCTGGTCAATCTTCTACATCGCTCTTTCCTTAAGGACATTGTTTTGCATGGGAGTAGGGAATGGCGGTTTTGGTCTGCTGGTCCTTATGTTCCGTGGGTGGTGTGCCATTATAACATAGTAATAAAGATGATTATACATTAGGTCAAGCTCTCTCCACGACTCTTTGGTCGGAAAATGAGGAGACTGTACTTTGTTTCGTTGAAATTGAGGTGACCTTTGATGAGGTTAGTAAGGGGGGATTCGATTTCCCGTGTCGATACCCAAAGTATGGTGGTCCTTTCGTTTAACAGGTCCACCTCTTCCTGGGATTTTCTTTTCCTTCTTTCTTAACCCTTCCAGCTGCTTGCTCTTATCCTCACCGCCTTTTCTTCCTCAATTTCTATGTCCCTCTTCGCCTGCTCGTACTGTTAGCCTAAAGAGCTATTCATAATATAATTTTGATGATAACAAACATATGTATTAAGTGATTTAATAAATATTGTATTTCACATTTTCACTAGTTTTTGAAGGATAATATTTATGCAAGTGAATAAAGTGAAATCAAGATTGAAGACACTCAACGGACAACGGCGACATCAAGAATATAGTTTAGAGCTCAACGAACAAATTAATGTGATGAATTCTTGTAAAGCCGGTATGATTTAATTGATGCATGATTTAGCATTTGAGAAGCTCAAGAGATTAATTTAATTAAATACTTTTCATAAACTAAAAGGTTTTATTTTTATAAAGTATTTTGTGGATTTAAGTAATTTGGACTTAAATGCTAAGATTTGAAATCTTTGATTTTAAATAAGTATTAAATTTCGGAGTTGGACGTTTTTACAAACATTTGAAATGTTTTGGGCCATACTATAATTTATGAATATTTTAGACTAAAGTGAAAGATTTTGAGAACTTTAAAAAATATGGATATTATGTTGAAAATAACCTTTGTGCGAAACAATAAAATATTTGGGGCCATACCATAATTTCAGAAAGTTTTGGAAAGATAATTATTCTTATGTAGTTTTGAAATTAGATTTATTTGCAAAGTTTTCTGACGTTTTGGGCTATAGTATAATTATAAAAAATTTTAGGCCAAAGTATAATTTAAGTGAACATTGTTACTGTAGCAAAATTAAAAAATAACGGTAATATCATTGTTCCTGAGCGGTGAGCCGGATAGACAAGCGGCTAGCCGCTTGGGCGCTGGAATTTGCCTATAACGGCTAGTTTTCGGGCTTTAACTATAAAAACTCAACTCAAACTTCTTTCTAATGATCAATACAAAGAAAAACAAGATCATATAACATATATTGAGCTTCCATTTCGTAAATCATCATTTGTTGAATCATTATTGAGCTATAATTTGTTATTCACTCTTAAAGAGAGTTTTATTATTGTGAATTTCATTTCTCATCAAATTGTGAGTGTACAAGTGTGGGAAACACTTGGGGTGAAGAGATTGAGGATATAATCTCTTGTTGTAAAGGTTCATTGACACCTTGGAAGTCAGTTGTAAACATTTGAAGCCTTGGGAGGCTTGGATAGTGAAATTCTCAAGCCGGGTGAGCTTGGAGGCGTGGACGTAGGCGGGGATAGCCGAACCACGTAAAAATCCTTGTGTTCGTTTTTCTCTTCCCTTACTCTTTTAATATTGTGCTTGATTGAATTTATTGTTTTGATTTGATTAAAGTAATAGATTAAATTGTTGTGCGAATTGTATTGCATAAATTTTAAAATCTCAATTCACCCCCCTCTTGGGTTACATAACTTGCATTTCAAGTACGCCATGGAATAAGACTGTACTGTGGGACTCCTCAAGTTGTACCACAGGCGCCCTATCCTCACTCTTTCTTTCAGCCTCCTCAAAGCCTGAAGATGGTTGAAGGCTCTAAGATCGAGAATAGCTCGGCGGTACCTTTTAACGAACTCTCGGATATATTCATTTTCTCCTTCCCTCATGTTCATTAGCTCCATTATGTCTCTTCTGGAGCTATTGCACCTCGAAAATTTTTTGTAAACTCTTGGCACATTTGCTCGAATACCCAGATGCTTTCTCGAGGCAGCTTCTGGTACTACTCCCTTCCAAGGTTAATGGGAACACCCTACACCTCTGGGCTTGGGATAACCCCTGTAATCCCGTTATGTCATTGAAGTGCTCTATATGCACCAGGGGGTCGGTTCTCCCGACATACTTGAGGTTGGGGAAACGGAAGTCCTTTGAAATTACGACACTCATGATCTCTGCTGAGAGAGGGGATTTGCTATCCAACATTATTCTCCAATCTGATGCTCTGTTGCGTCCCTGCATCTCGTCTATCACCTGTGTTAATCTTCATACTTCTTCTTCTAGTTCCATGGCCCGACCAGGATCACGCGCAACAACCTGATCTCGCTCTTGTTCAATGTCATGTAAGTGCTGTCTGAGCTCCCTTTCTTCAGCGTTTGCCGTCCTGTCATTTTTACCCGTATTTTGTCTTCCATAGGATTGATTCCTTGCTTCATGATTTGAATCCCCTAAGGATTGGTCACCAATGCCATCACCAGATCCCCCCGTAATTCGGCCTCTCGTTGGGGTGGTCCTTTCACCATAACTCCTTCTGTTACTAAGCCTTGGGGCAATTCTGTCTCTCTCCATACCCCGACGTGAATTCCTCTTTGCTTATTCCTTAGCTCGTGCAGGATGGTTGTTAAAGTCTCCATTTGTTTCTACATCTGCTCGTGCATTGCTCTTTCTCTTGATTCATTCGTTATCTCCCTTAGAGTCACGGACTCACTGAGCCCTGGCTCCTCCCTTGAGCACTACTTATTCCCACGTTCATAATCACCCTCTTCCTCCTTCCCTTGCTTTTGTTTGTGTACGGAAACTTTTTGTTCAGCTCCCCTTAGACGGTGCCAAAATGTTGATGCTGGGTTTTGGTTTACTCGTTACCGACCAGAAGTCTTGTTCAACACTTGAATTTGTAGTTGATGGGGATGAATCTCAAGCCGCTACAGCCTTGAGTTTCTCTTCGGCAAACTCTTGTACTCACAACACCCAGTTAGAGGACGCTGGAGGTTTTTCCGACATAAACCCTCCGACGCTCAAGTTTGCAATTTGGGTTTATTTTGGAAAATGCGCCACTAGCCCTGCGGCCTTTTGTAATGGTTATTTCTTAAACCTTAATTGATTCACAAAGAAAAAACCAAAGAGAACTTAATATTAAAAGTAAATTACTGAGATTGTGGATTTAGTGTCTAAAGGTCCAACCCCTCTACCTTCTTCGGATGCCCCTTTTATAACCGTCCTGGGAATTCGACCTCCATTACCCATGTTTTTCACTTTGCCTAATCCTCTGTCGTGGGTACTCAAACGTTGTAATCGTTACTGAGTGAGCATCATGCCTGGATTCTCGGAAAGTAACACACGTATTGATAACTGTCATTGACTGGGTCTCCGGCCTTAGTCCTACCAGAAGATCTCCTCGGTGTTGAGCAAAAGACTTCTGTCCATGGATGTTAGATAGCTCCTCGTCCACGAGGAGAAGAACCCTATTCGAGTGCACTTGGTCGCGTCGCTATACACCCCAAACAATTATTATAAAAAAATTCAAAGCCTTAGTTTCTTGTTGTTTCATGTCATGATTTAACCCTATTGTTACTAGCCGCATCCGGCAAATTCCAGGTTATAACGATTTAACTACAGAGAAATTCTATTGATTTTTGAATTTTTCATTAATGAAAATCAATGGAGAAGAAAACAATAATAAAGGAGTAATAATAATAATGATGATGATAAATCCTATAGATCATAGAACCTTTTAAATAATGCATCAAACCCCAAATTAATTCAAAATTGTCATAATTAGGTAATTTTGAATTATTTTTTACAAAATAATGTACTGCTGATTAAAATAAAAAATAAAAACTAGCACTAAGATTTGATTTCCCTCTAAAAAGGGGGAAAAAATCTGAATCGTTGCTAGAGAGAAAACGACTTCGAAGGTGAGTTCAACGCCCAACTTTGGCAAACCTTTCATGACAGAATTGTTCAAAAGCTCTTTTACTCTTGGATGCCAAATAATTCAATTAATAAAACTTATAAACATTATAAGAAGATTTAGTAGCCAATAAGGCCTGTTGGCATTGAAGTATTGTATTTTTAAAGTTACAACTACTATAAAAAAAAATATAATTATAAAATAAAAGTTAATAGTGTGAATAAATATGACTCTTAAATTTTAATTTTGACAAAAACAGTAAAAATGTTATGCGTTTTTTCATCGTACTAGTGGTGATCAAATTAATTTAACTTTCAAAACACAGTAGTTAATATTTACTAAATGCTTTATTATTGTAACTTTTAAGTTACAGTTATCCAATATTAATACCGGACGGAGATTAAGTAGAGGATAAATAAATAATAAAAAAAATATATTGCTAAAAAGAGTAATAGAACGTTTATCTGATAAGACTAAAATTACTCTCTGTTAATTGGTTGTTAGTCAATAATAATTTAACATCCTATTGCACAAAACAAAATAACCACTAAAGATAAAATCCAGCTTTGTGCTAGTCTTGATAATTTTGTTTGTTTGCCGACGTTAGCAAGTAAATTTCATTCATCATATTAAGAGACAAAGAAATGTTGATAAAACCAAGGACTTACATGATTATATACAGCCAATCAATATTCAAGAATCACGCAAAAGAGAAGAAAAAAAAATTTGTAGTCAAATTGATAATAACATGGAGAAATTAAGGCTTTCTCTTAGCTTCATGATTCTCTTGTTTATATTTCATTCTAAGTTTGATGGTGCTAATGCTGCAAAATTAAATAGTGACAAGCTTTGCAGCCAGTGCTCCAATTGTGAGTCAAAACAATGCCCTGCTAGTGAAGCTTATCCCCACATGACGGCATTTGACAACACGCTAATCGCCGGTGCCTTGCAGTCGGATTTTGTGGACTCCTATGATCGGGGAGTTTACTCGGTTCCCGATATCAAAGGTGGTGAATCTGAGGAATATAATGCTTACTTTGGCTGGAAATCTACTTCTGGTTCTGCTTCTGGGTACCACAGGTAAGATGCAATGTTACAACATTGTGCACATATTTTTAATTTCTAACTAAATTGACCAATTTATTGAAATAAAAAACAATGTAAATGTGACCTGCATTATTCTTCAAATAGCAATTTTGGATGCATTTTTTAAATTAAAAAGATTGTTTTGGGATTCAAAAATCTGTTCAATAATTAAAGGATATGAATTTTGATTTGATCTTTTTAGTTTTTTGAGAAGAATATATCAGTGATTCTGCTCTAGTTTATTCATAAACTAAACCAGATTTTTCAATAAACTACAGGTTTAGCAACTACATGGACAAGTGCTCAGAGGGTCAAAGGCAAAGCTACCTCACAGTGGACAAAAATAAGAAGGTGAGACTTAGATCATTGAGCTCCCTGGAAAGCTTAGCTGAGGCTGACTGGAAATCGGTTAATCCACCGAAGAAGCTTAACCACCAAGAGGTCAGATTCTGGGTTTCTCGCATGACAGGAAAATGCCTCACAATTTTTCCAGGGAAGAAAATCAAGAAAGTTGTTGGTGTGGCTGAGTGCAAGTTTGATGGCTCGAATGTTAACCAGCTTTTCGCCTTCAGGTTCCATTACCACAAGGCATTCTGTTGCTGTGGTGTTCACAATAATTAATTTTGTCAATACTTCTGAATAAAGAATATCAGATTGATGATAGTCCCCCGTTCAGCACTATGACTGAACAATGCACTGTAGCATTCATTTGGAAATAAAAAAGACTTGAACCTTCTGGAAATATTACCTGAAGCCTTGTTGGATATTGATGGCAAAAATTTATAGCTCGGATAAGGTACTGAATGCTGCTGATTAAAATCAAGCACGAACACACGAATTTCTAGCTTCTAGTACTGAAAAGAGTGCACCAGTCGTAGCAATAATTAATAAACAGCATATCAGAAAAACTAAATTAAAAACAATATTAAGGCAAGAAATAAAGCCTTTACATCAGTTGGTTTACTGCCTTTAAATTTCAATTGATGAACGCTAAAGTATATTATACTTTCACTATCACGGGGAGCTCCTTGAACCGTTCGCAGAGGTGACTGCCTCAGAACTCCCCTTACAAAATCCCTTTACTTCGAGAAAAGACAAAATGAAAGGAATCACTACAATCTGCAAATCCAACAATAAATTAACAATAATTTAACAAAAAGCATTAATTACCTTATGAAACTGCCATTCTGGAGTATCTATGATCAGTCGTAGATGAATTTGCCATCTATGGCTACACGAGGGATGTGAGATATTTGAGACCATTCTTTTCCTTTATACCTTTTGAAATCCTTTTTCAGCAATGGACAACCATCAATATGTAATTGCAGGAGTGATGATGGAAGGCCAAACTGTGGAAAGGATTTGAGCATTGGACAGTTACCGATCCACAAATATTCAAGACAGGTGAGGTTGCTAAAACCCATTGAAGAAAGGTATTTCAATCTAGGGGATCCCCAGATGATCAATTCTGTTAAAGAATTGGGCAACATCATTCGCATCTCCTCGTCTGGAAAGGACTTGGCATTATGGCATTCATGAATCCAGAGGCGTCTAAGAGAGTTAAGCCTGTGCAACCCCCACTCAATCAGTGCCTTGTACATTTTGACATCTTCAACTTTAAGTGATTTTAAATTTGTTGGAAAGCCTTCTGGCGGGAATGATACAATACTTGGACATTCGCTTATTTCCAGTTCTTGAAGAGAGTTGAGTTTGTGCATGTTGTCAGGCAAGGCTTGCAGTTTCTCACAACCACCAATTGAAATACATGAAATTGTGCTGGGAAGCCCTCCAACTGGAAAGGATGCAAGTCTTGGACAGTTGTGTAAAAACAGCCTCTGTAAACAATTGACACTGTGCAGGCCATCAGGTACTGACTCCAGCTTTGGACAATCAATTATGTAGAGGTATTCAAGCGCTTCAAGTAACTTGATTCCTGACGATATAGTGATGAGCTCAGGACATTCATAAATCCTAAGGTATTTCAGCAAAGATGGCGAAGAAGAAAAAGCATTCAGTTCATCTTCAACTACCAACTGCTGCAAATTCTGACAATACCATATATCAAGGCTTTCAAGTGATAAAGGTAGCTTGCATCTTGCGATAAATGTTAGTGAATCACAATGGCTAATGTACAAGCTTTCCAGTTGTGCATTGTTGCCCATCATTTCCTCCGGTAAGGATTTGAGAGCTCTGCTATTTACAATTTCAAGAGACCGCAGATTATTGGGAAGAAACTGTACCTCCGGAAATGGAACAAGACTCATGCAACTTTCATCGATTGATATCTCATCTGGGTGGGTGAGAATATTCAGTCTTTGCACTGGCTTCCGAAATGGAGAAAACATACGATGCCTCCTTAACTCAATCCATTGGGAATCACCAACTGCCAGAGTTTCCACATTCTGAAATCCTTGCTTTAACAACTTTCCCAACTCTAGAAAACTTGAAATAGGCTGAGTTGACCTGAGTAGTGACCTGGAGTCAGATGGGCAGTTGTTGTATATCATCCCTTTGCATCCATATATTTGTAATAAACTATTTGAAATAGTCACACACTTCATCTGTTCAGAGTCAATTGGAGTGCTGCATGACAGTCCTTTGCATTCATCAATTTCTAACCTGCAGAGCTTCGGAAAGCTTGAGACATGAACCACCAAGTCTGGACATTTAGTAACAACAAGAGTCTCCAATGAAGGAAGAAACTCAGGCAATTTTCCTGACAAGTTGGAACATCCCACAACAGAAAGTTCATGGAGGCGAGGAAATGCTTCAACATGCTCATTTTCAATGATACTAGTGTCCCAGCACTCCCATGCCGGCATATTCTCAAAATGAAGAGTCTCTAATGATTGAAAAGGCTTTGAGCAACCTTGTTCATAAATCTCAGCACCGATAACTCTTAGCCTTGACAACCCTTTGACCGTGAGGTGTTTAAGCGAACCCAACAACCCGAGTGAAGGCAAAGACGTGCAGTTTTCACAGTTTTCTAATTTAAGGACCTCCATATTACAGAACAGAGGATCTCCAATCCATAAAGGAAATCTTAGGCCACCATAGCATTTGACTGTCAGCATTTTTATATTTTTATGAGGTCGTAGCATGTCAAGAACATTTTCCTCCCCTACCACATCTCGTGAGTCATCAATTTCAGAACCCCATTGTAACAGCAATGCTTCCAGGTGTTCTTTCTCAAATAACATGGCTTCTCTTGCATCTTGTGAATTAGTCATATTCTCTAATCCAGAGATGCAAAGTTTCCCTCGAACAAACTTTAGATCGCTCAAATCTTTCAAAGTGGATACACTACCCCTTCCCACAATAAAATTAGACAAAGTCTGGAGATACTTCAACTTTTTAACTCCCAATGGCATCTCTTTGAGCAAATTTGCACCTTCAATGTCAAGATGGCACAAATTGATCAAATTCTTTAGCTTGGATGGTAGATTCATCAAACAAACACAATCTCTTAATATCAAAATTTGCAAGTTCAAAAGTGAGCATGTTGACTCGGGTAAACTTCTTATCCTAGTGCCAGCAAAATTTAGGTATCTTAACAGTCCCAAATCTGTAAATGAAACAGGTAATTGAGTGATATAATACCCTTGCAAAGATAACACCCTCAACTTCTTGAACTTTGGCAATAAATCATGTAGAAGCATATTAGTTATAAAACTAACATCAGTGCCACCTCTTTTGAGTACTGGCAAGAATGTCCTCAAATGCTCAACTTCGTAGAGAACATTGAATTTATTTTTACCATCAAACTCACCACGGGTGTAACAAGAATGACGAACCTTTCTGAGTTTTTCAGCTGATAGCTTACCGGCATCTTCTAACCTGGAAATGGTTCTTCCGGAAACAAATTGAGCAAGATCTTGGACAAGGTCGTGCATCACAAATTTAGAACATTCACTACTTGATCGTTGAAAAATTGACCTCGACACTAGGTCATGAAAACACTTGCTGCCCCAATCCTCCAGACGCATATTGACTGCTGATTGTTGAATAATACCTTCAGCCATCCATAAGAAAACAAGCTCCTTCTCCTCGAACTCATAATCTTTAGGAAAAATTGCACAATAAGCAAAACATCTCTTCAAATGAGATGGAAGATGATGGTAACTCAATCTTAACACAGGCAGAATCCCACTTTCTTGCAAATCCCATATTCTGCTTTCTAGTACATCCCCCCACTCTTCATCTCTCTTGGAGCGCAAAAGGCCACCAAGAGTTTTTGCTACCAGGGGCAGGCCTCCGCACTTTCCATCAATCTTTTTCCGATATAATTCTGAAATTTGATGTCCATCAACATCTCTCCCCTCAAATGCGTGCTTCATGAACACAGACCAACAATCTTCATCCGATAAACGCTTCAGATTATAATGTTCAATCGGTCCCATTGTTGATGCAACATGTGAATGGCGAGTGGTCAGAATTATCTTACTGTTTGGTGCAGCAACAAGGAAAGGAGCTTTCAGGTCTTCCCACGAGCTGTAGTCCTCGTTCCAAACATCATCTAAGACCAGCAATATCTTTTTTCCGTCCACAGCCTTTTTCAATTCAACCTGCACTTCATTCAGAGCCTTGAGATCACAAGGAGCCGAGGTGATTGACTCAAGAATTGCCCTTGAAATGCTCAAGACATTAAAATTGTCGGAGACACAGACCCAAGCTTTTAAGTCGAACTTAAAATCATGTACGGTCCTGTCATTGTAGACCTCCCGAGCAAGCGTTGTTTTGCCAACACCCGCCATGCCGACAATGGGGATTACACGAAAATGGGCAACGCTTGGCTCAGCGCTTAACACCATTTCAAGAATTTTAGCTTTATCTTCATCTCTGCCATAGATGGCTCGTTCAGTTGGCACACTTGAACTGGGCGGTCTTCGATGTGCAGCAGAAGTAGATGAAGGTCCTGCAGGAGTCAACTGCAACCCAAGTTCGGTTCTTTGTTTACAGAGTTCCTCCAACCGGCTGGTGATACGTTTAATTTTGGACCGGATACTGAAATTGAACTCAACACTGCTGGGGTTTAAACAAGTGCAATAAGCAGCAGGGATGATGAGGCTCTGATGATCAGGATCCTCTGCCATCAACTTGCGCTTCAAAGCTTCTGTGGCGAACTCATCCAGCATGTCCTCTGCATCATAAGCCAAGTCTCGGAGATCTTCCAGCCAAACTTTCACAGCCTCGTCAGTCAGTTGCTTCTCCTCTGCGTCGCTGAGCACAGCCTGAATCATCTTCAAATTTTTGTCCCATTTTTTGAGCTTTGATTGAACACCTTGTTGCGTTGCAAAGTTGAGCAGCTCACCATTTGCCAATCTGTCAAATAACACCTGAAAGAACGCAGCGAGTAAGAGCTCTCCTACGGCCATGGTTTTGATAGCTCGCCGGAATTGAGGTCGTCAGAAGAAGTGAACGGTATTGTGTTGACTTGCCGACAGCTCTCCTCGAGGAGGAATAATCCACCAGCACCACCAACCATTTAATTAATAATTAAGAAATTAGGATTTTTATCCTCATTAAAAAAATACCTTTTTTATAGAGGCCCTTAAAATATTCCAACCTTCTATAGATCTGAAAATAATTATCACTAATGATAAGAAATTATCGTTTGCCCATTTAACATTTGGTCAAAGTTCAGAGATACTGAGGGTGCCTTTGGTATTGTATCTCAAATAATGTTTTCTAGACTCTTTTTAGAAAAGAAAAATGATAATTTTAATGTGAAATCTTTAAAAATGAAAATATGTTTGGTAGTTTGTTTTCAATATAGTTTATGAAAATGAATATTGCGAAAATATGCTTGACTATTTGTCTAAATATTTAGAGATAGCGAAAGAGAGTGGGAGAATTATTTTATTAATTAATTTTTTTAGTAATGATATTATATTTTGTGAGTTTATGCTATAATTATCGAAATTTGCAATCCATTATTTATATATTGGTATTGTTCATGTTTTTTTTTTCAAAAAAAAGACATAAAATTAATATATTATTATCTTATAAACATACAAATATATACATCTACCTATATATATATATATATATATGTATTTATTTATATGAAAAGAGTATAAGATAGAAGATTTATATCGTCTCATAATAATTCTTAAACGTAATTTACCATCAAAATATTAAAATCATTAATTTATTTTAGAACACAAAATAAAAGTTATTTTAAATTATTTAAAATCAAGAATTTTGCATGTTTCAATTTGAAATAATTTTTTATTTAACATATATCTATTTATTTTAGAGAATCTAAAATTAATTAATTTAATAGCACATATTTTATATTAATTTAGTTACGGTTCGGAGGTAGTTTTCTTTTACCTAATAAATGTAATTTAAAAAAACCATTTTAATTATCTAGAAGAATAATAACTAATGTGAAGGAATAAAAGAAAAAAAAGTGTGTCGGAAAAAAGACTAGCCAAATGAGAAACCTTTAATTTATTACTTACATTAATATATTAATATATCAATTACACCGTAGCTAAACCTTAATATATTATTAGAAATATAAACTTAAATAAAATATTATAAAGCATCACTCATTTAGCAAGTAACTTGAGAGCATGTGTGGGACTATTAATTGTATCCCTGCAGTGGGATCAGTATAAAATGAACATTGAAGAACATCATAAAGTCATTTTCTGCTTTTTTTTCACAAAAAGTGAAGAATGAGAACATCTCGTTCTCATCAAAAATCATAACAATGCAGAAACAAGGCTGCCCAAATTTTTTTTTTTTTTAACTTTTGTTCTTGAAAAATAAAAACACCGAATGAAAAATGTTACTAAAGAGCCCTCAAAATCTTATAAAAGCATCATTAGTCCATAAAATTTTGAAATTGTATCAATAAATCACTTCTATGCAGCAATAAAATCTTTTAAAGAATTTTTATAAAAAGACTACTATCCCGCTAATAGCATATTATTGCATAAAAGAAACCATGTCAGTAATTGAATTTTTAGCTAAAAGTTAAGTGGTCCGACGATAATTGTGGAAGAAAAAAGATTTGATTGACATCTAAATGATCATATTACAATTGTAACATCACACCCTAACAAATGTTGAAATGCAGAAATGGTGACTTTGATAAACAATTGACGAACCTTTAGGCCAATCAATGATATTTTTAAAAAGTCTTTAAGTATTTGTGAACTTTCGTTAAAAATTAGGTGGATTATTGAAAATTTCCCTTGGCATTAATAACAAGTGATTCAACAAGATGGGCCACTCATCATCACATTATTTAAGATGATTTTACATCATAATTTTTGAGAGAAAAATCCACTAAGACCTCTAAAGGTACTTAAATGTACACATAAATCCCATCGATTTTAAAAATGGTCACACATCTTATCTTTTAAACAATTATCCCAGAATGGATTTCAATTCGGTTATGGAAATTATAATCAAATGGCATTGATTTTAACTTAATCAATGCTCATAAAAGAAAAAATAATTTAATCACTGAATGACAGATAAATTGTTAGATTATTAAGTATTTCAACTAAATAAATATATCGTACATATATTAATATAAGTATACAGTGCATATATTAATACAAGTGTGTGTACGTATGCATAGACTTGTGTCTCTTAGCCTGACTTTTTAATGACAACAACAATTAAAAACAAAAAGTAGCTAATTAGATAAGGTGAGAAAAAAGAAGCTTCTTAAGTAGTAAATAGTAACAACAATGGCCTTTCAGGACCAATATATATTGTTATATTTTTTTTATGAATGAAAATTTCATTAAACATAAGAGATTGTTAACATCGGATATAACTACGGGGGTGGAACAAATCTCTATTTCCTAAGACCTGACATAGAACCCCCCACCCTAGCCACTATATGGGCAGTTAGAGCTGATAAAATTTGACACGACCCGATTACAAGATACGAACACGACATAAATAAATGTGTATAAGTCGTCAAATTTAACACGATTATTAAATGGGTCGGGTCTGGGTCAACACGATTTTTTTTCCGTGTCCGGTTAGGGTTAAAATTCTTGACCCATTTACCCGATCAATGACCCGATTATATTTTCTATTTTAAAATAATTTACATATTCTTATAATTAAAACTCAAATATTAAAGATGATTTTCTTTTTTTTATTCTTTAAAATGGTGAATATAAACACAGTATTTTATTTATAAAATTTTACATGCATTTAGAGCTTCAATAGTGTAAATGTGTAAAAATTGATAGATATGTATATTTTATAATATTAATATATATATATATATATATATATATATATAAAATTAAAACCTCAATAGTGTAAATGTGTAATATATTGGTAGATATGTATATTTTATAATATCAATAAATTATGTATGTATGTATGTATGTACATACGTATGTATGATAGTGTGTAAATATTTGATGTAACTTTTGTTCAATATATAGATATTAAACAGGTTATTGGGTAACCCGATTATTTTTCCGTGTCGGGTTTAGGTCTCAGTATTTTGACATAATTATTAAATGGGTCGGGTTTGGGTCGATCTAAATTTGACACGACACGACACGACACGAACATGACCCGATGACCCGTTTTGCCAGCTCTATGGGCAGCGACATTCACAGATCGGCGTACAAAAAAGAATCTTACTTCTCCAACTAATTTAGCTAAAGCTTGACAGTCCTCAATAATTAAACCAAAACCATTAGGACTAGGAGTTTGATTAATTAAAGCTTAGTACACAGTCAAACAATCTATTTCAAAAATAATTTTAGAGATTTGTAGGTTCTTTATCCAGCTAAGAGCTTCACGAACAACCAAAACTTCTGTCTCATGGGGATGAAACGAACCAGGGAAGCATTGACACTTAGCTGCCACAAAAGTACCTCCAGCATCTCTTATTACACCTCAAAAGCTGAAGCTATCATGAGATTTAAAGACCCCTGCATTCACATTACACTTTAGCCAGCCCGTTGGGGGCTTACTCCAACACATCGAACCATGACCCCAGTGCACAGGCTCAACAATTGTAAACTTCTTCTTTCTAGCTTCTTGCCATTGGAAAAGATAATGGCCAGCAGCAGTCACCAGATTTTGAGCACGACTAACATGCCCATTCCACACTTTATCATTACGATTAAGCTAAAACCTCCAACACACCATCACAGCTAGCTTGCAATCTTCTAACTGTAGTGAGTAAAAATCTCCTCTATCCATTCAAAAAAAGAAGAACATCTCCTAACAGTTCCAATAGAGGACAATAGCCAGCAAGAATGAGCAAATAAACATTCCACTAAGCAATGTAAAATAGACTCGTTAGCAGCACTATAGATAGGGTATATAGGGGAAACTTCTACCTTCCTAGGCAGTAAGATATCAGTCGTAGGCAAAATATTCATTAAAGCACGACAAATGAAGTGTTTAATCTTACTTGGGACTTCCAGCCTCCATAAGCTCTTTCATACATGCTGCTTGTAAGGTACTGACCACATTACTGGCAACGTAAGATAGATGCTTATGTATTGTATAAATGTCAGGAGGGTCAGATAGATGCTTATCCTTCAATGATTTGGCCATTTTTCTATCCATGGTGTCTTCTTGAAAATAATCTTTGAGTTCAGTTGGATACTTGATAGGTGTGTACACATTGAAAATGGCTTGCTCATTTTGAACTCTTAAAATCAATTTCCCTTCTTGAACATCAATCAAAGCTCTTCCTGTAGCTAAGAATGGTCGGCCTAGAATGAGAGGTAACTCAATATCTTCGGCCATATCTAAGACAATGAAATCTGCAGGGAATATAAACTTGTCAACTTTTACAAGCACATCCTCAACTATGCCTCTTGGGTACTTTATAGATCTATCTGCCAATTGTAAGGTAACAGTTGTTGCCTTAGGTTCATCCAAACCTAATTTCTTGAAAACAGAAAAAGGCATCAAATTAATGCTTGCACCTAAATCACATAAAGCTTTATCAAAATAACAATTTCCAATAGTGCATGGAATATTAAAACTCCCTGGATCTTTCAGCTTTGGTGGCAATTTATTTTGTAAGATGGCGGTGCAATCCTCAGTCAGCATTACAGTTTCATGCTCCTCAAGTTTCCTCTTGTTGGACAACATTTCTTTCATAAATTTGGCATAAAGCGGCATTTGTTCCAAAGCATCTGCAAAAGGAATGTTAATATGCAACTTTTTAAAGACATCAAGAAATTTAGAGAACTGCTTATCTAATTTGTTTTTCCGAAGGCGCTGAGGAAACGGGATTGGAGGGACATAAGCTTTGACTGGTGCTGATTGTTGTGATCGTGGAATTTCTGCACTTGTTGTCTTAGATGTTCTAGTGGTGTCTTTAGTTTGCTCTATGTTATCTTTTTCAACTTCTTTTACTTCTTTTGGCAGATCTACAAGTTGTCTACCATTTCGAAGCATAATTGCATTCATTTGTTCCTTTGGATTTGTCTCTGTATTGCTCGGCAGAGAGCCTTGTGGTCTGCTGGATAACAAGTTTGCAATCTAACCCATTTGCACCTCAAGATTCCGGATTGATGCAGCTTGATTCTGAAAAGTTGTCTCTGTTTTGGTCATGAATTGAGACATATTTGTTGTAAGTTGGGTAAGAGCATCTTCCCAATTTGACTTCTTTTCTTGTGACTGGAACCCTGGAGGTGGCTTCAATGTATTTTGATTGTTGTTCCATGACAAATTCGGGTGGTTTCTCCAGCCAGGATTGTAGGTATTAGAATATGGGTTATTTTGTTGCCTCTGGAAGTTTGACACATAATGAGCTTGTTCTGCAGATGATGACGCAAAAGGACTTCCAACTTGGTAGTTGACACTAGTATGGCTTCCTCCGCATAATTCACACACTTGAGTTTGAATAGCACTGACATTTAGGTGCTCCAGCTTATTAGATAAAGCAGTCATTTGCGCAGATAAAGCAGTGACAACATCAATATTATGGGCTCCTACAATTTTCCTTGGCATTGATCGCTCTGAAGTCCACTGGTAATTGTTGGATGCCATCTCCTCCAATAATTCATAAGCTGCTTCTGGTGTTTTTCCCATTAACGTTCCTCCTGCTGCAGCATCAATCATTGTTCTGGTATTGGATCCCAAACCATTGTAAAATGTCTGCACCTGAAGCCAAACTGGTAGACCATGATGTGGGCATTTTCTTAGTAGGTCTTTGTATCTCTCCCACGCTTCATATAATGATTCCATCTCGAACTGAGTAAAGGTTGTGATGTCATTCCTCAACTTGGCTGTTTTTGCTGGAGGAAAGTACTTTGCTAAAAACTTCTGCGCTAAGCCATCCCAAGTAGTGATTGTTCCAGCAGGGAGTGAGTTCAACCACTCTTTTGCTTTATCCCTCAGTGAAAAAGGAAAAAGCCTTAGCCTGATAGCATTGTCTGAAACACCATTTTGCTTAAATGTGTCACAAATTTCTAAGAAATTTGCAATATGAGCATTTGGATCATCATTTGGCATCCCAGCAAACTGTACTGACGTCTGAATCATCTGGATCATGGCTGGCTTAATTTCAAAATTATTGGCTTGAACGGCAGGACGTGCAATGCTTGAGCGAGCACCATTAACAGTAGGTACAACATAATCTCTTAAGGGTTTTGCATCCTCATTTCCATGTAATGCTTCGTCAGCCATGATTAGTTGTTGCCTCTGTGATGCTTCTCTCCTTTCTTTATCAAGCCTTCTACACGTACGTTCAATCTCTGGATCAAAAGGCAATAAATCAAAATTTCTTGAACGTCTCATAAAATTAAACAAGAAAACGAAAATTAAAATAAAAACAATAAAAATAAAATTCAAATTAAACTAAGGTTAGTTGGTATCGATACTAATCCAAACAATCCCCGGCAACGACGCCAAAAACTTGTTGCGTAAATTAGCAAGTGTACTAGTCGGCACAAGTAATATAATGAAGAGTAGAGTATCGTCCCACAGAGATTGTATATCCTATTAGTTACCGAAATTATTCTAACCCTAATTTATTTGAACAATCGAATAAGCGAATGTATATTAAAATAAAATAAAATAAACTAATTAAAAATTAAATAAAGACGCATGCAGTAATAGAAATCACCAAGAGATTAAGACACTAGGACATCCGATTTCACCATAACCAATCCAATTTAATCCTCCATCTATGCTATTAAAATTTATTACCCATGTTGACAGTGAATTTCCCTAATTTATTCAATATCCTCTCTCGAGTAATATCAAAAATATCTCCACATATCAACCCACTATATCTCTGTGTGAATTTAAATATGCAAAGATTCATTAAGTTCGATGGAAATTCTTAGATAAAACTACACGAATCACGTTGGCACATCTCTGTCTTTCGTTCAATTCATGGCATCCATTACACAGAGCAAAAATACATAAATCTCCTCTCGGTCTCATTATATATCCTCAAATCATTCAAATATTGGCCAGATATTCAAGAGCATTAAGCACAATAATGAACACTCAATCATAGAATAATTAATTAAAATGACATAGATTTATGGAATTAAATCTTCATAGTTAGGCTACATCGTAGCCCTAGTAAATAAATTAGTTCATGGGAATATAAAGAGAATCCATTAACTTAATTGGAAACATTCAAACAAGATAATAGAGAAGAGAGAAAGAAAAACTCAAGAATTTATGCGTCTTCCTCTTGCTCCAAATTATTCCTCCTACTCTCGGTTTAGTGCTCAAAACTTGCGGCTGCTTCTTCCTTTCGGTTTGTGTTTCTTGTGGCTGCCCTCTTGTCTCTTTTATTCTCCTCTCTCCAAAACCTCACGGCTGCCCCCTTTTTATAATGTTGCACCAACTCTAAATCCTTAAATGAAAAGGATTAAAAACTCAAGCCTAGCCGCCTACTTTATTCCTAAGCCAATTAGAATTCAAAGTCAAAAAGCCCAAGTTCACGTGCAAGCCATATTCCTCTTTTAAAACTAATTCTTCACTTGCTGCCCAAGAATCCTTAACAAAAAAGGATAAAACAAAAGCAATTCTAGTTACCTTTTAAGCCCATCCACGTGAATATCCTTTTCAAACAATGCCAAAATATTTGCTTCCTTTATTATATTGTAAGCTTGCCATTTAAAAGCCAATTGACCTTTTCTTCTCTTCCTTTATTCTTCCAATTTCTTTCCTCTTTAAGCTTCTTTTCTCATGAATATTCCCAATATTCCTACAATGACAAAATATAAAAATTAAGATAAAAATTAATATAATAAAATATAATTTAACATAAAATTAAGTTATGGAAGCATTAAAATAATAGATAAATTATGAACACATCATACGTATTGATATATTATTAAAATGTGTATGATTATTGGTTTCCCTATCGATTTTTAGTAATGCATGATAATATTTTAAAGAAAGGAAAATAGATTTAAAGTATGTTAATGAAAAAGGAAACAAGAGTTTAAAGTATGATTAAAATGTTTATGTATATGTGTATACAAGGTTGTTTGCAAAATTAGGAGACAATACTCTTCCCCTTTAGTTTCAATGGTATAGATGAGATGACAGGCCTTTGGGGCTTGTCTGACCATACATAGAGACTTTGGGCCGTGTGTTTAGGCACTTATATATTTTGGCGGCTCATACATGTAGTATGATGATAACAAAGATACAATCACTAAGGCACAAAAGAGATACAAACCTTTGGGGCTTGTCTGAGTATATACAGAGGCTTTGAATCATGTGCTTAGGTGCCATTGTCCTTTGGGGATTAGTTTATGCATGTAGAAATATGATGAGATGCATAAGATACATGAGATGGCACATCATTGGTCTACCTGTGGCAGCTTTGAGCATGGGAGTACCTAAATAGTATGTCATTGCACTGCTCGTATGAGCTTTGAGTACTACAAGATCATTCCCCTGGGTACTTGTTTAGTGACAGCTTCAGATTCATGATTTTATTTTGTGATATGATTTTCATGATTATTACGTACCTCTTTATGTATTATTTTTAATGTTAGTTACTCAATTTAAAGGTTACTCGATTTAAAGGTTAAATAAATTTTCATGTCTCTTACATATAGTTTGATAAAATCATATGTAGAAATGATATAATTATTTTACAGTAAGTTGTTAAAAAAAACTGTTATCCACTCACTGAGCTTACTGAATTTTGTACTCACCCTATTTTATTATATTTTTTCCTCTCCACTACAAGAGATTGCAGGTACAACAATCGACCCAGCGACTGTAGATACTTTGAATTTTGGTCACGTGATATTGCTAGAAGATATAGATGATTTAATTAGGGTATTTTGATTCATCTCTTTTTTTTTGGGGGGGGGGGGATTGTATAATTTTGTTATATTATTTATTGTGATTAGAAATAGTCTAATGTATGTTAACATTTGCTATAATATAATCCTTTGATACTTTGGAGATATCTTGGGTAATATCTAGTTTTATGGTTGAGAAGTTGATAAATGAAGTTGGTTGTATATTGATTTATTTTGAAAGTGCTTGTTTTACACATTTACAGGTTGGAAGTGTAATATTTTTAGAAGAAACTCTGCCAAATTTTCGGGAGGATCTTTACTAATTAAATTTTGTCAATCTAGTTTGATAAGACCAGATACACTCACCCTAGAAATTTGGTGTGGGTTTCAATAAAAATCCTCTAATCTAATTCCTTAACGACCTTTGTAACACCTCAACCTGAACTTCAAGGGTAAATCTAACCGTAATTCTCATATATACTCAAATAACTCTTTACAATCGATAACAATTCAAGCCTCAAGTATAATAGACAGCGGAATAATCTAAAAATTTGGTCAAACCATCTATTGTCTTCAATTCAAGTCCTTATCACTCATCACGAATCAACCCTGACTTTTACAGACTGAACCACAATAAACTATAATGAGTACAAAACTCAGTAAGCAAACTAGTTTTTCTTATACTAAAATACATACATACTTATAGATAATGTAATGGATGACATGACATGATCTTATCGTCTTCAATTCAAGTCCTTCTCACTCGTCACGAATCAACCCTGACTTTTGGAGACTGAATCACAATAAACTATAATGAGTACAAAACTCAGTAAGCAAACTAGTTTTTCTTATATTAAAATACATACATACTTATACATAATGTAATGGATGATATGCCATTATCTTTTGGAAATACTGTAAAACAAATTCATCAAACTCTCTTTCTGTCGCTTTCAAACTTTCACATTTTCTTTCAATAAAATACATATCCTACAATGTGGTACTTTGTACCATGCGTGGCACTTCATGGCACATCGACCCTTGAGAGGTGGCTCCCACACAACTTCAAGTGGTGGCCCCTAATGCAAAATCTCATAAGTAGAAATTCCATTTGTTAAAATCCACTTTCTCATCCATAGAAAACTGAATGCATTTTCGTGCTTATGCCAATGAAATTTCACACATACATATGCCTATGTACATAATCATGCTCAACACATAACAACACATTACATAAATATATGGGCAGAGACATGTAAATCTATGTTCATACATATCAAAAAACATGTTATTTAGACAAATCAAACATATATATTGTTTATTGTGATTCATTTAAAAATCTAGTTTACGTAGCTCTTAGCATCCACTCTTAACAAACGCTTATTGACATCATCAACCTAAAAATCATTAATAAAATTCTGATAAGATAAAATCAAGTCTTAATTATAAATTCTAACGTCCTCAAATATCCCATTTTAAGCAACTCCTAATCTCAACCTCAAATGGCCCCAATAATTGATCCTCAAAACAGAACAGTCCATGTTCTCTGATTTTTAATAAATTATTATCTTATTAGAAAAATATTGGAAATAATTTATGTTTCAAACATTATTAATACTGTCAAACAATTTTATGTTCTGCACCTGATTGATTTAAAAATACAAAAAAAAATTATTGCTTTACCATAAAATCATGAAAATTTCCCAAATCATACTAGACATTTATAAAAATCATTGATCCAAATTTCATAATTTTTAATAAGTCTAGCTATGGTAAAATAATTTCGCAATTCATGTTCTTCACTGAAATTAGAAATTCCCAGGTTTTTAGACTTGAATTTGAAAACTCATAATTAATTAAAATCTTGTCT
Source organism: Citrus australasica (assembly GCA_029618585.1). NCBI lineage: Eukaryota > Viridiplantae > Streptophyta > Magnoliopsida > Sapindales > Rutaceae > Citrus > Citrus australasica. The sequence continues at coordinate 30,910,445 of JARCIV010000003.1, read as the reverse complement.
GATCAGCTTGAAACAAGTTTCAAAACATTCTAGAAGATGTCCAGTTTAACATATCCAAAATTCAGAATCAAAATCAATTTGTACAAATTACTATGATTTTCGAAATAATACACTGTCAATATATTTTCTGCAAAATCTTAGGTTTCTACTTCTATTGCAAATATTTAATCATGCTTCTCCATAACAAATTAATAAAAACCAAGAATTAAAACTTACCTCTAAACCCAAATCTTCTCTTAATAATATCCAATTGAAACAACACAAACTTGATCTCATGTGTTGCTCACGGTAGAACCAAAAAGAAGACTTTCTTATTCTTCTATTTTTTTTCTTTTTCTTTTCTCTCTTTTCTCTCCATCTTTTTTTTTTCTGTCCTTTTTTTTACTCTTAGTCGATCCCTCTCTCTCTCTCTCACTCACTCATAATGGGGAAGACATCTTATTCTTTTATACTAGGGCACAAAGATCATTAAAGTTAAAAAGACTTAAATACCCTTAGGAGAATTGGGGTCTTACACTCTTACCCCCTTAAAAAAATTTGGCCCTCGAAATTCACTTTTAGTTATACCCAAAAGAATTGATATCTTAAAATCACTTATGCCTGATAAATTCTTTTAAAGACTTCAACAAACACATCACACTGATACTTCAATTATACTTCTTAGAAACAAAATCACAAAGCCTAAAGGTTTGGCATAGACCTAACTCTATTCATCCCTACAAAATCCTTCCCAAGCGATGTAGGATGTCACAAACACCCACTCATTTTCGGTTGGGAATTACTCTAATAGCATCTGTCATGACCCAACCTAAACTTGATAAGATATTGTCCGTTTTGGGCCTTAATAAGGCCCGCACGGTTTTGTTCCTGGGGCACGCATACACCCCAAAATGCTTATTGCCAATTAAATTTTGAATCACCCCTTATAAACCCAGCATCTCTCCAGTGCTTTACTGATGTGGGATTTGCCTAGGATGTTACATATCTATCATGACATAACCTAGACCTAGCAAGATATTATCCGCTTTGGGACTTAATAAGGGTCCTACGGTTTTGTTCCTCGGGTACCTATACACCCCAAAACGTATATTGTCAATTAAGGTGTGGATCACCTCTTATAAACCTAGTATCTCTCTTGTGCTTTGCTGATGTAGGATTTGCCTAGGGTGTTACATACGCCCCTCTTAGAGACTCAGCGAGCCTTAACAAGGCCTGCACGGTTTTGTTTCTAGGGCGCACACACACCCGAAAATGTGTCTTGCCAATTTAGATGTGGATAACTTGTTATAAATCCAATATCTCTCCTATGCGTTGCCGATGTGGGATTTACCTAGGGTGATACACCCCTTTTAAGGACTCAACGTCTTCGTTGATGTTTTCCCCACCATCACTTAAGAGTACATGCGGAGCCGCTCTAATACCATCTGTCATGATCCAACCTAAACCTAGCAAAATATTGTCCGCTTTGGGCCTTTATAAGACCTGCATGGTTTTGTTCTTGGGAGGGTTACGTCCAAACATTAAAGGGCAATTGACCATCCTTATACTTAATAATGATGCCGATTTGGTGGATCGAGCAATTCTTGCTGAGAAGGATATTCATGAAGCTCAAGTTACAAGGGATCAGAGGAATAAAAAGAATCAGCAATATGGACCTCAAAATGGAAGTTTTTATGGGGACGGCACCCAGTCCTAGAAGCATGTTGGCGGAGGTAACAAATGCGATAACAAGGGTGTTCTTGATACCACCGCTCAGAAGAACTTTCCTACTTGTCGTCATTGTGGAATAAGTCACCTTGGTGAATGCTATTGGAAAATTGGAGCTTGTTTTGTTTATGGAAAAACTAGACACAAGATTATGGATTTCCCAAAAAGACGTAGTGGGACTGCAAACACTCAGACTAATGAAGGGTAGAGGAAGGAACCGAATGTGCAAGGGCGTGTCTTTGCGCTAATAGAGAAAGATACTGAGGTGTCGAATGATGTGGTGTCAAGTACCTTGTCCTTATTCTCTACAGAAGCCAAAGTTCTTTTGACCCTGGTGCTACATATTCATTTGTATCTTGTGTGTTTACCCGTTGTGCTGATGTGCTGATCACGCCACTAAATATTCATGTGTCAATTAGTACCCCTATGGGGGATTGCTAGTTAGTAGATTATATTTATAAGTCCTGTGTGATTAGATTATGTGATAGGGAATTTCTTATGGATCTCATATGCTTAGAGATGCATGATTATGATTTGATTTTGGGGATGGATTGGTTAGGACCTTATAATATTTTAGTGAATTGTTTTGCTAAAGAAATTATTTTTCACCTACCTGGCGAGGAAGAATTTCATTTTCGTGGGAATCAAAGGAGTCATAGAGGTTTAATTTCTATGGTTAAGGCAACAAAATGCTAAAAAATGGGGTGTGAATGATTTTTAGCGTATGTAGTTGCCGACTATTCTGATGAGGCATGCCTTAAAGACATACATATTGTAAGAGAGTTTGTTGATGTATTTCCTGAAGATCTTCCTAGACTACCTCAAGATCGAGATGTTGAGTTTATTATAGAACTAGTTCTCAATACTGCACCTATTTTTCAGGCACCATATTGGATGGCACCTATTGAGTTGAAAGAACTGAAAGTCTAGTTGTAAGAGTTACTAGATAGGGGTTTCATATATCCTAGTGTCTCACCTTGGAGTGCTCCCGTATTGTTTGTAAAGAAGAAAGATGGTTCAATGAGGTTGTGTATTGATTACCGATAGTTGAATTTGGTTGCTGTCAAGAATAAATATATTCTTCCTTGAATTGATGACCACTTTGATCAATTACGAGGTGCAACGATATTTTCAAAAATCGATTGCGATTTGGGTATCATCAACTGAAAATCAGAAGTGAGGATGTATAAAAAACAATCTTTCGAACTCGTTATGGGCACTACGAGTTCCTAGTTATGCCTTTTGAGTTAATTAAAAATTTGGCAAGCTCATGTCACATAGTTCATAGGTTTACTCAACTGAATAGGGAAATGATTTAATTCTATTTTTCTTTCCTCAGTCATGACACTAGTTGTCCTATTTTCCTTAAAAGTTTTGTGAGATAGCTTATCAAGGCATAAAGGAACCTATTCTTTGTTATAGCAAGGCTTAAATCGAGGTTTTGTCCAAAATAGGCAACGTACTACAAGCTTATTTTTGTTAGCTCCCTTGCCATAAACACGTTGTCCTCGAATAGCCTCATTGAATTTCTTTTTTGAAGCTCTTGGTCCTAGAGAAGTATCTCTGTAAACAATTCTAGTCCGTCTTAGTTTATCATCCATTCGCTATTTATAAAGTCTTCTAAGATCTTTGACAAGAACTCCACCTAAGATAAACTATTCAGTCCTGTCAATTTCTGTCCATCTTTTATTCCTAGCACTTTTCATACCCATAATGTTCCTCTTTATATACACAAAACAAATGTAATCAATTCTATTAGACAATCTGATTAGACATTAAAAGATAGTCTACAGTATCCTAAACTAGGGCTCTGATACCATTTGTCATGGCCGAACCTAGATCTGACAAAATATTGTCCGCTTTAGGTCTTAACAAGTCCCGTACGATTTTGTTCTTAGGGCGCCCATACACCTCAAAACGCGTCTTTCCAACTAAGGTGTAAATCACCCCTTATAAACTTAGCATCTCTCACGTGTTTTGCTGATTTGCCTAGGGTGTTACATACACCCCATTTAAGGACTCAGCGTCCTCATTGATGTTTGCCCCATTATTGCTCAAGAGGACACACAGAGTTGTTCTTATATCATATGTCATGACCCAACCCAGACCTGACAAGATATTGTCTACTTTGAAACTTAATAAAGTTCGCACGATTTTGTTTTTAGGGCACCTGTACACCCCAAAACGTGTTTTGCTAATTAAAGTGTGGATCATCCCTTATAAACTTAGCACCTCTCACATGCTTCGCCGATGTGGAATTTGTTTAAGGTGTTAAAACTTTAATCCTTATACTGTTAGCAGTCCCAATAATGGGCTAATTACAAATGCTCTCCAAGGGCATGTGCTGACAGTGCGGATCAAACCGCTTCACTTTGGATATCTCATAAACCTATTTCAACGTCGCCGTCAACGCCATCACATGCCCAGGCCGGCTGCTGCTCGACGCAACGCCCATTGCATGTTTGAGGTACTAGGCAACCGATGGAGACTTAAGGTGAACTCAAACATATGGTCTGTGAAAGTCATTATCGTGATGGACATTGAGGTGCCTGGCTTGAACTTCTGCGTGCTTGCATTGGAGTCCTTGTAGAAAGCCATTATATTGAGATGCTAAAAACCTAAAAGTGCACTCACTGTTCCTTCTGCCCGTACGTCGTCGACTGCTACTGTTATCTGGATCGTGGCTGCCACCGACCACCAATTTAGAATCTCTTTCAATGTTGCCATGTGGGGGTTGATGACTCTTGATATTGAGGGTTTTATTATTGTTATGTGTGCACACAACTATGCTAAAGTCACTAATACTTTTATTTATATAACAATTTAAAAAACAAAAATTTCTTTTAATCTTATTAATTATTTAGGTACTTTTAAAAAACAAAAAAATGTTTAGTATGGCGGTTTATGAGAGTAAGTAAGTAGGGGATGAAAAATTGATAAGAAAAAGTTACTTAAATATGGTTGAATGTATGTTGTTACATGAATATGACGACCATGTTACATATATGATTTTACATATTCAAGGCACCTGTTGACGCCTAATTTTTCCCACCTGCGGTCAAACCAAGTGCAACAAACAAAGAAAAGGTGAAATGGTGCCAGAAATGGTGGTTTTCGGCGTGCCCACGCCGATGCTTAAGTCAATATAGTTCTCTTTGGAGTTGAATCTAAGTAGTTTCAATTCAATAGTGTGTCCATATCTTCTTTGGCAATTTTTCCTTAAAAATACCTTTGTGGAGAAGAAAATACAGCATGCTTATTAGACTGGGTGTTGTTACCATATTTTTGAGGGTGTTGGGATGTAGTGGCCTTTATAGCCAACTTCCTTACCCACTTTTGCAATGCTTATGTGATTCTTCCTTAATGATAGGTGTTATCCCGAAATTCCATCCTTCTTGACATGATGTGTGTTGATTCTTTCAAAATTTGGATGGAGGTCTCCTTATTTTCCATCTTGAAGGTTCGAGACTTCCCACCTGACAACACCATCCTTTCCTTTGAGGGATTCGATTTCCTCTTTTGGAGACTTTAAACCCCAACCCCCCACACCCCCCCCCCCCCCCCCACCCCAAAACAACCCAACCGGGTATCCTTGATTCCCATATCAATAGCACTCATTTTTTTATATCAATCGTAAGTATACAAATTCAACATAAGTTACGATAAAAATTAAATTTAATAATAAAAATTTTGTGAGGGAAAAGAAACTAGTCAAGTGAAAGGTATTCTAAACTTTGTGTTTCAGGATTTAAAAATGTTCTTGGTAGCTATTTTTAAAAAATAATTAAATAATGAAGAGGAAAGTAGGAGGGTAAACAATAGTAAAAAAACAATGAAAAGATTGGCTTGTTTTTTCAACTTTCCTTCACAAACAATTAAAAAGGATGAGATTTATTCTCATGATTCACTCACAAAACAGATTTAGATTCGGTGTTGAATTAGCTTTTTTTTGTTAATATTTTAAAAATATATAATTAGTAATTATTGAATAAAAGTATAAAATTAATTATATCTTAAACGTATATTGCTATACATGTACATATGCCGAAGATTATAAAGAGTTGAATAAATATCACTCAATACTGAATTTAAATTCTCGTAAGATGCCGTACCAACCATGTTAATTTTTGTTTTTATTTTGTCAATACCACAAAACAGCCTATATCAACAATTTTATCGCTAGACTAATTTGAGTGTTAGTGCCGTTTACCACAATGCACAAATGTCACAATAAATTTAAAAACTCAAAGCAGCTTAATTTAAAAACGTAGAATATTGATTCCAATCGTTCTAAAATGAAATAAATAACACCTACGTAGAATATTTGAAGACTATTGAACATGGGTATAGAATATAGTGCAAGGAAATGCAGACAACAAAACCTGTAGCCTTCAGGGCCATTGGAATTTACTTTTATGAAGAGTTACATTTGCAGCCGCTGTATTGTATTGTGGGAATGTTAAGGGTTTTGGTTAGTGATATTGAATTCAAAATCCGTTATTTTGAAATTAAGAAACTACTAATTAACATTTTAGTACAGTTTGATAATAGCTTTATTACAGGCTTACAGCTTAGTTCGCATGTTAACTTTGTTTCCTAGCCTTTAGTTACCAATGCCATTTAATATTGTACAGATGTGCTATGAAATATAAGTTTTAAGCGTAAAATGAAAGTTTATGGCATTTAATAAAATATGATTTTTTTAAAAATAAATAATTTAAAGGAACAAGGTAAATAAATGTTTTTCACCAAATAATTTTGTAATAAAATTGTTTATAGTAGTAGGCCAAATACAAAGAGAGTTAGGTGCGTTTGTAAAATGGCTTGTATTAATTCTCAAAGATGCAACCCTGGAATTTCTAAATTTACATTTATTAATAGAAGCTCATGCAGAGATGTTTAATCCTTCGGAGCACTATCATTGAAGATTGTTTGGGGGGGTCCACATGGCTTGAAAAGAAACCAGAACTTTACAAGTGTTACTCCATTATGAATTATTGGAGGCCAGCAACTGGAGGAATCCACGTTCACTATTTTCAACATAATCAATCTATCTACTTTTCTTGAAGACTTGTTTCCATTTTGTCATGTCAGTTAAAAAAACCCTGTTTCTCGTCTGTTTCCCACTAAATCCCGTTCGATCCCTTTCTCTCCGGCAAACGAACGAACAAACAAACAAAACCATGGCAGAGCTCTTACTTTCTGCTTTCCTTGATGTGCTGTTTGACAGATTGGCTTCTCGTGATTTGTTCAACTTTGTCCGTCAAATTCAAGGCGGAGTATCTTCGGAGCTCAAGAACTGGGAAAGAAAGTTGAAGATGATTCAGGCCGTGCTGAGCGACGCAGAGGAAAAGCAGCTGACGGATGAGTCTATGAAGGTGTGGCTGGACGATCTCCAAGACTTGGCTTATGATGCCGAGGACATTCTTGATGAGTTTGCTACTCAAGCATTGGAGCAGAAGCTGATGGTGGAAGATCCTGATCAGCCTGGTTCTAGCACTGGTAGTAAAGTTCGGAAAATGGTCCCTGCAGCTTGTTTCAGTTGTTTCAGTACAATTAGCACTATTAAGTTCAACTCCAGCATGCGGACCAAGATTAAAGATATCACAAGCCGCATGGAAGATCTGTGTAAACAAAGAATTGAACTTGGATTGCAATTGACTCCTGGAGCTGGAGGGGCTTCATCAGCTACTGCTGCACAGAGAAGACCACGCAGTTCAAGTGTGCAGACGGAACGTGCTGTGTATGGAAGAGATGATGATAAAGCTAAAATACTTGCAATGGTGTTGAGCGATGAGCCAAGTGTTGCCAACTTTCGTGTAATCCCCATTGTCGGCATGGCTGGGGTTGGGAAAACAACCCTTGCTCGGGAGGTTTACAATGACAGGGCCGTTGAAGATTTTAAGTTCGACATAAAAGCTTGGGTCTGTGTCTCTGACAACTTTGATGTGCTGGGCATTTCAAGGGCACTTCTGGAGTCAATCACCTGCAGGCCTTGTGATCTCAAGGATTTAAATGACGTGCAGATTGAATTGAAAAATGCAGTGAATGGGAAAAAATTCTTGCTAGTCCTGGATGATGTTTGGAACGAGAATTACAACTCGTGGGCAACCTTGAAAGCTCCTTTCATCGCCGGTGCGCCCAATAGTAAGATAATTGTCACCACACGCAATTCACATGTTGCATCAACAATGGGACCCATTCAACACTATAATCTAAAGGCTCTATCAAATGAAGATTGCTGGTCTGTATTCATAATGCACGCATTTGATGATAGGGATATTAATGCACACCAAATTTCAGAATTATTTCGTAAGAAAGTTGTGGAAAAATGCGGAGGGTTGCCTCTAGCAGCAGCGACTCTTGGTGGCCTTTTACGTTCCAGGAGACAAGATACATGGGATGAATTATTGAACAGCAATATATTGGCTGACTTACCTCAACAAAGCGACGTTCACCCTGTGTTAAGACTGAGTTATCATTATCTTCCTTCTTACTTGAAGAGATGCTTCGCTTATTGTGCAATTTTTCCCAAAGATTATGAATTCACGGAGGGGGAACTGGTTTTCTTGTGGATGGCTGAAGGTATTATTCAACAATCAAGTAAGGGTAAGGAGTTGGAAGACTGGGGCAGTGAATGTTTTCATGATCTAGTGTCAAGGTCGATTTTTCAACCATCAAGTAGTGACAATTCTAAATTTGTGCTGCATGACCTTGTCCATGATCTTGCTCAACTTGTTTCGGGAGAAATCATTTTCAAGTTAGAGGAGGCCAATAAGCCATCAAGAAGATTCGAACGAGTTCGCCATTATTCATACTCCCAGGGTTGGTGTGATGGTAAAAATAAGTTTGAGCTCCTATATGAAGTGCAACATCTAAGAACATTTTTACCTTTAAACAGAAGATTTTATGTAGGCCCTAGTTACATAACTGCCGCAGTTCTGTATGATTTGTTGCCAAAGTTCAAAAAGTTGAGGGTGTTATCTTTAGAACAATACTATGTCACTGAGTTACCTCATTCATTTGCAGATTTGAGACTTTTAAGGTGCCTCAACCTTGCTGGCACTTGTATCAAAAGCTTGCACGAGTCAACAAGCTCACTGTTGAACTTGGAAGTTTTGATATTAAAAGATTGTTCTCGTCTGATCAAGTTGCCAACCAAAATGAGAAAATTGATTAAGTTACGTCATCTTGACATACGAGGTGCAAAATTGCTTAAAGAGATGCCTTGGGGAATGAAGGAGTTGAAGAATCTCAAGACATTGTCTAATTTTATTGTGGGCAAGGGTGGCTCTTTATCTGGTTTGAAAGATCTGAAGAATTTGAAGTTTCTTCATGGAGAACTTTGTATCTCAGGATTAGAGAATGTCAATGATTCACAGGATGCAAAAGAAGCCATGTTATGTGAGAAGCAGAATCTAAAAGCATTGTCGTTAGAATGGGGGTCTCAATTTGACATCTCAAGAGATGAAGCGGTAGAAGAAAATGTGCTTGACATGCTGCAACCTCAAAAAGGTTTAAAAGAGCTGACAATCAGGTATTATGGTGGTGTAAGGTTTCCATCCTGGGTCGCCAATCCATCATTCTCCACGATGGAGGCCCTTATCTTAAAAAATTGTGAAAATTGCACATCCTTGCCGACCCTCGGGTTGTTGAGTTCACTTAAACACCTTGTTGTTGAAGGGTTGAAGAAATTGAAAAGCATTGGTGTTGAGTTTTACGGAGAGAGTTGCTCAAATCCTTTTCAAGCACTTGTCACTCTTTACTTTGAGGATTTGCCGGAATGGGAGAATTGGGATACCAAATTCGATGAAAATGGTCTCGTTGCAGAATTCTGTAGCCTCTGTGAGCTTTCCATTGTAAAATGTCCCAAATTCTGTGGAAAATTGCCGGAGCATCTGCCTTTGCTGGAGAAACTTGTTGTTAGTAAATGTGGGGAGTTGGTAGTTTCATTCTCAAGTTTTCCGAAGCTCTGCAAATTAGAAATTGATGGGTGCAAAGGACTTGTGTGCAACATGTCTCCAATTGATACTAAGTCCGTTGAGTGTATGACTATTTCAAATAGTTCATTCCAAATATATGGATGCAAAGGGATGATATATAATGATTATCGAGCTGCTAACTCTGTGACTATTTCAAATCTTCTGGAGTTTGGAAAATTTTTAAAGCAAGGATTTCAGCAAGTAGAGGCTTTGTGGATCCGCGATTCTGACCAGATCGAGTCACGGTTTCGAACGGAGAAGCCAGGACAAGGGCTACATGTTATTACCCGGCCTGAAGAGGTATCAATTCAAGAAAGTGTCGTAAGGCTTGCTTCATTTCCAGAGTTCAACTTTTTTCTCAATAATCTGCGGTCTCTTAGAATTGAAAAGGCCAAGACTAAAAAATCCTTGCCTGAGGAAATCATAGGCAACAATTCACAGCTGGAAAGCTTGTATATTAGCAATTGTGATTCTCTGACATTCATTGGAAGACGGAAGTTGTCTTCATCTCTTGAAAGCCTTGAGATATGGGATTGTAAGAACTTGCGGCATTTGGTTGATGGTGAAGAGGATGATCCTTCTTCTTCTTCTTCATCTGGGACGCTGAAACGCCTGAGCATAATTCGTTGCCCAGAGCTGACCAGTTTGCCATCAGGAATCCAGTTACTTGAGGCGCTTGAATATTTCGAGATATGTAGTTGTCCAAAGCTAGAGTCAATGCCCGATAGCCTATACAATCTCAACTGGTTACAGCATATTAAGATATATAATTGTGCAAGTCTTGTTTCCTTGGGTGAAAGAGGGCTTCCCGAAAGCATTTCAAGCGTCGAAATTTGCAGATGTGAGAAGATTGAAGCCCTGCCCAGTGACATGCACAAACTAAACTCTCTTCGACGTCTGTCCATAAGGGACTGTCCAAGTATTGTGTCGTTTCCAGAAGGTGGTTTTCCCACCGGTCTAACATCACTTTCTATTGGTGGAGATGTGAAAGTGTTGTATAAGGCACTCATCCAGTGGGGGTTGCAGAGGCTTACCTCTCTTAGACGCCTCTCGATTGATGAAGAATGTCATGAAGCAGAGTGTTTTCCAGACGAGGAGATAGGAATGATGTTGCCCACTTCTCTAACTCATTTGGAGTTTTCTGGATTGTCAGAACTGAGATATCTATCTTCAATGGCTTTTCAAAGTCTCACCTCTCTTGAAATTTTGAATATCTGGAAATGCCCAAATCTGACATCATTTCCAGAAGTGGGCCTTCCATCCTCACTTTTGATATTAATGATTAATGATTGTCCAAAGCTGAAGAAAGAGTGCAAAAGGGGTAAAGGAAAGCAATGGTCCAAGATTGCCAGCATCCCATACGTACTGATAGACTGGAAATTCATATACGATCCAGATTCGGAGTAGATCATATTAAATTATTACATCATTCCATTTCTCATCATCCTCCATAACAAACAAGGTCAGTTGATTTCTATTATCCACTTAATCCTCTGCCCTCAGTTAAATTCAATTTTCAGAACCCTGCTAGTTAACTGTTTAAAAATGGGAATTGCCTTAAGAGTAGAAATGAGTTTGGTAATCAAAGTAAGTAGAAAAAGTTTTGGTAATCAAATTAACTCTTTTAGCTTAATCAAATTAATATATACATATATGCTGTTGTTATGGATATACACTACTCTACATTCTATGATTTATTATGCTTCTGCCTTTTTTCGTTTTTAGACAGATGATTCTATTTTGTGAGCTTAATCCCCTCTTATATATCTGTATGCTTTGTTGGTAATTAGTAGTTATCCCCTCTTATATATCTGTATGCTTTGTGCTTCTGGCCGCAGATAAATCTGGCAAAACCAATGCCTCAAATGATACAAAGTGATTGATATTGATGCTTGATGCTTGATGTTGCCTTCCAACAGCTAGTGCAAGAGAAAAGATAAAGGCCAATCGAAAAGAGCCCAATCCTGCAGGAATTGAATGGCAAGATTTTTTCACAGAAATGTAGAGAACAATAGACTTGATGAGGTAAAAATTTCATAATCCTCACCTGTCACCCTGCTACTGCTAACAAATAGTCAATGCGTACATGTAAAGCCCTTTTTAAGAAGTTTATTGGTTGTGAATTGCAGTATCCAACTCTTATAATTTGTACATGATTTCCCTTTTATTTTTTTCTTGCTTGCCTTGCTTTCCTTTGTTTTCATTTATGAATTAAGAACACCAACGTTAGCCAGAAGCATCTAAGAGTTAACAAAACTAGACAAACAGGGAGATGCAATTGCTCCCAAGCCTTCATTCTTCACCACACAAATCCTGTGAGCTTAATCCCCTCTTATATATCTGTATGCTTTGTTGGTAATTAGTAGTTATCCCCTCTTATATATCTGTATGCTTTGTGCTTCTGGCCGCAGATAAATCTGGCAAAACCAATGCCTCAAATGATACAAAGTGATTGATATTGATGCTTGATGCTTGATGTTGCCTTCCAACAGCTAGTGCAAGAGAAAAGATAAAGGCCAATCGAAAAGAGCCCAATCCTGCAGGAATTGAATGGCAAGATTTTTTCACAGAAATGTAGAGAACAATAGACTTGATGAGGTAAAAATTTCATAATCCTCACCTGTCACCCTGCTACTGCTAACAAATAGTCAATGCGTACATGTAAAGCCCTTTTTAAGAAGTTTATTGGTTGTGAATTGCAGTATCCAACTCTTATAATTTGTACATGATTTCCCTTTTATTTTTTTCTTGCTTGCCTTGCTTTCCTTTGTTTTCATTTATGAATTAAGAACACCAACGTTAGCCAGAAGCATCTAAGAGTTAACAAAACTAGACAAACAGGGAGATGCAATTGCTCCCAAGCCTTCATTCTTCACCACACAAATCCTGTGAGTATGTGCAATTGATGTTGATGCAAAACATTAATTTACTGTAAAGATGGCAATTTTTGTGCAGCGTATTGGTTTGTTGCTGTAAAGCTTTAAACAGATTATACTGACCCAGCAGGCTTACTGGATGTTGTATCAATTCAAAATCCGATGAGAACTTTGCTTCCGCTACCACAACAAGAGCCGGTTTGCATTAATTCGATCAGCTGAAATGACAAGGAAAATCACACCATCAAGCAGGATTTAGAGAATACTCAGATCAATCATCCATTTCATCAACTGTGAATGTCATGATGGTGGCTAGAGGAGGAAACAGAGGATGTGTTGTAATGAATTAAGAACAAGAGATTCAATTATCTATAGCCCTTTTAAACTTCTGCTGGTGAATGGTAATTAAAGAAATTGGTTAGCTTACTCTATGTTTCAATCTTTTCTTTACATATAAATTTGACACTAAATTTGCCTAATCTGTGTTTTCTTTCAGATGATCAATCAATTTGCTTTTGAAATGGCCTTAAAATAGGCTGGCACATGAGGCATATCAAGTTCGCTTTTGGTCCTTGTGATAAGATGTGTAATTTTCTGTTAGCATATCTGAGCAGGAATGAACAGAGCACCGTTAGCTGCATAAACACTAGAGTAGAGGATTCAAGCTCAGTTGCTGACGTGTCAAGGTTGTTATACACGCTGGCTTCATCAGTAACAAACTTTGTACATGTTGTAAATAGATTCCAGTAGCTTCATTAATTCAGTTAGAAAGATTCCTTTGAGATACTATATAAACCGTTTGTTGTAATCATTTTACTCATGATGATTAATAAATCAAGTTCGTGATCCTAGTATCTTCTCTGTTATTTTCTATCACTTTCTTATCTGCCAAACACTTCAACACCATTTCAAACATGAAAATTCATGGCGATGGTGGTAAGTTGTGTACTTGTACTTTCTTCCAACGCAATTGCCTTCTTTCGAGTAGCATTTCAAGTTAGTTTATCTCTGTTTGGTCCAGGATTATTTCCAGAAATTGAGTGATGAAATCAAATTGACATTGTCTTGGATTGGAAGAGAATATCTGTGACCAAAGATGGCTTAAGTTTAAAGAAACATCAGAACAGGCATATTGATGCTAGCTTTATTGATGCTATTTGACTTCCAGTAGCATATATATATATATATATGTACATGCGCACACAAACATTTGTGCGAAGAAAATATTTGAGAAAACTTTATAAAACCACATGACTTGAGTAGTCATATTTGACCCACTTAATTTATGTCATATATCCCTACCTCTACGCAAACAATATTTATTTCCTAATCACCCTTAACGTCAATATTTGCCATAACAGAGCTATACCAGAGAGTGGCTTCTCTATTCTCCTCGATTATGGAATCATCATCACTCTTGAGAAACTTGCAACTGTGATCAAGGTTGCAATTTGCAAATTTGGACATTGACTCTTCCTATCTGAGTTTGTTCTCCAAGCTATTTGATTCTGAATGTCGGATTTGGTGGTGCGACGGTAGCAATAGCTACGCTTGCTGCTGCCACTAGTGGTGGTGGTGCTGCTGCTGCCCTGCTGCTACAGTCGAAGATCAGAAATTGATTGTCATTGCTACTGCAGCTCCGGTATTTTGAATTCCCAGTTTTTATTTCCAAGCAAGTTAAGTAGATAATGGCGATTTTCGTTAGCAGACTTAATTAAATGAGTTCAAATTGACATTAGCTAAAAGAAAATCAAATATCCAATTTCAAATTTAACAAGAGCTCATAAAAAAATGATAAATAAAAAAAATGCTAAGTAATGGTCATTTTATAAATAAATGATAATTGTGTGAAGCGGGGCTCGAGAGAGAAACTGAGAGGTCAAATATCACTATTCCTTTTAGGGGAAAAAACATGAAAATCTTTATATAAAATTTTCTTTTTATTTTATAATAGTAAAAAGAAGGTTTTATTTAATGTTATATTATGATCTTATTTGTAAAGAGGACATCAATTTATTAATGTTGTATCAATCCTATTACATTTTCTTAAAATATTTTAAAATATTTTAGAGCAGTAAATGCTGAAACAAAAAAGTTATGAATCTTCGAAATATTTCACTTTTTCTTTAAAATTGAACATTTATATCACGACGATCATAAATTCCATATAATTATATTGAAAACTTGAGATATATAGAATATAGTTTTGAAATATGCACTTTGTAAGATCTATTCTGTGTGTAAAATACAATATAGAATCGAATTCGTTTACCACCCCTTCCAATCCTGCGGACTCCATTAAATTTTGTTTTTCATTAGATTGTTTAACAGTGAATTGAGCCAAAAAAAGCTTAATACATTTATAAGAATTATGGTAATTGTGACAGTCATATGGAGCCTGTAATTGAATTTAATTATATGGAGTAACAAAAGCATCAAAATGCATGCTCTTCAATCTTCATTAATGGCTTTTCATGTCTTACATATAATATAGAGTTACGGTAACTCAAACACCAAAAAAAAAAATTACAAACCGCCTCCTTATTTATATTCATTGTTAGATAAGAATGATAATACAAGTGGGTTGATATATAATTTGCAAGAATAAGTAATTGATTATTGATGAAATATTCTTTGGTGTGATACTATTTTACAGATGGAATTTGAAAAAAGAAAAATCAATACAAGACAATATTGATTATTAATTTGAAATTTAATCAAATTTAGTTTGAGTAAACGGTTTATTTAACCATTTGAACACTCTTCAGATTTCAATATTCAACATTAATTACCTTGACTTGAAATATTTGTATATTGATCACTAAAACATTTACTTCTCTTGGAAGGTTTTGGTTTACGTCCCCCACCTTACATTCATTACTTGATTTATTCTACAGGTAAAGGTCCGGCCTAATCCGCCACCATCTTGATAGATTTTAATTTAAAAAAATAATAGTTTATTTAACCAAAATTCTCTTTGTTGTATTTTTCCCATTTGCATTGCACTTACAGTCTTGTCAGCCAAACATTATGGGCACTTGAAACAGAAATTGATAGAAATGATGCTTGTTTGTTTATCCATGCCATATTTATATTTCGGTGTGAAGTGAAGTTCTCTTACATTGACTGCAATGAATGTTCATTATTACAAATTTAAGTCCTAATCTACAAACTTAAATCGTCACTTCAAAGAGATGTGATCATTACTATTTAATTATATGTCATACAGTTTTGATAGGATGATCTCAAATATTAAGATGGATGGGGTTATTTGAAAGTTGAAACCACCAAAATAGATACACTCATTTATTAATAACTTTTTTTATTATCATAAAATCCATTAAGTAATATACCACAAAGAACAAGATATATTATAAAACATAAATGAAAAGACAAACAACTTTACTCACCCATTCTTGGGATTCATAATTTTTCTACCTCAGAATCTTAATTTTATTCAATATCAATCGTCATTATGAGATTCTAGCCATAGAAACTAGAATTCTAACCGTAAGTGTTAGGTAGATGATGATTGTTAAAACAATTTCTCCATATATATTTAGGGCATTAGGTTTTTTTTGTTTTTTCAATTTTATTCTCTTCGTATAAATAAACTGCTAATGTATGAGTAGCAAGTATAAAGAATAACAAATATTCAATTGAAAATAAATGTAATTTTATTGACGTGTAATATGTGAGTACTGAGTAACACCATTTCACTTCCCAACCTTTAATCTTAGCTTATTGCTATATATGTACGTTGAAGCGATCTTTTTTGTTGTAACAAAGCCCAAGCTTTGTCTAACCGAGAAAGAATAGTCGTACAAAAACTAAGGGAAGGAAGCGAAATAAAGAGAAAAAAAATCACAATCTTTTTTTTATTTTAATTTATATGGGTGTTAGCCAATGGGCTCATAGCCATTGACAATCTATGTACTTAGAGATTTCCAGTCCCAGTCATTGTTGGGACTTGATTTCTCTTCTAATAAAATTGAGTGGGGATCAATTTATCATTTCATTGTTTTGGGTAAAATAGATATTCCTTCTGTTTGGGATTATATGCTCTTTTAAAGTATATTAATTTAATTTCTGATTGATAAAATATTTGAGATATTTTCAATCGCATAAATATATATTGAAAAATGTCCATTTAATCATATTATATGTATTTATGTGATCATCATATGAATTTACAGAAAACATACATACAAGTTATTTTATGAATAAATAAATTTAGTTCACAGTTGATAAATAGAGTCGGACGCTCTATTTATGTTTAAACTGTAGTAATTTCATTGAATGATTCGTCTTAATCATGTATGAATTTACTGATATAATCTGATTACATTGAGCTGGATCACATATGAGATTTAATTAATTAACCTTGAAATGACTGTCAGACTTATTAAATCTTATAGGCATTGATTTTACTGTAATTTTAATCTTGAGTTAATTATAATTTCATTACTGTAATTGTTATTCCATTTGAATTACCAATGGGCACGACACACACTTGTAGTCAAGATTACCCGGTATCTTGGTGGGAGCAATTATGAGTATTGAAGTTATATATTATTATATTAACAATATAGAATTTATATAACACATCTCTTGATGGGTTTTCGGCACTTGATCATAGAATTCTCTGGCCAGAGTGTGTCAACATATTTAGTATGTTCAAAATGATCATTAGAAAAAACTAATAAGTATCAAGGAATAAGATGTAATTAAATCAATGGATATTTGAGATATCAATTTAATTAACGATATGGTACAAATGATTATGCAGTAAATAAATCAATGTGGCTTGGGACGAATTATTATTCGAGCATACAATTATGGAGGTCAGTTCCAATCTTTTAGCGGAGTAGATTTGGAATTAAATATTGGACTAATTTAATTACAGACCTAATTATTTTAGCCACTATTGTATGTTCCCAAAGGATCCCCGGGTTAGCTCATTTAATTGACTGCGCCACTATTGGATTAATAAGTAAGATAACTAGTTATTTGGGTTAAAAACCTAAATATATTATTTAATGGGAGGCTCTATATAATGTATTTGTGTATAAGGGGTTTTGTGTTATTTTACAAGGTGGACCCCTATAACAAGAAAGAAGTAACGATACTTTTGGTTTATTATTTTTAATTTAAATTAAACTTTATTTAATAGAATTAAATAATATTAAAAAATAGAGCCTATGGTTTCCACTAGATAGAAATATAAAAGGGCTTATTTTCTCCCAAAAGAAATAGAGCAACCACTTTATACATATCATAGAAAAATATTTTTCTCTTTATTGTTGAGAGAACAATTTTCTTGTGCTAGTTCTTTAGTGGTGATAAAGGCGTTCACACATCAAGTGCAGATCAAACTTGAGTCATAGACTGGAAGATTATTTGGTGACGGATCGTGATCTAATAGGAGTGGTGGTGACGGATCGTGATTTAGGAGCCTAAATCAACTCAGCGGAAAAGGCTAAATCAGATTTATTTCTATATTACAAATTATTATATATATTATATGAGAGAAAATTATGCTGGGAATGAAGCGGCATAAGGAGTTCCTCTTTTGGTCCTATTTTTAAGATGTCTGGGGATAAAATGGAATGGGAATAGCGGTGAGATGTTCACTCGTTCTTTCTTCAAACTCATAGCCTTCTGTCTTGATTAGTATGTCTAGTTATTGGTGGTGCCTTGGATTGGAAGAAAATGTATGTCCTTCAGTACCTGTGAACAAAGATGGCTTGAAGTTTGAAGAAACATTTAAACAGGCTTAATGACACCATCAAGCTGGACATCGAGACCAAGAAGTCACCAACCTCAGCAACTTTGATTTTAGTCCATGTCCCTGGAAAGAGAATAAATGCATGGCGGGGAAATCCACAAAGATCTTAAACGTCTTTCTTCACAAGTTCTTGATTAGGATGCTTATCTCAGAGGGGTGAGAAAAGACAAGTCCTCTGTTAGTTCTTGTCCAGAAAGTGCTTACAATTTATCATATAGGGACATACCCCGTAATTGCAATGAAGCTCGAGTTCTCAGCCATCCCACAAGACCGAACCAACCAGTACTTATGGCGCAAGTCAGTTTTCTAATGCAGGGCCCGGCCCGGACTTAGATTTGGATATCGATAGAATACAAACAGGATTTAGATTAAGAAACAAAATAACTTCACCCAGGACAGCATGCATAATATATACTCTTTTTTTTTTTTAATTGCAGTGAATCTAAGCTATACATTAGTTCCTGTGTATATGTTAAATCTCAATTCATTTATGACATCCACTACATCATGAAGAAAGCACATCTGTTTTACTTTTAGCTTGGATTGGTGATGGCAACAGATGGGATCATTTCTTGGCTACTCTCAATGCTACTCAAACAATCTGGCTTAGCAGCTCCAT
The DNA here is from genome assembly GCA_029618585.1 of Citrus australasica. Lineage (NCBI taxonomy): Eukaryota > Viridiplantae > Streptophyta > Magnoliopsida > Sapindales > Rutaceae > Citrus > Citrus australasica. Next base: position 30,891,473 of record JARCIV010000003.1, on the reverse strand, counting down.
AATAGAAGAATGCCATTATCTTTGACAACTCATCTGCAGTTCTTGTTGCTGAAGAACACACACATAAACAAGGCAAGATCAAAAAAATTACTCCCTTCAAAATAATAAGAGGCAGCTTTTTCTTCGGTTAAGAAAATTACCTTTCTCCCGGTACAAGATTTTCCCAGCTTTAGTGAATACAACCTCTGGGAAGACGGACACTTGAAGAGCAGAAACTAAGTCATGCTCAACGTTAGCATCAACTGCAACACACTGTGTAATACAATAATTTCATATTAGAAACAATCACCATTATGAGCAAAAACAAATAAGCATTGAATTTCATACTTACTCGTGGCGAAGGCAGCCTACAATTCCATATGATGTGCACTGCTTTTTCCAGTTCATCCCGAATTCTTTCATTTTCCTTTGGCCTGCAAACAATCGAATTGATGTGGATTATAACAAAGCAGAGAAACTAATTGTTAATATACAAGAGATGCAAGTATTAAAATGTAACCTGTAGATTATGAATCAGTAAATTACAATGGTTTACATGTATGATCCATGATTCACAGCAAAATTTTCTCAATTCAGAAAATAAAAAATTTTGAATTCTGTCCTCCAGTTTTTTGCCATGATAAGCATAGAATTAGTAAAATGATAAACCTTTAGAACCGAGAATAACCATTCCATGGAGCTCTAAGATCAATAGGGATGAAGGTACATGAAACTTCATTCAACAGCACGTTTAATGGGTCATAATACAGTTATTTTTAGAATGCATCACATTAACTAGACTGGTGGAAATTCAGTGGAATTTGATTTTAGTAGTAGACAAAATCAAAATCTCCAGAAGCAATGTTTTCATGTTGGAAACTCTATAGAGATTTCGACAAGACCTTCTCTTAGATAATGCAGAGCAGCGGACCTTTCTGGAGGACAAGCATGAAGCATTATATTCTTCAGAGACCTAAAATGCTTGACCATCTTTTACAGAATGACTTATGATTCAATAATCACAAAAAATCATCTGACATTAAGCAATGACCTGGATTCAATAGAAAAAGGCTAAGCAGAACTTTTGAATAGTGGTCAGAAAACAAATATATAGGAGTATTATTGGCAGATCACAAGCTAATTTGACTTGATGGATCAGCACACTGAAAGCAATACTAAGAAGCAACTACAACGAAATCTGCCGCTACGCGTGAAATCAGCCAAATGAATAACACCATCTCGTCTTGTGCATAAAAAAATCAGCCATGAATGACAACATGTCCATTCAATTCAAATTAAGGCACTAATTGGAAGGAGTGCAAATTGAATAATACATATACACATATAACAGTAAGCCAAAAGAGAGAGAGAAACTAACCGTTTATAGCGATTATGTACGAGAACAATTAGAGGACTGATGTCTTTGAAAACAGCCTCTTCCCATTCTGCAGTCTTGATGTCTTTGATAGGACGTATGTAATTATCATCTTGCCACACAATTTCATTCTCACTATCGTAATTCTCATCATCTTCATCTTTCTTGACATTCTTGATAGTTATCTTGTCAAAAAATTGACTGAGACTGAAACCCCACCCATCTGCATCTTCAGGCCAATCAGGATCATCTTCCTCCATAACAAGAGGATAATCAGCCAGAAGCTTCTGCATCTTCTTCTTCTTTTCAATAGGGTCAGACTCCTCCTCAACATCAGGACTTTGAGCAATGACTTCTCTAATCTTTCTCCTCCATTCACGTCTCTCTTCAGGATCCATCAACGGGTCATCCTCCACATCAATTTTTCTAGAGGAATCATCATCGTCGTCATCCTCATCATCTGTGTCACTTGATTCTCCTCCTCTCTTTCCTAGTTTCTCTACCAAAGATCTTACTATTATATTTCTTCTAAAACTACCAGCCTGCTATTTTCAAACACAATTAGCTTCTACATATAAATATACATACATACACACACGTTTATGCAAAGAAAACAGTTGGAAAACTTTTAAAACTAACATATTCTCCACATGACTTGAACTGCTAAAATAAAACGCACCTGCAAAGGCAACTTGACAATGTTTGATGAGAAGGCGGAACACTCCATCCTTGATGACGAAACCCGACTGCTGCTTCGTTCTTCGTTAGGACGGGAAACTTTAACAGAATTCAAAGGAAAGGATTTTAATCCATTGTCCTTCAATGGCGAATTTAAGTACTGGAAAGTCACTGTATGTTGTAGGGCCATTTTTCAACCCCGTATCTGACTCTGCAAAATTAAATTTATAATTCAAATATCTGTAAATGTATAAATGAAGAATAACAGAACTGAAAAAAAAATTTCAACTACAAAAATATGCCCTAATTAATTAAAAGAAAAAGTTAATGAGAGAACTGCAAAGAAAAAAAAAAGGGCCTTTTTCTTTTACCATGGGTATTAAATAATGAAGAATTCAAGTTAAATGTGATAAATTTTCAATGTCATGAAAGGACTAGCAATTGAAATCACTGAAGACGAAGAAGCATTGAAGTAATGGTTTGTTGAAAAAGATTTTTATGCACAGTAATTAAAAACAGCCAAAAGAAACAAAACTGGGTTAATGAGTTGATTGTGCAAGTATTGACCAGTGATTGTTTGATTTTAATGCCCAGATACGTTTCTTCTTCCCCCTCCTCTTCCTCTTCTCGTGCTTCTGGTTCAGCTTAAACCCTTCGCTAAACCCAGAGCTGTCAAACGGATAAGATGAGCGAGCACATTTCGATTTTTATATGTCAAGGGTGAAGATTTACAAATAGTCCTCATAGTTCTCTAAATATTCAAAATAAACCAATTGTTTGCAAATCCTCACTAAATCCCCACAATTGAAATACTTAATGCAAAAGGCCATTGGTTTTGTGAGCGGGATTTGAATATTAAATTTTTTGTACCACTGAATAGATTTCCACTCATAAAAGTTCATAAAGAGTTAAAAATATAAAAGTTGTTCATCAATAAAATTACCTAGTAATAAAAAAAAATAAACTAAATAATCTTTTTGCATGAAAATCAATTTCCCTAATTTATATGCGAAACAAAAGTTCTGTTGTTAAAATCAAAAAAGAAATCTTATTTTGGTTTATTTATTTCCTTTCCTAACCAAAGGAGTAAAATAATTATATTGTTATGCATTTGCCGATACATTTTTTCATCTTTACTCCTTGTCTTTCCTCTAAATGTAATCTTTTTTGTTTCATAATTCAGAACAAAATGTAACTTTTAGTAGGGTACCAATGAGTTATTGGGCAGGTAGCAAATTCGATCTTTGGGCTGCATGTTTTGTGAGAGTAAATATATTTTTGGGGCTTCATTTTATTGCTTGTTTTATAATTTTTTTTTTAAATACAAAATATTGGCTTCAGGATAAATATTTTTACTTATTGCTCTATTAACTAAGATTTTTGGTAGATTAGTTCAAAAAAATCCTAAAATCTATAGCTTGTTTCATTAGTGCAGAATTTTACATGACATGTCTAGTTTTTATTACATGATTACATGAGTGCATTTTACACCAACGATCGTTTATAATCGTTGCAATTAAATATTAGAATTATATCAAGAATTCAAAAAATAGATTTTTAAAAAAAAAAAAATTCTTTGATCGCATATTAGTCATGACTTATTGACACAAAAATCTACAAAATTAAAATAACTCAAAATTTCTGTGATACAGATTTTCAAATTTTGACTTAAAAATGTTTTAAATATCAATGTTGAGTCTTTCGTCAGAGATTTTCTTCTGTCTCTATTTTTGTAAGTTATTTTCGATGTAGTTAGTGATTATAACTATAAAAAAAAAAAAGGTTCCATTTCTAAATGCGAGACGAAAATTTTATTCCATGCCATGAGACTCAAATATTCAATAAAACGATATATAAAGGCTTTGTAGGCAAAACCGTTAAAAAAGAAATTCAAAAAGATTTTCTTTAGGGGGGAAAAAAAAGTAGCACAGTAAACAATGCATTTACATTACAAAAGAAATCATATTTTTATCATCTACAATAGAGTTCTGATGCAAATCACCTACAATTTTTACAGCATCACCCGACCAAAATCACCATTACTTTCCACGAAATTCAACCTCACAAGTCTTTGAGCCTCTTGGAAACATTAATAATTCCTTGCAAAGTTCATTGGAAGATTTCCCAACATATCTAAAGATCATTTTATCCAAAACTCCACAATTCTTCAATAAATACTTAACTGGTTCTAATGGATCATCATCCCCATACAGAATTTCAATCTTCTTGACATTAAACTGCAAACAATAGGGCACAAACTGCGGTTCTATCCACCCAGCTTCCTCGTAGCGTTCAGGGTCATTTACGTCCTGATCATAAAGAGAATAAATATAAAAACAACTTAGATACCATTTATTCAAAAGTTCATCAGATCATTACCATTATCAAGACGAAAGATTCCAAGTTAGGCGAACAATTGAAGATGATCGGAAGAATCCACCATCCATATTCTCGAATCCTCACTTCCAAAAAAGACAAGTTGGAAAATGTGGGAAGGGAATATTGATGAGCATCATATAAATGCCGATACGCTTTACCAAGAGCCTTTCATGGAGAAAAAAACAATAATTAAAAATTCTAGCAACTACTAACTTGAGGAATTGAAACTGTTTCATCAATGAGTTTCAAAATAACTTTTATTACACACGACCAGAAAAATATGTAACATAATCATAGTAAATACAAGAAGGAGAGGGAGTAATAAGAGTATTAAAGTTTAAAATATGCACAATATAAAGCAGACAAAGAACTTACACATATGATGCCATGAGATAAGGACAGAGACTTAAGATTTGTGAGCTTTTTGAGAAGCTGTAGCGCACGATCAGCTCGATCCGGATCATTATGCACACACGTATAGTAAATATCAATGCACGCATCACATAAAGAATTTAACTCATAGACCAGGTAAGATACCAATGTGTCATCTTTAACATGGAGGCTTTCAAGTTTTGGAGCCTCAATTGTAGCCTGGTGCCCAGTAGCAGCGAACACAGATCCCTCTATTATCAAGTTTAACCTCTTTAGAGTTTGAGACGAAATGCTAATATCAGCGTCCCAATGAATATCTAGCAAGTATGCAACAATTGACAAATCTTCAAGTACAGGACAAATAGAAAAGTCAGGCATGTTGGAATTATGTATTTCAACATGAAATTTCTTGACCCTTGGAAAACATATCCCAGAGGAAGGACTCTTGAATACAAAATCAGTTTCTAGTTTCAAAATTTCAAGTGTTTCAGAATTGTAGATGCAGTCAGGTAGCTCAACAGGCTCATAACCCTCTTCAAATGGATCGCCAACCGGAAGATTAACTTCGATCTCGCGAACAGTTCGCATAATTGCGAGTGCAACCCAGAATTTCAAACGAGACAAATACCTAAGCTTCCGACAATGAAGGGAAAACTTGTTAATGCTTACCGAGTTGGATAAAAGCATCCTGTCAACAAAATTCTCAAACCTCGTCAACTTGTCATTTTCTGAGGTGCCACTACGTCTGTAGCATAACTTGTCATTGAACATAAGATTGGGAAGAGAAGTCCAAACAAACTTCCATCTTGAAGATAAAATGCTAGTTCGAACAGCAGGTTCTGTGGGCAGAAATGAGAGAATATGGCAAAGGACAGAATCGGGCATACGACTAATCCTATCTTTTTTATTTAACTTACCAACTTTACGTGATTTTGATATATTCATCGTGAAAGTTATCAACGAACCTGAAATATATATTAAACACAGTGTTAAAGCTGAAAAGAAAGCATTTTTTCAGTTAGGTTAAAAATGGGTCTTTCATAAAACTCATATTGATAGTTAGCAGAACTGTCAGAAATTTAACAACAGAGAAAGATCCTATAATTTATACTCTTCCATCCCATGTAATAATAAATCGATAAAAATTTTCTTCTTTCCATTACTGTTGTTCAGGTAAAGAGAATACTCAAATCTGCCAAAAGGGGGGAAAATTTTTATTTTGCTAATATCTATGTATGAATCTAGTGCCAGTAGAGAGTAGAAGGAGAGCAAAAGATTACTTACTCTATTTTCAAGGAAGGCTAGCCCGCCGGCGACTACCAACCGGTCTGTGGCTGCTACGGGTTTCACAATTTCTTTTGATTTGATTTTTTTTCTCTTTCAGAAACTTTTGTGAGGAAGTTACATTTTGAGTATGTACTATTTAGTTTTTACTAATTAGTATTAATTTTTTTATTCCCTTTCTTTTAATGCCTTCTAGCTAAGTTATTCGGCGGTGAGGGCAGGCCAACCGTTGCAAATTAAATACAGTAAACAAGACAATTGTATACACCAACCGGAAATAATCGGTCGGGTTCATGAATCCTTCTTGAACCGAACCAAAAATATTTATATATTTCATTTCGCAGGGTAGTTGAAATCTGATGCTGGGAAAATACTACGAATCGGAATCTTATTGGTCATTAAAAGGCTTAACAATATAACCTATTTTACCTATATAACTGTTAAACAATTTGTGTGTTGCATGATTCATGTATACAATCTTAATTTGAATTTGACAAGTTATGGGAAGTTAAGGATGGAAGAAGCCAAGCAAAGAAGCCAAGATTGGTTCGTCCAGTCAATCTTTGGGATGAGTACTCGACCATCATATTCCAAAGGTCTCCGACTGTCCATTCATGCGACAGAATCCACTGCGTAATCTGCAAAACAAGATCATCAACTCGGATGAGAATGTGATGCGATATGCATGCCCAAGATTCGGAAATAGCAGGAGCAAACAATACAGGAAGACCAGGATGCACCGTGGAGGGTTGGTATGAGTACCTGATCTAGGTTTTGCAATGCATCGATGCCAAATGTGTAGTATAAAACGAAAGGTCTCGATGCCTGAATCAAATCACAACAAGAAATGAGCAACAGGAGAACATGTTTCTCTATTATTATGTCAAATAAATAATAGTATCTCCACATTAATCGATTAAAACCCTTGAGAAATCCTATGTTCATACGTTACAAACTTCCAACACAATTACTTTTGGTCCAACAGCATCTCCACCCGAGAGAAGATATGCATCGTGCGATTTAGTTGTGCGCGAGCAAGCATTTGCACAGCAACTTTTAACAGTATTCAAATGAAATTCATGGCAGACTTATGCAGAATAACTACCTGAGAAGCAGCAAGCCACTGAATTATAGCCTTCAGTTCAGGATCACCGCCGAAAGCACCACATCCCCAGTTACCAGTAGCAATCCCTGGCAAATCTTTACCCTCCCCATCAGAATTTCCAAGTGCTGGTAGACTTACAGAAGCTCCTTGATTTGTTTCAACAGTAGTTGAGGAAGCCTCATTTAACTATTTTACAAAGAAAATTTAGTCTTCTGAGTTAAGGGGTTAAGAAGAAGTTCAAATTATTCTAAATTACACACACTTTAAATAATACTGCATCAGAAATCAGCCTTTTGACCTTCTGATATACGATTTTCAATTAACCATTGTATCACCAGAAAAAATGGTCAAGAAAATAATTTGCACCTCAAGATGATTCCTTGATGTGTGGTCATTCTCATCTGGATAAAGATGAGCTTCATCAAGTCCTTTGACTTGAAATAAACCCTTGTATTGGCAATATGTTGATTGATCAATGAACCCACAGAAGGCCTTATTTGTCTCCCTGTCAAGAGAAACAAGTTGAGTGAAGACAATCTCTAACATCAAACACCCCCCCTCCCTCCCCCCCCCCCCCCCCCTCCTCTTTCCTCACAGTGCAAAAACAAATGTCAACTTTGATTAACTAATCCATGGAACCACAAAGTCTTATTATACTTATATATCCCTGGCTGCAAAATACAGAATAAAGCCACTGGCTGATCTTTGTAAGATCATTCCATATTTGTAGATCAGTGATAGGACAAGACTCGGAGAGTACAGCAACCTAATAAATTCTTGTAATAGAAATCCAGATGAAGATTTCCATTTGAACTACTTAAGTGTACATGTCTATTCTCTAATAGGTGTACTTGAGGCGTTCCAAAAGCAAATTTTACATACCGAAGAAGGTATTTTAGTGCATATTGTTTCATCCCAGGGCTACATAATGCATCAATAGCAACGATCCTGGTTATACGTCTTCCAAAACTGTCAAAATGCCTTTTGTCTGCATGATCACCCGCAAAACGAAATGATGATGCATACCTACACAACTTCAAGACGATATTATAATCAGAAATCAACAACAGCATAAGTCAAGTCATGTACATAAAAGAAATACATAAAATTAGGTTCAGCAGCGTATTGTGTATCTATGTCCCCAATGACTCAAAGTCCTGGATTTTCTGATTTACTGCCTTAGACTCACCCCTTATAATCACAGAATCTTTCAGCACCAACTACTTCTATAGCCTCGTTATCTGCCATGGAAGGCAAGAAAAGCATCCCAGCAATTAATTCTGGATTGATCATGAAACGAATCTCTTCCTACATAAAGTGACAATGACAAGAAATAAAATTAGGAATTAAATATTCTATGTTGAGTGATATTTCAAGAAGCTAATGATCCACATGACGTAGGCGAAGGGAAATAAGGAAAGCAATTTAAATGAGAAGGCATTCATGCAGAAGTAACACATACATGGAACAATATATTTAAGAATAGGAGATAAAAAAGACCTAATTTAAGTATGAACCACTAAGGAAGTCAAAGTAAAATTGTTAACAAAAAATATTACCTGCAAACAGCCCCTATGAAGAGCACCACCCCCAATATATTTGTTTGCAAAATCTACTTCAAGAGCATCGGCGGATTGATCTTCTATGAAGCCTACACTATGAACCTACAAATACAAAATTTTCTTATCTACAGAAGAAATATGATATTAGGTAGATTGAATTAAACTTTTACAGTAGCAAATATTTAAATTTAAATTGAATTACCTCAAAAGTACAGAGGGGCAGCACAGATTTGCTCCAAAAATCAGCTTCAGGATAAGACGTGAATAAAGGATCGCGGTCCTGAGGAAGAACTTTCCGCTCAAAAGACAAAAAGCCAACAGGCATGCAGGAGCATATCCTCTTGAAATAATGTACAATGCACTTTAATTTATTTTCCTGCTTTTGACTATAACCTTCATATAGACTCCTGAAGAATGCCCTTGACGTGATTAATGTAGTGGGTTCAGGAAAACATAGAAATTTGTATATGACATTTACTATTATAAAAAATAAATAAATAAAAAATAAAAGCAAAGAAAAGAAAATAGAAGAAGTAGAAAATTGATTTCATGGATAAAACCAGAAAATCATGCAATCAGATCAACCATAAAAGGAACATAGTAATTACTGCACTAACCGTTTATGCTAATTAATAGCAATAGGTCACAATGAGACATTAAAACAATCAGCTCAGGTTTTGCATTTAAGGAACCCTTTGCACATGCATCGTTCAGATTTCCCCTAGCTATCAAGATACATAGAAGCATCCAAGCCTCCACTACAGCAACCATTTGGGGAAAATAGTGACACACATACTTCGTTTTGCAAGCACAAGAGATACTGTTGCTCCAAGATATTTCTCTTAGTCTATGTGGTCTAGAGGCTCCTAAAAGTTTGCTTTCTTACACTACAATGTTTACTGCATCCAGGTTTGCCCTCAACAAAAAATTTATTTGAGATCATGTCTAGCAAAATACAGCCAAATTGTCTTTTCCTTCCAATTGTTACCAGCAATCACTAGTCGGAAGAACAAAAGCAAGTTCACTCTTTCACTAAAAGCTATGATTTAACACAATACAATCCTACTGACAGAGATGCATATATCAACAAAGACCAAAAAAATAAAATAATACTATCACTCTCTCACCAAGAAACACCGAAAACCAAACTTGCCAATTCATTGATTAAGCAAGCTTGAATCTTCCTATTTATTTATTTGAAACGATACATAACAATGATACTAACACAGTTGCAATTACTTTCAAACTTTGGTTCCCGGTGTGAGAAGTTTTAGACATAACGCAACGCAAAGCTAAACAAGTAGAAACAAGAATCATATTGCAATACCCTACCTCATTATGATTTTTCTACTATGGATGAATAAAACAGTTCAAAGGTCCACAGAATATAGCTTAAGAGGTCACATACGCAAACAATTCATCAAAGTTGATGGTCGGAAGATGGTTTGCACCTCTATTACTGGCTGGGAACAAGCAAAAGAAAGCACATGCAAGAAGAGCACTAATCAATTCCTGAAAAGCAACATTGATGCTATCAGAAATTATTTAGTATTTAAGCAGGGAAAAAATAAATGTGTGTGAGAGAGAGAGAGAGAGAGATTGAAAAAGAAGACAGAATTAGTTGTGAATCTACAGAGGTGGGTCATCTTTCGTGTCCCATCATTATAATTTTTAGAGATTGTACCACATCCGGCATCCTGTCCAATAGTACCAATTTCTGATTCTTCTCTAATTTATTGATAAGTAAGTTGCTGTTCAAGCCACTCACAGGCTATCAACAGTACAAAAAAGGGGAACAAAAAAAAGAACCATCTCTAGCTAGCCATGCGAGCAGATCACATCATATTAAAATCATTTTAATCTTCAGCACAGCTAAAATAGGATGCCCTTTTGGTCATTGTTCCTCATCTATTTTAACATAAATGGCACATAAGAATTTTATAAATACTGCAAACACGGAATATATATAGCCTTACTACCGACCAACTAAACACATGGATACCTGGCTAAGGAACACCATGCCTGCTTCTTGTGAACCCAATAAGCGGAGACTGGTTTTGAAGCCATATTTACCAAGAATATCATCCGCATTTTGATAGTGACTTTCCAACAGAGCGGGCAACTGCAAGAGAAGATTTGCCAGTGCTGGGAGAACCTCTCCAAACCACTCTGCTGCCTCTGCCCGGGAAATCAGCTGCATAAATCCTCTTAATTAAGCGTCAATGATGTTTACATCTTTATGGTAATGGTGAGAGTAGGCACATTTACTAAATAGCAGTTTTTTACTAAAAGTAATGAAATCAATAAAGAGACTCAAGCTGTCCTTAAAATTCCCTCAGGTTAAATTTGCAGCCGATCAAATTGATTGAATACATCTGAGGGGGAGAAAGAAACACACTAGAAAGTAAGAAACAATTCAGGGTATTGTTTACAATGTTGAGCTTCTACTTAATTCTGAAAGCGCAGCAGCTAAAGTGTCAGCAGACAATAAGTTTTATTTAACGGATAATTTTTAAATTGACAGCTAGTGATTTTCATTCGACACCAACTGCAGATTAAAAATGACAGCAACTCAATCCCATACATACCCTTACTAGGCTGTAGCTCACGAGCACGGCAAACATTCTTTCTTCATGTAGTAATAAACAAGAAAATAATTTCTTATTTCTAGTTCTATAATCAAGTGCAAGCCATGCCTATTAAACCGAAACACTCAAGTTTCAACTTCACCGCCAAAATACAAACATAAAGACTTCAACGACGGACAAAAAACACGCAAGCCCAGATGATATTAACAGCTTTTACCTCATCAAAGAAGAGCGCGTAACCCTCAGAAGCAAAAGGGGCGAGAGGTTGAAGGAGAGAGAGCGAGCTTCTCATATCACGAATTGCAACAAATAAAATTTCCCCAGAATTGACCCTGCTGTGATCAGGCCCTTGCGCCATTTCTTTCAGTGCTTCCACCACTTTTGATGGCCAGAACAGATTCGTCGATCGAACCAGCACCGGTAAGTACGCTAGTATTGACTTCAAATCTTCTCTGCTCTCCATCGTTTTGCTTGAATTGAACGAAACCAAGTCACCAAGCTGAGCGGAAAGTTCGAAGATCAAATTTGCTCTTGAAGTTGGTATGTAAACTGGGCCGGGTCGGTCATCGAAACTTGGTTGTGGTAAGTGGTTTCGGCCCAATAGAACTTGGGCAAGTTCGCTAGTTGAACTTGTATACAAGAACGAATTGAGCTTCTAACACCCCTTTAAATATTTTGTAAAACCCCGCATCATATATGTTTACGATTTTAACCTTAGAAATAATTTTATAAAACAAAAGGTGATCTGTCCAAAACCCATTTTCATTCATCGACAACGAAAAGTGCTCTCCTTTTGAGTATTAATTAATAGTTGAACAAGTGCCGGAACTTTAAATTATGAACAATTCAAAAAGAAATAAAAATTTTAATAATTCACACAATAAAATATATATTGAATTTAAAAAGCTCACTTGAAGAATGAATGTTAAAATTCATTCTAGAGAGAGAAAGTCAAAATCTTATGGAATTTTGTTAAGAAATAAGAAGGAAGGATAATGATTTAGAAGTGCACAAATGAATTTATATTTTGATAGCAAATCTAAACCAAAATTAAAATACTATAGGTCACAAAAGAAAATTATTGAAGTTTGACTACAGTATGAGAAAGTTTATAGAGAGAGAAAATTAATACGTTTAGCGGGAGAGATTTAAGATTGGCTTTTTTTTTTTAAGAAATAAGTATGAAGGAATATTTTGAATTAAAGTGGAAAAAGGGGTTTATAAGATTTTCTAAGAGGTGGAAATGGCATCACTCTAAAAGGAAAAAGTTATAAATAAAAAATGTAAAAATTATTTCAAATAGTCTCACCCTAACCGAAAATTAAAATAAAAAAGGGGAAAAATTACGGATTTTTTTAAATATAAATTAAAAATACTTATACCCAAACTCAAATGAATTGTGATACTGATCCTTTTCAAATTTAAAGATCTTACACTTAACCTCATTATGGTAGCAATGGACCTTTTAAGTTATTTTACAATAAAAAGTTCATTTTACCCCTAATTAATTTAATTTATTTTTGCAAATAGCAAACATCTGTAAAAATGAATTTTTTTTTATGTAATACGCTATTATCATTTGTAATAAGTTAAGTTAATTACCTAATCTATATTTTTGTATTTAGAATTTTGGTATAAACATAAGCTATTTGTATATTGGATTTTCTTTTAAAGTTTTACTCCATAATAAATTAATTTAATGTTATTCAATTTTCATCACATCATGGATTGTATATTAATCTCATTTCTTACATTTTTCAGTTTTTAAGCTAAGAAAAAATGAAAATAAAAAGAAATAAAACTTACTTAAAAGTAATTAAGTCAATTTATTAAATACAACATTGTCATAACACATACATAATATTTCATTTTGATAGATGTTTACGGTTTATAAAATAACTTAAATTGATTAGGAGTAATATGGGCTTTTTGTTGTAAAATAACTTAAATTATTTGTGAAGGGGAGTTAAGTTTACCATTTTCAAATTTGAAGGGGATAAGTGTCATAGCGTATTTGAGTTTGGATAAAAAGGGAAATCTATAATTTTTCTGACAAAATTATATCCATCACAAACTATTCTAAAAACTCTTTTTTGTTCATATATTGGCAATAAATTATCGAAATATTTTTTTTTCAATTTCACACTTATTATATGTTTACATGTCTATAATTACTTGATGTAAAATTATTTCATATCACATGTAACATCTATCAACGAAATTAGAAGAGTCAAATTTTTGTTTAGCCATAAATAATGATATCTATATGCATGCACAAAAATATTTAACAATGGCAACGAAAAGTGGGGCTTCAACTCATAACTAGTATGTCATGTTCCCATGAATTAACAGTAAAAATATATGATAACAAAATATTGCGAGGCCAAAATTACTAATCTAAAATTGCATTGCACATTTCATCATAATCCTAAAAATGTTGAGCGAAGAATGTACTAAATACTAATACAAGGAACATGGCTAAAACAAAATTTTAACGCATGTTTCCCTCTCGCAGGACATCTATCATGTTGTAGATACGCTTGTCTGCCTTCAACTGAACCTGTTTTCACACAATGATTTGCATGACAATATTGAGTAAGAAGCAATCATCACAACAAGAAATTCAAGACAAAACAACTTGAGATCATAAAGGTCGATGTTTGGATGTTTACAGAAGTAAGAAGATCATAAGCAATATTGCAATTTTAATTTCGTTCAGACTATCGAGTTAATTTGTTGTCATCGAATGATAAGGATACTATAAAAGCAAAGTTATGGCACGGTCAAATTAAGCATGTGCATAAATGATAATGATTATAACTATATCAATATTCACATAATGAAAGGTTATATTATCATTGGAAGCAATGGAATAAGAGCAAGTAAAATGTGAGATGTTAAAGTATTAGCACCTTCTTAGAAAGGAAAAGCACAGCATCAACAGTCCCCTCTGCGTAAATTGATCTCCCGCAAACATTATGCTGAAATTCAAAAGAAACTCTGCGAAGAGAGAAAAAGACGGAAAAAAAAGAAGTCATTTATGATTAAAATCTAACAAAGAAGAAAATGAAAATATATACCGGAAAAAAAAGAGGGGGAACAAACTAGGATGCCTGGGATTACGTTTGATCAGGTGATGTCAAATGGTACATATGGAATGCATGACCAAGTAAATGCTCCTCTGGAACTCCCACCATCTCAAGTTGTTGCTTGGGGTCCCGGATCATTTGTATCTGATGAATATGGCAGGAAGATTATGGATTATGAAACCAACAGAGGAAATAAAAAATTATTGTGAGAAAGATAACAAAGCTGTGGCTGGTAGATGGACATCGGAAATTAACAAAACTAACTTAAAATACGCATTTTCTTCAACCAAGCAAGAGTTATCCAACAGAGTTCAATATACTTTTAAAATGACAATGTTTCTAATTGATAATTTGACATACACAAAAGTACATTCATTCACAAGATGGATTAATGCGAAAGCAAATTAGACAATCTAAAGCTTCCTTTGGGAGTGCTGTGGCAGTGCAGCACTCCCTAATAGAGCTTAAGATTCAGATTAGAATCTACCAATCACTAGAACATCAAAATAGCTAATCTATTCACTCTTCGTTAAGTTGACAATCACTGACATGCATGCACACCACACATATGAGCCAAAAGCATGGCTGTCAACATCTATGCCTGAAAACACTAAAACAAAACAAACAAATACCCAAGTCTATATCCCTGTTATGTGGCATTCATACAAAACTTATGCATTATTTCATTTTTATCACATTATGATTATTATATTCACAATATTTCAATATGTAGGAATCCTGAATAACAAATAGCAAAGCCTAAAGATAACAGATGGAAGATTCAAAGATAACAGCTTAAACGCCCTTGAACACACCTGATCCTTATCAAAAGACACCCCTAGTTTCTGAAAGCATGAGATAACAGCTTTGGCAGTTCCAGATGTGTCCAATTTACCAGCTTGATGGGACTCCAATACCTAAGAACAAAAATGCATCATCTATTATTAGTATTATAGCATCAGATAAACCCTAAGAAGAAATTACGAAACAAAAGTACCTGCAAAGAATACCCGGAGAAGGCTCCAGGAAATTGCTCAGCCATTATTTCCATAGCTGCAAGGAATGCCACAACCTATCAAATCAACACACTATTAGGATATTTATACAACCAATCAAATGTGTTTAAGTTTTATTTTCGATTATAGTTGTACAATTCATATTACTTGTTTTCCCATTTGTGGGGATATCACAGCATAAACATTTGAATTTTCTACTGTCTCATGCAATCTGACCCTGTCTCCACCAGTGGTTCCCATAACAAAGGGCACTCCAACTTTGGAATATAGCTCTGCATTACCTACATTATTTGCAACCTCATTAAATTAAAAAAATATGGAGGAAGGCAAATGCAGCAGAGGAAGCATTCTGCTGCACCTTAGCAATTCAATGAGGGCTGAATTATCCACTATGTATTATCTTAAAGGTCCTGTAGAAAGTTATAAAAGAAACAAGGTCAATGGCCCTAATACTACTGATAAGTCAGAATGACAACTTATAATTAGAGCATTTGAGTAGAACTTAAATAATTAAGAAGAGAAACTTGGGACAGTAGCTTTGCTCCTTTTTTTTAACACAATTTATTCAGTATTCACCATCTCTCTAGGCAAAAGATTCTAGTAATTTCTCACTTGAAATATCTTAAAAAAGGAAAAATAATTGCTCCTATCACCAAAATACCAGTATTTCTTTGCCCGAATATAATTTTCAAATTTAAGATCCATTTTTCTTTTTCAAATGACAACACTACAATTGCATACCATTCACAGCAGCAGGCACAGTATAGTCCACAACGATCATGTTTGGGTATTTATCAAAGACAGATGCAAGTACACTTTCCCTATCAGAAAGACCATGAACCTGGATCTCTTTCCCGCACACTTCCACCTTTTGCCCAGATTCCTCTTCTGTGCCAAATGATACAGGAACCAGCTCAAGTCCTGCAGCATCTGCAGCCTTGATAACAGCCTTCCCCATTTTTCCAGTACAACTATTTACCTATAATGGATATGAAATTATAAAGCATGAGGTGTATCATCAACACATACAATATATACACTATTGCTCATCATAGAAAGCTAAACTAACATAATAATAATTAAATAAATAAACTTCATTACCATCCTTGTACAAGTGCAAAAAGTTCAATTAAAATCAAATAACACTTAAACAGGTAGAAGCAAGAAAATGCAGCTACGAAGGGCAAGCAATATATGATTAGCATCAGAACCAAGGAGCCACAGCTTCATGTCCATTATCATAGAAAAAAACATATCTGTTAACTCTAGTTAGTTCCCGTCCGGGTCACTAAGCAACATCACTAAAACTTGGCTAATTCAGTCAATTCAAGCCATCCAACATCAATTCAATGATCTTTTTTCCCCTCCAAAAGAAAAAGAAATGATTATTAAAACATTCTTTTATTACCCCAATTGTAAGATTGAAGTCACAAATTTTAAAATTCATCGCATACCAAAAGAAAATAAAAGCAGTAGAAGGTTATATGAGATAATACCATGATGGGAATATGCAAATTTTTGGACATGGGTGTTTCCAAATGTTCTTTAGTTGATGCTCCTGTTGCTGACATTGACAGAACCGGTGGCACCAAAGATCTTTTTCTCGAGAAAGCAACATTTCCCTTATTTCTATTACTACTCTGTCTGTTGATTCTGCTGCTTCCAGTAAACAAATCCAACTTATGCAGTTGCAAAGTGTTGTTGGTTGGAGCTTTGAGCAAAGATGCCATTATCTGTTCCACATAAAAAAGCCATATCACATCCCTCCCCGTCAACTAGAAATGATTATAAAAAGCTGAGATTTTTACAGTGGAAGATCAAATTTTGATTACATACCTTGAAAAAGAAAGAGAATTCTGTTAAGGGTTTGTAATAAGAATGATTAAAAAAATACAAAATCGGCGGCTAGCTTTAAACGGTGGCTAGCTAGTAAAGACTAAAAAGGAGGAAGCAAATTAACCAAAAAGAAAACCCTCTCTTTTTCCCGAGCCCGACCCGCGTTAACTCGTTTGGTTTTGGGTCGTGTTTTTTTAAACCCATTTTACTTTTACGGTTACCCAACTACTCTACTAACACTAGGGTTTAAAACTTAGATTGAAGTCTCAGTCTGACACTGAGCTGTTATCAGAACAAAAATGGCTTTAAACCTCAAAACAACAATTCATCACTCTCCTCTCACATCATCATCTCGTCAATTCATTAATGGGTTTTCTCCAAAACCAACTTCCATCTCCTTTTCACATTCTTCTTCTCTCAAAGGTCTCTTTTTTGCTTTTTTTTTTTTGCCATTTCTTTTTAGGTTTCCAGTGAATGGGCCGTTGCTTTGTTGTTGACTTGTTTCTACGTTTCAGGATTTGGAACCCAGATTGCGATTGAGAGGAA
Source organism: Citrus australasica (assembly GCA_029618585.1). Taxonomy (NCBI): domain Eukaryota; kingdom Viridiplantae; phylum Streptophyta; class Magnoliopsida; order Sapindales; family Rutaceae; genus Citrus; species Citrus australasica. The sequence goes on along the minus strand of JARCIV010000003.1, from coordinate 30,873,664 downwards.
GGAACATTTATCGTTCGTACAAACGGAAGCTGTGAGGCATTTGACTGGATTCCTTACAAAAAATGAGGGGCTTCGTTTTGCTGTGGTCTGTGCTTTTGACTTCAATACAAATTCACTTGTCTTACCCAAATTTGTTTCCTTTTGTTCTTTTGATGTTAATGCTCATCTGGGCAATTCTTGTTATTAATTATTTTTTCATTCTTATCAAGGTTGTTGCACGGTTTAATGAGCTTGTGACAAAACTACTGTTAGAGGGAGCTTTGGAGACTTTCAAGAAGTATTCAGTTAAGGAAGAAAACATTGATGTATGTAGCTGCTTCTTTATTGTACTTTGTTCTATCAAGTATTTTGTACATCTTATTGTTTATATTTATCAAAATGATGTAGCTATATTGACTTTGCTTTATTCTTTTGCCTCATCTACTCAGTCCATAAATGTAAATTGGAACCCTCTTATAATGTTTGCTTATCTGTTCCATTTTGTTTATTGGGAATTCTAGAATGATTCATTCCAAAGCAAGCAGGCTCTTGAGTATTTGGTTTCTAAATTTGATCTTTCAGATGAGAAGATTTTAATGTGTAATGATTCTTCTCTTCACTTTCTCACCAGGTTGTGTGGGTTCCTGGTAGTTTTGAAATTGGTGTTGTTGCACAACAGCTAGGGAAGTCTGGGAAGTATACTGCAGTTTTGTGTATTGGTGCCGTGGTATGGTTTCTCCACAATTATGTTAACAGGATAAAATATCTTTCTGTTTTATGTATATATTTTTGGGTCAAGAAGGGTTTCCCATCACTGTATTATTGGTTAAGTAAATATTGCTGATGGTTACCTAATCCGTGAACCCAATTTTTTTTTTTGGGTCAGTAGGTAAGAGGTGATACTACTCACTATGATGCTGTAGCTAATTCTGCTGCATCCGGAGTTCTTTCTGCTGGCATGAATTCAGGTTACTGTTTCATTTTTGGTTTCCGTTGTTGAATTGATTATATTTTCTTTACTAGAATATGGGACAAATGGAAGGTAACTACTATCTGAATATGATTAAATTTTATCATTTCAACCCCTTTAAATGTCAAGTGTTGAAATATCTCTATCTAGCTTTTTGGGTCTGATATGATCTCAGCTTGATTGCAGAATGCTACAATACATGTTTTTATTAATACATGTTTTTATTCCTTGCATCTATGTTCTTGTCTTATGCCATATCTATATTTCTCTGGATTTATCATCTATCTATTCCATAGATGTATTTTGTTCTAGTATTAGACCATTTAAGTTTCGTGTCTTCTAGTATGTCTTTTTGATGGTACCTGTTAGCGAGGTGGCTCATATGTGAGCCAAAAAAAAAAAAAGTTTTCTTGGTCTTGATTGTTTTATTTTTATTTATTAATTTATTTTGGGTTATTATTCAGATAAACCAGTGAAAGAATGAAATTATTGATACCTGTAGATTATCATATTGTTGGATGATGCTTCAAAGGATGGTTTTACTTAGTTCCTGCCAGTGGCCTCCTGAATTATTAATTAAAACCTAAGTCCCCTTGGAAGAATTGCCTTTGGGCAGTGGGAACACTATCCTTTAGCATGTCATTGCAGCTCATCAGTTTGTTGTTCTGTATCTTTGGTTACACTTTGTTCCTGACTGAAGTTGTTTCCAATGTACAATAGGCGTTCCATGCATATTTGGTGTCCTGACATGCGATGACATGGACCAGGTAACTTATAATGCAATGAAACCAGAAATTTGACTAATTTAGGTCTTTTCCGTGCCATCAAACAATTGAAATCACTGTTGTCTTTTGGTGATAATTGCAGGCTTTGAATCGAGCTGGTGGTAAATCTGGGAATAAGGGTGCTGAGGCAGCTTTGACTGCTGTAAGTTGATGTTAAATCAATACTATTAATTAGTATCATGCAATTGATTTTAATTGCTAAATCTGTGATATTTTGCTACTCGTTGGAGTGAATATATTATCTAGAGTCCTGGATTAAAAATATATGAATCCTAGCATTGCAAGTATCAGTAGTAATTGCACTGATGTACAGTGCAGCATTTTTTTTTAATTAACAGATGGTTTATGCACGAGTAACACTGTTTTCTTGCTGGTCTTTTCTGACAAAATAATTTACTAGACAAAAAGATTGTATTTGATTAATTTTTTATCTAGTTGATTCAGCTCTTTCATAGTTATTTTTTGGTTTGTACTGCAGATTGAAATGGCATCTTTATTTGAGCACCACCTGAAGTAGTGGTTTCACCAAGAAAAGTTGGACAGAGTCCTTTTTCCGCTCATATTTTCTTTTCGAGAAAGTGGCCTTTGTTGTAGTTTCAAGATACCTGAAGCCTTTGTATGGACAGTTTTGGGAACTGCAAAAGGTTAGCCTTAGCATTCCAAAATCCGATAAGCAATTTGTTCACTGCTTCAATACTGGAGACTTTTTCCTGCGCGTCGCCCAGATACTGAAAAAGCATTTCTTAGTGCTCTGAATCAGAAACAATCTGGATTCTGTATGCTTCTCACATGTATTTCTATATGATAATATTAAAAATAAAGGGCATTTGCATCCACGATTGATGGCCAGATTGTAGGGAATTAGCTGTTTTATTTTGAACACATGAAAGGCCTGACATTGCTAGCAAGCCTATCTGCCATGGCTTGTGGGAAGAAGTTTGATTTCAGGGTGGGGAAAAACTAGTGAAATTTGTATGGGTAAAGCTTTTGCTTGGATTTGCTGATTTGCGTATTGGGCAATTTTCATCATTTTTTAATATTTAATGCCTCAACCACGTTACACACATGAAGTTGTTCATAACCCTTAAATATTTACGTTAAATCAGTTCTTCAATCAATTCAATTAATTTGGTGGGAGAATATAATAATGTGGAAAATTGGCAATAAAACCATGAGGCTAAAAGGCCGAGACAATTCCTGACTTGGAGATTACTCCATTCCAAATGTCTGGTGTTGGCTATAAGCTTCAACCTTCCAAGTGTAACCAATTGAACTAAACACCCCAAACCTGCAAAAGAACTAATGAAAGGGTAGCTGCGCAAACATTTAGGTTTTTTCTTAAGTGACTATTAGAAAATTGGTTTAACTTGCATTTTCAGGAGTCCTTGGCCAATCCCATGTCTGTATGTTTGAGGATAATGTTGTCATTCTGGGGGCAGCTTTTAATACTAAATAAGCTGTTCCTTGTAATTTTGTAAGTTTAAAATAACTTTGCATTCTTAGCATAGAAAGTTGGAAACAAATTGCATCAGATCAAAGAATAAAGAAAAGTAACAAGAAGCTTAGAATCAAAGTTAAACACAATAGCACAAACAAAGGTCTCTGACAGCGTTGTATCATATGGTCATCAACATCTAGCCAGGCAAGGCAGATCTCTCTGCAGTAGTCATGAGGAAGAAGAAATTAAATTATTCTTTTCTTGTTTTCTCTATTAAATCTCACAAGAAGGAACAAATGAAGCAAAATTACATTAACAGATCATAACCTATAAGAAAGTTGCATACTGTACTCTTTCTTGCACTCTCTTCCCATGGGGACATTGCAGCTTTCTTGTCCCATCATTGTTAAACCTCAAGCAAAGCTTCCCATTTTAGGATTGGCATGTAATCAACAGAAACACTTATCAAAGCTTCCTTCTTCCTTTCCTGCTAGCTTGTACTCATGCAATTCACAGGAGCCTCACTATCCCGTTCCACTTTTCCCTCCAGTAGACCAGGTTCAGTTTTCTTTACTCACAAGCTTTCTAGCAAATATTAGACATAAATCTATCTTTGATGTTTGAAGATTTGTTTGTTGCAGAGTGTTGCAGCAGTAGTATTTGGAGATGGATCGGAGTCAAGACTCTACCCATTGACAAAGAGAAGATCAGAAGGCGCTATTCCTTTGGCAGCCAACTACAGACTTGTTGATGCAGTCGTAAGCAACTGCATCAATAGCAACATTAACAAGATATATGCTCTCACGCAGTTCAACTCAACTTCTCTCAATCTCCATCTCTCAAGAGCCTTCTCTGGTAAACTTCGTGGGAAAGATGGGTTTGTCGAAGTGATTGCTGCATATCAGAGCCTTGAAGATCAGGACTGGTTTCAGGTTTGTTGATGTCTACTTCTATTTCCGCCTCAGAGCCTCTAGTTTTTCCTGAAATAGATGTTGGGCCTCAGCATTTTGACAACATTCTTTGTTTTGTGGTTCTGATTTTTAGGGAAATGCTGATGCTATAAGAAGATGCTTGTGGGTGCTAGAAGAGTATCCTGTGACTGAGTTTCTTATCCTTCCAGGCCACCATTTGTACAAAATGGATTATCAGAGGCTAATAGAAGCTCATCGGAATAACAAGGCTGATATAACTATTGTAGCTTTAAATGCAATAAGAGATAAACACCCTGGTTTTGGTTTCTTGAGAGTAAATCCAGCAAATCAGGTAATAGAATTTAGCATGAAATCAGAGAGGGAAACAATAACTTCCATCTCAGTAAGTGTCTTCCTCAATCTCCGTTTTATAAAACTTGATTCTGACTTTGCAAGGTGCTTATTTGAGAAGCATTTATCCCAAAATGCAGGGAAAAAGCTCAAGAAAATCCGACAGTGTTGCTTCTGGTAATTTTCCAAGTATGGGGATTTATCTCATTAATAGAGATACAATGTCAAGGCTTTTAAAAGAATATTTGCCTGAGGCAACCGATTTGGGAAGTGAAGTAATACCAGCTGCAATATCCACTGGCATGAAGGTCAGACTAAGTAGATTATGCATAAGCATTGCAAATGCACTTTTACTTCCATATATGCTACATCTATGCCTTCTACTTTTGTTATGACAGGTTGAAGCTTATCTGTTCGATGGATACTGGGAGGACATGAGGAGCATAGAAGCATTTTACCATGCAAACATGGAATGCATTAAGAGATCGAATATGAGATATAAGTCAGTGGCTAAATTACCGGAAAGGGCTGAAAGGATAATGCAAGTAAATTGTGTTAGTGAATTTTACAAACTATATGTAATGGCTCCTCGCCAACTAACTCAAACTTTCCTTCCATGGCAGCATCTATGATAGAGATTGTCCGGTCTACACCATGCCTCGGTGTCTGCCTCCAACTATGATCAGAGAAGCTGTAATAAGAGATAGTGTCGTTGGAGATGGTTGCATTATCAATGTAAGTAAAAGCATTTTGCATATTCTTTCTGAAATGTCGTTTTACTTTGTTGTCTGGAAATACATTTTTGACCTTTCTAACAATAGAGGTGCAAGATCAAAGGTACAATTATTGGTATGAGGACAAGAATTGGAGATGGGGCAGTAATAGAAGATTCCGTGATCATGGGCGCTGATTTCTATCAAGTAAGAGATATTCAGACTTCGTATACCCTTCAATTCTGTCTCATTATATGCTTTAGTGAGCTCTCAAAAAGAACACACGTAAATGAAGCTTCCTAATGTCATTCCAAATGAATTTTTTGTTTGGTCAAAGCTGGATTTAGCCTTTTTTGAATGCTTTGCAACCGGGGGGGATCCAGGGTTCTTAAAAAACAACATTTGCTGCTTCTTTTTCATTACTTTACTTCTAACACAAGCATGTTTCAATCAGCAGGGAGAGGATATTCAAAGCAGTGGCAAGTGTATCAATCACAAGGCCATTCCAGTAGGAATTGGTGAAGATACTCGAATAAAGAAAGCCGTCATAGATAAGAATGCCAGGATTGGCAAAAATGTTTTGGTATTATGGAAAATCCATCAATCTTCATCAATTCACAGTAGCAAAACCTCTTGTACATCTTTGCTGTCAACTTCAGCTTTTGCAGAATCTTGTTATATCTGCAGTTTGCACATTTTATTTTCAATGCTAAAACCAAATTTGATCATTACTGTTATGCAGATCATTAACAAAGATGGTGTCCAAGAAGGAGATAGAGAAGCTAATGGCTACATTATCAGTGAAGGAATTGTGGTGATTCTTCATGGGGCTGAAATTGCAGATGGCAGCATTATATGAAAATGAAATCAATCGTTGGCAAAATCGGATACTTCTTCCATGATTCTTTTATGAATTAATATAAATAGAACACTTATGTATCCCCAGGAAAGAAATGAAAATTCGCTATTCTTGAGGGAACACCAAAAATCCAATCCAAGTTTAGTTTATTAATGTACATTTCCACATTTCTTCAATATTTATGCAAGGTGGCCCTGTAATGTAATTGAAAGCAAAATCTAGTTTCTGTATGTGACAAAAATTTAGAATCATAAATTATTCTTTACAAGCTGCAGGCTTTGCAGAAGAATACCTCCTACAAATCTAAAGATTCTCTTTTCACTTTCACTTTTCCTTGCGTATTCTTTGTTTTTTTCTAGGAGTTGAAGGTACCAAATTACTAATCACAATATCAACGAACTGTTTATGCCGTATTTATTTATTTATTTAAATCAGTAACTCAAAATAAAATGGAATTTTTTATTAAATAGATAACCGAAATCCATCATTTATTTACTATGCTGGAGTTACAAACTCTTTCCATAAATTATTCATTTTATAAAAATCTATAAAGGTTAACTCTAATTCTTTTTTTTAAATAATTTTTAAATCTCTCAAAATAATTTTAGACCGATCTTAATCTTTTAAGTATTAACTCGAAATAAGAATGGATTACCGAAAGCAACTTTTTTTTTAAAAAAAAATATTTGATTAAATACATGGAAATGGCTTTATTTAAAAATATCAAAGGGAATTTTTAAGGGTTTTGTAATAAAAGTTTATTCCATTAAAATGTTAAAAGATCAAAAGAGATTTTGATAAAAAATAATGTGAACATTTTATTTTTCCCAACGACGTCGCTTCATGGGAAGTCCCTTATCCGTCTGAGCTTCCTTCCATTCTTGCAAGCCATTAAGCAAAAACCTCGTGTAAAACCTCTGAGACGAGTTCACTTTTCATTATTTTTTCATTACCTCTGTAAGAGTCAGCGAAGTTCCTTCATTGGTACGTACGTTCTCTTTCTCAAAATCTGTCGCAATTCTCTTCATTTTCAGTTTTAAAATCTGTAGCCAGATAAATAAACGAACTCCGTGTTCTGTTTTTATTGTTTTTCGTTGATTAAAGCTAATCTTTTTCTTTTATTCAGTATGTAAATGAGATAAAGAAAAATATGGAGGGCTTGTTAAATACATTCACTCATCATACTTGTATAATAAAACCCTTCATTTTTAATCCAACAACCGTTCATAATCTTCCGTTGATAAAACTAAGAAATGGGTTTTTTACCCGAAAACTCGAGGTGGGTCTACGAAGAAATAATTGTTTGAATTTGAAGAAAGAGAGTAATATTAGAATTAGAAGAGTCACTGAGGATGATGAAGTTGATGATAGTGAAGAGAAGGAAAGTGAGGACAGTGTAGATTGGGAATCGGAGTTTCTCGGGGAGCTTGACTCTTTTGGTTATCAAGCTCCCAAGAAGAGAAAGAAACAAGAGAAATCTAAGGTGGTGGATGATAACGAAGGGATGGATTGGTGTGTGAGGGCTAGAAAAGTTGCGCTTAAGTCTATTGAGGCAAGGGGGTTGGCTAGTTCAATGGAAGATTTGATCAAAGTAAAGAAGAAAAAGAAAAAGGGTAAGAAAAAGTTAGAGAAGATTGAGAAGAAAAACAAGGTGACTGATGATGATTTGGATTTTGATTCGGAGGATGATATGAAAATGGATGATATAATGGGTAGTGGCAATGGGTATGATATGAATGATCTTAGAAGGAAAGTGAGTATGATGGCAAGTGGGATGTTTGAAGAAAAGAGGGAGAAGACGATGGAAGAGTTTGTACATAGGCTATCCCAATTTTCAGGGCCATCTAATCGTAGGAAGGAAATTAACTTGAACAAAGATATTGTTGATGCACAGACTGCCCAAGAGGTGTTGGAGGTAATTTCTGAGATGATTACGGCGGTTGGGAAAGGTTTGAGCCCTTCGCCGCTATCCCCTTTGAACATTGCCACAGCGCTGCATCGAATTGCCAAGAACATGGAGAAAGTCTCGATGATGACTACTCATAGATTGGCATTTACCCGCCAGAGAGAGATGTCAATGCTTGTGGCAATTGCTATGACAGCATTACCTGAGTGTTCGGCTCAAGGTATCTCAAATATTGCATGGGCACTGTCCAAGTTTGGAGGGGAACTGCTTTATTTGTCTGAAATGGATAGAGTTGCTGAGGTAGCCTTGACTAAGGTTGGGGAGTTCAATTCTCAGAATGTTGCTAATGTTGCTGGTGCCTTTGCTTCAATGCAGCACTCTGCTCCTGATCTCTTTTCAGAATTAGCAAAAAGAGCATCAGATATAGTTCACACTTTTCAAGAGCAGGAGCTTGCTCAAGTGCTATGGGCTTTTGCTTCTTTATATGAGCCTGCTGACCCTTTACTTGAATCTTTGGATAATGCTTTCAAGGATGCCACTCAATTCACATGCTGTTTAAACAAAGCGTTGTCAAACTGTAATGAAAATGGGGGTGTGAAAAGCAGTGGAGATGCTGACTCTGAAGGAAGTTTAAGCTCCCCTGTGCTGAGCTTTAACAGGGATCAACTCGGAAACATAGCCTGGTCATATGCTGTACTTGGACAAATGGACCGGATTTTCTTTTCCCACATATGGAAAACTATTAGCCGTTGTGAAGAGCAAAGGATTTCAGAGCAGTACAGGGAGGATATCATGTTCGCTTCTCAAGTTCATCTTGTGAACCAGTGCTTGAAACTAGAGCACCCACATCTTCAGCTGGCTCTCAGTAGCGTTCTTGAAGAGAAAATTGCCAGTGCTGGGAAAACAAAGAGGTTTAATCAGAAAGTGACTTCATCATTCCAGAAGGAGGTAGCTCGTCTTCTTGTTAGCACTGGCCTCGATTGGATTAGGGAATATGCCGTGGATGGGTATACTGTAGATGCTGTTCTGGTCGATAAAAAGGTTGCATTCGAGATTGATGGACCAACTCATTTCTCAAGGAATACTGGTGTGCATCTGGTGTTCGATCAATTTATTTTACCAATTTCACACCAATTTAGCATTCAATTGATCTTCTTCTTTCTCTTTGCAGGGGTACCATTAGGACATACCATGCTGAAACGCCATTACATTGCCGCTGCTGGCTGGAATGTGGTGTCATTGTCTCATCAAGAGGCGAGTTTCATTATCACCATCCTGATTCCATCTACATATTTGCATTTTTTGAAAGATCTTCCTCATTGAGATTTGGTACCTGTTTGATATAATAAATGAACAATTTTTTTTTTCACTTTTTTCACTTGTAGTGGGAGGAACTTCAAGGGAGTTTTGAGCAGCTAGATTACTTGAGAGCGATTCTCAAAGATTACATTGGCGGTGAAGGCAGCAGCAACATTGCCAAAACATTAAAAATAGATGCGGTTTGAAGAAATTCAAGTCAGCCAAAATTTGGTAGATATTTAGAAACTGGTAAAGATACTGTTTTAATTCAATTTCAATTATATGTATCATTATGTTCAAAAGGTTATATGTATCATCAATGATAATGACCACTTTGTTAAGTGAGAAGTTTTCTGATCACCACCCTAGTTTAGTACATTGCTGATAAAACTCAAATCACATTAACATATTGACCATGTTAGAAAGAGCGGTGAAAGCTGCCTGGGTAAAAGTGTCTTTTCAGCTTAAAGAAGAGGTTCCAACTGAACATAGTGACAAGTGTCCTTGGTTTAAGTCTTTTTTAACCGCAGTTGATATTCACTCCGGTTGAAGTGCCAAGACTCAAGAGCCTGTTCGGAATTTGTTGGTGTTTGGGTTGCATGTCGATTTGCTTAGGTGGCACTGAAATGGGTTTGATGATGGTTGTTAATGCGTACTGTTTGTGGTTCAATACTGCCCATTAGCAGTTTGGTCTAAAAATGGAATCTTGAAAATATTATTATGATTGTTGGTTTGGTTTTGCACATGCCTTGATTTCGTTTGGCGCGTTGTGCTCGCTTCAGATACTGAAACCTTCACTAATTGTTGGAAATAAAGATAAATGAGAGAAGGCTGATTTAGAGACTGCAAAGTTATATTTTATTGAGCAACAAAATCATCTATTTATACAGTATAATGAAAACTAAATTGCAGAAAAATCTGCTACGTGTTGAGTCTAACAACTAAGTGCAAGAAAATAGCATGAAGAAGTAGTCATAATCCTAAAAAATAACAAAAAATAAAACTGATTTAACTTCATGAGTCATTTCAGTCAATATTCTCCTCCTTGATTCTGAAGCTGCAAACACCAAGCTTTTACCTCAAGAATTCATATCTAATCTTTGGAGGTGCTTTTGTTAAGATGTCAATATTTTGATTTTCTGTTTTGCAATAGATCAGCTGCACTTCTCCTTCTCTTTGTACCTCTCTTTGAAAATAATGGTTTATCTTAAAGTGTTTTGTTTTGCCATGGAACACTGGATTATTGCAGCTTGGTTGTCTACAAATATTTGTGTGCCTTCTTGTTGTTCCATATGCAAATCTGTCATGAGTTTCCTGATCCAAAGGGTTTGATTCACAGCAGCAACAACAGCTA